>OX122895.1:14434446-15034446 GCA_944738655.2 Andrena hattorfiana
CAAAAAACTCATAATAATCAAAAAAAATCGAATTTGATTTCAAAAAAATTTATTAAAATTTGACTAAAAATTTTCACAAAATCCATAAAAATATGAGTTAATTTCACCTAAATTTACTCAAATTTAGCTCCTCCGACAAAAAAACTCATCAAAATTCAAAAAAATCGTATTTGATTTCAAATAAATTTATTAAAATTTGACTAAAAATTTTCACAAAATCCAAGAAATATGAGTTAATTTCACCTAAATTTACTCAAATTTAGCTCGTCCGACAAAAAAACTCATAATAATCCAAAAAAATCGAACTTGATTTCAAAAAATTTATTAAAATTTGACAAAAATTTTCACAAAATCCAAAAAAATATGAGTTAATTTCCCCTAAATTTATCCAAACTTAGCTCGTCCGACAAAAAAACTCATCAAAATCCAAAAAAATCGAATTTGATTTCAAAAAATTTTATTAAAATGTGACTAAAAATTTTCACAAAATCCAAAACCTTATGAGTTAATATCCCCTGAATTTATTCAAATTTATCTCCTCCAACAAAAAACATATAATAATCCAAAAAAATCGAATTTGATTTCAAATAAATTTATTAAAATTTCACTAAAAATTTTCACAAAATCCAAAAAATATGAGTTAATTTCAACTAAATTTACTTAAATTTAGCTCCTCCAACAAAAAAACTCATAATAATCCAAAAAAATCGAATTTGATTTCAAAAAATTTTATTAAAATTTGACTAAAAATTTTCACAAAATCCAAAAAAATATGAGTTAATTTCCCCTAAATTTATTCAAATTTAGCTCGTCCGGCAAAAAAACTCATAAATCCCAAAAAAATAGAATTTGATTTTAAAAAAATTTATTAAAATTTGACTAAAAATTTTCACGAAATCCAAAAAAATATGAGTTAATATCCACTAAATTTATTCAAATTTAGCTCGTCCGGCTAAAAAACTCATCAAAATCCAAAAAAATCGAATTTGATTTCAAAAAATTTTATTAAAATGTGACTAAAAATTATCACAAAATCCAAAAAAATATGAGTTAATATCCCCTAAATTTATTCAAATTTATCTCCTCCAACAAAAAACTCATAATAATCCAAAAAAATCGAATTTGATTTCAAAAAAATTTATTAAAATTTGACTAAAAATTTTCACAAAACCCAAAAAAATATGCGTTAATATCCACTATATTTATTCAAATTTAGCTCGTCCGGCTAAAAAACTCATAATAATCCAAAAAAATCGAATTTGATTTCAAAAAATTTATTAAAATTTGACTAAAAATTTTCACAAAATCCAAAAAAATATGATTTAATTTCCCCTAAATTTATTCAAATTTAGCTCGTCCGGCAAAAAAACTGATAATAATAAAAAAAAATCGAATTTGATTTCAAAAAATTTTAATAAAATTTGACTAAAAATTTTCACAAAATCCAAAAAAATATGAGTTAATTTCACTTAATTTATCCAAATTTAGCTCGTCCGACAAAAAAACTCATCAAAATCCAAAAAAATCGAATTTGATTTCAAAAAATTTTATTAAAATGTGACTAAAAATTTTCACAAAATCCAAAACAATATGATTTAATATCCCCTAAATTTATTCAAATTTATCTCCTCCAACAAAAAACATAAAATAATCCAAAAAAATCGAATTTGATTTCAAATAAATTTATTAAAATTTCACTAAAAATTTTCACAAAATCCAAAAAATATGACTTAATTTCAACTAAATTTACTCAAATTTAGCTCCTCCAACAAAAAAACTCATAATAATCCAAAAAAATCGAATTTGATTTCAAAAAATTTATTAAAATTTGACTAAAAATTTTCACAAAATCCAAAAAAATATGAGTTAATTTCCCCTAAATTTATTCAAATTATCTCGTCCGGCAATAAAACTGATAATAATCAAAAAAATCGAATTTGATTTCAAAAAATTTTATTAAAATTTGACTAAAAATTTTCACAAAATCCAAAAAAATATGAGTTAATTTCCCCTAAATTTATCCAAATTTAGCTCGTCCGACAAAAAAACTCATCAAAATCCAAAAAAATCGAATTTGATTTTAAAAAAATTTATTAAAATTTGACTAAAAATTTTCTCGAAATCCAAAAAAATATGAGTTAATTTCCCCTAAATTTATCCAAATTTAGCTCGTCCGACAAAAAAACTCATCAAAATCCAAAAAAATCGAATTTGATTTCAAAAAATTTTATTAATATTTGACTAAAAATTTTCACGAAATTCAAAAAAATATGAGTTAATTTCCCCTAAATTTATTCAAATTAAACTCGTCCGACAAAAAGCTCATAATAATAATTAAAAAGAAATCGATTTTGATTTCAAAAAAATTTATTAAAATTTGACAAAAATTTTCACAAAATCCAAAAAAATATGAGTTAATATCCCCTAAATTTATTCAAATTTATCTCCTCCAACAAAAAACTCATAATAATCCAAAAAAATCGAATTTGATTCCAAAAAAATTTATTAAAATTTGACTAAAAATTTTCACAAAATCCATAAAAATATGAGTTAATTTCACCTAAATTTACTCAAATTTAGCTCCTCCGACAAAAAAACTCATCAAAATTCAAAAAAATCGTATTTGATTTCAAATAAATTTATTAAAATTTGACTAAAAATTTTCACAAAATCCAAAAAATATGAGTTAATTTCACCTAAATTTACTCAAATTTAGCTCGTCCGACAAAAAAACTCATAATAATCCAAAAAAATCGAATTTGATTTCAAAAAATTTATTAAAATTTGACTAAAAATTTTCACAAAATCCAAAAAATATGAGTTAATTTCCCCTAAATTTATTCAAATTTAGCTCGTCCGGCAAAAAAACTCATAAAAACCCAAAAAAATAGAATTTGATTTTAAAAAAATTTATTAAAATTTGACTAAAAATTTTCACAAAATCCAAAAAAATATGAGTTAATATCCCCTAAATTTATTCAAATTTATCTCCTCCAACAAAAAACTCATAATAATCCAAAAAAATCGAATTTGATTTCAAATAAATTTATTAAAATTTCACTAAAAATTTTCACAAAATCCAAAAAATATGAGTTAATTTCAACTAAATTTACTCAAATTTAGCTCCTCCAACAAAAAACTCATAATAATCCAAAAAAATCGAATTTGATTTCAAAAAATTTATTAAAATTTGACTAAAAATTTTCACAAAATCCAAAAAAATATGAGTTAATTTCCCCTAAATTTATTCAAATTTAGCTCGTCCGGCAAAAAAACTGATAATAATAAAAAAAAATCGAATTTGATTTCAAAAAATTTTATTAAAATTTGACTAAAAATTTTCACAAAATCCAAAAAAATATGAGTTAATTTCCCCTAAATTTATTCAAATTTAGCTCGTCCGGCAAGAAAACTCATAAAAAACAAAAAAATAGAATTTTATTTTAAAAAAATTTATTAAAATTTTCCTAAAAATTTTCACAAAATCCATAAAAATATGAGTTAATTTCACCTAAATTTACTCAAATTTAGCTCCTCCGACAAAAAACTCATTAAATTCAAAAAAATCGAATTTGATTTCAAACAAATTTATTAAAATTTGACTAAAAATTTTCACAAAATCCAAAAAAGTATGTGTTAATTTCACCTAAATTTACTCTAATTTAGCTCCTCCGACAAAAAAACTCATCAAAATCCAAAAATATCGAATTTGATTTCAAAAAATTTTATTATAATTTGACTAAAAACTTTCACAATATCCAAAAAAATATGAGTTAATTTCACCTCAGTTTACTCAAATTTATCCCCTCCAATAAAAAAAACCCAACAAAATCCTAAAAATCGAATTTGATTTAAAAAAATTTATTAAAATTTGACTAATCATTTTCACAAAATCCAAAAAAATATGATTTAATTTCCCTAAATTTACTCTAGTTTAGCTCCTCCGATAAAAAAAACTCATCAAAATTCAAAAAAATCGAATTTTGTTTCAAATAAATTTATTAAAATTTGACTAAAAATTTTCTCAAAATCCAAAAAATATGATTTAATTTTACCTAAATTTACTCAAATTTAGCTCCTCCGACAAAAAAACTCATCAAAATAAAAAAAATCGAATTTGATTTAAAAAAATTTTATTAAAATTTGACTATAAATTTTCACAAAATCCAACCAAATATGAGTTCATTTCACCTAAATTTACTCTAATTTAGATCCTCCGACAAAAAAAATCATCAAAATTAAAAAAAATCGAATTTTATTTCAAATAAATTTATTAAAATTTGACTAAAAATTTTCACAAAATGCAAAAAAGTATGTGTTAATTTCACCTAAATTTACTCTAATTTAGCTCCTCCGAGAAAGAAACTCATCAAAATCCAAAAAAATCGAATTTGATTTAAAAAAATTTATTAAAATTTGACTAAAAATTTTCTCAAAATCCAAAAAATATGATTTAATTTCACCTAAATTTACTCAAATTTAGCTCCTCCGACAAAAAAACTCTTTAAAGTCCAAAAAAATCGAATTTGATTTAAAAAAAATTTATTAAAATTTGACTAAAAATTTTCACAAAATCCAAAAAATGTGATTTAATTTCCCCTAAATTTATTCAAATTTAGCTCGTCCGGCAAAAAAAACTCATCAAAGTCCAAAAAAATCGAATTTGATTTAAAAAAATTTTATTAAAATTTGACTCAAAATTTTCACAAAATCCAAAAAATATGATTTAATTTCACCTAAATTCACTCAAATTTAGCTCCTCCGACAAAAAAACTCTTTAAAGTCCAAAAAAATCGAATTTGATTTAAAAAAAATTTATTAAAATTTGACTAAAAATTTTCACAAAATCCAAAAAAATATGATTTAATTTCACCTAAATTTACTCTAATTTAGCTCCTCCGAGGAAAAAACTCATCAAAATTCAAAAAAATCGAATTTTATTTCAAATAAATTTATTAAAATTTGACTAAAAATTTTCTCAAAATCCAAAAAATATGATTTAATTTCACCTAAATTTACTCAAATTTAGCTCCTCCGACAAAAAAACTCATCAAAATAAAAAAAATCGAATTTGACTTAAGAAAATTTTATTAAAATTTGACTATAAATTTTCACAAAATCCAACAAAATATGAGTTCATTTCACCTAAATTTACTCTAATTTAGATCCTCCGACAAAAAAAATCATCAAAATTAAAAAAAATCGAATTTTATTTCAAATAAATTTATTAAAATTTGACTAAAAATTTTCACAAAATGCAAAAAAGTATGTGTTAATTTCACCTAAATTTACTCTAATTTAGCTCCTCCGAGGAAAAAACTCATCAAAATCCAAAAAAATCGAATTTGATTTAAAAAAATTTATTAAAATTTGACTAAAAATTTTCTCAAAATCCAAAAAATATGATTTAATTTCACCTAAATTCACTCAAATTTAGCTCCTCCGACAAAAAAACTCTTTAAAGTCCAAAAAAATCGAATTTGATTTAAAAAAAATTTATTAAAATTTGACTAAAAATTTTCACAAAATCCAAAAAAATGTGAATTAATTTGCCCAAAATTTATTCAAATTTAGCTCGTCCGGCAAAAAAAACTCATCAAAGTCCAAAAAAATCGAATTTGATTTAAAAAAATTTTATTAAAATTTGACTCAAAATTTTCACAAAATCCAAAAAATATGATATAATTTCACCTACATTTACTCAAATTTAGCTCCTCCGACAAAAAAACTCACCAAAATAAAAAAAATCGAATATGATTTAAAAAAATTTTACTAAAATTTGACTAAAAATTTTCACAAAATCCAAAAAAGTATGAGTTAATTTCACCTAAATTTACTCTAATTTAGCTCCTCCGACAAAAAAACTCGTCAAAATTCAAATAAAATCGAATTTGATTTCAAAAAATTTTATTAAAATTTGACAAAGAATTTTTACTAAATTCAATAAAATATGATTTAATTTCACCTAAGTTTACTCAAATTTATCTCCTCCAACAAAAAAACCCAACAAAATCCAAAAAAATCGAATTTGATTTAAAAAAATTTATTAAAATTTTAGTAAAAATTTTCACAAAATCCAAAAAAATATGAGTTAATTTCACCAAAATTTATTCAAATTTAGCTCGTCCGGCAAAAAAACTCATAAAAATTCATAAAAATCGAATTTGATTTCAAAAAATTTTATTAAAATTTGACTAAAAATTTTCACAAAATCCAAAAAAATATGAGTTAATTTCACCTAAATTTACTCTAATTTAGCTCCTCCGACAAAAAAACTGATTAAAATTCAAAAAAATCGAATTTGATTTAAAAAAATTTATTAAAATTTGACTAATAATTTTCACAAAATCCAAAAAAATATGAGTTAATTTCACCTAAATTTAATCAAATTTAGCTCCTCCGACAAAAAAACTCATCAAAATAAAAAAAATCGAATTTGATTTAAAAAAAATTTATTAAAATTAGACTAAAAATTTTCATACAATCCAAAAAAATATGAGTTAATTTCACCTAAATTTAATCAAATTTAGCTCCTCCGACAAAAAAACTCATCAAAATCCAAAAAAGTCGAATTTGATTTCAATAAATTTTGTTAAAATTTGAGTAAAAATTTTCACTAAATTCAATAAAATATGGTTTAATTTCACCTAAATTTACTCAAATTTATCTCCTCCAACAAAAATAACCAACAAAATCAAAAATAATCGAATTTGATTTAAAAAAATTTATTAAAATTAGACTAAAAATTTTCACAAAATCCAAAAAAATATGATTTAATTTCACCTAAATTTACTCAAATTTAGCTCCTCCGACAAAAAAACTCATAAAAATCCAAAAAAGTCGAATTTGATTTCAATAAATTTTGTTAAAATTTGACTATAAATTTTCACAAAATCCAAAAAATTATGAGTTAATTTCACCTAAATTTACTCTAATTTAGATCCTCCGACAAAAAAATCATCAAAATTAAAAAAAATCGAATTTTATTTCAAATAAATTTATTAAAATTTGACTAAAAAATTTCTCAAAATCCAAAAAATATGATTTACTTTCACCTAAATTTACTCAAATTTAGCTCCTCCGACAAAAAAACTCTTTAAAGACCAAAAAAATCGAATTTGATGTAAAAAAAATTTATTAAAATTTGACTAAAAATTTTCACAAAATCCAAAAAATGTGATTTAATTTCCCCTAAATTTATTCAAATTTAGCTCGTCCGGCAAAAAAAACTCATCAAAGTCCAAAAAAATCGAAATTGATTTAAAAAAATTTTATTAAAATTTGACTCAAAATTTTCACAAAATCCAAAAAATATGATATTATTTCACCTACATTTACTCAAATTTAGCTCCTCCGACAAAAAAAATCATCAAAATTAAAAAAAATCGAATTTTATTTCAAATAAATTTATTAAAATTTGACTAAAAATTTTCACAAAATCCAAAAAAGTATGTGTTAATTTCACCTAAATTTACTCTAATTTAGCTCCTCCGACAAAAAAACTCATCAAAATCCAAAAAAATCGAATTTGATTTCAAAAAATTTTATTACAATTTGACGAAAAACTTTCACAATATCCAAAAAAATATGAGTTAATTTCACCTCAGTTTACTCAAATTTATCACCTCCAATAAAAAAAAACCCAACAAAATCCAAAAAATCGAATTTGATTTAAAAAAATTTATTAAAATTTGACTAAAAATTTTCACAAAATCCAAAAAAATATGATTTAATTTCACCTAAATTTACTCTAGTTTAGCTCCTCCGATAAAAAAAACTCATCAAAATTCAAAAAAATCGAATTTTATTTCAAATAAATTTATTAAAATTTGACTAAAAATTTTCTCAAAATCCAAAAAATATGATTTAATTTCACCTAAATTTACTCAAATTTAGCTCCTCCGACAAAAAAACTCATCAAAATAAAAAAAATCGAATTTGATTTAAAAAAATTTTATTAAAATTTGACTATAAATTTTCACAAAATCCAACAAAATATGAGTTCATTTCACCTAAATTTACTCTAATTTAGATCCTCCGACAAAAAAATCATCAAAATTAAAAAAAATCGAATTTTATTTCAAATAAATTTATTAAAATTTGACTAAAAATTTTCACAAAATGCAAAAAAGTATGTGTTAATTTCACCTAAATTTACTCTTGTCACGTCCCGGGTGGAGGTCGTTGGGGACGATGGCATAGACGGGGAATTATTGAAGGGAACGCGGGCGCGAATGCCAGATTCGTGGCACTGCGGAGAGTTTGGATTCAGGCGCGAATGCCAGATTCGTGGCACTGAATAGTTTGAGGGAATGCAGGCGCGAATGCCAGATTCGTGGCACTGCGGAGAGTTAGGATGCAGGCGCGAATGCCAGATTCGTGGCACTGCGGAGAGTTAGGATTCAGGCGCGAATGCCAGATTCGTAGCACTGCGGAGAGTTAGGATGCAGGCGCGAATGCCAGATTCGTGGCACTGCGGAGAGTTAGGATTCAGGCGCGAATGCCAGATTCGTGGCACTGCGGAGAGTTAGGATTCAGGCGCGAATGCCAGATTCGTGGCACTGCGGAGAGTTAGGATTCAGGCGCGAATGCCAGATTCGTAGCACTGAACGACCAGGGAAAGTTTAAATGGTAATCACTCCGGAGGTGACGCCCGTTAGAGCACTTTGTTTGTTTTGGCTTTTTAATTGGATTTACCGTTGCATTTATATAGGAAGTCACACGTAATATTTCCGCGAAATATGTCTAGACATATGGGTGTACACGGCCCATGCAAATATATGTTTGTAAACACTGTAGGAACTCTCGCGTTCACGAACTGAAATCAGCTGTTGCAGTAGCCTGTTTAGATTTGGAGCTTTCGTAACCAAAGGATATTCATAATAATTCGAAGCGTGATTTAAAGCCAAGGACTTTATTACTTTGAGCACGAGTGGTGCACTATCAATATATTAGCATGGTTAACATAATAATGCGTCAGACATTAAGCATTAGCACATAACATTTATATAAATAGTAATCAACAGCAATATATGTGTATGAATATGCAATACATGTGTATAACCCAAAGAAAATAGTATGTAAAGTAATAGGAATTTGCTACGCTAACAATATGAGACAATGAGCGTTAGCGGAATAATAATATGAATCAAAATAATATGAAAGACAATAAGCGTTAACGATACAAAATAATATATAGCAATAAGCGTTAATACAAGAATAATAATATGAAATGCAATAAGCGTTAACGATACAAAATGATAATATAAAGCAATAAGCGTTAATACAAGAATAATAATATGAAATGCAATAAGCGTTAACAATACAAAATGATAATATAAAGCAATAAGCGTTAATACAAGAATAATAATATGAAATGCAATAAGCGTTAACAATACAAAATAATATATATGATGGTGATATGCCGTATAACAATAAAGGTAATTATAATTTCTTACGGTAGTTGCAGTAGAACACTGAATTTAAACACTTGATTTGTTGGTTTAATGGTTTTACTGAGGAAGTATTTCCTTAGAAGAATGAATAATAATGAATGAATTCCGGTCTCGCGGTTCCTTGTATTTATAGGGTTTACAAGAATGTCAGGTATGAAGGGTGTGCGCGGTATGCACCTTGACATATTTACGAAATATGCGTCGCAATAGGACTTCCGGGGTTTTTATAAATGTCTATATTTAGACTACGTTTATGAATCATGCGTGAAATATGCGTCGCAATTGGTTTCCAAGATTCTGTTAAACTATTGATAAGACCCATTAGGTGGATTTTAGGCGTTTTGACGGGAAAGGGGTGAGAGTGGCTTTGACTCGGTGAGTCGTAAAGAGGGGCTGAGACGTGGTCTCGAGATAAGAGAGTTTTTGGGACGAGGGACTTGTTTAAATTTAAATAGGAGGGAAGTGGTCATGCCACGTAAGGCGAAGAGGGGATTTGGAGGTCGTAGTTGACCATCTTGAGATGGGGACCGCTAAGGTACATCGCCAAGGTGATCAGTGATTTGGGGAAAAGGGGTAAGATTTGAGTTTGATGGATTTTGATGGAGTTATGGAGCGATTTATGAGGGAGACTTTAGAATAATACCGCGCGAAAAATAGTGGGACATCACACCTCCCCCCTTATATGAAGAAATGTGTACATTTCTTAACAATAAGGTGCGGGGTGGTTTCGTTTGAAAGTTAATCAAAATTCAGCGATGGGTATGGAGAGAAAGAAGAAAAAAAAAAAACTAAAACTGGTGTATGTGGCCCAAAGGGCGAAATAATAAAGAAAACTAAAGAAATAATAGAATTAAGTTTACAGGGATCTATTTACAGGGATCTATTTACAGGGGAGGATCGGAAGGAATTTGGAACTATTTACAAGGGAGGATCGGTTGGAAGGAATTTGGAACTATTTACAAGGGAGGATCGGTTGGAAGGAATGGGACATTTTAGGGGGAATAGGAGTAGGAAAGGTCTTGGAAGGTGGCGTCGTCCAGGATGAAAGTGAGGTCCTGACCGCTCTGATACAGGTCATCGAACCATCGCAAGAACTCGGGCGTCAGCTCCGTATGGTCTGGGACCCTGGTAGCTGACCCCGTGTCCAGGATTTCCACTACTCCTGGCCAAGGTGGGATGGTGGAGGGAACTGGAATTTCGGGAGGTTTGGGTGGTGATTGGTAAGGAGGAGGAGAGGGGTAAGGAGGTGGGGATGGACGATTGGGGTATTTATATACCCCCGCGTGTGAGGGAGGGCTGAAAGGGGGCCGCGGGGTTATGGCCTCCTGCAGCGTCTCCCTTGGTATTGGTGTTGGTGGGGGGGAGTCATCGATGGTGATGATCTCCGCTGCAGGTGTTGCCTCCCTTACGATGACCGTGGAGACAACCCTTGGGAGGAGGGGCAAGATGCTCCTTCCTTCCCTGGCCGCCTCCCGGCGCATCCATCGCAGGTGCGACAACCGCCTGGCGGTGCCTCCACCTCTTGGCTGAGGCTTGTTGGGGTTATTTTTGCCCCATCTGTTCGGCATTGTTGCGTTTTATAACGATCTAAATAGAAATATTTTCCTTTTTAAAAGTCGTTTATTATACGTGGTCAACCGGGATTCTCGCGTACACGACCAAGACGCGCTTTGTTAGCGTGTATAATTTTAATTTTTCCTTTCCAGGATATTTTCAAGTTTTGTGAAGGGATCACCTCCAAAATTGTGTGCGGGCCTGAGTACTGGTCGCCAAATTTCCCCTTTCGCGGTTCTATCAGTACGAAGATCGAGTCGCCCGGTTTGAAGGTCTCTTCGTTTATGTGCCGATCGTAATACTTTTTATAACGAAGCTTTGACTGTTTTAACTTTTCTGCTGCAGCGGTTTTCAGCTCTTGCACCCTAGTACTTAATTTCGAGAGGTAGTGATTGTATGTTTCATTTTCAAAATCTTCGGGCACCCGATTTCGGCTGGGTACCCGGGCTATTTTCCCGAATACTAACTCATGTGGAGTGTAACCAGTGCCCTCGTGGACACTGGTATTATAAGAGAACGCGGCCAAGTCGGTCCATTCGTCCCAGTCGCTGTATCTACCGATAAACATTTTTAAATATTCCGTTAAAACGAGGTGCGATCGCTCTAAAGAGCCGTTAGTCTGTGGGTGAAAGGCTGTGGTTCGAAATTGTTTAATTTTAAATTTTTGCGCGATAGCTTTCATGAATTTACCAGTGAAATTTGCTGCCTGGTCGGTGAGGATGGCTCTGGGAGTTCCGAATTGACAGATAAATTTTTTTATAAATGCATCTGCGATTTTTATTGATGTGGATTGTTTGAGGGGTTCGCATACGAAGTATTTTGTTAATAAATCTTGCATGGTTAGTATGTATGTATTTCCTTCTTTCGTAGTGGGTAACGGTCCTACTATATCCAGAGCGATTTTGTCAAAGGCTCGTCCAGGCGTATCGGTGAGGATCATTGGTTGCCTGGTTTTAACACGGACGAGTTTCTTCTGTTGACAGTCCGCGCAGTTTCGAATGTAGTCCTCCACGGCTTTCTTCATACCTTTCCAAAAATAATAGTGACGAATTCGATTGTAAGTTTTAGTCACTCCTTTGTGTCCGGCTAAAGCGGATGCGTGGTTTTCTATAATAATGTTTTGGCGTTCCGATTCTCCTGGGATTTGGACTATTTGTAAACATATTGTGACACTGATGTCATCCTCGTCGACGGCTTCGAGAATATCCATAATGATATCCTGCCAGCTTAGTTGATCGATATTTGCAGTTTTGGCTATACTGAACGAATGTATTATTAATTCTCTTATTACATCTTTAAGGGAAGATAGGGCTTCGCCCCAAATTGTCGTGGTTAGGGGAGTACTCTGCGTTTCTTTAATAACTAAACCGATGAGAATTTGTCCCCTATTATAGTTTACATGAGCTCTGCCCAATGTGAGTTCGCTTGCTACTATTAGCTCTCCTGCCTCCTGCAGTTGTTTAGCTCCGTCGTCGCAAGTTTTTCCATCGGCGCTTAGAAAGAAAACAAGCGTTTCTTTTCGTAGGGACAATGGGTCACGACTAATTGATGGGGTTATCCTGATATCTCGATCAGGATTTGCTGCGTAAGCTGCATCAGGGGAATCGTCCAGCTCGATTATTGAGCATTCCGAGTCGGTTGTTGATTCGTCAGACGCGTTGGATTCCACCTCGGAATCGGGGTTTTCCTGTTCCTGTGGTGTTGGAGATTGCGGAGGCGAAATAATTTGATAAGGGGTATCTGCCTGTTCCCTTTCTTCTTCTTGGTCCTCCTCTTCTACACTACTCATTGGTTCAGGCGGGTTTACCGCTGGTGTTAGGTTTTTGCGTGCCTTTCGATGCGGCTGTATCCTTGTGGGTGCCGCTCTTAGGCGGGTTTTGCTCGTGGGTTTCGTTGCGGAGGTAAGTGCTTTGGAGCCCCGAGGTCTCCCTGGGCCTCGTTTAGGAGGGGGATGGTCCTCCCAGTCTTCGTCGGCTTCCTCTCGTGGTCGTATGGGGCATGCCTCCACCGTAGGGGGATTACGGGACAGGGCGTCAGCAAGTTTATTGCTTTTTCCCGGTTGATAGCGAATTTCATAATCGTATTCGGCTAATTTTAGGCGCCACCTAACGAGGCGCGACGTTGGGTCCTTTACCTTGTGTAACCAAATCAAAGGTCGATGGTCGGTATATAAAATAAATTTCCTTCCATAAAGGTAAGGACGGAAGTACCTGATGCAATAAACAATGGCTAAGAGTTCCTTTTCTATAGTAGAGTAATTGATTTCCGCTTTGTTTAGGAGACGGGATGCGTAAGCAATCGGTAACTCCTTTTCAGCGATAGCCTGACTCAATATTCCTCCTATTGCATATTCGGAGGCGTCAGTAGTTACGTGGAATTCTAGTTCAAAATTTGGGTATTGCAGGATAGGCTCTTCTTGCAATGCTGACCTTAAATGGTCGAAAGCAGTTTGCTGGGACGGTCCCCAGTTAAATGCTGTGTCTTTCTTCAAAAGTTGGGTTAACGGGCGAGCATTTTTAGAAAACTCCGGGATAAACCTTCTATAATATCCGGTTAATCCGAGGAATTCTTTGATTCCTTTGGGTGTGCGAGGAGCTGGGTAGTTCCGGACGGCTTGAATTTTCTGCTGGTCCGGTTTTACGCCTCCCTCGGTAATCACGTGGCCCAAGTATGCAACTTCCTTATGTAGGAATTTGCATTTGGAAGGTTGCAGTTTGAGGTTCGCCTCTCGTAGGCGGTGGGCGAGTTTTTTAAATTTTATTAGGTGCTCGGTGAGAGAACTTGCGTAAAGGACTATATCGTCCAAATACACGAACATTTCCGTGCCCTGGAGCCCCGTAAGAGTGTGGTCCATCAGACGTTGGAAGGTAGCCGGTGCATTGCAAAGCCCAAACGGCATCCTTACAAATTCATAGTGCCCATGGGGCGTAGAGAATGCTGTTTTTGGTGCGTCTTCTGGCTTCATAGGGATTTGGTGAAATCCTGAAGCAAGATCGAATACGGAGAAATATTTTGCTCCTCCTAATTGGTCCAATATCTCGTTGATATTCGGAAGTGGATATGCGTCGGGAACGGTCCTTTTGTTTAGTTCCCTAAAATCAATTACCATTCGCCACAGGGGTTCCCATCGGGTCCTGGTTTCTTAGAGACGATCCAGATGGGTGAGTTGTAGGGCGATAATGATGGCTTTATGATTTCGCTTTCCAGCATTTTGTGTACTTGTTTGTTAATTTCCTTCTTATGTATCGGAGGGAAGCGGTATTGCTTCGTATTAACAGGTGCCGGGTCCGTTGTTTGGATTCCGTGTTGAATAGCGGTTGTATGACCTAACTTCTCATCTGGCAGATGGAAGAGGTCGTGGTTTCGTTTTATTATTTGTTGAACGTGGCGTTGTTCTTCCGGATTCATGTGTTCCGTGGAGATCGATTTTAGCACTTGTTCCGCCCTTGAAGGAGTTTCTTCAGAAATTTCCAGTGGTTCCGCAGTAAACGTTTTTGCAAGAGACGTGAGGGGTTTTAGGGGAAGGGTTGATTTAGCGGGATGCGTAGGGAATGAGTGCACTTTCTTGGGTGCCTCTAGTTGGTGGATCGACGGATCCGGGGCTAAGAGGGACTTGTATTTTATAAGGTCAGGGATGGGATTGATGCCTGAAGGCGTTTTTGTCTCTTTTCGTCGTTTCTGCTTAGGTTCTGGGATTATTCTGTCGAATTCTTCCAATTCAACTGTGGGTATCGTGACTACGGAATCTTTCTCGTTCGAATTTACCATTTGCAAGTATGCCTTGCCGTTTTGGTTGCGAACAAGCGCGTTGCCGGCGTGAATTCCCGCGCCCAGGTTTAGCCGGGGCAAGTATCCTTCTTCTAGATTAGGGTTTGATACGTACACGAAGGAATTTGTTTTTGACCTCGCGGGTAGCGTGATTTGATTTCTATTTACAAATGGGATGGAGTTTCCATGGACGTCCAGCTGTTTCTTGAGGTAGTTAATAGTGGCATTCCTCCCTGTCAAGAATTCGGCTCCGAGTATCCCTTGCGGTTTAATTGGAAAATCGTTTTTTACTACGTGGAACGTGGCATCATCGCCCAAAATTGTTATTTTGATCGTTCCGAGGGTGGGAACGGGGTCCGGAGAGATCCCTTTGAGTAATAGGGTTTTTCCCATGTCGACGTCCTGGATTCTTCTTACGGCCTGAACTTTCAATAAGTTCACCTCAGACCCGGTATCGATCATTAATTCGGGGTCTGCTTCGAAGTCCGGGGAGTAAAGGATCACGGACGGGGCTTCGCTGATCGGACTTAACCGCGCTGTGGCGATTTTATTTCCTGTATTATTGAATCCATTTGAATTTTTATCGGACGCGCTCCCGCTTGGCCCGTTCCACGATACGCGTCCGTAGTTGTCCGTGGGGGCGGGGCGTTTCCCGAATTCGTCTCCTGAAGGGTTCCAGGATTCCTCATGTTGTAATTGTATATGCGTTTTCTGCATTCCGAGATTAGGTGGCCAGGCTTCTTACAATACCCGCAGATTCGCAGTTCCGTAGGCCTGGTAGGTGGAGGTCGAGTCTTGTCCCAGTAGGGGAGCAGAGGGCTCGGTGCTTGGCTCCCGTAGCCAGCGGTAAGGGTTGGGGGGTACCTCTCGAAAGGTTGAGCGGTCGGACCTTGGTTGCTGCGACAGACCCGCGCGTCGTGACCGGTCTTGTTACAAAGTTGGCACGTCAATTTGGGAATTTTCGGTTCCGAAAACCTGAGGCGGTCCCTTTCGATTTTCTTGTCCACCAGGACGGCTAAATTGAACGCTTCATCGAGTGTTTCGAAGTGGTGTAGCTGTAGTCTCGTCCTTATGTGAGGTGGAAGGCCATCGATGAAAGAATCTAGCGTTAAATGATCTAATTTTTCAGGTTGATCCCGCGGGAAGTCGCGGTAGTATTCTCTATCCTCTTCCAAGATAGCGAATCGGAGGTCCTTTACGCGTGAGATGTACTCCAATATGTGTTCGTTGGATCCTTTGATAACGTTGGCAAGTTCTCCACGATAGTGGTCTGACGTTTTCGCAGGGGAGAATGTAATTTTTAATTGTTTAATTAAATCATTTACAGAGTCAAAGACCCTATCCTCAACGGCCAAGCATGCATGGTCTTGCAGCTTGTTTCGCAACAACCTCGCCAGCTGGGGTTCAGCTTGCGGGGGAACCAGAGCCTTAGCCCTGTTGCAGGCTCTAGCGAATTGCTCTACGGGTATATTGTGCCCGTTAAAAATAGGGACTGTTTCTATGGCGTCCTTTAACTTGATCTGGGGTAATGGATCCTGGTCCGGAATATTGTTACGATTTAATACCTCCGGAATATTGTTACGATTTAATACCTCCGGAATATTGTTACGATATAATACCGGTTTCCTATCGAAACGGGAGGAACCCGGTGTGGCAAAATTATTCGCAATTGGTGGGGGTGCAAGAAGTTTTTCCATCATTTCGCGGATAGCTTGAATCTGACCGGAGAGACCCTCCAACGCGGGGCCGTCAAGACCAGTGGCTACGCCTGAACGCGTATTGGGTTCCGAATTTACAACAAATTTAGCGTGCAAGCTCTCAATTTCGGCTTGTTTTTTTCTTAATAATTGCACCTGTTCCATTAATTCGGCGGTCGCGGTGTCTACAGCGTTAGAGGAAGGGCCCGCGTCTCGATCCATTACGCAAGAGTCGTCGGTTTCGCCGTACACGGACATGTTAAATTTTTCGTTTCCGTTTTATTCGGAAATTATAGGGATTTCCCTAGGTTCAGGCGTCCGGCAGCCGTTGTCTAAACCCTACGGCGCTCTCTACCCTGGTACGCGTTAAAAACGTTACGTCTCTTTTTCGAGAGACAATGTTTTTCGGTGCACGCGGCACATTCACTAATGGGGCGTGCTCTGAGTAAGTGGTCTCCACAACGGGGACACTCGGGGAATATGTCGTTTGGTTGGTAGTGGTGTACTTGATAAATCTCGTCCACCTCTACCGGGTCCAAATCGAAACACTTTAGACAAATATCTTCGCCTTCCGTGGTCGTAGCCACTCCTCCAGAAACACAAACCAATGCGTTTGAATCTGACAATACGCCTCTAAATCTACGGCTTGGGTAATATGGTGTGTCTCGACTTTGGTGTTGATCACACATACTAGCTAAAAGATATTATGGGTATTGTGTACTCGACAGATCTTTTCCTGTCTGAAATAAACAAACGTTCCACCTTGAGCGACCAGAATTACGTCACGTCAGGTTGTCGTTTAAAAATCTAGATCTTCTGGGTTATTAAATTGATCATTGCTCTCGTTAGAGAGGAGGTAGTATTCCGTGCACACGGTGCACCTATTCATGGGGCGAGTCTGGTATATTTCGTTATTGCACCGAGGGCAAGGGGAAAACGAATAAGGCGATCGGTAATAATGAATTATGTATACTGTCACCGTATTCACAGGGTCCAACCAGGAACAGCACAAGCAAATATCGTCGCCCTGGTTCGTGGTTGCTAAATTCCCTTTCACACAAATTAAGTTTTGTATGCATGCAGTTGCGCTTTGTAGCCCTCGGCCTCGATGGGCTACTGCGATCCTTTGTGGGCGCGTAATATACATGAGTAGTTAATGGGGAACTTTGTGGGCACCGTATTAAAGAATCTTTCCTTGACAACGGTTGACGAAGATCCCACCGCTGTCACCAAAAATTATGTCACGTCCCGGGTGGAGGTCGTTGGGGACGATGGCATAGACGGGGAATTATTGAAGGGAACGCGGGCGCGAATGCCAGATTCGTGGCACTGCGGAGAGTTTGGATTCAGGCGCGAATGCCAGATTCGTGGCACTGAATAGTTTGAGGGAATGCAGGCGCGAATGCCAGATTCGTGGCACTGCGGAGAGTTAGGATGCAGGCGCGAATGCCAGATTCGTGGCACTGCGGAGAGTTAGGATTCAGGCGCGAATGCCAGATTCGTAGCACTGCGGAGAGTTAGGATGCAGGCGCGAATGCCAGATTCGTGGCACTGCGGAGAGTTAGGATTCAGGCGCGAATGCCAGATTCGTGGCACTGCGGAGAGTTAGGATTCAGGCGCGAATGCCAGATTCGTGGCACTGCGGAGAGTTAGGATTCAGGCGCGAATGCCAGATTCGTAGCACTGAACGACCAGGGAAAGTTTAAATGGTAATCACTCCGGAGGTGACGCCCGTTAGAGCACTTTGTTTGTTTTGGCTTTTTAATTGGATTTACCGTTGCATTTATATAGGAAGTCACACGTAATATTTCCGCGAAATATGTCTAGACATATGGGTGTACACGGCCCATGCAAATATATGTTTGTAAACACTGTAGGAACTCTCGCGTTCACGAACTGAAATCAGCTGTTGCAGTAGCCTGTTTAGATTTGGAGCTTTCGTAACCAAAGGATATTCATAATAATTCGAAGCGTGATTTAAAGCCAAGGACTTTATTACTTTGAGCACGAGTGGTGCACTATCAATATATTAGCATGGTTAACATAATAATGCGTCAGACATTAAGCATTAGCACATAACATTTATATAAATAGTAATCAACAGCAATATATGTGTATGAATATGCAATACATGTGTATAACCCAAAGAAAATAGTATGTAAAGTAATAGGAATTTGCTACGCTAACAATATGAGACAATGAGCGTTAGCGGAATAATAATATGAATCAAAATAATATGAAAGACAATAAGCGTTAACGATACAAAATAATATATAGCAATAAGCGTTAATACAAGAATAATAATATGAAATGCAATAAGCGTTAACGATACAAAATGATAATATAAAGCAATAAGCGTTAATACAAGAATAATAATATGAAATGCAATAAGCGTTAACAATACAAAATGATAATATAAAGCAATAAGCGTTAATACAAGAATAATAATATGAAATGCAATAAGCGTTAACAATACAAAATAATATATATGATGGTGATATGCCGTATAACAATAAAGGTAATTATAATTTCTTACGGTAGTTGCAGTAGAACACTGAATTTAAACACTTGATTTGTTGGTTTAATGGTTTTACTGAGGAAGTATTTCCTTAGAAGAATGAATAATAATGAATGAATTCCGGTCTCGCGGTTCCTTGTATTTATAGGGTTTACAAGAATGTCAGGTATGAAGGGTGTGCGCGGTATGCACCTTGACATATTTACGAAATATGCGTCGCAATAGGACTTCCGGGGTTTTTATAAATGTCTATATTTAGACTACGTTTATGAATCATGCGTGAAATATGCGTCGCAATTGGTTTCCAAGATTCTGTTAAACTATTGATAAGACCCATTAGGTGGATTTTAGGCGTTTTGACGGGAAAGGGGTGAGAGTGGCTTTGACTCGGTGAGTCGTAAAGAGGGGCTGAGACGTGGTCTCGAGATAAGAGAGTTTTTGGGACGAGGGACTTGTTTAAATTTAAATAGGAGGGAAGTGGTCATGCCACGTAAGGCGAAGAGGGGATTTGGAGGTCGTAGTTGACCATCTTGAGATGGGGACCGCTAAGGTACATCGCCAAGGTGATCAGTGATTTGGGGAAAAGGGGTAAGATTTGAGTTTGATGGATTTTGATGGAGTTATGGAGCGATTTATGAGGGAGACTTTAGAATAATACCGCGCGAAAAATAGTGGGACATCACACCTCCCCCCTTATATGAAGAAATGTGTACATTTCTTAACAATAAGGTGCGGGGTGGTTTCGTTTGAAAGTTAATCAAAATTCAGCGATGGGTATGGAGAGAAAGAAGAAAAAAAAAAACTAAAACTGGTGTATGTGGCCCAAAGGGCGAAATAATAAAGAAAACTAAAGAAATAATAGAATTAAGTTTACAGGGATCTATTTACAGGGATCTATTTACAGGGGAGGATCGGAAGGAATTTGGAACTATTTACAAGGGAGGATCGGTTGGAAGGAATTTGGAACTATTTACAAGGGAGGATCGGTTGGAAGGAATGGGACATTTTAGGGGGAATAGGAGTAGGAAAGGTCTTGGAAGGTGGCGTCGTCCAGGATGAAAGTGAGGTCCTGACCGCTCTGATACAGGTCATCGAACCATCGCAAGAACTCGGGCGTCAGCTCCGTATGGTCTGGGACCCTGGTAGCTGACCCCGTGTCCAGGATTTCCACTACTCCTGGCCAAGGTGGGATGGTGGAGGGAACTGGAATTTCGGGAGGTTTGGGTGGTGATTGGTAAGGAGGAGGAGAGGGGTAAGGAGGTGGGGATGGACGATTGGGGTATTTATATACCCCCGCGTGTGAGGGAGGGCTGAAAGGGGGCCGCGGGGTTATGGCCTCCTGCAGCGTCTCCCTTGGTATTGGTGTTGGTGGGGGGGAGTCATCGATGGTGATGATCTCCGCTGCAGGTGTTGCCTCCCTTACGATGACCGTGGAGACAACCCTTGGGAGGAGGGGCAAGATGCTCCTTCCTTCCCTGGCCGCCTCCCGGCGCATCCATCGCAGGTGCGACAACCGCCTGGCGGTGCCTCCACCTCTTGGCTGAGGCTTGTTGGGGTTATTTTTGCCCCATCTGTTCGGCATTGTTGCGTTTTATAACGATCTAAATAGAAATATTTCCCTTTTTAAAAGTCGTTTATTATACGTGGTCAACCGGGATTCTCGCGTACACGACCAAGACGCGCTTTGTTAGCGTGTATAATTTTAATTTTTCCTTTCCAGGATATTTTCAAGTTTTGTGAAGGGATCACCTCCAAAATTGTGTGCGGGCCTGAGTACTGGTCGCCAAATTTCCCCTTTCGCGGTTCTATCAGTACGAAGATCGAGTCGCCCGGTTTGAAGGTCTCTTCGTTTATGTGCCGATCGTAATACTTTTTATAACGAAGCTTTGACTGTTTTAACTTTTCTGCTGCAGCGGTTTTCAGCTCTTGCACCCTAGTACTTAATTTCGAGAGGTAGTGATTGTATGTTTCATTTTCAAAATCTTCGGGCACCCGATTTCGGCTGGGTACCCGGGCTATTTTCCCGAATACTAACTCATGTGGAGTGTAACCAGTGCCCTCGTGGACACTGGTATTATAAGAGAACGCGGCCAAGTCGGTCCATTCGTCCCAGTCGCTGTATCTACCGATAAACATTTTTAAATATTCCGTTAAAACGAGGTGCGATCGCTCTAAAGAGCCGTTAGTCTGTGGGTGAAAGGCTGTGGTTCGAAATTGTTTAATTTTAAATTTTTGCGCGATAGCTTTCATGAATTTACCAGTGAAATTTGCTGCCTGGTCGGTGAGGATGGCTCTGGGAGTTCCGAATTGACAGATAAATTTTTTTATAAATGCATCTGCGATTTTTATTGATGTGGATTGTTTGAGGGGTTCGCATACGAAGTATTTTGTTAATAAATCTTGCATGGTTAGTATGTATGTATTTCCTTCTTTCGTAGTGGGTAACGGTCCTACTATATCCAGAGCGATTTTGTCAAAGGCTCGTCCAGGCGTATCGGTGAGGATCATTGGTTGCCTGGTTTTAACACGGACGAGTTTCTTCTGTTGACAGTCCGCGCAGTTTCGAATGTAGTCCTCCACGGCTTTCTTCATACCTTTCCAAAAATAATAGTGACGAATTCGATTGTAAGTTTTAGTCACTCCTTTGTGTCCGGCTAAAGCGGATGCGTGGTTTTCTATAATAATGTTTTGGCGTTCCGATTCTCCTGGGATTTGGACTATTTGTAAACATATTGTGACACTGATGTCATCCTCGTCGACGGCTTCGAGAATATCCATAATGATATCCTGCCAGCTTAGTTGATCGATATTTGCAGTTTTGGCTATACTGAACGAATGTATTATTAATTCTCTTATTACATCTTTAAGGGAAGATAGGGCTTCGCCCCAAATTGTCGTGGTTAGGGGAGTACTCTGCGTTTCTTTAATAACTAAACCGATGAGAATTTGTCCCCTATTATAGTTTACATGAGCTCTGCCCAATGTGAGTTCGCTTGCTACTATTAGCTCTCCTGCCTCCTGCAGTTGTTTAGCTCCGTCGTCGCAAGTTTTTCCATCGGCGCTTAGAAAGAAAACAAGCGTTTCTTTTCGTAGGGACAATGGGTCACGACTAATTGATGGGGTTATCCTGATATCTCGATCAGGATTTGCTGCGTAAGCTGCATCAGGGGAATCGTCCAGCTCGATTATTGAGCATTCCGAGTCGGTTGTTGATTCGTCAGACGCGTTGGATTCCACCTCGGAATCGGGGTTTTCCTGTTCCTGTGGTGTTGGAGATTGCGGAGGCGAAATAATTTGATAAGGGGTATCTGCCTGTTCCCTTTCTTCTTCTTGGTCCTCCTCTTCTACACTACTCATTGGTTCAGGCGGGTTTACCGCTGGTGTTAGGTTTTTGCGTGCCTTTCGATGCGGCTGTATCCTTGTGGGTGCCGCTCTTAGGCGGGTTTTGCTCGTGGGTTTCGTTGCGGAGGTAAGTGCTTTGGAGCCCCGAGGTCTCCCTGGGCCTCGTTTAGGAGGGGGATGGTCCTCCCAGTCTTCGTCGGCTTCCTCTCGTGGTCGTATGGGGCATGCCTCCACCGTAGGGGGATTACGGGACAGGGCGTCAGCAAGTTTATTGCTTTTTCCCGGTTGATAGCGAATTTCATAATCGTATTCGGCTAATTTTAGGCGCCACCTAACGAGGCGCGACGTTGGGTCCTTTACCTTGTGTAACCAAATCAAAGGTCGATGGTCGGTATATAAAATAAATTTCCTTCCATAAAGGTAAGGACGGAAGTACCTGATGCAATAAACAATGGCTAAGAGTTCCTTTTCTATAGTAGAGTAATTGATTTCCGCTTTGTTTAGGAGACGGGATGCGTAAGCAATCGGTAACTCCTTTTCAGCGATAGCCTGACTCAATATTCCTCCTATTGCATATTCGGAGGCGTCAGTAGTTACGTGGAATTCTAGTTCAAAATTTGGGTATTGCAGGATAGGCTCTTCTTGCAATGCTGACCTTAAATGGTCGAAAGCAGTTTGCTGGGACGGTCCCCAGTTAAATGCTGTGTCTTTCTTCAAAAGTTGGGTTAACGGGCGAGCATTTTTAGAAAACTCCGGGATAAACCTTCTATAATATCCGGTTAATCCGAGGAATTCTTTGATTCCTTTGGGTGTGCGAGGAGCTGGGTAGTTCCGGACGGCTTGAATTTTCTGCTGGTCCGGTTTTACGCCTCCCTCGGTAATCACGTGGCCCAAGTATGCAACTTCCTTATGTAGGAATTTGCATTTGGAAGGTTGCAGTTTGAGGTTCGCCTCTCGTAGGCGGTGGGCGAGTTTTTTAAATTTTATTAGGTGCTCGGTGAGAGAACTTGCGTAAAGGACTATATCGTCCAAATACACGAACATTTCCGTGCCCTGGAGCCCCGTAAGAGTGTGGTCCATCAGACGTTGGAAGGTAGCCGGTGCATTGCAAAGCCCAAACGGCATCCTTACAAATTCATAGTGCCCATGGGGCGTAGAGAATGCTGTTTTTGGTGCGTCTTCTGGCTTCATAGGGATTTGGTGAAATCCTGAAGCAAGATCGAATACGGAGAAATATTTTGCTCCTCCTAATTGGTCCAATATCTCGTTGATATTCGGAAGTGGATATGCGTCGGGAACGGTCCTTTTGTTTAGTTCCCTAAAATCAATTACCATTCGCCACAGGGGTTCCCATCGGGTCCTGGTTTCTTAGAGACGATCCAGATGGGTGAGTTGTAGGGCGATAATGATGGCTTTATGATTTCGCTTTCCAGCATTTTGTGTACTTGTTTGTTAATTTCCTTCTTATGTATCGGAGGGAAGCGGTATTGCTTCGTATTAACAGGTGCCGGGTCCGTTGTTTGGATTCCGTGTTGAATAGCGGTTGTATGACCTAACTTCTCATCTGGCAGATGGAAGAGGTCGTGGTTTCGTTTTATTATTTGTTGAACGTGGCGTTGTTCTTCCGGATTCATGTGTTCCGTGGAGATCGATTTTAGCACTTGTTCCGCCCTTGAAGGAGTTTCTTCAGAAATTTCCAGTGGTTCCGCAGTAAACGTTTTTGCAAGAGACGTGAGGGGTTTTAGGGGAAGGGTTGATTTAGCGGGATGCGTAGGGAATGAGTGCACTTTCTTGGGTGCCTCTAGTTGGTGGATCGACGGATCCGGGGCTAAGAGGGACTTGTATTTTATAAGGTCAGGGATGGGATTGATGCCTGAAGGCGTTTTTGTCTCTTTTCGTCGTTTCTGCTTAGGTTCTGGGATTATTCTGTCGAATTCTTCCAATTCAACTGTGGGTATCGTGACTACGGAATCTTTCTCGTTCGAATTTACCATTTGCAAGTATGCCTTGCCGTTTTGGTTGCGAACAAGCGCGTTGCCGGCGTGAATTCCCGCGCCCAGGTTTAGCCGGGGCAAGTATCCTTCTTCTAGATTAGGGTTTGATACGTACACGAAGGAATTTGTTTTTGACCTCGCGGGTAGCGTGATTTGATTTCTATTTACAAATGGGATGGAGTTTCCATGGACGTCCAGCTGTTTCTTGAGGTAGTTAATAGTGGCATTCCTCCCTGTCAAGAATTCGGCTCCGAGTATCCCTTGCGGTTTAATTGGAAAATCGTTTTTTACTACGTGGAACGTGGCATCATCGCCCAAAATTGTTATTTTGATCGTTCCGAGGGTGGGAACGGGGTCCGGAGAGATCCCTTTGAGTAATAGGGTTTTTCCCATGTCGACGTCCTGGATTCTTCTTACGGCCTGAACTTTCAATAAGTTCACCTCAGACCCGGTATCGATCATTAATTCGGGGTCTGCTTCGAAGTCCGGGGAGTAAAGGATCACGGACGGGGCTTCGCTGATCGGACTTAACCGCGCTGTGGCGATTTTATTTCCTGTATTATTGAATCCATTTGAATTTTTATCGGACGCGCTCCCGCTTGGCCCGTTCCACGATACGCGTCCGTAGTTGTCCGTGGGGGCGGGGCGTTTCCCGAATTCGTCTCCTGAAGGGTTCCAGGATTCCTCATGTTGTAATTGTATATGCGTTTTCTGCATTCCGAGATTAGGTGGCCAGGCTTCTTACAATACCCGCAGATTCGCAGTTCCGTAGGCCTGGTAGGTGGAGGTCGAGTCTTGTCCCAGTAGGGGAGCAGAGGGCTCGGTGCTTGGCTCCCGTAGCCAGCGGTAAGGGTTGGGGGGTACCTCTCGAAAGGTTGAGCGGTCGGACCTTGGTTGCTGCGACAGACCCGCGCGTCGTGACCGGTCTTGTTACAAAGTTGGCACGTCAATTTGGGAATTTTCGGTTCCGAAAACCTGAGGCGGTCCCTTTCGATTTTCTTGTCCACCAGGACGGCTAAATTGAACGCTTCATCGAGTGTTTCGAAGTGGTGTAGCTGTAGTCTCGTCCTTATGTGAGGTGGAAGGCCATCGATGAAAGAATCTAGCGTTAAATGATCTAATTTTTCAGGTTGATCCCGCGGGAAGTCGCGGTAGTATTCTCTATCCTCTTCCAAGATAGCGAATCGGAGGTCCTTTACGCGTGAGATGTACTCCAATATGTGTTCGTTGGATCCTTTGATAACGTTGGCAAGTTCTCCACGATAGTGGTCTGACGTTTTCGCAGGGGAGAATGTAATTTTTAATTGTTTAATTAAATCATTTACAGAGTCAAAGACCCTATCCTCAACGGCCAAGCATGCATGGTCTTGCAGCTTGTTTCGCAACAACCTCGCCAGCTGGGGTTCAGCTTGCGGGGGAACCAGAGCCTTAGCCCTGTTGCAGGCTCTAGCGAATTGCTCTACGGGTATATTGTGCCCGTTAAAAATAGGGACTGTTTCTATGGCGTCCTTTAACTTGATCTGGGGTAATGGATCCTGGTCCGGAATATTGTTACGATTTAATACCTCCGGAATATTGTTACGATTTAATACCTCCGGAATATTGTTACGATATAATACCGGTTTCCTATCGAAACGGGAGGAACCCGGTGTGGCAAAATTATTCGCAATTGGTGGGGGTGCAAGAAGTTTTTCCATCATTTCGCGGATAGCTTGAATCTGACCGGAGAGACCCTCCAACGCGGGGCCGTCAAGACCAGTGGCTACGCCTGAACGCGTATTGGGTTCCGAATTTACAACAAATTTAGCGTGCAAGCTCTCAATTTCGGCTTGTTTTTTTCTTAATAATTGCACCTGTTCCATTAATTCGGCGGTCGCGGTGTCTACAGCGTTAGAGGAAGGGCCCGCGTCTCGATCCATTACGCAAGAGTCGTCGGTTTCGCCGTACACGGACATGTTAAATTTTTCGTTTCCGTTTTATTCGGAAATTATAGGGATTTCCCTAGGTTCAGGCGTCCGGCAGCCGTTGTCTAAACCCTACGGCGCTCTCTACCCTGGTACGCGTTAAAAACGTTACGTCTCTTTTTCGAGAGACAATGTTTTTCGGTGCACGCGGCACATTCACTAATGGGGCGTGCTCTGAGTAAGTGGTCTCCACAACGGGGACACTCGGGGAATATGTCGTTTGGTTGGTAGTGGTGTACTTGATAAATCTCGTCCACCTCTACCGGGTCCAAATCGAAACACTTTAGACAAATATCTTCGCCTTCCGTGGTCGTAGCCACTCCTCCAGAAACACAAACCAATGCGTTTGAATCTGACAATACGCCTCTAAATCTACGGCTTGGGTAATATGGTGTGTCTCGACTTTGGTGTTGATCACACATACTAGCTAAAAGATATTATGGGTATTGTGTACTCGACAGATCTTTTCCTGTCTGAAATAAACAAACGTTCCACCTTGAGCGACCAGAATTACGTCACGTCAGGTTGTCGTTTAAAAATCTAGATCTTCTGGGTTATTAAATTGATCATTGCTCTCGTTAGAGAGGAGGTAGTATTCCGTGCACACGGTGCACCTATTCATGGGGCGAGTCTGGTATATTTCGTTATTGCACCGAGGGCAAGGGGAAAACGAATAAGGCGATCGGTAATAATGAATTATGTATACTGTCACCGTATTCACAGGGTCCAACCAGGAACAGCACAAGCAAATATCGTCGCCCTGGTTCGTGGTTGCTAAATTCCCTTTCACACAAATTAAGTTTTGTATGCATGCAGTTGCGCTTTGTAGCCCTCGGCCTCGATGGGCTACTGCGATCCTTTGTGGGCGCGTAATATACATGAGTAGTTAATGGGGAACTTTGTGGGCACCGTATTAAAGAATCTTTCCTTGACAACGGTTGACGAAGATCCCACCGCTGTCACCAAAAATTATGTCACGTCCCGGGTGGAGGTCGTTGGGGACGATGGCATAGACGGGGAATTATTGAAGGGAACGCGGGCGCGAATGCCAGATTCGTGGCACTGCGGAGAGTTTGGATTCAGGCGCGAATGCCAGATTCGTGGCACTGAATAGTTTGAGGGAATGCAGGCGCGAATGCCAGATTCGTGGCACTGCGGAGAGTTAGGATGCAGGCGCGAATGCCAGATTCGTGGCACTGCGGAGAGTTAGGATTCAGGCGCGAATGCCAGATTCGTAGCACTGCGGAGAGTTAGGATGCAGGCGCGAATGCCAGATTCGTGGCACTGCGGAGAGTTAGGATTCAGGCGCGAATGCCAGATTCGTGGCACTGCGGAGAGTTAGGATTCAGGCGCGAATGCCAGATTCGTGGCACTGCGGAGAGTTAGGATTCAGGCGCGAATGCCAGATTCGTAGCACTGAACGACCAGGGAAAGTTTAAATGGTAATCACTCCGGAGGTGACGCCCGTTAGAGCACTTTGTTTGTTTTGGCTTTTTAATTGGATTTACCGTTGCATTTATATAGGAAGTCACACGTAATATTTCCGCGAAATATGTCTAGACATATGGGTGTACACGGCCCATGCAAATATATGTTTGTAAACACTGTAGGAACTCTCGCGTTCACGAACTGAAATCAGCTGTTGCAGTAGCCTGTTTAGATTTGGAGCTTTCGTAACCAAAGGATATTCATAATAATTCGAAGCGTGATTTAAAGCCAAGGACTTTATTACTTTGAGCACGAGTGGTGCACTATCAATATATTAGCATGGTTAACATAATAATGCGTCAGACATTAAGCATTAGCACATAACATTTATATAAATAGTAATCAACAGCAATATATGTGTATGAATATGCAATACATGTGTATAACCCAAAGAAAATAGTATGTAAAGTAATAGGAATTTGCTACGCTAACAATATGAGACAATGAGCGTTAGCGGAATAATAATATGAATCAAAATAATATGAAAGACAATAAGCGTTAACGATACAAAATAATATATAGCAATAAGCGTTAATACAAGAATAATAATATGAAATGCAATAAGCGTTAACGATACAAAATGATAATATAAAGCAATAAGCGTTAATACAAGAATAATAATATGAAATGCAATAAGCGTTAACAATACAAAATGATAATATAAAGCAATAAGCGTTAATACAAGAATAATAATATGAAATGCAATAAGCGTTAACAATACAAAATAATATATATGATGGTGATATGCCGTATAACAATAAAGGTAATTATAATTTCTTACGGTAGTTGCAGTAGAACACTGAATTTAAACACTTGATTTGTTGGTTTAATGGTTTTACTGAGGAAGTATTTCCTTAGAAGAATGAATAATAATGAATGAATTCCGGTCTCGCGGTTCCTTGTATTTATAGGGTTTACAAGAATGTCAGGTATGAAGGGTGTGCGCGGTATGCACCTTGACATATTTACGAAATATGCGTCGCAATAGGACTTCCGGGGTTTTTATAAATGTCTATATTTAGACTACGTTTATGAATCATGCGTGAAATATGCGTCGCAATTGGTTTCCAAGATTCTGTTAAACTATTGATAAGACCCATTAGGTGGATTTTAGGCGTTTTGACGGGAAAGGGGTGAGAGTGGCTTTGACTCGGTGAGTCGTAAAGAGGGGCTGAGACGTGGTCTCGAGATAAGAGAGTTTTTGGGACGAGGGACTTGTTTAAATTTAAATAGGAGGGAAGTGGTCATGCCACGTAAGGCGAAGAGGGGATTTGGAGGTCGTAGTTGACCATCTTGAGATGGGGACCGCTAAGGTACATCGCCAAGGTGATCAGTGATTTGGGGAAAAGGGGTAAGATTTGAGTTTGATGGATTTTGATGGAGTTATGGAGCGATTTATGAGGGAGAGATTAGAATAATACCGCGCGAAAAATAGTGGGACATCACACTCTAATTTAGCTCCTCCGAGAAAAAAACTCATCAAAATCCAAAAAAATCGAATTTGATTTAAAAAAATTTATTAAAATTTGACTAAAAATTTTCTCAAAATCCAAAAAATATGATTTAATTTCACCTAAATTTACTCAAATTTAGCTCCTCCGACAAAAAAACTCTTTAAAGTCCAAAAAAATCGAATTTGATTTAAAAAAAATTTATTAAAATTTGACTAAAAATTTTCACAAAATCCAAAAAAATATGAGTTAATTTCACCAAAATTTATTCAAATTTAGCTCGTCCGGCAAAAAAACTCATAAAAATCCATAAAAATCGAATTTGATTTCAAAAAATTTTATTAAAATTTGACTAAAAATTTTCACAAAATCCAAAAAAATATGAGTTAATTTCACCTAAATTTACTCTAATTTAGCTCCTCCGACAAAAAAACTGATTAAAATTCAAAAAAATCGAATTTGATTTAAAAAAATTTATTAAAATCTGACTAATAATTTTCACAAAATCCAAAAAAATATGAGTTAATTTCACCTAAATTTAATCAAATTTAGCTCCTCGGACAAAAAAACTCATCAAATTAAAAAATTGAATTTGATTTCAAAAAATTTATTACAATTTGATTAAAAACTTTCACAAAATCCAAAAAAATATGAGTTTGTTTCACCTAAATTTACTCAAATTTATCTCCTCCAACAAAAAAACACAACAAAATCCAAAAAAATCGAATTTGATTTCAAAAAAATTTATTAAAATTAGACTAAAAATTTTCACACAATCCAAAAAAATATGAGTTAATTTCACCTAAATTTAATCAAATTTAGCTCCTCCGACAAAAAAACTTATCAAATTAAAAAAATCGAATTTGATTTCAAAAAATTTTATTACAATTTGACTAAAAACTTTCACAATATCCAAAAAAATATGAGTTCATTTCACCTCAGTTTACTCAAATTTATCACCTCCAATAAAAAAAACCCAACAAAATCCAAAAAATCGAATTTGATTTAAAAAAATTTATTAAAAGTTGACTAAAAATTTTCACAAAATCCAAAAAAATATGATTTAATTTCACTTAAATTTACTCTAGTTTAGCTCCTCCGATAAAAAAAACTCATCAAAATTCAAAAAAATCGAATTTTATTTCAAATAAATTTATTAAAATTTGACTAAAAATTTTCTCAAAATCCAAAAAATATGATTTAATTTCACCTAAATTTACTCAAATTTAGCTCCTCCGACAAAAAAACTCATCAAAATAAAAAAAATCGAATTTGATTTAAAAAAAATTTATTAAAATTAGACTAAAAATTTTCACACAATCCAAAAAAATATGAGTTAATTTCACCTAAATTTAATCAAATTTAGCTCCTCCGACAAAAAAACTCATCAAAATCCAAAAAAGTCGAATTTGATTTCAATAAATTTTGTTAAAATTTGACTATAAATTTTCACAAAATCCAAAAAATTATGAGTTAATTTCACCTAAATTTACTCTAATTTAGATCCTCCGACAAAAAAATCATCAAAATTAAAAAAAATCGAATTTTATTTCAAATAAATTTATTAAAATTTGACTAAAAAATTTCTCAAAATCCAAAAAATATGATTTAATTTCACCTAAATTTACTCAAATTTAGCTCCTCCGACAAAAAAACTCTTTAAAGACCAAAAAAATCGAATTTGATGTAAAAAAAATTTATTAAAATTTGACTAAAAATTTTCACAAAATCCAAAAAATGTGATTTAATTTCCCCTAAATTTATTCAAATTTAGCTCGTCCGGCAAAAAAAACTCATCAAAGTCCAAAAAAATCGAAATTGATTTAAAAAAATTTTATTAAAATTTGACTCAATATTTTCACAAAATCCAAAAAAATATGATATTATTTCACCTACATTTACTCAAATTTAGCTCCTCCGACAAAAAAATCATCAAAATTAAAAAAAATCGAATTTTATTTCAAATAAATTTATTAAAATTTGACTAAAAATTTTCACAAAATCCAAAAAAGTATGTGTTAATTTCACCTAAATTTACTCTAATTTAGCTCCTCCGACAAAAAAACTCATCAAAATCCAAAAAAATCGAATTTGATTTCAAAAAATTTTATTACAATTTGACTAAAAACTTTCACAATATCCAAAAAAATATGAGTTAATTTCACCTCAGTTTACTCAAATTTATCACCTCCAATAAAAAAGACCCAACAAAATCCAAAAAATCGAATTTGATTTAAAAAAATTTATTAAAATTTGACTAAAAATTTTCTCAAAATCCAAAAAATATGATTTAATTTCACCTAAATTTACTCAAATTTAGCTCCTCCGACAAAAAAACTCTTTAAAGTCCAAAAAAATCGAATTTGATTTAAAAAAAATTTATTAAAATTTGACTAAAAATTTTCACAAAATCCAAAAAATGTGAGTTAATTTGCCCTAAATTTATTCAAATTTAGCTCGTCCGGCAAAAAAAACTCATCAAAGTCCAAAAAAATCGAGTTTGATTTAAAAAAATTTTATTAAAATTTGACTCAAAATTTTCACAAAATCCAAAAAATATGATATAATTTCACCTACATTTACTCAAATTTAGCTCCTCCGACAAAAAAACTCACCAAAATAAAAAAAAATCGAATTTGATTTTAAAAAATTTTACTAAAATTTGACTAAAAATTTTCACAAAATCCAAAAAAGTATGAGTTAATTTCACCTAAATTTACTCTAATTTAGCTCCTCCGACAAAAAAACTCGTCAAAATCCAAAAAAAATCGAATTTGATTTCAAAAAATTTTATTAAAATTTGACAAAGAATTTTCACTAAATTCAATAAAATATGATTTAATTTCACCTAAGTTTACTCAAATTTATCTCCTCCAACAAAAAAACCCAACAAAATCCAAAAAAATCGAATTTGGTTTAAAAAAATTTATTAAAATTTTACTAAAAATTTTCACAAAATCCAAAAAAATATGAGTTAATTCCACCAAAATTTATTCAAATTTAGCTCGTCCGGCAAAAAAACTCATAAAAATCCATAAAAATCGAATTTGATTTCAAAAAATTTTATTAAAATTTGACTAAAAATTTTCACAAAATCCAAAAAAATATGAGTTAATTTCACCTAAATTTACTCTAATTTAGCTCCTCCGACAAAAAAACTGATTAAAATTCAAAAAAATCGAATTTGATTTAAAAAAATTTATTAAAATTTGACTAATAATTTTCACAAAATCCAAAAAATATGAGTTAATTTCACCTAAATTTAATCAAATTTAGCTCCTCCGACAAAAAAACTCATCAAATTAAAAAATTGAATTTGATTTCAAAAAATTTATTACAATTTGATTAAAAACTTTCACAAAATCCAAAAAAATATGAGTTTGTTTCACCTAAATTTACTCAAATTTATCTCTTCCAACAAAAAAACCCAACAAAATCCAAAAAAATCGAATTTGATTTCAAAAAAATTTATTAAAATTAGACTAAAAATTTTCACACAATCCAAAAAAATATGAGTTAATTTCACCTAAATTTAATCAAATTTAGCTCCTCCGACAAAAAAACTCATCAAAATCCAAAAAAGTCGAATTTGATTTCAATAAATTTTGTTAAAATTTGAGTAAAAATTTTCACTAAATTCAATAAAATATGGTTTAATTTCACCTAAATTTACTCAAATTTATCTCCTCCAACAAAAATAACCAACAAAATCCAAAAAAATCGAATTTGATTTAAAAAAATTTATTAAAATTTGACTAAAAATTTTTACAAAATCCAAAAAAATATGAGTTAATTTCACGTCAATTTACTCACATTTAGCTCCTCCGACAAAAAAACAAATGATCCCTGTTCCCGGTTCCATTGCCTACGTTTTAGTGTAATGGTTCGGCCGCGGTCGTCGTGCAGGTTTTCGAGAAAATCGCGATAAATGCAATCGCTCTGAGGTAATCCGAAGTTCCGACAGATATAAGATTCCTTCGTACCGCAGTGCGACGAAAGTGCAAAGTCGTTCAATCGACCAAACAACCAATGATCCCTGTTCCCGGTTCCATTGCCTACGTTTTAGTCTAATAGTTTGACCGCGGTCGTCGTGCTGGTTTTCGAGGAAATCGCGATAAATCCAATCGCTCCGAGGTAATTCGAAGTTCCGACAGATTTAAGATTCCTTCGTTCCGTAGTGCGACGAATGTCTAAATTCGTCCAATCGACCAAACAACAACAGATACCTGTTCCCCGTTCCATTACCTACGTTTTACTCTAATGGTTCGACTGTGATGTCCCACTTCATTTTCGCGCGGTTCTATTCTAAAGTCTCCCTCATATATCGCTCCATAACTCCATCAAAATCCATCAAACTCAAATCGTACCCCTTTTCCCCAAATCACTGATCACCTTGGCGATGTACCCTAGCGGTCTCCATCTCAAGATGGTCAACTACGACCTCCAAATCCCCTCTTCGCCTTACGTGGCATGACCACTTCCCTCCTATTTTAAATTTAAACAAGTCCCTCGTCCCAAAAACTCTCTTATCTCGAGACCACGTCTCACCCCCTCTTTACGACTCACCGAGTCAAAGCCACTCTCACCCCTTTCCCGTCAAAACGCCTAAAATCCACCTAATAGGTCTTATCAATAGCTTAACAAAATCTTGGAAACCAATTGCGACGCATATTTCACGCATGATTCATAAACGTAGTCTAAATATAGACATTTATAAAAACCCCGGAAGTCCTATTGCGACGCATATTTCGTAAATATGTCAAGGTGCATACCGCGCACACCCTTCATACCTGACATTCTTGTAAACCCTATAAATACGAGGAACCGCGAGACCGGAAGACACTCTTCGACTCTCTTCTAAGAAAATACTTCCGCAGAACAACCATTAAAACAGCGAATCAAGTGCACAAAAGCTTTATATTTAAATTCAGTGTTCTACTGCAACTACCGTAAGAAATTATAATTACCTTTATTGTTATACGGCATATCACCTTCATATATATAATTTTGTATCGTTAACGCTTATTGCATTTCATATTATTATTCTTGTATTAACGCTTATTGCTTTATATTATCATTTTGTATCGTTAACGCTTATTGCATTTCATATTATTATTCTTGTATTAACGCTTATTGCATTTCATATTATTTTGATCCATATTATTATCTCGCTAACGCTCATTGTCTCATATTGTTAGCGTAGCAAATTCCTATTACTTTGCATACTATTTTCTTTGGGTTATACACATGTATTGCATATTCATACACATATATTGTTGTTGATCACTATTTATATAAATGTTATGTGCTAATGCTTAATGTCTGACGCATTATTATGTTAACCATGCTAATACATTGATAGTGCATTTACTCGTGCTTAAAGTAATAAAGTTCTTGGCTTTAAATCACGCTTCGAATTATTATGAATATCCTTTGGTTACGAAAGCTCCAAATCTAAACAGGCTACTGCAACAGCTGATTTCAGTTCGTGAACGCGAGAGTTCCTACAGTGTTTACAAACATATATTTGCATGGGCCGTGTACACCCATATGTCTAGACATATTTCGCGGAAATATTACGTGTGACTTCTTATATAAATGCAACGGTAAATCCAATTAAGAAGCCAAAACAAACAAAGTGCTCTAACGGGTGTCACCTCCGGAGTGATTACCATTTAAACTTTCCCTGGTCGTTCAGTGCTACGAATCTGGCATTCGCGCCTGCATCCTAACTCTCCGCAGTGCCACGAATCTGGCATTCGCGCCTGCATCCTGACTCTCCGCAGTGCCACGAATCTGGCATTCGCACCTGCATTCCCTCAAACCGTTCAGTGCTACGAATCTGGCATTCGCGCCTGAATCCTAACTCTCCGCAGTGCCACAAATCTGGCATTCGCACCTGCATTCCCTCAAACCGTTCAGTGCTACGAATCTGGCATTCGCGCCTGAATCCTAACTTTCCGCAGTGCCACGAATCTGGCATTCGCGCCTGAATCCTAACTCTCCGCAGTGCCACGAATCTGGCATTCGCGCCTGCATCCTAACTCTCCGCAGTGCCACGAATCTGGCATTCGCGCCTGCATCCAAACTCTCCGCAGTGCCACGAATCTGGTATTCGCGCCTGCATTCCCTTCAATAATTCCCCGTCTATGCCATCGTCCCCAACGACCTCCACCCGGGACGTGACACGACCACGGTTGTCGTGCTGGTTTTCGAGAAAATCGCGAAAAACCCAAATCGCTCCGAGGAAATTCGAAGTTCCGACAGATTTAAGATTCCTTTGTACCAGTGCGACGAAAGTCTAAAATCGTCCACTCGAGCAAACAACCAATGATCTCTGTTCCCGGTTCCATTGCCTACGTTTTAGTCTAATGGTTCGACCGCGGTCGTCGTGCTGGTTTTCGAGGAAATCGCGATAAATCCAATCGCTCCGAGGTAATTCGAAGTTCCGACAGATTTAAGATTCCTTTGTACCAGTGCGACGAAAGTCTAAAATCGTCCAATCGACCAAACAACAATTGATCCCCGTTCTCCGTTCCATTCCCTACGTTTTACTCTAATGGTTCGACCGCGGTCGTCGTGCTGGTTTTCGAGAAATTCGCGATAAATCCAATCGCTCCGAGGTAATTCGAAGATCCGACAGATTTAAGATTCCTTCGTACCGTAGTGCGACGAAAGTCTAAAATCGTCCAATCGACCAAACAACTATTGATCCCCGTTCGCCGTTCCATTGCCTACGTTTTACTCTAATGGTTCGACCGCGGTCGTCGTGCTGGTTTTCGAGAAAATCGCGATAAATCCAATCGCTCCGAGGTAATTCCAAGTTCCGACAGATTTAAGATTCCTTCGTTCCGTAGTGCGACGAATGTCTAAACTCGTCCAATCGACCAAACAACAACAGATACCTGTTCCCCGTTCCATTGCCTACGTTTTAGTCTAATGGTTCGACCACGGTCGTCGTGCTGGTTTTCGAGAAAATCGCGATAAATCCAACCGCTCCGAGGTAATTCGAAGTTCCGACAGATTTAAGGTTCCTTCGTTCCGTAGTGCGACGAAAGTCTCAAATCGTCCAATCGACCAAACAACCATTAATTCCTGTTCGCCGTTCCATTGCCTACGTTTTATTCTAATGGATCGACGGCGGTCGAAGCGTTGGTATTTGAGAAAATCGCGAAAAACCCCAATCGCTCCGAGGTAATTCGAAGTTCCGTAAGATTTAAGATTCCTGCGTACCGTAGTGCGACGAATGTCTAAACTCGTTCAATCGACCAAACAACAACAGATACCTGTTCCCCGTTCCATTGCCCACGTTTTACTCTAATGTTTCGACTGCGTTCGTCGTGCTGCAAGTCGAGAAAATCGCGAAAAACACCAATCGTTCCGAGGTACTTCGAAGTTCCGAAAGATTTAAGATTCCTTTGTACCGAAGTGCGACGAAAGTCTAAAATCGTCCAATCGACCAAACAACAAATGATCCCTGTTCCCGGTTCCATTGCCTACGTTTTAGTCTAATGGTTCGACCACGGTCGTCGTGCTGGTTTTTGAGAAAATCGCGAAAAACCCAAATCGCTCCGAGGAAATTCGAAGTTCCGACAGATTTAAGATTCCTTTGTACCAGTGCGACGAAAGTCTAAAATCGTCCAATCGAGCAAACAACCAATGATCCCTGTTGCCGGTTCCATTGCCTACGTTTTAGTCTAATGGTTCGACCGCGGTCGTCGTGCTGGTTTTCGAGGAAATCGCGATAAATCCAATCGCTCCGAGGTAATTCGATGTTCCGACAGATTTAAGATTCCTGCGTACCGTAGTGCGACGAAAGTCTCAAATCGTCCAGTCCACAAAACAATGATTGATTCCTGTTCGCCGTTCCATTGCCTACGTTTTACTCTAATGGTTCGACCGGGGTCGTCGTGCTGGTTTTCGAGAAAATCGCGATAAATCCAATCGCTCCGAGGTAATTCGAAGTTCCGACAGATTTAAGATTCCTTCGTTCCGTAGTGCGACGAAAGTCTCAAATAGTCCAATAGACCAAACAACCATTTATTCCTGTTCGCCGTTCCATTGCCTACGTTTTACTCTAATGGTTCGACCGCGGTCGTCGTGCTGGTTTTTGAGAAAATCGCGAAAAACCCCAATCGCTCCGAGGTAATTCGAAGTTCCGATAGATTTAAGATTCCTTCGTAGCCTAGTGCGACGAAAGTCTAAAATCGTCCAGTCGACCAAACAACCATTGAGTCCTGTTCTCCGTTCCATTGCTTACGTTTTACGCTAATGGATCAACCACGGTCGTCCTGCAGGTTTTCGAGAAAATCGCGATAAATCCAATCGCTCCGAGATAATCCGAAGTTCCGACAGATTTAAGATTCCTTCGTACCGCAGTGCGACGAAAGTGTAAAATCGTCCAATCGACCAAACAACCAATGATCCCTGTTCCCGGTTCCATTGCCTACGTTTTAGTCTAATAGTTCGACCGCGGTCGTCGTGCTGGTTTTCGAGGAAATCGCGATAAATCCAATCGCTCCGAGGTAATTCGAAGTTCCGACAGATTTAAGATTCCTTCGTTCCGTAGTGCGACGAATGTCTAAAATCGTCCAATCGACCAAACAACAACAGATACCTGTTCCCAGTTCCATTACCTACGTTTTACTCTAATGGTTCGACCACGGTCGTCGTGCTGGTTTTCGAGAAAATCACGGTAAATCCAATCGCTCCGAGGTAATTCGATGTTCCGACAGATTTAAGATTCCTTCGTACCGCAGTGCGACGAAAGTGTAAAATCGTCCAATCGACCAAACAACCAATGATCCCTGTTCCCGGTTCCATTGCCTACGTTTTAGTCTAATAGTTCGACCGCGGTCGTCGTGCTGGTTTTCGAGAAAATCGCGAAAAAACCAAATCGCTCCAACGAAATTCGAAGTTCCGACAGATTTAAGATTCCTTTGTACCAGTGCGACGAAAGTCTAAAATCGTCCAATCGACCAAACAACAATTGAGCCCTGTTCTCCGTTCCATTCCCTACGTTTTACTCTAATGGTTCGACCGTGGTCGTCGTGCATGTTTTCGAGAAAATCGCGATAAATCCAATCGCTCCGAGGTAATTCGATGTTCCGACAGATTTAAGATTCCTGCGTACCGTAGTGCGACGAAAGTCTCAAATCGTCCAGTCGACAAAACAACCATTGATTCCTGTTCGCCGTTCCATTGCCTACGTTTTACTCTAATGGATCGACGGCGGTCGTCGCGCTGGTATTTGAGAAATTCGCGAAAAACCCCAATCGCTCCGAGGTAATTGGAAGTTCCGTAAGATTTAAGATTCCTGCGTACCGTAGTGCGACGAATGTCTAAACTCGTTCAATCGACCAAACAACAACAGATAACTGTTCCCCGTTCCATTGCCCACGTTTTACTCTAATGGTTCGACTGCGTTCGTCGTGCTGCAAGTCGAGAAAATCGCGAAAAACACCAATCGTTCCGAGGTTCTTCGAAGTTCCGAAAGATTTAAGATTCCTTTGTACCGAAGTGCGACGAAAGTCTAAAATCGTCCAATCGACCAAACAACCATTGATCCCTGTTCGCCGTTCCATTGTCTACGTTTTACTCTAATAGTTCGACTGCGTTCGTCGTGCTGGTTTTCGAGAAAATCGCAAAAAACCCAAATCGCTCCAAAGAAATTCGATGTTCCGACAGATTTAAGATTCCTTTCTACCAGTGCCACGAAAGTCTAAAATCGTCCAATCGACCAAACAACCAATGATCCCTGTTCCAGGTTCCATTGCCTACGTTTTAGTCTAATGGTTCGACCGCGGTCGTCGTGCTGGTTTTCGAGAAAATCGCGAAAAACCCAAATCGCTCCGCGGAAATTCGAAGTTCCGACAGATTTAAGATTCCTTTGTACCAGTGCGACGAAAGTCTAAAATCGTCCAATCGACCAAACAACCATTGATCCCCGTTCGCCGTTCCATTGTCTACGTTTTACTCTAATGGTTCGACCGCGGTCGTCGTGTTGGTTTCCGAGAAAATCGCGATAAATCCAATCGCTCCGAGGTAATGCGACGTTCCGACAGATTTAAGATTCCTTCGTACCGTAGTGCGACGAAAGTCTAAAATCGTCCAATCGACCAAACAACAATTGAGCCCCGTTCTCCGTTCCATTCCCTACGTTTTACTTTAATGGTTCGACCGTGGTCGTCGTGCATGTTTTCAAGAAAATCGCGATAAATCCAATCGCTCCGAGGTAATTCGATGTTCCGACAGATTTAAGATTCCTGCGTACCGTAGTGCGACGAAAGTCTCAAATCGTCCAGTCGACAAAACAATGATTGATTCCTGTTCGCCGTTCCATTGCCTACGTTTTACTCTAATGGTTTGACCGCGGTCGTCGTGCTGGTTTTTGAGAAAATCGTGACAAATCCAATCGCTCCGAGGTAATTCGACGTTCCGACAGATTTAAGATTCCTTCGTACCGTAGTGCGACGAAAGTCTAAAATCATCCAATCGACCAAACAACAAATGATCCCTGTTCCCGGTTCCATTGCCTACGTTTTACTCTAATGGTTCGACCGCGGTGGTCGTGTTGGTTTCCGAGAAAATCGCGAAAAATCCAATCGCTCCGAGGTAATTCGACGTTCCGACAGATTTAAGATTCCTGCGTACCGTAGTGCGACGAAAGTCTCAAATCGTCCAGTCGACAAAACAATGATTGATTCCTGTTCGCCGTTCCATTGCCTACGTTTTACTCTAATGGTTTGACCGCGGTCGTCGTGCTGGTTTTTGAGAAAATCGTGATAAATCCAATCGCTCCGAGGTAATTCGAAGTTCCGACAGATTTAAGATTCCTTCGTACCGTAGTGCGACGAAAGTCTAAAATCATCCAATCGACCAAACAACAAATGATCCCTGTTCCCGGTTCCATTGTCTACGTTTTACTCTAATGGTTCGACCGCGGTGGTCGTGTTGGTTTCCGAGAAAATCGCGATAAATCCAATCGCTCCGAGGTAATTCGACGTTCCGATAGATTTAAGATTCCTGCGTACCGTAGTGCGACGAAAGTCTCAAATCGTCCAATCGACCAAACAACCATTGATTCCTCTTCGCCGTTCCATTGCCTACGTTTAACTCTAATGGTTCGACCGCGGTCGTCGTGCTGCTTTTTGAGAAAATCGCGAAAAACCCCAATCGCTCCGAGGTAATTCGAAGTTCCGATAGATTTACGATTCCTTCGTACCGTAGTGCGACGAAAGTCTAAAATCGTCCAATCGACCAAACAACCAATGATCCCTGTTCCCGGTTCCATTGCCTACGTTTTAGTCTAATGGTTCGACCGCGGTCGTCGTGGTGGTTTTCGAGGAAATCGCGATAAATCCAATCGCTCCGAGGTAATTCGAAGTTCCGACAGATTTAAGATTCCTTCGTACCGTAGTGCGACGAAAGTCTAAAATCATCCAATCGACCAAACAACAAATGATCCCTGTTCCCGGTTCCATTGCCTACGTTTTAGTCTAATGGTTCGACCACGGTCGTCGTGCTGGTTTTCGAGGAAATCGCGATAAACCCAAATCGCTCCGAGGAAATTCGAAGATCCGACAGATTTAAGATTCCTTTGTACCAGTGCGACGAATGTTTAAAAACGTCCAATCGACCAGACAATCATTGATCCCCGTTTGCCGTTCCATTGCCTACGTTTTACTCTAATGATTCGACCGCGGTCGTCGTGCATGTTTTCGAGAAAATCGCGATAAATCCAATCGCTCCGAGGTAATTCGAAGTTCCGACAGATTTAAGATTCCTTCGTACCGTAGTGCGACGAAAGTCTAAAATCATCCAATCGACCAAACAACAAATGATCCCTGTTCCCGGTTCCATTGCCTACGTTTTAGTCTAATGGTTCGACCGCGGTCGTCGTGCTGGTTTTCGAGAAAATCGCGATAAATCCAACCGCTCCGAGGTAATTCGAAGTTCCGACAGATTTAAGGTTCCTTCGTTCCGTAGTGCGACGAAAGTCTCAAATCGTCCAATCGACCAAACAACCATTGATTCCTGTTCGCCGTTCCATTGCCTACGTTTTACTCTAATGGATCGACGGCGGTCGTCGCGCTGGTATTTGAGAAAATCGCGAAAAACCCCAATCGCTCCGAGGTAATTCGAAGTTCCGTAAGATTTAAGATTCCTGCGTACCGTAGTGCGACGAATGTCTAAACTCGTTCAATCGACCAAACAACAACAGATACCTGTTCCCCGTTCCATTGCCCACGTTTTACTCTAATGGTTGGACTGCGTTCGTCGTGCTGCAAGTCGAGAAAATCGCGAAAAACAACAATCGTTCCGAGGTACTTCGAAGTTCCGAAAGATTTAAGATTCCTTTGTACCGAAGTGCGACGAAAGTCTAAAATCGTCCAGTCGACAAAACAATGATTGATTCCTGTTCGCCGTTCCATTGCCTACGTTTTACTCTAATGGTTTGACCGCGGTCGTCGTGCTGGTTTTTGAGAAAATCGTGATAAATCCAATCGCTCCGAGGTAATTCGAAGTTCCGACAGATTTAAGATTCCTTCGTACCGTAGTGCGACGAACGTCTAAAATCATCCAATCGACTAAACAACAAATGATCCCTGTTCCCGGTTCCATTGCCTACGTTTTAGTCTAATGGTTCGACCGCGGTCGTCGTGCTGGTTTTCGAGGAAATCGCGATAAATCCAATCGCTCCGAGGTAATTCGAAGTTCCGACAGATTTAAGATTCCTTCGTTCCGTAGTGCGACGAGTGTCTAAAATCGTCCAATCGACCAAACAACAACAAATACCTGTTCCCCGTTCCATTGCCTACGTTTTACTCTAATGGTTCGACCACGGTCGTCGTGCTGGTTTTCGAGAAAATCGCGAAAAACCCCAATCGCTCCGAGGTAATTCGAAGTTCCGTAAGATTTAAGATTCCTGCGTACCGTAGTGCGACGAATGTCTAAACTCGTTCAATCGACCAAACAACAACAGATACCTGTTCCCCGTTCCATTGCCCACGTTTTACTCTAATGGTTGGACTGCGTTCGTCGTGCTGCAAGTCGAGAAAATCGCGAAAAACAACAATCGTTCCGAGGTACTTCGAAGTTCCGAAAGATTTAAGATTCCTTTGTACCGAAGTGCGACGAAAGTCTAAAATCGTCCAGTCGACAAAACAATGATTGATTCCTGTTCGCCGTTCCATTGCCTACGTTTTACTCTAATGGTTTGACCGCGGTCGTCGTGCTGGTTTTTGAGAAAATCGTGATAAATCCAATCGCTCCGAGGTAATTCGAAGTTCCGACAGATTTAAGATTCCTTCGTACCGTAGTGCGACGAACGTCTAAAATCATCCAATCGACTAAACAACAAATGATCCCTGTTCCCGGTTCCATTGCCTACGTTTTAGTCTAATGGTTCGACCGCGGTCGTCGTGCTGGTTTTCGAGGAAATCGCGATAAATCCAATCGCTCCGAGGTAATTCGAAGTTCCGACAGATTTAAGATTCCTTCGTTCCGTAGTGCGACGAGTGTCTAAAATCGTCCAATCGACCAAACAACAACAAATACCTGTTCCCCGTTCCATTGCCTACGTTTTACTCTAATGGTTCGACCACGGTCGTCGTGCTGGTTTTCGAGAAAATCGCGAAAAACCCAAATCGCTCCAAAGAAATTCGATGTTCCGACAGATTTAAGATTCCTTTGTACCAGTGCCACGAAAGTCTAAAATCGTCCAATCGACCAAACAACCATTGATCCCCGTTCGCCGTTCCATTGTCTACGTTTTACTCTAATGGTTCGACTGCGTTCGTCGTGCTGCAAGTCGAGAAAATCGCGAAAAACAGCAATCGTTCCGAGGTTCTTCGAAGTTCCGAAAGATTTAAGATTCCTTTGTACCGAAGTGCGACGAAAGTCTAAAATCGTCCATTCGACCAAACAACCATTGATCCCTGTTCGCCGTTCCATTGTCTACGTTTTACTCTAATGGTTCGACTGCGTTCGTCGTGCTGGTTTTCGAGAAAATCGCGAAAAACCCAAATCGCTCCAAAGAAATTCGATGTTCCGACAGATTTAAGATTCCTTTGTACCAGTGCCACGAAAGTCTAAAATCGTCCAATCGACCAAACAACCATTGATCCCCGTTCGCCGTTCCATTGTCTACGTTTTACTCTAATGGTTCGACCGCGGTCGTCGTGTTGGTTTCCGAGAAAATCGCGATAAATCCAATCGCTCCGAGGTAATTCGACGTTCCGACAGATTTAAGATTCCTTCGTACCGTAGTGCGACGAAAGTCTAAAATCGTCCAATCGACCAAACAACAATTGAGCCCTGTTCTCCGTTCCATTCCCTACGTTTTACTCTAATGGTTCGACCGTGGTCGTCGTGCATGTTTTCGAGAAAATCGCGATAAATCCAATCGCTCCGAGGTAATTCGATGTTCCGACAGATTTAAGATTCCTGCGTACCGTAGTGCGACGAAAGTGTAAAATCGTCCAGTCGACAAAACAATGATTGATTCCCGTTCGCCGTTCCATTGCCTACGTTTTACTCTAATGGTTCGACCGCGGTCATCGTGCATGTTTTCGAGAAAATCGCGATAAATCCAATCGCTCCGAGGTAATTCGACGTTCCGACAGATTTAAGATTCCTTCGTACCGTAGTGCGACGAAAGTCTAAAATCGTCCAATCGACAAAACAATGATTGATTCCCGTTTGCCGTTCCATTGCCTACGTTTTACTCTAATGGTTCGACCGCGGTCGTCGTGCTGGTTTTTGAGAAAATCGTGATAAATCCAATCGCTCCGAGGTAATTCGAAGTTCCGACAGATTTAAGATTCCTTCGTACCGTAGTGCGACGAAAGTCTTAAATCATCCAATCGACCAAACAACAAATGATCCCTGTTCCCGGTTCCATTGCCTACGTTTTAGTCTAATGGTTCGACCACGGTCGTCGTGCTGGTTTTCGAGAAAATCGCGAAAAACCCAAATCGCTCCGAGTAAATTCGAAGTTCCGACAGATTTAAGATTTCTTTCTATCAGTGCGACGAAAGTGTAAAATCGTCCAATCGACCAAACAACAATTGATACCCGTTCGCCGTTCCATTGTCTACGTTTTACTCTAATGGTTCGACCGCGGTGGTCGTGTTGGTTTCCGAGAAAATCGCGATAAATCCAATCGCTCCGAGGTAATTCGACGTTCCGACAGATTTAAGATTCCTTCGTACCGTAGTGCGACGAAAGTCTAAAATCGTCCAATCGACCAAACAACAATTGAGCCCTGTTCTCCGTTCCATTCCCTACGTTTTACTCTAATGGTTCCACGGCGGTCGTCGTGCTGGTTTTCGAGAAAATCGCGATAAATCCAATCGCTTCGAGGTAATTCGATGTTCCGATAGATTTAAGATTCCTGCGTACCGCAGTGCGACGAAAGTGTAAAATCGTCCAATCGACCAAACAACCAATGATCCCTGTTCCCGGCTCCATTGCCTACGTTTTAGTCTAATGGTTCGACCACGGTCGTCGTGCTGGTTTTCGAGAAAATCGCGAAAAACCCAAATCGCTCCGAGTAAATTCGAAGTTCCGACAGATTTAAGATTTCTTTCTATCAGTGCGACGAAAGTGTAAAATCGTCCAATCGACCAAACAACCATTGATCCCCGTTCGCCGTTCCATTGTCTACGTTTTACTCTAATGGTTCGACCGCGGTCGTCGTGCTGGTTTTTGAGAAAATCGCGAAAAACCCCAATCGCTCCGAGGTAATTCGAAGTTCCGATAGATTTAAGATTCCTTCGTACCGTAGTGCGACGAAAGTCTAAAATCGTCCAATCGACCAAACAACCATTCAGTCGTGTTCTCCGTTCCATTGCATACGTTTTACGCTAATGGTTCGACCACGGTCGTCCTGCACGTTTTCGAGAAAATCGCGATAAATCCAATCGCTCCGAGGTAATTCGAAGTTCCGACAGATTTAAGATTCCTTCGTACCGCAGTGCGACGAAAGTGTAAAATCGTCCAATCGACCAAACAACCAATGATCCCTGTTCCCGGTTCCATTGCCTACGTTTTAGTCTAATGGTTCGACCGCGGTCGTCGTGCTGGTTTTCAAGAAAATCGCGAAAAACCCAAATCGCTCCGCGGAAATTCGAAGTTCCGACAGATTTAAGATTTCTTTGTACCAGTTCGACGAAAGTCTAAAATCGTCCAATCGACCAAACAACCAATGATCCCTGTTCCCGTTTCCATTGCCTACGTTTTAGTCTAATGGTTCGACCGCGGTCGTCGTGCTGGTTTTCGAGAAAATCGCGGAAAACCCAAATCGCTCCGCGGAAATTCGAAGTTCCGACAGATTTAAGATTCTTTGTACCAGTGCGACGAAAGTCTAAAATCGTCCAATCGACCAAACAACCATTGATCCCCGTTCGCCGTTCCATTGTCTACGTTTTACTCTAATGGTTCGACCGCGGTCGTCGTGTTGGTTTCCGAGAAAATCGCGATAAATCCAATCGCTGCGAGGTAATTCGACGTTCCGACAGATTTAAGATTCCTTCGTACCGTAGTGCGACGAAAGTCTAAAATCGTCCAATCGACCAAACAACAATTGAGCCCTTTTCTCCGTTCCATTCCCTACGTTTTACTCTAATGGTTCGACAGTGGTCGTCGTGCATGTTTTCGAGAAAATCGCGATAAATCCAATCGCTCCGAGGTAATTCGATGTTCCGACAGATTTAAGATTCCTGCGTACCGTAGTGCGACGAAAGTCTCAAATCGTCCAGTCGACAAAACAATGATTGATTCCTGTTCGCCGTTCCATTGCCTACGTTTTACTCTAATGGTTTGACCGCGGTCGTCGTGCTGGTTTTTGAGAAAATCGTGATAAATCCAATCGCTCCGAGGTAATTCGAAGTTCCGACAGATTTAAGATTCCTTCGTACCGTAGTGCGACGAAAGTCTCAAATCGTCCAGTCGACAAAACAATGATTGATTCCTGTTCGCCGTTCCATTGCCTACGTTTTACTCTAATGGTTCGACCGCGGTCGTCGTGTTGGTTTCCGAGAAAATCGCGATAAACCCAAATCGCTCCGAGGAAATTCGAAGTTCCGACAGATTTAAGATTCCTTTGTACCAGTGCGACGAAAGTCTAAAATCGTCCAATCGACCAAACAACAATTGATACCCGTTCGCCGTTCCATTGTCTACGTTTTACTCTAATGGTTCGACCGCGGTCGTCGTGCTGGTTTTCAAGAAAATCGCGATAAATCCAATCGCTCCGAGGTAATTCGAAGTTCCGACAGATTTAAGATTCCTTCGTACCGTAGTGCGACGAAAGTCTAAAATCGTCCAATCGACCAAACAACAAGTGAGCCCTGTTCTCCGTTCCATTCCCTACGTTTTACTCTAATGGTTCGACCGTGGTCGTCGTGCATGTTTTCGAGAAAATCGCGATAAATCCAATCGCTCCGAGGTAATTCGATGTTCCGACAGATTTAAGATTCCTGCGTACCGTAGTGCGACGAAAGTCTCAAATCGTCCAGTCGACAAAACAATGATTGATTCCTGTTCGCCGTTCCATTGCCTACGTTTTACTCTAATGGTTTGACCGCGGTCGTCGTGCTGGTTTTTGAGAAAATCGTGATAAATCCAATCGCTCCGAGGTAATTCGAAGTTCCGACAGATTTAAGATTCCTTCGTACCGTAGTGCGACGAAAGTCTAAAATCATCCAATCGACCAAACAACAAATGATCCCTGTTCCCGGTTCCATTGTCTACGTTTTACTCTAATGGTTCGACCGCGGTGGTCGTATTGGTTTCCGAGAAAATCGCGATAAATCCAATCGCTCCGAGGTAATTCGACGTTCCGACAGATTTAAGATTCCTTCGTACCGTAGTGCGACGAAAGTCTAAAATCGTCCAATCGACCAAACAACAATTGAGCCCTGTTCTCCGTTCCATTCCCTACGTTTTACTCTAATGGTTCCACCGCGGTCGTCGTGCTGGTTTTCGAGAAAATCGCGATAAATCCAATCGCTCCGAGGTAATTCGATGTTCCGACAGATTTAAGATTCCTGCGTACCGTAGTGCGACGAAAGTCTCAAATCGTCCAGTCGACAAAACAATGATTGATTCCTGTTCGCCGTTCCATTGCCTACGTTTTACTCTAATGGTTCGACCGCGGTCGTCGTGCTGATTTTCGAGAAAATCGCGATAAATCCAATCGCTCCGAGGTAATTCGAAGTTCCGACAGATTTAAGATTCCTTCGTACCGTAGTGCGACGTAAGTCTAAAATCATCCAATCGACCAAACAACAAATGATCCCTGTTCCCGGTTCCATTGCCTACGTTTTAGTCTAATGGTTCGACCGCGGTCGTCGTGCTGGTTTTCGAGGAAATCGCGATAAATCCAACCGCTCCGAGGTAATTCGAAGTTCCGACAGATTTAAGGTTCCTTCGTTCCGTAGTGCGACGAAAGTCTCAAATCGTCCAATCGACCAAACAACCAATGATCCCTGTTCCCGTTTCCATTGCCTACGTTTTAGTCTAATGGTTCGACCGCGGTCGTCGTGCTGGTTTTCGAGAAAATCGCGGAAAACCCAAATCGCTCCGCGGAAATTCGAAGTTCCGACAGATTTAAGATTCCTTTGTACCAGTGCGACGAAAGTCTAAAATCGTCCAATCGACCAAACAACCATTGATCCCCGTTCGCCGTTCCATTGTCTACGTTTTACTCTAATGGTTCGACCGCGGTCGTCGTGTTGGTTTCCGAGAAAATCGCGATAAATCCAATCGCTGCGAGGTAATTCGAAGTTCCGACAGATTTAAGATTCCTTCGTACCGTAGTGCGACGAAAGTCTTAAATCATCCAATCGACCAAACAACAAATGATCCCTGTTCCCGGTTCCATTGCCTACGTTTTAGTCTAATGGTTCGACCACGGTCGTCGTGCTGGTTTTCGAGAAAATCGCGAAAAACCCAAATCGCTCCGAGTAAATTCGAAGTTCCGACAGATTTAAGATTTCTTTCTATCAGTGCGACGAAAGTGTAAAATCGTCCAATCGACCAAACAACAATTGATACCCGTTCGCCGTTCCATTGTCTACGTTTTACTCTAATGGTTCGACCGCGGTGGTCGTGTTGGTTTCCGAGAAAATCGCGATAAATCCAATCGCTCCGAGGTAATTCGACGTTCCGACAGATTTAAGATTCCTTCGTACCGTAGTGCGACGAAAGTCTAAAATCGTCCAATCGACCAAACAACAATTGAGCCCTGTTCTCCGTTCCATTCCCTACGTTTTACTCTAATGGTTCCACGGCGGTCGTCGTGCTTGTTTTCGAGAAGATCGCGATAAATCCAATCGCTTCGAGGTAATTCGATGTTCCGATAGATTTAAGAATCCTGCGTACCGCAGTGCGACGAAAGTGTAAAATCGTCCAATCGACCAAACAACCAATGATCCCTGTTCCCGGCTCCATTGCCTACGTTTTAGTCTAATGGTTCGACCACGGTCGTCGTGCTGGTTTTCGAGAAAATCGCGAAAAACCCAAATCGCTCCGAGTAAATTCGAAGTTCCGACAGATTTAAGATTTCTTTCTATCAGTGCGACGAAAGTGTAAAATCGTCCAATCGACCAAACAACCATTGATCCCCGTTCGCCGTTCCATTGTCTACGTTTTACTCTAATGGTTCGACCGCGGTCGTCGTGCTGGTTTTTGAGAAAATCGCGAAAAACCCCAATCGCTCCGAGGTAATTCGAAGTTCCGATAGATTTAAGATTCCTTCGTACCGTAGTGCGACGAAAGTCTAAAATCGTCCAATCGACCAAACAACCATTCAGTCCTGTTCTCCGTTCCATTGCCTACGTTTTACGCTAATGGTTCGACCACGGTCGTCCTGCACGTTTTCGAGAAAATCGCGATAAATCCAATCGCTCCGAGGTAATTCGAAGTTCCGACAGATTTAAGATTCCTTCGTACCGCAGTGCGACGAAAGTGTAAAATCGTCCAATCGACCAAACAACCAATGATCCCTGTTCCCGGTTCCATTGCCTACGTTTTAGTCTAATGGTTCGACCGCGGTCGTCGTGCTGGTTTTCAAGAAAATCGCGAAAAACCCAAATCGCTCCGCGGAAATTCGAAGTTCCGACAGATTTAAGATTTCTTTGTACCAGTTCGACGAAAGTCTAAAATCGTCCAATCGACCAAACAACCAATGATCCCTGTTCCCGTTTCCATTGCCTACGTTTTAGTCTAATGGTTCGAACGCGGTCGTCGTGCTGGTTTTCGAGAAAATCGCGGAAAACCCAAATCGCTCCGCGGAAATTCGAAGTTCCGACAGATTTAAGATTCCTTTGTACCAGTGCGACGAAAGTCTAAAATCGTCCAATCGACCAAACAACCATTGATCCCCGTTCGCCGTTCCATTGTCTACGTTTTACTCTAATGGTTCGACCGCGGTCGTCGTGTTGGTTTCCGAGAAAATCGCGATAAATCCAATCGCTGCGAGGTAATTCGACGTTCCGACAGATTTAAGATTCCTTCGTACCGTAGTGCGACGAAAGTCTAAAATCGTCCAATCGACCAAACAACAATTGAGCCCTTTTCTCCGTTCCATTCCCTACGTTTTACTCTAATGGTTCGACAGTGGTCGTCGTGCATGTTTTCGAGAAAATCGCGATAAATCCAATCGCTCCGAGGTAATTCGATGTTCCGACAGATTTAAGATTCCTGCGTACCGTAGTGCGACGAAAGTCTCAAATCGTCCAGTCGACAAAACAATGATTGATTCCTGTTCGCCGTTCCATTGCCTACGTTTTACTCTAATGGTTTGACCGCGGTCGTCGTGCTGGTTTTTGAGAAAATCGTGATAAATCCAATCGCTCCGAGGTAATTCGAAGTTCCGACAGATTTAAGATTCCTTCGTACCGTAGTGCGACGAAAGTCTCAAATCGTCCAGTCGACAAAACAATGATTGATTCCTGTTCGCCGTTCCATTGCCTACGTTTTACTCTAATGGTTCGACCGCGGTCGTCGTGTTGGTTTCCGAGAAAATCGCGATAAACCCAAATCGCTCCGAGGAAATTCGATGTTCCGACAGATTTAAGATTCCTTTGTACCAGTGCGACGAAAGTCTAAAATCGTCCAATCGACCAAACAACAATTGATACCCGTTCGCCGTTCCATTGTCTACGTTTTACTCTAATGGTTCGACCGCGGTCGTCGTGCTGGTTTTCGAGAAAATCGCGATAAATCCAATCGCTCCGAGGTAATTCGAAGTTCCGACAGATTTAAGATTCCTTCGTACCGTAGTGCGACGAAAGTCTAAAATCGTCCAATCGACCAAACAACAAGTGAGCCCTGTTCTCCGTTCCATTCCCTACGTTTTACTCTAATGGTTCGACCGTGGTCGTCGTGCATGTTTTCGAGAAAATCGCGATAAATCCAATCGCTCCGAGGTAATTCGATGTTCCGACAGATTTAAGATTCCTGCGTACCGTAGTGCGACGAAAGTCTCAAATCGTCCAGTCGACAAAACAATGATTGATTCCTGTTCGCCGTTCCATTGCCTACGTTTTACTCTAATGGTTTGACCGCGGTCGTCGTGCTGGTTTTTGAGAAAATCGTGATAAATCCAATCGCTCCGAGGTAATTCGAAGTTCCGACAGATTTAAGATTCCTTCGTACCGTAGTGCGACGAAAGTCTAAAATCATCCAATCGACCAAACAACAAATGATCCCTGTTCCCGGTTCCATTGTCTACGTTTTACTCTAATGGTTCGACCGCGGTGGTCGTGTTGGTTTCCGAGAAAATCGCGATAAATCCAATCGCTCCGAGGTAATTCGACGTTCCGACAGATTTAAGATTCCTTCGTACCGTAGTGCGACGAAAGTCTAAAATCGTCCAATCGACCAAACAACAATTGAGCCCTGTTCTCCGTTCCATTCCCTACGTTTTACTCTAATGGTTCCACCGCGGTCGTCGTGCTGGTTTTCGAGAAAATCGCGATAAATCCAATCGCTCCGAGGTAATTCGATGTTCCGACAGATTTAAGATTCCTGCGTACCGTAGTGCGACGAAAGTCTCAAATCGTCCAGTCGACAAAACAATGATTGATTCCTGTTCGCCGTTGCATTGCCTACGTTTTACTCTAATGGTTCGACCGCGGTCGTCGTGCTGATTTTCGAGAAAATCGCGATAAATCCAATCGCTCCGAGGTAATTCGAAGTTCCGACAGATTTAAGATTCCTTCGTACCGTAGTGCGACGTAAGTCTAAAATCATCCAATCGACCAAACAACAAATGATCCCTGTTCCCGGTTCCATTGCCTACGTTTTAGTCTAATGGTTCGACCGCGGTCGTCGTGCTGGTTTTCGAGGAAATCGCGATAAATCCAACCGCTCCGAGGTAATTCGAAGTTCCGACAGATTTAAGGTTCCTTCGTTCCGTAGTGCGACGAAAGTCTCAAATCGTCCAATCGACCAAACAACCAATGATCCCTGTTCCCGTTTCCATTGCCTACGTTTTAGTCTAATGGTTCGACCGCGGTCGTCGTGCTGGTTTTCGAGAAAATCGCGGAAAACCCAAATCGCTCCGCGGAAATTCGAAGTTCCGACAGATTTAAGATTCCTTTGTACCAGTGCGACGAAAGTCTAAAATCGTCCAATCGACCAAACAACCATTGATCCCCGTTCGCCGTTCCATTGTCTACGTTTTACTCTAATGGTTCGACCGCGGTCGTCGTGTTGGTTTCCGAGAAAATCGCGATAAATCCAATCGCTGCGAGGTAATTCGACGTTCCGACAGATTTAAGATTCCTTCGTACCGTAGTGCGACGAAAGTCTAAAATCATCCAATCGACCAAACAACAAATGATCCCTGTTCCCGGTTCCATTGCCTACGTTTTAGTCTAATGGTTCGACCGCGGTCGTCGTGCTGGTTTTCGAGAAAATCGCGATAAATCCAACCGCTCCGAGGTAATTCGAAGTTCCGACAGATTTAAGGTTCCTTCGTTCCGTAGTGCGACGAAAGTCTCAAATCGTCCAATCGACCAAACAACCATTGATTCCTGTTCGCCGTTCCATTGCCTACGTTTTACTCTAATGGATCGACGGCGGTCGTCGCGCTGGTATTTGAGAAATTCGCGAAAAACCCCAATCGCTCCGAGGTAATTGGAAGTTCCGTAAGATTTAAGATTCCTGCGTACCGTAGTGCGACGAATGTCTAAACTCGTTCAATCGACCAAACAACAACAGATACCTGTTCCCCGTACCATTGCCCACGTTTTACTCTAATGGTTCGACTGCGTTCGTCGTGCTGCAAGTCTAGAAAATCGCGAAAAACACCAGTCGTTCCGAGGTTCTTCGAAGTTCCGAAAGATATAAGATTCCTTTGTACCGAAGTGCGACGAAAGTCTAAAATCGTCCAATCGACCAAACAACAATTGATCCCTGTTCGCCGTTCCATTGTCTACGTTTTACTCTAATGGTTCGACTGCGTTCGTCGTGCTGGTTTTCGAGAAAATCGCGAAAAACCCAAATCGCTCCAAGGAAATTCGATGTTCCGACAGATTTAAGATTCCTTTCTACCAGTGCCACGAAAGTCTAAAATCGTCCAATCGACCAAACAATCAATGATCCCTGTTCCAGGTTCCATTGCCTACGTTTTAGTCTAATGGTTCGACCGCGGTCGTCGTGCTGGTTTTCGAGAAAATCGCGATAAATCCAATCGCACCGAGGTAATTCGAAGTTCCGACAGATTTAAGATTCTTTCGTATCGTAGTGCGACGAAAGTCTAAAATCGTCCAATCGACCAAACAACCATTGATTCCTGTTGGCCGTTCCATTGCCTACGTTTTACTCTAATGGTTCGACCGCGGTCGTCGTGCTGGTTTTCAAGGAAATCACGATAAATCCAACCGCTCCGAGGTAATTCGAAGTTCCGACAGATTTAAGGTTCCTTCGTTCCGTAGTGCGACGAAAGTCTCAAATCGTCCAATCGACCAAACAACCATTGATTCCTGTTCGCCGTTCCATTGCCTACGTTTTACTCTAATGGATCGACGGCGGTCGTCGCGCTGGTATTTGAGAAAATCGCGAAAAACCCCAATCGCTCCGAGGTAATTCGAAGTTCCGTAAGATTTAAGATTCCTGCGTACCGTAGTGCGACGAATGTCTAAACTCGTTCAATCGACCAAACAACAACAGATACCTGTTCCCCGTTCCATTGCCCACGTTTTACTCTAATGGTTGGACTGCGTTCGTCGTGCTGCAAGTCGAGAAAATCGCGAAAAACACCAATCGTTCCGAGGTACTTCGAAGTTCCGAAAGATTTAAGATTCCTTTGTACCGAAGTGCGACGAAAGTCTAAAATCGTCCAGTCGACAAAACAATGATTGATTCCTGTTCGCCGTTCCATTGCCTACGTTTTACTCTAATGGTTTGACCGCGGTCGTCGTGCTGGTTTTTGAGAAAATCGTGATAAATCCAATCGCTCCGAGGTAATTCGAAGTTCCGACAGATTTAAGATTCCTTCGTACCGTAGTGCGACGAACGTCTAAAATCATCCAATCGACTAAACAACAAATGATCCCTGTTCCCGGTTCCATTGCCTACGTTTTAGTCTAATGGTTCGACCGCGGTCGTCGTGCCGGTTTTCGAGGAAATCGCGATAAATCCAATCGCTCCGAGGTAATTCGAAGTTCCGACAGATTTAAGATTCCTTCGTTCCGTAGTGCGACGAATGTCTAAAATCGTCCAATCGACCAAACAACAACAAATACCTGTTCCCCGTTCCATTGCCTACGTTTTACTCTAATGGTTCGACCACGGTCGTCGTGCTGGTTTTCGAGAAAATCGCGAAAAACCCAAATCGCTCCGAGGAAATTCGAAGTTCCGACAGATTTAAGATTCCTTTGTACCAGTGCGACGAATGTCTAAAAACGTCCAATCGACCAAACAATCATTGATCCCCGTTTGCCGTTCCATTGCCTACGTTTTACTCTAATGGTTCGACCGCGGTCGTCGTGCTGGTTTTCGTGGAAATCGCGATAAATCCAACCGCTCCGAGGTAATTCGAAGTTCCGACAGATTTAAGGTTCCTTCGTTCCGTAGTGCGACGAAAGTCTCAAATCGTCCAATCGACCAAACAACCATTGATTCCTGTTCGCCGTTCCATTGCCTACGTTTTACTCTAATGGATCGACGGCGGTCGTCGCGCTGGTATTTGAGAAGATCGCGAAAAACCCCAATCGCTCCGAGGTAATTCGAAGTTCCGTAAAATTTAAGATTCCTGCGTACCGTAGTGCGACGAATGTCTAAACTCGTTCAATCGACCAAACAACAACAGATACCTGTTCCCCGTTCCATTGCCCAAGTTTTACTCTAATGGTTCGACTGCGTTCGTCGTGCTGCAAGTCGAGAAAATCGCGAAAAACAGCAATCGTTCCGAGGTTCTTCGAAGTTCCGAAAGATTTAAGATTCCTTTGTACCGTAGTGCGACGAAAGTCTAAAATCGTCCAATCGACCAAACAACAATTGAGCCCTGTTCTCCGTTCCATTCCCTACGTTTTACTCTAATGGTTCGACCGTGGTCGTCGTGCATGTTTTCGAGAAAATCGCGATAAATCCAATCGCTCCGAGGTAATTCGATGTTCCGACAGATTTAAGATTCCTGCGTACCGTAGTGCGACGAAAGTGTAAAATCGTCCAGTCGACAAAACAATGATTGATTCCCGTTCGCCGTTCCATTGCCTACGTTTTACTCTAATGGTTCGACCGCGGTCATCGTGCATGTTTTCGAGAAAATCGCGATAAATCCAATCGCTCCGAGGTAATTCGAAGTTCCGTAAAATTTAAGATTCCTGCGTACCGTAGTGCGACGAATGTCTAAACTCGTTCAATCGACCAAACAACAACAGATACCTGTTCCCCGTTCCATTGCCCACGTTTTACTCTAATGGTTGGACTGCGTTCGTCGTGCTGCAAGTCGAGAAAATCGCGAAAAACACCAATCGTTCCGAGGTACTTCGAAGTTCCGAAAGATTTAAGATTCCTTTGTACCGAAGTGCGACGAAAGTCTAAAATCGTCCAGTCGACAAAACAATGATTGATTCCTGTTCGCCGTTCCATTGCCTACGTTTTAGTCTAATGGTTCGACCACGGTCGTCGTGCTGGTTTTCGAGAAAATCGCGAAAAACCCAAATCGCTCCGAGTAAATTCGAAGTTCCGACAGATTTAAGATTTCTTTCTATCAGTGCGACGAAAGTGTAAAATCGTCCAATCGACCAAACAACAATTGATACCAGTTCGCCGTTCCATTGTCTACGTTTTACTCTAATGGTTCGACCGCGGTGGTCGTGTTGGTTTCCGAGAAAATCGCGATAAATCCAATCGCTCCGAGGTAATTCGACGTTCCGACAGATTTAAGATTCCTTCGTACCGTAGTGCGACGAAAGTCTAAAATCGTCCAATCGACCAAACAACAATTGAGCCCTGTTCTCCGTTCCATTCCCTACGTTTTACTCTAATGGTTCCACGGCGGTCGTCGTGCTGGTTTTCGAGAAAATCGCGATAAATCCAATCGCTTCGAGGTAATTCGATGTTCCGATAGATTTAAGATTCCTGCGTACCGCAGTGCGACGAAAGTGTAAAATCGTCCAATCGACCAAACAACCAATGATCCCTGTTCCCGGCTCCATTGCCTACGTTTTAGTCTAATGGTTCGACCACGGTCGTCGTGCTGGTTTTCGAGAAAATCGCGAAAAACCCAAATCGCTCCGAGTAAATTCGAAGTTCCGACAGATTTAAGATTTCTTTCTATCAGTGCGACGAAAGTGTAAAATCGTCCAATCGACCAAACAACCATTGATGCCCGTTCGCCGTTCCATTGTCTACGTTTTACTCTAATGGTTCGACCGCGGTCGTCGTGCTGGTTTTTGAGAAAATCGCGAAAAACCCCAATCGCTCCGAGGTAATTCGAAGTTCCGATAGATTTAAGATTCCTTCGTACCGTAGTGCGACGAAAGTCTAAAATCGTCCAATCGACCAAACAATCATTCAGTCCTGTTCTCCGTTCCATTGCCTACGTTTTACGCTAATGGTTCGACCACGGTCGTCCTGCACGTTTTCGAGAAAATCGCGATAAATCCAATCACTCCGAGGTAATTCGAAGTTCCGACAGATTTAAGATTCCTTCGTACCGCAGTGCGACGAAAGTGTAAAATCGTCCAATCGACCAAACAACCAATGATCCCTGTTCCCGGTTCCATTGCCTACGTTTTAGTCTAATGGTTCGACCACGGTCGTCGTGCTGGTTTTCAAGAAAATCGCGAAAAACCCAAATCGCTCCGCGGAAATTCGAAGTTCCGACAGATTTAAGATTTCTTTGTACCAGTTCGACGAAAGTCTAAAATCGTCCAATCGACCAAACAACCAATGATCCCTGTTCCCGTTTCCATTGCCTACGTTTTAGTCTAATGGTTCGACCGCGGTCGTCGTGCTGGTTTTCGAGAAAATCGCGGAAAACCCAAATCGCTCCGAGGTAATTCGAAGTTCCGTAAAATTTAAGATTCCTGCGTACCGTAGTGCGACGAAAGTCTCAAATCGTCCAGTCGACAAAACAATGATTGATTCCTGTTCGCCGTTCCATTGCCTACGTTTTACTCTAATGGTTCGACCGCGGTCGTCGTGCTGATTTTCGAGAAAATCGCGAAAAATCCAATCGCTCCGAGGTAATTCGAAGTTCCGACAGATTTAAGATTCCTTCGTACCGTAGTGCGACGTAAGTCTAAAATCATCCAATCGACCAAACAACAAATGATCCCTGTTCCCGGTTCCATTGCCTACGTTTTAGTCTAATGGTTCGACCGCGGTCGTCGTGCTGGTTTTCGAGGAAATCGCGATAAATCCAACCGCTCCGAGGTAATTCGAAGTTCCGACAGAGTTAAGGTTCCTTCGTACCGCAGTGCGACGAAAGTGTAAAATCGTCCAATCGACCAAACAACCAATGATCCCTGTTCCCGGTTCCATTGCCTACGTTTTAGTCTAATGGTTCGACCACGGTCGTCGTGCTGGTTTTCAAGAAAATCGCGAAAAACCCAAATCGCTCCGCGGAAATTCGAAGTTCCGACAGATTTAAGATTTCTTTGTACCAGTTCGACGAAAGTCTAAAATCGTCCAATCGACCAAACAACCAATGATCCCTGTTCCCGGTTCCATTGCCTACGTTTTAGTCTAATGGTTCGACCGCGGTCGTCGTGCTGGTTTTCAAGAAAATCGCGAAAAACCCAAATCGCTCCGCGGAAATTCGAAGTTCCGACAGATTTAAGATTTCTTTGTACCAGTTCGACGAAAGTCTAAAATCGTCCAATCGACCAAACAACCAATGATCCCTGTTCCCGTTTCCATTGCCTACGTTTTAGTCTAATGGTTCGAACGCGGTCGTCGTGCTGGTTTTCGAGAAAATCGCGGAAAACCCAAATCGCTCCGCGGAAATTCGAAGTTCCGACAGATTTAAGATTCCTTTGTACCAGTGCGACGAAAGTCTAAAATCGTCCAATCGACCAAACAACCATTGATCCCCGTTCGCCGTTCCATTGTCTACGTTTTACTCTAATGGTTCGACCGCGGTCGTCGTGTTGGTTTCCGAGAAAATCGCGATAAATCCAATCGCTGCGAGGTAATTCGACGTTCCGACAGATTTAAGATTCCTTCGTACCGTAGTGCGACGAAAGTCTAAAATCGTCCAATCGACCAAACAACAATTGAGCCCTTTTCTCCGTTCCATTCCCTACGTTTTACTCTAATGGTTCGACAGTGGTCGTCGTGCATGTTTTCGAGAAAATCGCGATAAATCCAATCGCTCCGAGGTAATTCGATGTTCCGACAGATTTAAGATTCCTGCGTACCGTAGTGCGACGAAAGTCTCAAATCGTCCAGTCGACAAAACAATGATTGATTCCTGTTCGCCGTTCCATTGCCTACGTTTTACTCTAATGGTTTGACCGCGGTCGTCGTGCTGGTTTTTGAGAAAATCGTGATAAATCCAATCGCTCCGAGGTAATTCGAAGTTCCGACAGATTTAAGATTCCTTCGTACCGTAGTGCGACGAAAGTCTCAAATCGTCCAGTCGACAAAACAATGATTGATTCCTGTTCGCCGTTCCATTGCCTACGTTTTACTCTAATGGTTCGACCGCGGTCGTCGTGTTGGTTTCCGAGAAAATCGCGATAAACCCAAATCGCTCCGAGGAAATTCGATGTTCCGACAGATTTAAGATTCCTTTGTACCAGTGCGACGAAAGTCTAAAATCGTCCAATCGACCAAACAACAATTGATACCCGTTCGCCGTTCCATTGTCTACGTTTTACTCTAATGGTTCGACCGCGGTCGTCGTGCTGGTTTTCGAGAAAATCGCGATAAATCCAATCGCTCCGAGGTAATTCGAAGTTCCGACAGATTTAAGATTCCTTCGTACCGTAGTGCGACGAAAGTCTAAAATCGTCCAATCGACCAAACAACAAGTGAGCCCTGTTCTCCGTTCCATTCCCTACGTTTTACTCTAATGGTTCGACCGTGGTCGTCGTGCATGTTTTCGAGAAAATCGCGATAAATCCAATCGCTCCGAGGTAATTCGATGTTCCGACAGATTTAAGATTCCTGCGTACCGTAGTGCGACGAAAGTCTCAAATCGTCCAGTCGACAAAACAATGATTGATTCCTGTTCGCCGTTCCATTGCCTACGTTTTACTCTAATGGTTTGACCGCGGTCGTCGTGCTGGTTTTTGAGAAAATCGTGATAAATCCAATCGCTCCGAGGTAATTCGAAGTTCCGACAGATTTAAGATTCCTTCGTACCGTAGTGCGACGAAAGTCTAAAATCATCCAATCGACCAAACAACAAATGATCCCTGTTCCCGGTTCCATTGTCTACGTTTTACTCTAATGGTTCGACCGCGGTGGTCGTGTTGGTTTCCGAGAAAATCGCGATAAATCCAATCGCTCCGAGGTAATTCGACGTTCCGACAGATTTAAGATTCCTTCGTACCGTAGTGCGACGAAAGTCTAAAATCGTCCAATCGACCAAACAACAATTGAGCCCTGTTCTCCGTTCCATTCCCTACGTTTTACTCTAATGGTTCCACCGCGGTCGTCGTGCTGGTTTTCGAGAAAATCGCGATAAATCCAATCGCTCCGAGGTAATTCGATGTTCCGACAGATTTAAGATTCCTGCGTACCGTAGTGCGACGAAAGTCTCAAATCGTCCAGTCGACAAAACAATGATTGATTCCTGTTCGCCGTTGCATTGCCTACGTTTTACTCTAATGGTTCGACCGCGGTCGTCGTGCTGATTTTCGAGAAAATCGCGATAAATCCAATCGCTCCGAGGTAATTCGAAGTTCCGACAGATTTAAGATTCCTTCGTACCGTAGTGCGACGTAAGTCTAAAATCATCCAATCGACCAAACAACAAATGATCCCTGTTCCCGGTTCCATTGCCTACGTTTTAGTCTAATGGTTCGACCGCGGTCGTCGTGCTGGTTTTCGAGGAAATCGCGATAAATCCAACCGCTCCGAGGTAATTCGAAGTTCCGACAGAGTTAAGGTTCCTTCGTACCGCAGTGCGACGAAAGTGTAAAATCGTCCAATCGACCAAACAACCAATGATCCCTGTTCCCGGTTCCATTGCCTACGTTTTAGTCTAATGGTTCGACCACGGTCGTCGTGCTGGTTTTCAAGAAAATCGCGAAAAACCCAAATCGCTCCGCGGAAATTCGAAGTTCCGACAGATTTAAGATTTCTTTGTACCAGTTCGACGAAAGTCTAAAATCGTCCAATCGACCAAACAACCAATGATGCCTGTTCCCGGTTCCATTGCCTACGTTTTAGTCTAATGGTTCGACCGCGGTCGTCGTGCTGGTTTTCAAGAAAATCGCGAAAAACCCAAATCGCTCCGCGGAAATTCGAAGTTCCGACAGATTTAAGATTTCTTTGTACCAGTTCGACGAAAGTCTAAAATCGTCCAATCGACCAAACAACCAATGATCCCTGTTCCCGTTTCCATTGCCTACGTTTTAGTCTAATGGTTCGAACGCGGTCGTCGTGCTGGTTTTCGAGAAAATCGCGGAAAACCCAAATCGCTCCGCGGAAATTCGAAGTTCCGACAGATTTAAGATTCCTTTGTACCAGTGCGACGAAAGTCTAAAATCGTCCAATCGACCAAACAACCATTGATCCCCGTTCGCCGTTCCATTGTCTACGTTTTACTCTAATGGTTCGACCGCGGTCGTCGTGTTGGTTTCCGAGAAAATCGCGATAAATCCAATCGCTGCGAGGTAATTCGACGTTCCGACAGATTTAAGATTCCTTCGTACCGTAGTGCGACGAAAGTCTAAAATCGTCCAATCGACCAAACAACAATTGAGCCCTTTTCTCCGTTCCATTCCCTACGTTTTACTCTAATGGTTCGACAGTGGTCGTCGTGCATGTTTTCGAGAAAATCGCGATAAATCCAATCGCTCCGAGGTAATTCGATGTTCCGACAGATTTAAGATTCCTGCGTACCGTAGTGCGACGAAAGTCTCAAATCGTCCAGTCGACAAAACAATGATTGATTCCTGTTCGCCGTTCCATTGCCTACGTTTTACTCTAATGGTTTGACCGCGGTCGTCGTGCTGGTTTTTGAGAAAATCGTGATAAATCCAATCGCTCCGAGGTAATTCGAAGTTCCGACAGATTTAAGATTCCTTCGTACCGTAGTGCGACGAAAGTCTCAAATCGTCCAGTCGACAAAACAATGATTGATTCCTGTTCGCCGTTCCATTGCCTACGTTTTACTCTAATGGTTCGACCGCGGTCGTCGTGTTGGTTTCCGAGAAAATCGCGATAAACCCAAATCGCTCCGAGGAAATTCGATGTTCCGACAGATTTAAGATTCCTTTGTACCAGTGCGACGAAAGTCTAAAATCGTCCAATCGACCAAACAACAATTGATACCCGTTCGCCGTTCCATTGTCTACGTTTTACTCTAATGGTTCGACCGCGGTCGTCGTGCTGGTTTTCGAGAAAATCGCGATAAATCCAATCGCTCCGAGGTAATTCGAAGTTCCGACAGATTTAAGATTCCTTCGTACCGTAGTGCGACGAAAGTCTAAAATCGTCCAATCGACCAAACAACAAGTGAGCCCTGTTCTCCGTTCCATTCCCTACGTTTTACTCTAATGGTTCGACCGTGGTCGTCGTGCATGTTTTCGAGAAAATCGCGATAAATCCAATCGCTCCGAGGTAATTCGATGTTCCGACAGATTTAAGATTCCTGCGTACCGTAGTGCGACGAAAGTCTCAAATCGTCCAGTCGACAAAACAATGATTGATTCCTGTTCGCCGTTCCATTGCCTACGTTTTACTCTAATGGTTTGACCGCGGTCGTCGTGCTGGTTTTTGAGAAAATCGTGATAAATCCAATCGCTCCGAGGTAATTCGAAGTTCCGACAGATTTAAGATTCCTTCGTACCGTAGTGCGACGAAAGTCTAAAATCATCCAATCGACCAAACAACAAATGATCCCTGTTCCCGGTTCCATTGTCTACGTTTTACTCTAATGGTTCGACCGCGGTGGTCGTGTTGGTTTCCGAGAAAATCGCGATAAATCCAATCGCTCCGAGGTAATTCGACGTTCCGACAGATTTAAGATTCCTTCGTACCGTAGTGCGACGAAAGTCTAAAATCGTCCAATCGACCAAACAACAATTGAGCCCTGTTCTCCGTTCCATTCCCTACGTTTTACTCTAATGGTTCCACCGCGGTCGTCGTGCTGGTTTTCGAGAAAATCGCGATAAATCCAATCGCTCCGAGGTAATTCGATGTTCCGACAGATTTAAGATTCCTGCGTACCGTAGTGCGACGAAAGTCTCAAATCGTCCAGTCGACAAAACAATGATTGATTCCTGTTCGCCGTTGCATTGCCTACGTTTTACTCTAATGGTTCGACCGCGGTCGTCGTGCTGATTTTCGAGAAAATCGCGATAAATCCAATCGCTCCGAGGTAATTCGAAGTTCTGACAGATTTAAGATTCCTTCGTACCGTAGTGCGACGTAAGTCTAAAATCATCCAATCGACCAAACAACAAATGATCCCTGTTCCCGGTTCCATTGCCTACGTTTTAGTCTAATGGTTCGACCGCGGTCGTCGTGCTGGTTTTCGAGGAAATCGCGATAAATCCAACCGCTCCGAGGTAATTCGACGTTCCGACAGATTTAAGGTTCCTTCGTTCCGTAGTGCGACGAAAGTCTCAAATCGTCCAATCGACCAAACAACCAATGATCCCTGTTCCCGTTTCCATTGCCTACGTTTTAGTCTAATGGTTCGACCGCGGTCGTCGTGCTGGTTTTCGAGAAAATCGCGGAAAACCCAAATCGCTCCGCGGAAATTCGAAGTTCCGACAGATTTAAGATTCCTTTGTACCAGTGCGACGAAAGTCTAAAATCGTCCAATCGACCAAACAACCATTGATCCCCGTTCGCCGTTCCATTGTCTACGTTTTACTCTAATGGTTCGACCGCGGTCGTCGTGTTGGTTTCCGAGAAAATCGCGATAAATCCAATCGCTGCGAGGTAATTCGGCGTTCCGACAGATTTAAGATTCCTTCGTACCGTAGTGCGACGTAAGTCTAAAATCATCCAATCGACCAAACAACAAATGATCCCTGTTCCCGGTTCCATTGCCTACGTTTTAGTCTAATGGTTCGACCGCGGTCGTCGTGCTGGTTTTCGAGAAAATCGCGATAAATCCAACCGCTCCGAGGTAATTCGAAGTTCCGACAGATTTAAGGTTCCTTCGTTCCGTAGTGCGACGAAAGTCTCAAATCGTCCAATCGACCAAACAACCATTGATTCCTGTTCGCCGTTCCATTGCCTACGTTTTACTCTAATGGATCGACGGCGGTCGTCGCGCTGGTATTTGAGAAATTCGCGAAAAACCCCAATCGCTCCGAGGTAATTGGAAGTTCCGTAAGATTTAAGATTCCTGCGTACCGTAGTGCGACGAATGTCTAAACTCGTTCAATCGACCAAACAACAACAGATACCTGTTCCCCGTACCATTGCCCACGTTTTACTCCAATGGTTCGACTGCGTTCGTCGTGCTGCAAGTCTAGAAAATCGCGAAAAACACCAGTCGTTCCGAGGTTCTTCGAAGTTCCGAAAGATATAAGATTCCTTTGTACCGAAGTGCGACGAAAGTCTAAAATCGTCCAATCGACCAAACAACAATTGATCCCTGTTCGCCGTTCCATTGTCTACGTTTTACTCTAATGGTTCGACTGCGTTCGTCGTGCTGGTTTTCGAGAAAATCGCGAAAAACCCAAATCGCTCCAAGGAAATTCGATGTTCCGACAGATTTAAGATTCCTTTCTACCAGTGCCACGAAAGTCTAAAATCGTCCAATCGACCAAACAATCAATGATCCCTGTTCCAGGTTCCATTGCCTACGTTTTAGTCTAATGGTTCGACCGCGGTCGTCGTGCTGGTTTTCGAGAAAATCGCGATAAATCCAATCGCACCGAGGTAATTCGAAGTTCCGACAGATTTAAGATTCTTTCGTATCGTAGTGCGACGAAAGTCTAAAATCGTCCAATCGACCAAACAACCATTGATTCCTGTTGGCCGTTCCATTGCCTACGTTTTACTCTAATGGTTCGACCGCGGTCGTCGTGCTGGTTTTCAAGGAAATCACGATAAATCCAACCGCTCCGAGGTAATTCGAAGTTCCGACAGATTTAAGGTTCCTTCGTTCCGTAGTGCGACGAAAGTCTCAAATCGTCCAATCGACCAAACAACCATTGATTCCTGTTCGCCGTTCCATTGCCTACGTTTTACTCTAATGGATCGACGGCGGTCGTCGCGCTGGTATTTGAGAAAATCGCGAAAAACCCCAATCGCTCCGAGGTAATTCGAAGTTCCGTAAGATTTAAGATTCCTGCGTACCGTAGTGCGACGAATGTCTAAACTCGTTCAATCGACCAAACAACAACAGATACCTGTTCCCCGTTCCATTGCCCAAGTTTTACTCTAATGGTTCGACTGCGTTCGTCGTGCTGCAAGTCGAGAAAATCGCGAAAAACAGCAATCGTTCCGAGGTTCTTCGAAGTTCCGAAAGATTTAAGATTCCTTTGTACCGTAGTGCGACGAAAGTCTAAAATCGTCCAATCGACCAAACAACAATTGAGCCCTGTTCTCCGTTCCATTCCCTACGTTTTACTCTAATGGTTCGACCGTGGTCGTCGTGCATGTTTTCGAGAAAATCGCGATAAATCCAATCGCTCCGAGGTAATTCGATGTTCCGACAGATTTAAGATTCCTGCGTACCGTAGTGCGACGAAAGTGTAAAATCGTCCAGTCGACAAAACAATGATTGATTCCCGTTCGCCGTTCCATTGCCTACGTTTTACTCTAATGGTTCGACCGCGGTCATCGTGCATGTTTTCGAGAAAATCGCGATAAATCCAATCGCTCCGAGGTAATTCGAAGTTCCGTAAAATTTAAGATTCCTGCGTACCGTAGTGCGACGAATGTCTAAACTCGTTCAATCGACCAAACAACAACAGATACCTGTTCCCCGTTCCATTGCCCAAGTTTTACTCTAATGGTTCGACTGCGTTCGTCGTGCTGCAAGTCGAGAAAATCGCGAAAAACAGCAATCGTTCCGAGGTTCTTCGAAGTTCCGAAAGATTTAAGATTCCTTTGTACCGTAGTGCGACGAAAGTCTAAAATCGTCCAATCGACCAAACAACAATTGAGCCCTGTTCTCCGTTCCATTCCCTACGTTTTACTCTAATGGTTCCACGGCGGTCGTCGTGCTGGTTTTCGAGAAAATCGCGATAAATCCAATCGCTTCGAGGTAATTCGATGTTCCGATAGATTTAAGATTCCTGCGTACCGCAGTGCGACGAAAGTGTAAAATCGTCCAATCGACCAAACAACCAATGATCCCTGTTCCCGGCTCCATTGCCTACGTTTTAGTCTAATGGTTCGACCACGGTCGTCGTGCTGGTTTTCGAGAAAATCGCGAAAAACCCAAATCGCTCCGAGTAAATTCGAAGTTCCGACAGATTTAAGATTTCTTTCTATCAGTGCGACGAAAGTGTAAAATCGTCCAATCGACCACACAACCATTGATGCCCGTTCGCCGTTCCATTGTCTACGTTTTACTCTAATGGTTCGACCGCGGTCGTCGTGCTGGTTTTTGAGAAAATCGCGAAAAACCCCAATCGCTCCGAGGTAATTCGAAGTTCCGATAGATTTAAGATTCCTTCGTACCGTAGTGCGACGAAAGTCTAAAATCGTCCAATCGACCAAACAATCATTCAGTCCTGTTCTCCGTTCCATTGCCTACGTTTTACGCTAATGGTTCGACCACGGTCGTCCTGCACGTTTTCGAGAAAATCGCGATAAATCCAATCACTCCGAGGTAATTCGAAGTTCCGACAGATTTAAGATTCCTTCGTACCGCAGTGCGACGAAAGTGTAAAATCGTCCAATCGACCAAACAACCAATGATCCCTGTTCCCGGTTCCATTGCCTACGTTTTAGTCTAATGGTTCGACCACGGTCGTCGTGCTGGTTTTCAAGAAAATCGCGAAAAACCCAAATCGCTCCGCGGAAATTCGAAGTTCCGACAGATTTAAGATTTCTTTGTACCAGTTCGACGAAAGTCTAAAATCGTCCAATCGACCAAACAACCAATGATCCCTGTTCCCGTTTCCATTGCCTACGTTTTAGTCTAATGGTTCGACCGCGGTCGTCGTGCTGGTTTTCGAGAAAATCGCGGAAAACCCAAATCGCTCCGAGGTAATTCGAAGTTCCGTAAAATTTAAGATTCCTGCGTACCGTAGTGCGACGAAAGTCTCAAATCGTCCAGTCGACAAAACAATGATTGATTCCTGTTCGCCGTTCCATTGCCTACGTTTTACTCTAATGGTTCGACCGCGGTCGTCGTGCTGATTTTCGAGAAAATCGCGATAAATCCAATCGCTCCGAGGTAATTCGAAGTTCCGACAGATTTAAGATTCCTTCGTACCGTAGTGCGACGTAAGTCTAAAATCATCCAATCGACCAAACAACAAATGATCCCTGTTCCCGGTTCCATTGCCTACGTTTTAGTCTAATGGTTCGACCGCGGTCGTCGTGCTGGTTTTCGAGGAAATCGCGATAAATCCAACCGCTCCGAGGTAATTCGAAGTTCCGACAGAGTTAAGGTTCCTTCGTTCCGTAGTGCGACGAAAGTCTCAAATCGTCCAATCGACCAAACAACCAATGATCCCTGTTCCCGTTTCCATTGCCTACGTTTTAGTCTAATGGTTCGACCGCGGTCGTCGTGCTGGTTTTCGAGAAAATCGCGGAAAACCCAAATCGCTCCGCGGAAATTCGAAGTTCCGACAGATTTAAGATTCCTTTGTACCAGTGCGACGAAAGTCTAAAATCGTCCAATCGACCAAACAACCATTGATCCCCGTTCGCCGTTCCATTGTCTACGTTTTACTCTAATGGTTCGACCGCGGTCGTCGTGTTGGTTTCCGAGAAAATCGCGATAAATCCAATCGCTGCGAGGTAATTCGACGTTCCGACAGATTTAAGATTCCTTCGTACCGTAGTGCGACGAAAGTCTCAAATCGTCCAGTCGACAAAACAATGATTGATTCCTGTTCGCCGTTCCATTGCCTACGTTTTACTCTAATGGTTTGACCGCGGTCGTCGTGCTGGTTTTTGAGAAAATCGTGATAAATCCAATCGCTCCGAGGTAATTCGAAGTTCCGACAGATTTAAGATTCCTTCGTACCGTAGTGCGACGAAAGTCTCAAATCGTCCAGTCGACAAAACAATGATTGATTCCTGTTCGCCGTTCCATTGCCTACGTTTTACTCTAATGGTTCGACCGCGGTCGTCGTGTTGGTTTCCGAGAAAATCGCGATAAACCCAAATCGCTCCGAGGAAATTCGATGTTCCGACAGATTTAAGATTCCTTTGTACCAGTGCGACGAAAGTCTAAAATCGTCCAATCGACCAAACAACAATTGATACCCGTTCGCCGTTCCATTGTCTACGTTTTACTCTAATGGTTCGACCGCGGTCGTCGTGCTGGTTTTCGAGAAAATCGCGATAAATCCAATCGCTCCGAGGTAATTCGAAGTTCCGACAGATTTAAGATTCCTTCGTACCGTAGTGCGACGAAAGTCTAAAATCGTCCAATCGACCAAACAACAAGTGAGCCCTGTTCTCCGTTCCATTCCCTACGTTTTACTCTAATGGTTCGACCGTGGTCGTCGTGCATGTTTTCGAGAAAATCGCGATAAATCCAATCGCTCCGAGGTAATTCGATGTTCCGACAGATTTAAGATTCCTGCGTACCGTAGTGCGACCAAAGTCTCAAATCGTCCAGTCGACAAAACAATGATTGATTCCTGTTCGCCGTTCCATTGCCTACGTTTTACTCTTATGGTTTGACCGCGGTCGTCGTGCTGGTTTTTGAGAAAATCGTGATAAATCCAATCGCTCCGAGGTAATTCGAAGTTCCGACAGATTTAAGATTCCTTCGTACCGTAGTGCGACGAAAGTCTAAAATCATCCAATCGACCAAACAACAAATGATCCCTGTTCCCGGTTCCATTTTCTACGTTTTACTCTAATGGTTCGACCGCGGTGGTCGTGTTGGTTTCCGAGAAAATCGCGATAAATCCAATCGCTCCGAGGTAATTCGACGTTCCGACAGATTTAAGATTCCTTCGTACCGTAGTGCGACGAAAGTCTAAAATCGTCCAATCGACCAAACAACAATTGAGCCCTGTTCTCCGTTCCATTCCCTACGTTTTACTCTAATGGTTCCACCGCGGTCGTCGTGCTGGTTTTCGAGAAAATCGCGATAAATCCAATCGCTCCGAGGTAATTCGATGTTCCGACAGATTTAAGATTCCTGCGTACCGTAGTGCGACGAAAGTCTCAAATCGTCCAGTCGACAAAACAATGATTGATTCCTGTTCGCCGTTCCATTGCCTACGTTTTACTCTAATGGTTCGACCGCGGTCGTCGTGCTGATTTTCGAGAAAATCGCGATAAATCCAATCGCTCCGAGGTAATTCGAAGTTCCGACAGATTTAAGATTCCTTCGTACCGTAGTGCGACGAAAGTCTAAAATCGTCCAATCGACCAAACAACAATTGAGCCCTTTTCTCCGTTCCATTCCCTACGTTTTACTCTAATGGTTCGACAGTGGTCGTCGTGCTGGTTTTCGAGAAAATCGCGAAAAACCCAAATCGCTCCAAAGAAATTCGATGTTCCGACAGATTTAAGATTCCTTTCTACCAGTGCCACGAAAGTCTAAAATCGTCCAATCGACCAAACAACCAATGATCCCTGTTCCAGGTTCCATTGCCTACATTTTAGTCTAATGGTTCGACCGCGGTCGTCGTGCTGGTTTTCGAGAAAATCGCGATAAATCCAATCGCTCCGAGGTAATTCGAAGTTCCGACAGATTTAAGATTCCTTCGTACCGTAGTGCGACGTAAGTCTAAAATCATCCAATCGACCAAACAACAAATGATCCCTGTTCCCGGTTCCATTGCCTACGTTTTAGTCTAATGGTTCGACCGCGTTCGTCGTGCTGGTTTTCGAGGAAATCGCGATAAATCCAACCGCTCCGAGGTAATTCGAAGTTCCGACAGATTTAAGGTTCCTTCGTTCCGTAGTGCGACGAAAGTCTCAAATCGTCCAAGCGACCAAACAACCATTGATTCCTGTTCGCCGTTCCATTGCCTACGTTTTACTCTAATGGATCGACGGCGGTCGTCGCGCTGGTATTTGAGAAAATCGCGAAAAACCCCAATCGCTCCGAGGTAATTCGAAGTTCCGTAAGATTTAAGATTCCTGCGTACCGTAGTGCGACGAATGTCTAAACTCGTTCAATCGACCAAACAACAACAGATACCTCTTCCCCGTTCCATTGCCCACGTTTTACTCTAATGGTTGGGCTGCGTTCGTCATGCTGCAAGTCGAGAAAATCGCGAAAAACACCAATCGTTCCGAGGTACTTCGAAGTTCCGAAAGATTTAAGATTCCTTTGTACCGAAGTGCGACGAAAGTCTAAAATCGTCCAATCGACCAAACAACCATTTATCCCTGTTCGCCGTTCCATTGTCTACGTTTTACTCTAATGGTTCGACTGCGTTCGTCGTGCTGGTTTTCGAGAAAATCGCGAAAAACCCAAATCGCTCCAAAGAAATTCGATGTTCCGACAGATTTAAGATTCCTTTCTACCAGTGCCACGAAAGTCTAAAATCGTCCAATCGACCAAACAACCAATGATCACTGTTCCAGGTTCCATTGCCTACGTTTTAGTCTAATGGTTCGACGGCGGTCGTTGTGCTGGTTTTCGAGAAAATCGCGGAAAACCCAAATCGCTCCGCGGAAATTCGAAGTTCCGACAGATTTAAGATTCCTTTGTACCAGTGCGACGAAAGTCTAAAAGCGTCCAATCGACCAAACAACCATTGGTCCCCGTTCGCCGTTCCATTGTCTACGTTTGACTCTAATGGTTCGACCGCGGTCGTCGTGTTGGTTTCCGAGAAAATCGCGATATATCCAATCGCTCCGAGGTAATTCGACGTTCAGACAGATTTAAGATTCCTTCGTACCGTAGTGCGACGAAAGTCTAAAATCGTCCAATCGACCAAACAACAATTGAGCCCTGTTCTCCGTTCCATTCCCTACGTTTTACTCTAATGGTTCGACCGTGGTCGTCGTGCATGTTTTCGAGAAAATCGCGATAAATCCAATCGCTCCGAGGTAATTCGATGTTCCGACAGATTTAAGATTCCTGCGTACCGTAGTGCGACGAAAGTCTCAAATCGTCCAATCGACCAAACAACCAATGATCCCTGTTCCAGGTTCCATTGCCTACGTTTTAGTCTAATGGTTCGACCGCGGTCGTCGTGCTGGTTTTCGAGAAAATCGCGGAAAACCCAAATCGCTCCGCGGAAATTCGAAGTTCCGACAGATTTAAGATTCCTTCGTACCGCAGTGCGACGAAAGTGTAAAATCGTCCAATCGACCAAACAACCAATGATCCCTGTTCCCGGTTCCATTGCCTACGTTTTAGTCTAATGGTTCGACCGCGGTCGTCGTGCTGGTTTTCGAGAAAATCGCGAAAAACCCAAATCGCTCCGCGGAAATTCGAAGTTCCGACAGATTTAAGATTCCTTTGTACCAGTGCGACGAAAGTCTAAAATCGTCCAATCGACCAAACAACCATTGATCCCCGTTCGCCGTTCCATTGTCTACGTTTTACTCTAATGGTTCGACCGCGGTCGTCGTGTTGGTTTCCGAGAAAATCGCGATAAATCCAATCGCTCCGAGGTAATTCGACGTTCCGACAGATTTAAGATTCCTTCGTACCGTAGTGCCACGAAAGTCTAAAATCGTCCAATCGACCAAAAAACAAGTGAGCCCTGTTCTCCGTTCCATTCCCTACGTTTTACTCTAATGGTTCGACCGTGGTCGTCGTGCATGTTTTCGAGAAAATCGCGATAAATCCAATCGCTCCGAGGTAATTCGATGTTCCGACAGATTTAAGATTCCTGCGTACCGTAGTGCGACGAAAGTCTCAAATCGTCCAGTCGACAAAACAATGATTGATTCCTGTTCGCCGTTCCATTGCCTACGTTTTACTCGAATGGTTTGACCGCGGTCGTCGTGCTGGTTTTTGAGAAAATCGTGATAAATCCAATCGCTCCGAGGTAATTCGAAGTTCCGACAGATTTAAGATTCCTTCGTACCGTAGTGCGACGAAAGTCTAAAATCATCCAATCGACCAAACAACAAATGATCCCTCTTCCCGGTTCCATTGTCTACGTTTTACTCTAATGGTTCGACCGCGGTGGTCGTGTTGGTTTCCGAGAAAATCGCGATAAATCCAATCGCTCCGAGGTAATTCGATGTTCCGACAGATTTAAGATTCCTGCGTACCGTAGTGCGACGAAAGTCTCAAATCGTCCAATCGACCAAACAACCACTGATCCCTGTTCGCCGTTCCATTGTCTACGTTTTACTCTAATGGTTCGACTGCGTTCGTCGTGCTGGTTTTCGAGAAAATCGCGAAAAACCCAAATCGCTCCAAAGAAATTCGATGTTCCGACAGATTTAAGATTCCTTTCTACCAGTGCCACGAAAGTCTAAAATCGTCCAATCGACCAAACAACCAATGATCCCTGTTCCAGGTTCCATTGCCTACATTTTAGTCTAATGGTTCGACCGCGGTCGTCGTGCTGGTTTTCGAGGAAATCGCGATAAATCCAACCGCTCCGAGGTAATTCGAAGTTCCGACAGATTTAAGGTTCCTTCGTTCCGTAGTGCGACGAAAGTCTCAAATCGTCCAAGCGACCAAACAACCATTGATTCCTGTTCGCCGTTCCATTGCCTACGTTTTACTCTAATGGATCGACGGCGGTCGTCGCGCTGGTATTTGAGAAAATCGCGAAAAACCCCAATCGCTCCGAGGTAATTCGAAGTTCCGTAAGATTTAAGATTCCTGCGTACCGTAGTGCGACGAATGTCTAAACTCGTTCAATCGACCAAACAACAACAGATACCTGTTCCCCGTTCCATTGCCCACGTTTTACTCTAATGGTTGAACTGCGTTCGTCATGCTGCAAGTCGAGAAAATCGCGAAAAACACCAATCGTTCCGAGGTACTTCGAAGTTCCGAAAGATTTAAGATTCCTTTGTACCGAAGTGCGACGAAAGTCTAAAATCGTCCAATCGACCAAACAACCATTGATCCCTGTTCGCCGTTCCATTGTCTACGTTTTACTCTAATGGTTCGACTGCGTTCGTCGTGCTGGTTTTCGAGAAAATCGCGAAAAACCCAAATCGCTCCAAAGAAATTCGATGTTCCGACAGATTTAAGATTCCTTTCTACCAGTGCCACGAAAGTCTAAAATCGTCCAATCGACCAAACAACCAATGATCCCTGTTCCAGGTTCCATTGCCTACGTTTTAGTCTAATGGTTCGACCGCGGTCGTCGTGCTGGTTTTCGAGAAAATCGCGGAAAACCCAAATCGCTCCGCGGAAATTCGAAGTTCCGACAGATTTAAGATTCCTTTGTCGCAGTGCGACGAAAGTCTAAAATCGTCCAATCGACCAAACAACCATTGATTCCCGTTCGCCGTTCCATTGTCTACGTTTTACTCTAATGGTTCGACCGCGGTCGTCGAGTTGGTTTCCGAGAAAATCGCGATAAATCCAATCGCTCCGAGGTAATTCGACGTTCCGACAGATTTAAGATTCCTGCGTACCGTAGTGCGACGAATGTCTAAACTCGTTCAATCGACCAAACAACAACAGATACCTCTTCCCCGTTCCATTGCCCACGTTTTACTCTAATGGTTGGACTGCGTTCGTCATGCTGCAAGTCGAGAAAATCGCGAAAAACACCAATCGTTCCGAGGTACTTCGAAGTTCCGAAAGATTTAAGATTCCTTTGTACCGAAGTGCGACGAAAGTCTAAAATCGTCCAATCGACCAAACAACCATTTATCCCTGTTCGCCGTTCCATTGTCTACGTTTTACTCTAATGGTTCGACTGCGTTCGTCGTGCTGGTTTTCGAGAAAATCGCGAAAAACCCAAATCGCTCCAAAGAAATTCGATGTTCCGACAGATTTAAGATTCCTTTCTACCAGTGCCACGAAAGTCTAAAATCGTCCAATCGACCAAACAACCAATGATCCCTGTTCCAGGTTCCATTGCCTACGTTTTAGTCTAATGGTTCGACGGCGGTCGTCGTGCTGGTTTTCGAGAAAATCGCGGAAAACCCAAATCGCTCCGCGGAAATTCGAAGTTCCGACAGATTTAAGATTCCTTTGTACCAGTGCGACGAAAGTCTAAAAGCGTCCAATCGACCAAACAACCATTGGTCCCCGTTCGCCGTTCCATTGTCTACGTTTGACTCTAATGGTTCGACCGCGGTCGTCGTGTTGGTTTCCGAGAAAATCGCGATATATCCAATCGCTCCGAGGTAATTCGACGTTCAGACAGATTTAAGATTCCTTCGTACCGTAGTGCGACGAAAGTCTAAAATCGTCCAATCGACCAAACAACAATTGAGCCCTGTTCTCCGTTCCATTCCCTACGTTTTACTCTAATGGTTCGACCGTGGTCGTCGTGCATGTTTTCGAGAAAATCGCGATAAATCCAATCGCTCCGAGGTAATTCGATGTTCCGACAGATTTAAGATTCCTGCGTACCGTAGTGCGACGAAAGTCTCAAATCGTCCAATCGACCAAACAACCAATGATCCCTGTTCCAGGTTCCATTGCCTACGTTTTAGTCTAATGGTTCGACCGCGGTCGTCGTGCTGGTTTTCGAGAAAATCGCGGAAAACCCAAATCGCTCCGCGGAAATTCGAAGTTCCGACAGATTTAAGATTCCTTCGTACCGCAGTGCGACGAAAGTGTAAAATCGTCCAATCGACCAAACAACCAATGATCCCTGTTCCCGGTTCCATTGCCTACGTTTTAGTCTAATGGTTCGACCGCGGTCGTCGTGCTGGTTTTCGAGAAAATCGCGAAAAACCCAAATCGCTCCGCGGAAATTCGAAGTTCCGACAGATTTAAGATTCCTTTGTACCAGTGCGACGAAAGTCTAAAATCGTCCAATCGACCAAACAACCATTGATCCCCGTTCGCCGTTCCATTGTCTACGTTTTACTCTAATGGTTCGACCGCGGTCGTCGTGTTGGTTTCCGAGAAAATCGCGATAAATCCAACCGCTCCGAGGTAATTCGAAGTTCCGACAGATTTAAGGTTCCTTCGTTCCGTAGTGCGACGAAAGTCTCAAATCGTCCAATCGACCAAACAACCATTGATTCCTGTTCGCCGTTCCATTGCCTACGTTTTACTCTAATGGATCGACGGCGGTCGTCGCGCTGGTATTTGAGAAAATCGCGAAAAACCCAAATCGCTCCAAAGAAATTCGATGTTCCGACAGATTTAAGATTCCTTTGTACCAGTGCCACGAAAGTCTAAAATCGTCCAATCGACCAAACACCCAATGATCCCTGTTCCAGGTTCCATTGCCTACGTTTTAGTCTAATGGTTCGACCGTGGTCGTCGTGCTGGTTTTCGAGAAAATCGCGAAAAACCCAAATCGCTCCGCGGAAATTCGAAGTTCCGACAGATTTAAGATTCCTTTGTACCAGTGCGACGAAAGTCTAAAATCGTCCAATCGACCAAACAACCATTGATCCCCGTTCGCCGTTCCATTGTCTACGTTTTACTCTAATGGTTCGACCGCGGTCGTCGTGTTGGTTTCCGAGAAAATCGCGATAAATCCAATCGCTCCGAGGTAATTCGACGTTCCGACAGATTTAAGATTCCTTCGTACCGTAGTGCCACGAAAGTCTAAAATCGTCCAATCGACCAAAAAACAAGTGAGCCCTGTTCCCGGTTCCATTGTCTACGTTTTACTCTAATGGTTCGACCGCGGTGGTCGTGTTGGTTTCCGAGAAAATCGCGATAAATCCAATCGCTCCGAGGTAATTCGATGTTCCGACAGATTTAAGATTCCTGCGTACCGTAGTGCGACGAAAGTCTCAAATCGTCCAATCGACCAAACAACCACTGATCCCTGTTCGCCGTTCCATTGTCTACGTTTTACTCTAATGGTTCGACTGCGTTCGTCGTGCTGGTTTTCGAGAAAATCGCGAAAAACCCAAATCGCTCCAAAGAAATTCGATGTTCCGACAGATTTAAGATTCCTTTCTACCAGTGCCACGAAAGTCTAAAATCGTCCAATCGACCAAACAACCAATGATCCCTGTTCCAGGTTCCATTGCCTACATTTTAGTCTAATGGTTCGACCGCGGTCGTCGTGCTGGTTTTCGAGAAAATCGCGATAAATCCAATCGCTCCGAGGTAATTCGAAGTTCCGACAGATTTAAGATTCCTGCGTACCGTAGTGCGACGAAAGTCTAAAATCGTCCAATCGACCAAACAACCATTGATCCCCGTTCGCCGTTCCATTGTCTACGTTTTACTCTAATGGTTCGACCGTGGTCGTCGTGCATGTTTTCGAGAAAATCGCGATAAATCCAATCGCTCCGAGGTAATTCGACGTTCCGACAGATTTAAGATTCCTGCGTACCGTAGTGCGACGAATGTCTAAACTCGTTCAATCGACCAAACAACAACAGATACCTGTTCCCCGTTCCATTGCCCACGTTTTACTCTAATGGTTGGACTGCGTTCGTCATGCTGCAAGTCGAGAAAATCGCGAAAAACACCAATCGTTCCGAGGTACTTCGAAGTTCCGACAGATTTAAGATTCCTGCGTACCGTAGTGCGACGAAAGTCTCAAATCGTCCAATCGACCAAACAACCATTGATCCCTGTTCGCCGTTCCATTGTCTACGTTTTACTCTAATGGTTCGACTGCGTTCGTCGTGCTGGTTTTCGAGAAAATCGCGAAAAACCCAAATCGCTCCAAAGAAATTCGATGTTCCGACAGATTTAAGATTCCTTTCTACCAGTGCCACGAAAGTCTAAAATCGTCCAATCGACCAAACAACCAATGATCCCTGTTCCAGGTTCCATTGCCTACGTTTTAGTCTAATGGTTCGACCGCGGTCGTCGTGCTGGTTTTCGAGAAAATCGCGATAAATCCAATCGCTCCGAGGTAATTCGAAGTTCCGACAGATTTAAGATTCCTTCGTACCGTAGTGCGACGAAAGTCTAAAATCATCCAATCGACCAAACAACAAATGATCCCTGTTCCCGGTTCCATTGCCTACGTTTTAGTCTAATGGTTCGACCGCGGTCGTCGTGCTGGTTTTCGAGGAAATCGCGATAAATTCAACCGCTCCGAGGTAATTCGAAGTTCCGACAGATTTAAGGTTCCTTCGTTCCGTAGTGCGACGAAAGTCTCAAATCGTCCAATCGACCAAACAACCATTGATTCCTGTTCGCCGTTCCATTGCCTACGTTTCACTCTAATGGATCGACGGCGATCGTCGCGCTGGTATTTGAGAAAATCGCGAAAAACCCCAATCGCTCCGAGGTAATTCGAAGTTCCGTAAGATTTAAGATTCCTGCGTACCGTAGTGCGACGAAAGTCTCAAATCGTCCAGTCGACAAAACAATGATTGATTCCTGTTCGCCGTTCCATTGCCTACGTTTTACTCTAATGGTTTGACCGCGGTCGTCGTGCTGGTTTTTGAGAAAATCGTGATAAATCCAATCGCTCCGAGGTAATTCGAAGTTCCGACAGATTTAAGATTCCTTCGTACCGTAGTGCGACGAAAGTCTTAAATCATCCAATCGACCAAACAACAAATGATCCCTGTTCCCGGTTCCATTGTCTACGTTTTACTCTAATGATTCGACCGCGGTGGTCGTGTTGGTTTCCGAGAAAATCGCGATAAATCCAATCGCTCCGAGGTAATTCGACGTTCCGACAGATTTAAGATTCCTTCGTACCGTAGTGCGACGAAAGTCTCAAATCGTCCAGTCGACAAAACAATGATTGATTCCCGTTCGCCGTTCCATTGCCTACGTTTTACTCTAACGGTTCGACCGCGGTCGTCGTGCATGTTTTCGAGAAAATCGCGATAAATCCAATCGCTCCGAGGTAATTCGAAGTTCCGACAGATTTAAGATTCCTTCGTTCCGTAGTGCGACGAAAGTCTCAAATCGTCCAATCGACCAAACAACCATTGATTCCTGTTCGCCGTTCCATTGCCTACGTTTTACTCTAATGGTTCGACCGCGGTCGTCGTGCTGGTTTTTGAGAAAATCGCGAAAAACCCCAATCGCTCCGAGGTAATTCGAAGTTCCGATAGATTTAAGATTCCTTCGTAGCGTAGTGCGACGAAAGTCTAAAATCGTCCAATCGACCAAACAACCATTGAGTCCTGTTCTCCGTTCCATTGCTTACGTTTTACGCTAATGGTTCAACCACGGTCGTCCTGCAGGTTTTCGAGAAAATCGCGATAAATCCAATCGCTCCGAGGTAATCCGAAGTTCCGACAGATTTAAGATTCCTTCGTACCGCAGAGCGACGAAAGTGTAAAATCGTCCAATCGACCAAACAACTAATGATCCCTGTTCCCGGTTCCATTGCCTACGTTTTAGTCTAATAGTTCGACCGCGGTCGTCGTGCTGGTTTTCGAGGAAATCGCGATAAATCCAATCGCTCCGAGGTAATTCGAAGTTCCGACAGATTTAAGATTCCTTCGTTCCGTAGTGCGACGAAAGTCTCAAATCGCCCAATCGACCAAACAACCATTGATTCCTGTTCGCCGTTCCATTGCCTACGTTTTAGTCTAATGGTTCGACCGCGGTCGTCGTGCTGGTTTTTGAGAAAATCGCGAAAAACCCAAATCCCTCCGAGGAAATTCGAAGTTCCGACAGATTTAAGATTCATTTTTACCAGTGCGACGAAAGTCTAAAATCGTGCAATCGACCAAACAACAATTGAGCCATGTTCTCCGTTCCATTCCCTACGTTTTACTCTAATGGTTCGACCACGGTCGTCATGCAGGTTTTCGAGAAAATCGCGATAAATCCAATCGCTCCAAGGTAATTCTAAGTTCCGACAGATTTAAGATTCCTGCGTACCGTAGTGCGACGAAAGTCTAAAATCCTCCAATCGACCAAACAACTATTGATCCCCGTTCGCGGTTCCATTGCCTACGTTTTACTCTAATGGTTCGACCGGGGTCGTCGTGCTGGTTTTTGAGAAAATCGCGAAAAACCCCAATCCCTCCGAGGTAATTCGATGTTCCGCTACATTTAAGATACCTGCGTACCGTAGTGCGACGAAAGTCTCAAATCGTCCAATCGACCAAACAACAATTGATTCCTGTTCGCCGTTCCATTGCCTACGTTTTACGCTAATGGTTCGACCACGGTCGTCCTGCAGGTTTTCGAGAAAATCGCGATAAATCCAATCGTTCCGAGGTTCTTCGAAGTTCCGAAAGATTTAAGATTCCTTTGTACCGAAGTGCGACGCAAGTCTAAAATCGTCCAATCGACCAAACAACCATTGATCCCTGTTCGCCGTTCCATTGTCTACGTTTTACTCTAATGGTTCGACTGCGTTCGTCGTGCTGGTTTTCGAGAAAATCGCGATAAATCCAATCGCTCCGAGGTAATTCGATGTTCCGACAGATTTAAGATTCCTGCGTACCGTAGTGCGACGAAAGTCTCAAATCTTCCAATCGACCAAACAATCATTGATTCCTGCTCGCCGTTCCATTGCCTACGTTTTACTCTAATGGTTTGACCGCGGTCGTCGTGCTGGTTTTTGAGAAAATCGCGATAAATCCAATCGCTCCGAGGTAATTCGAAGTTCCGACAGATTTAAGATTCCTGCGTACCGTAGTGCGACGAAAGTCTAAAATCCTCCAATCGACCAAACAACTATTGATCCCCGTTCGCCGTTCCATTGCCTACGTTTTACTCTAATGGTTCGACCGGGGTCGTCGTGCTGGTTTTCGAGAAAATCGCGAAAAACCCAAATCGCTCCAAAGAAATTCGATGTTCCGACAGATTTAAGATTCCTTTCTACCAGTGCCACGAAAGTCTAAAATCGTCCAATCGACCAAACAACCAATGATCCCTGTTCCAGGTTCCATTGCCTACATTTTAGTCTAATGGTTCGACCGCGGTCGTCGTGCTGGTTTTCGAGAAAATCGCGATAAATCCAATCGCTCCGAGGTAATTCGAAGTTCCGACAGATTTAAGATTCCTGCGTACCGTAGTGCGACGAAAGTCTAAAATCGTCCAATCGACCAAACAACCATTGATCCCCGTTCGCCGTTCCATTGTCTACGTTTTACTCTAATGGTTCGACCGTGGTCGTCGTGCATGTTTTCGAGAAAATCGCGATAAATCCAATCGCTCCGAGGTAATTCGATGTTCCGACAGATTTAAGATTCCTGCGTACCGTAGTGCGACGAAAGTCTCAAATCGTCCAAGCGACCAAACAACCATTGATTCCTGTTCGCCGTTCCATTGCCTACGTTTTACTCTAATGGATCGACGGCGGTCGTCGCGCTGGTATTTGAGAAAATCGCGAAAAACCCCAATCGCTCCGAGGTAATTCGAAGTTCCGTAAGATTTAAGATTCCTGCGTACCGTAGTGCGACGAATGTCTAAACTCGTTCAATCGACCAAACAACAACAGATACCTGTTCCCCGTTCCATTGCCCACGTTTTACTCTAATGGTTGGACTGCGTTCGTCATGCTGCAAGTCGAGAAAATCGCGAAAAACACCAATCGTTCCGAGGTACTTCGAAGTTCCGAAAGATTTAAGATTCCTTTGTACCGAAGTGCGACGAAAGTCTAAAATCGTCCAATCGACCAAACAACCATTGATCCCTGTTCGCCGTTCCATTGTCTACGTTTTACTCTAATGGTTCGACTGCGTTCGTCGTGCTGGTTTTCGAGAAAATCGCGAAAAACCCAAATCGCTCCAAAGAAATTCGATGTTCCGACAGATTTAAGATTCCTTTCTACCAGTGCCACGAAAGTCTAAAATCGTCCAATCGACCAAACAACCAATGATCCCTGTTCCAGGTTCCATTGCCTACGTTTTAGTCTAATGGTTCGACCGCGGTCGTCGTGCTGGTTTTCGAGAAAATCGCGGAAAACCCAAATCGCTCCGCGGAAATTCGAAGTTCCGACAGATTTAAGATTCCTTTGTAGCAGTGCGACGAAAGTCTAAAATCGTCCAATCGACCAAACAACCATTGATTCCCGTTCGCCGTTCCATTGTCTACGTTTTACTCTAATGGTTCGACCGCGGTCGTCGAGTTGGTTTCCGAGAAAATCGCGATAAATCCAATCGCTCCGAGGTAATTCGACGTTCCGACAGATTTAAGATTCCTGCGTACCGTAGTGCGACGAATGTCTAAACTCGTTCAATCGACCAAACAACAACAGATACCTGTTCCCCGTTCCATTGCCCACGTTTTACTCTAATGGTTGGACTGCGTTCGTCATGCTGCAAGTCGAGAAAATCGCGAAAAACACCAATCGTTCCGAGGTACTTCGAAGTTCCGACAGATTTAAGATTCCTGCGTACCGTAGTGCGACGAAAGTCTCAAATCGTCCAATCGACCAAACAACCATTGATCCCTGTTCGCCGTTCCATTGTCTACGTTTTACTCTAATGGTTCGACTGCGTTCGTCGTGCTGGTTTTCGAGAAAATCGCGAAAAACCCAAATCGCTCCAAAGAAATTCGATGTTCCGACAGATTTAAGATTCCTTTCTACCAGTGCCACGAAAGTCTAAAATCGTCCAATCGACCAAACAACCAATGATCCCTGTTCCAGGTTCCATTGCCTACGTTTTAGTCTAATGGTTCGACCGCGGTCGTCGTGCTGGTTTTCGAGAAAATCGCGATAAATCCAATCGCTCCGAGGTAATTCGAAGTTCCGACAGATTTAAGATTCCTTCGTACCGTAGTGCGACGAAAGTCTAAAATCATCCAATCGACCAAACAACAAATGATCCCTGTTCCCGGTTCCATTGCCTACGTTTTAGTCTAATGGTTCGACCGCGGTCGTCGTGCTGGTTTTCGAGGAAATCGCGATAAATTCAACCGCTCCGAGGTAATTCGAAGTTCCGACAGATTTAAGGTTCCTTCGTTCCGTAGTGCGACGAAAGTCTCAAATCGTCCAATCGACCAAACAACCATTGATTCCTGTTCGCCGTTCCATTGCCTACGTTTCACTCTAATGGATCGACGGCGATCGTCGCGCTGGTATTTGAGAAAATCGCGAAAAACCCCAATCGCTCCGAGGTAATTCGAAGTTCCGTAAGATTTAAGATTCCTGCGTACCGTAGTGCGACGAAAGTCTCAAATCGTCCAGTCGACAAAACAATGATTGATTCCTGTTCGCCGTTCCATTGCCTACGTTTTACTCTAATGGTTTGACCGCGGTCGTCGTGCTGGTTTTTGAGAAAATCGTGATAAATCCAATCGCTCCGAGGTAATTCGAAGTTCCGACAGATTTAAGATTCCTTCGTACCGTAGTGCGACGAAAGTCTTAAATCATCCAATCGACCAAACAACAAATGATCCCTGTTCCCGGTTCCATTGTCTACGTTTTACTCTAATGATTCGACCGCGGTGGTCGTGTTGGTTTCCGAGAAAATCGCGATAAATCCAATCGCTCCGAGGTAATTCGACGTTCCGACAGATTTAAGATTCCTTCGTACCGTAGTGCGACGAAAGTCTCAAATCGTCCAGTCGACAAAACAATGATTGATTCCCGTTCGCCGTTCCATTGCCTACGTTTTACTCTAACGGTTCGACCGCGGTCGTCGTGCATGTTTTCGAGAAAATCGCGATAAATCCAATCGCTCCGAGGTAATTCGAAGTTCCGACAGATTTAAGATTCCTTCGTTCCGTAGTGCGACGAAAGTCTCAAATCGTCCAATCGACCAAACAACCATTGATTCCTGTTCGCCGTTCCATTGCCTACGTTTTACTCTAATGGTTCGACCGCGGTCGTCGTGCTGGTTTTTGAGAAAATCGCGAAAAACCCCAATCGCTCCGAGGTAATTCGTAGTTCCGATAGATTTAAGATTCCTTCGTAGCGTAGTGCGACGAAAGTCTAAAATCGTCCAATCGACCAAACAACCATTGAGTCCTGTTCTCCGTTCCATTGCTTACGTTTTACGCTAATGGTTCAACCACGGTCGTCCTGCAGGTTTTCGAGAAAATCGCGATAAATCCAATCGCTCCGAGGTAATCCGAAGTTCCGACAGATTTAAGATTCCTTCGTACCGCAGAGCGACGAAAGTGTAAAATCGTCCAATCGACCAAACAACTAATGATCCCTGTTCCCGGTTCCATTGCCTACGTTTTAGTCTAATAGTTCGACCGCGGTCGTCGTGCTGGTTTTCGAGGAAATCGCGATAAATCCAATCGCTCCGAGGTAATTCGAAGTTCCGACAGATTTAAGATTCCTTCGTTCCGTAGTGCGACGAAAGTCTCAAATCGCCCAATCGACCAAACAACCATTGATTCCTGTTCGCCGTTCCATTGCCTACGTTTTAGTCTAATGGTTCGACCGCGGTCGTCGTGCTGGTTTTTGAGAAAATCGCGAAAAACCCAAATCCCTCCGAGGAAATTCGAAGTTCCGACAGATTTAAGATTCATTTTTACCAGTGCGACGAAAGTCTAAAATCGTGCAATCGACCAAACAACAATTGAGCCATGTTCTCCGTTCCATTCCCTACGTTTTACTCTAATGGTTCGACCACGGTCGTCATGCAGGTTTTCGAGAAAATCGCGATAAATCCAATCGCTCCAAGGTAATTCTAAGTTCCGACAGATTTAAGATTCCTGCGTACCGTAGTGCGACGAAAGTCTAAAATCCTCCAATCGACCAAACAACTATTGATCCCCGTTCGCGGTTCCATTGCCTACGTTTTACTCTAATGGTTCGACCGGGGTCGTCGTGCTGGTTTTTGAGAAAATCGCGAAAAACCCCAATCCCTCCGAGGTAATTCGATGTTCCGCTACATTTAAGATACCTGCGTACCGTAGTGCGACGAAAGTCTCAAATCGTCCAATCGACCAAACAACAATTGATTCCTGTTCGCCGTTCCATTGCCTACGTTTTACGCTAATGGTTCGACCACGGTCGTCCTGCAGGTTTTCGAGAAAATCGCGATAAATCCAATCGTTCCGAGGTTCTTCGAAGTTCCGAAAGATTTAAGATTCCTTTGTACCGAAGTGCGACGCAAGTCTAAAATCGTCCAATCGACCAAACAACCATTGATCCCTGTTCGCCGTTCCATTGTCTACGTTTTACTCTAATGGTTCGACTGCGTTCGTCGTGCTGGTTTTCGAGAAAATCGCGATAAATCCAATCGCTCCGAGGTAATTCGATGTTCCGACAGATTTAAGATTCCTGCGTACCGTAGTGCGACGAAAGTCTCAAATCTTCCAATCGACCAAACAATCATTGATTCCTGCTCGCCGTTCCATTGCCTACGTTTTACTCTAATGGTTTGACCGCGGTCGTCGTGCTGGTTTTTGAGAAAATCGCGATAAATCCAATCGCTCCGAGGTAATTCGAAGTTCCGACAGATTTAAGATTCCTGCGTACCGTAGTGCGACGAAAGTCTAAAATCCTCCAATCGACCAAACAACTATTGATCCCCGTTCGCCGTTCCATTGCCTACGTTTTACTCTAATGGTTCGACCGGGGTCGTCGTGCTGGTTTTCGAGAAAATCGCGAAAAACCCAAATCGCTCCAAAGAAATTCGATGTTCCGACAGATTTAAGATTCCTTTCTACCAGTGCCACGAAAGTCTAAAATCGTCCAATCGACCAAACAACCAATGATCCCTGTTCCAGGTTCCATTGCCTACATTTTAGTCTAATGGTTCGACCGCGGTCGTCGTGCTGGTTTTCGAGAAAATCGCGATAAATCCAATCGCTCCGAGGTAATTCGAAGTTCCGACAGATTTAAGATTCCTGCGTACCGTAGTGCGACGAAAGTCTAAAATCGTCCAATCGACCAAACAACCATTGATCCCCGTTCGCCGTTCCATTGTCTACGTTTTACTCTAATGGTTCGACCGTGGTCGTCGTGCATGTTTTCGAGAAAATCGCGATAAATCCAATCGCTCCGAGGTAATTCGATGTTCCGACAGATTTAAGATTCCTGCGTACCGTAGTGCGACGAAAGTCTCAAATCGTCCAAGCGACCAAACAACCATTGATTCCTGTTCGCCGTTCCATTGCCTACGTTTTACTCTAATGGATCGACGGCGGTCGTCGCGCTGGTATTTGAGAAAATCGCGAAAAACCCCAATCGCTCCGAGGTAATTCGAAGTTCCGTAAGATTTAAGATTCCTGCGTACCGTAGTGCGACGAATGTCTAAACTCGTTCAATCGACCAAACAACAACAGATACCTGTTCCCCGTTCCATTGCCCACGTTTTACTCTAATGGTTGGACTGCGTTCGTCATGCTGCAAGTCGAGAAAATCGCGAAAAACACCAATCGTTCCGAGGTACTTCGAAGTTCCGAAAGATTTAAGATTCCTTTGTACCGAAGTGCGACGAAAGTCTAAAATCGTCCAATCGACCAAACAACCATTGATCCCTGTTCGCCGTTCCATTGTCTACGTTTTACTCTAATGGTTCGACTGCGTTCGTCGTGCTGGTTTTCGAGAAAATCGCGAAAAACCCAAATCGCTCCAAAGAAATTCGATGTTCCGACAGATTTAAGATTCCTTTCTACCAGTGCCACGAAAGTCTAAAATCGTCCAATCGACCAAACAACCAATGATCCCTGTTCCAGGTTCCATTGCCTACGTTTTAGTCTAATGGTTCGACCGCGGTCGTCGTGCTGGTTTTCGAGAAAATCGCGGAAAACCCAAATCGCTCCGCGGAAATTCGAAGTTCCGACAGATTTAAGATTCCTTTGTAGCAGTGCGACGAAAGTCTAAAATCGTCCAATCGACCAAACAACCATTGATTCCCGTTCGCCGTTCCATTGTCTACGTTTTACTCTAATGGTTCGACCGCGGTCGTCGAGTTGGTTTCCGAGAAAATCGCGATAAATCCAATCGCTCCGAGGTAATTCGACGTTCCGACAGATTTAAGATTCCTGCGTACCGTAGTGCGACGAATGTCTAAACTCGTTCAATCGACCAAACAACAACAGATACCTGTTCCCCGTTCCATTGCCCACGTTTTACTCTAATGGTTGGACTGCGTTCGTCATGCTGCAAGTCGAGAAAATCGCGAAAAACACCAATCGTTCCGAGGTACTTCGAAGTTCCGACAGATTTAAGATTCCTGCGTACCGTAGTGCGACGAAAGTCTCAAATCGTCCAATCGACCAAACAACCATTGATCCCTGTTCGCCGTTCCATTGTCTACGTTTTACTCTAATGGTTCGACTGCGTTCGTCGTGCTGGTTTTCGAGAAAATCGCGAAAAACCCAAATCGCTCCAAAGAAATTCGATGTTCCGACAGATTTAAGATTCCTTTCTACCAGTGCCACGAAAGTCTAAAATCGTCCAATCGACCAAACAACCAATGATCCCTGTTCCAGGTTCCATTGCCTACGTTTTAGTCTAATGGTTCGACCGCGGTCGTCGTGCTGGTTTTCGAGAAAATCGCGATAAATCCAATCGCTCCGAGGTAATTCGAAGTTCCGACAGATTTAAGATTCCTTCGTACCGTAGTGCGACGAAAGTCTAAAATCATCCAATCGACCAAACAACAAATGATCCCTGTTCCCGGTTCCATTGCCTACGTTTTAGTCTAATGGTTCGACCGCGGTCGTCGTGCTGGTTTTCGAGGAAATCGCGATAAATTCAACCGCTCCGAGGTAATTCGAAGTTCCGACAGATTTAAGGTTCCTTCGTTCCGTAGTGCGACGAAAGTCTCAAATCGTCCAATCGACCAAACAACCATTGATTCCTGTTCGCCGTTCCATTGCCTACGTTTCACTCTAATGGATCGACGGCGATCGTCGCGCTGGTATTTGAGAAAATCGCGAAAAACCCCAATCGCTCCGAGGTAATTCGAAGTTCCGTAAGATTTAAGATTCCTGCGTACCGTAGTGCGACGAAAGTCTCAAATCGTCCAGTCGACAAAACAATGATTGATTCCTGTTCGCCGTTCCATTGCCTACGTTTTACTCTAATGGTTTGACCGCGGTCGTCGTGCTGGTTTTTGAGAAAATCGTGATAAATCCAATCGCTCCGAGGTAATTCGAAGTTCCGACAGATTTAAGATTCCTTCGTACCGTAGTGCGACGAAAGTCTTAAATCATCCAATCGACCAAACAACAAATGATCCCTGTTCCCGGTTCCATTGTCTACGTTTTACTCTAATGATTCGACCGCGGTGGTCGTGTTGGTTTCCGAGAAAATCGCGATAAATCCAATCGCTCCGAGGTAATTCGACGTTCCGACAGATTTAAGATTCCTTCGTACCGTAGTGCGACGAAAGTCTCAAATCGTCCAGTCGACAAAACAATGATTGATTCCCGTTCGCCGTTCCATTGCCTACGTTTTACTCTAACGGTTCGACCGCGGTCGTCGTGCATGTTTTCGAGAAAATCGCGATAAATCCAATCGCTCCGAGGTAATTCGAAGTTCCGACAGATTTAAGATTCCTTCGTTCCGTAGTGCGACGAAAGTCTCAAATCGTCCAATCGACCAAACAACCATTGATTCCTGTTCGCCGTTCCATTGCCTACGTTTTACTCTAATGGTTCGACCGCGGTCGTCGTGCTGGTTTTTGAGAAAATCGCGAAAAACCCCAATCGCTCCGAGGTAATTCGAAGTTCCGATAGATTTAAGATTCCTTCGTAGCGTAGTGCGACGAAAGTCTAAAATCGTCCAATCGACCAAACAACCATTGAGTCCTGTTCTCCGTTCCATTGCTTACGTTTTACGCTAATGGTTCAACCACGGTCGTCCTGCAGGTTTTCGAGAAAATCGCGATAAATCCAATCGCTCCGAGGTAATCCGAAGTTCCGACAGATTTAAGATTCCTTCGTACCGCAGAGCGACGAAAGTGTAAAATCGTCCAATCGACCAAACAACTAATGATCCCTGTTCCCGGTTCCATTGCCTACGTTTTAGTCTAATAGTTCGACCGCGGTCGTCGTGCTGGTTTTCGAGGAAATCGCGATAAATCCAATCGCTCCGAGGTAATTCGAAGTTCCGACAGATTTAAGATTCCTTCGTTCCGTAGTGCGACGAAAGTCTCAAATCGCCCAATCGACCAAACAACCATTGATTCCTGTTCGCCGTTCCATTGCCTACGTTTTAGTCTAATGGTTCGACCGCGGTCGTCGTGCTGGTTTTTGAGAAAATCGCGAAAAACCCAAATCCCTCCGAGGAAATTCGAAGTTCCGACAGATTTAAGATTCATTTTTACCAGTGCGACGAAAGTCTAAAATCGTGCAATCGACCAAACAACAATTGAGCCATGTTCTCCGTTCCATTCCCTACGTTTTACTCTAATGGTTCGACCACGGTCGTCATGCAGGTTTTCGAGAAAATCGCGATAAATCCAATCGCTCCAAGGTAATTCTAAGTTCCGACAGATTTAAGATTCCTGCGTACCGTAGTGCGACGAAAGTCTAAAATCCTCCAATCGACCAAACAACTATTGATCCCCGTTCGCGGTTCCATTGCCTACGTTTTACTCTAATGGTTCGACCGGGGTCGTCGTGCTGGTTTTTGAGAAAATCGCGAAAAACCCCAATCCCTCCGAGGTAATTCGATGTTCCGCTACATTTAAGATACCTGCGTACCGTAGTGCGACGAAAGTCTCAAATCGTCCAATCGACCAAACAACAATTGATTCCTGTTCGCCGTTCCATTGCCTACGTTTTACGCTAATGGTTCGACCACGGTCGTCCTGCAGGTTTTCGAGAAAATCGCGATAAATCCAATCGTTCCGAGGTTCTTCGAAGTTCCGAAAGATTTAAGATTCCTTTGTACCGAAGTGCGACGCAAGTCTAAAATCGTCCAATCGACCAAACAACCATTGATCCCTGTTCGCCGTTCCATTGTCTACGTTTTACTCTAATGGTTCGACTGCGTTCGTCGTGCTGGTTTTCGAGAAAATCGCGATAAATCCAATCGCTCCGAGGTAATTCGATGTTCCGACAGATTTAAGATTCCTGCGTACCGTAGTGCGACGAAAGTCTCAAATCTTCCAATCGACCAAACAATCATTGATTCCTGCTCGCCGTTCCATTGCCTACGTTTTACTCTAATGGTTTGACCGCGGTCGTCGTGCTGGTTTTTGAGAAAATCGCGATAAATCCAATCGCTCCGAGGTAATTCGAAGTTCCGACAGATTTAAGATTCCTGCGTACCGTAGTGCGACGAAAGTCTAAAATCCTCCAATCGACCAAACAACTATTGATCCCCGTTCGCCGTTCCATTGCCTACGTTTTACTCTAATGGTTCGACCGGGGTCGTCGTGCTGGTTTTCGAGAAAATCGCGATAAATCCAATCGCTCCGAGGTAATTCGATGTTCCGATAGATTTAAGATTCCTGCGTACCGTAGTGCGACGAAAGTCTCAAATCGTCCAATCGACCAAACAACCATTGATTCCTGTTCGCCGTTCCATTGCCTACGTTTTACTCTAATGGTTCGACCGCGGTCGTCGTGCTGGTTTTTGAGAAAATCACGAAAAACCCCAATCGCTCCGAGGTAATTCGAAGTTCCGATAGATTTAAGATTCCTTCGTACCGTAGTGCGACGAAAGTCTAAAATCGTCCAATCGACCAAACAACCATTGAGTCCTGTTCTCCGTTCCATTGCCTACGTTTTACGCTAATGGTTCGACCACGGTCGTCCTGTAGGTTTTCGAGAAAATCGCGATAAATCCAATCGCTCCGAGGTAATTCGAAGTTCCGTCAGATTTAAGATTCCTGCGTACCGTAGTGCGACGAAAGTCTTAAATCATCCAATCGACCAAACAACAAATGATCCCTGTTCCCGGTTCCATTGTCTACGTTTTACTCTAATGATTCGACCGCGGTGGTCGTGTTGGTTTCCGAGAAAATCGCGATAAATCCAATCGCTCCGAGGTAATTCGACGTTCCGACAGATTTAAGATTCCTTCGTACCGTAGTGCGACGAAAGTCTCAAATCGTCCAGTCGACAAAACAATGATTGATTCCCGTTCGCCGTTCCATTGCCTACGTTTTACTCTAACGGTTCGACCGCGGTCGTCGTGCATGTTTTCGAGAAAATCGCGATAAATCCAATCGCTCCGAGGTAATTCGAAGTTCCGACAGATTTAAGATTCCTTCGTTCCGTAGTGCGACGAAAGTCTCAAATCGTCCAATCGACCAAACAACCATTGATTCCTGTTCGCCGTTCCATTGCCTACGTTTTACTCTAATGGTTCGACCGCGGTCGTCGTGCTGGTTTTTGAGAAAATCGCGAAAAACCCCAATCGCTCCGAGGTAATTCGAAGTTCCGATAGATTTAAGATTCCTTCGTAGCGTACTGCGACGAAAGTCTAAAATCGTCCAATCGACCAAACAACCATTGAGTCCTGTTCTCCGTTCCATTGCTTACGTTTTACGCTAATGGTTCAACCACGGTCGTCCTGCAGGTTTTCGAGAAAATCGCGATAAATCCAATCGCTCCGAGGTAATCCGAAGTTCCGACAGATTTAAGATTCCTTCGTACCGCAGAGCGACGAAAGTGTAAAATCGTCCAATCGACCAAACAACTAATGATCCCTGTTCCCGGTTCCATTGCCTACGTTTTAGTCTAATAGTTCGACCGCGGTCGTCGTGCTGGTTTTCGAGGAAATCGCGATAAATCCAATCGCTCCGAGGTAATTCGAAGTTCCGACAGATTTAAGATTCCTTCGTTCCGTAGTGCGACGAAAGTCTCAAATCGCCCAATCGACCAAACAACCATTGATTCCTGTTCGCCGTTCCATTGCCTACGTTTTAGTCTAATGGTTCGACCGCGGTCGTCGTGCTGGTTTTTGAGAAAATCGCGAAAAACCCAAATCCCTCCGAGGAAATTCGAAGTTCCGACAGATTTAAGATTCATTTTTACCAGTGCGACGAAAGTCTAAAATCGTGCAATCGACCAAACAACAATTGAGCCATGTTCTCCGTTCCATTCCCTACGTTTTACTCTAATGGTTCGACCGCGGTCGTCGTGCATGTTTTCGAGAAAATCGCGAAAAACCCAAATCGCTCCGAGGTAATTCGAAGTTCCGATAGATTTAAGATTCCTTCGTATCGTAGTGCGACAAAAGTCTAAAATCGTGCAATCGACCAAACAACAATTGAGCCCTGATCTCCGTTCCATTCCCTACGTTTTACTATAATGGTTCGACCGCGGTCGTCGTGCATGTTTTCGAGAAAATCGCGAAAAACCCAAATCGCTCCGAGGTAATTCGAAGTTCCGATTGATTTAAGATTCCTTCGTGTCGTAGTGCGACGAAAGTCTAAAATCGTCCAATCGACCAAACAACCATTGAGCCCTGTTCTCCGTTCCATTGCCTACGTTTTACGCTAATGGTTCGACCACGGTCGTCATGCAGGTTTTCGAGAAAATCGCGATAAATCCAATCGCTCCAAGGTAATTCTAAGTTCCGACAGATTTAAGATTCCTGCGTACCGTAGTGCGACGAAAGTCTAAAATCCTCCAATCGACCAAACAACTATTGATCCCCGTTCGCCGTTCCATTGCCTACGTTTTACTCTAATGGTTCGACCGGGGTCGTCGTGCTGGTTTTTGAGAAAATCGCGAAAAACCCCAATCCCTCCGAGGTAATTCGATGTTCCGCTACATTTAAGATACCTGCGTACCGTAGTGCGACGAAAGTCTCAAATCGTCCAATCGACCAAACAACAATTGATTCCTGTTCGCCGTTCCATTGCCTACGTTTTACGCTAATGGTTCGACCACGGTCGTCCTGCAGGTTTTCGAGAAAATCGCGATAAATCCAATCGTTCCGAGGTTCTTCGAAGTTCCGAAAGATTTAAGATTCCTTTGTACCGAAGTGCGACGCAAGTCTAAAATCGTCCAATCGACCAAACAACCATTGATCCCTGTTCGCCGTTCCATTGTCTACGTTTTACTCTAATGGTTCGACTGCGTTCGTCGTGCTGGTTTTCGAGAAAATCGCGATAAATCCAATCGCTCCGAGGTAATTCGATGTTCCGACAGATTTAAGATTCCTGCGTACCGTAGTGCGACGAAAGTCTCAAATCTTCCAATCGACCAAACAATCATTGATTCCTGCTCGCCGTTCCATTGCCTACGTTTTACTCTAATGGTTTGACCGCGGTCGTCGTGCTGGTTTTTGAGAAAATCGCGATAAATCCAATCGCTCCGAGGTAATTCGAAGTTCCGACAGATTTAAGATTCCTGCGTACCGTAGTGCGACGAGAGTCTAAAATCCTCCAATCGACCAAACAACTATTGATCCCCGTTCGCCGTTCCATTGCCTACGTTTTACTCTAATGGTTCGACCGGGGTCGTCGTGCTGGTTTTCGAGAAAATCGCGATAAATCCAATCGCTCCGAGGTAATTCGATGTTCCGATAGATTTAAGATTCCTGCGTACCGTAGTGCGACGAAAGTCTCAAATCGTCCAATCGACCAAACAACCATTGATTCCTGTTCGCCGTTCCATTGTCTACGTTTTACTCTAATGGTTCGACCGCGGTCGTCGTGCTGGTTTTTGAGAAAATCACGAAAAACCCCAATCGCTCCGAGGTAATTCGAAGTTCCGATAGATTTAAGATTCCTTCGTACCGTAGTGCGACGAAAGTCTAAAATCGTCCAATCGACCAAACAACCATTGAGTCCTGTTCTCCGTTCCATTGCCTACGTTTTACGCTAATGGTTCGACCACGGTCGTCCTGTAGGTTTTCGAGAAAATCGCGATAAATCCAATCGCTCCGAGGTAATTCGAAGTTCTGACAGATTTATGATTCCTGCGTACCGTAGTGCGACGAAAGTCTTAAATCGTCCAATCGACCAAACAACCATTGATTCCTGTTGGCCGTTCCATTGCCTACGGTTTACTCTAATGGATCGACCGCGGTCGTCGTGCTGGTTTTTGAGAAAATCGCGAAAAACCCCAATCGCTCCGAGGTAATTCGATGTTCCGATAGATTTAAGATTCTTTCGTATCGTAGTGCGACGAAAGTCTAAAATCGTCCAATCGACCAAACAACCATTAAGCCCTGTTCTCCTTTCCATTGCCTACGTTTTACGCTAATGGTTCGACCGGGGTCGTCGTGCTGGTTTTCGAGAAAATCGCGATAAATCCAATCGCACCGAGGTAATTCGATGTTCCGACAGATTTAAGATTCCTTCGTTCCGCAGTGCGACGAAAGTCTAAAATCGTCCAATCGACCAAACAACAATTGAGCCCTGTTTTCCGTTCCGTTCCCTACGTTTTACTCTAATGGTTCGACCGCGGTCGTCGTGCATGTTTTCGAGAAAATCGCGATAAATCCAATCGCTCCGAGGTAATTCGAAGTTCCGACAGATTTAAGATTCCTGCGTACCGTAGTGCGACGAAAGTCTCAAATCGTCCAATCGACCAAACAATCATTGATTCCTGTTGGCCGTTCCATTGCCTACGGTTTACTCTAATGGATCGACCGCGGTCGTCGTGCTGGTTTTTGAGAAAATCGCGAAAAACCCCAATCGCTCCGAGGTAATTCGAAGTTCCGACAGATTTAAGATTCCTGCGTACCGTAGTGCGACGAATGTCTAAAATCGACCACTCGACCAAACAACAACAGATACCTGTTTTCCGTTCCATTCCCTACGTTTTACTCTAATGGTTCGACCGCGGTCGTCGTGCTTGTTTTCGAGAAAATCGCGATAAATCCAATCGCTCCGAGGTAATTCGAAGTTCCGTCAGATTTAAGATTCCTGCGTACCGTAGTGCGACGAAAGTCTAAAATCTTCCAATCGACCAAACAACCATTGATTCCTGTTCGCCGTTCCATTGCCTACGTTTTACTCTAATGGTTCGACCGCGGTCGTCGTGCTGGTTTTTGAGAAAATCGCGAAAAACCCCAATCGCTCCGAGGTAATTCGATGTTCCGATACATTTAAGATACCTGCGTACCGTAGTGCGACGAAAGTCTCAAATCGTCCAATCGACCAAACAACAATTGATTCCTGTCCGCCGTTCCATTGCCTACGTTTTACTCTAATGGTTCGACCGCGGTCGTCGTGCTGGTTTTTGAGAAAATCGCGAAAAACCCAAATCGCTCCGAGGAAATTCGAAGTTCCGACAGATTTAAGATTCATTTGTACCAGTGCGACGAAAGTCTAAAATCGTCCAATCGACCAAACAACAATTGAGCCCTGTTCTCCGTTCCATTCCCTACGTTTGACTCTAATGGTTCGACCGCGGTCGTCGTGCATGTTTTCGAGAAAATCGCGATAAATCCAATCGCTCCGAGGTAATTCGAAGTTCCGACAGATTTAAGATTCCTGCGTACCGTAGTGCGACGAAAGTCTCAAATCGTCCAATCGACCAAACAATCATTGATTCCTGTTGGCCGTTCCATTGCCTACGGTTTACTCTAATGGATCGACCGCGGTCGTCGTGCTGGTTTTTGCGAAAATCGCGAAAAACACCAATCGCTCCGAGGTAATTCGATGTTCCGATAGATTTAAGATTCTTTCGTATCGTAGTGCGACGAAAGTCTAAAATCGTCCAATCGACCAACCAACCATTGATTCCTGTTGGCCGTTCCATTGCCTACATTTTACTCTAATGGTTCGACCGCGGTCGTCGTGCTGGTTTTTGAGCAAATCACGAAAAACCCCAATCGCTCCGAGGTAATTCGATGTTCCGATAGATTTAAGATTCTTTCGTATCGTAGTGCGACGAAAGTCTAAAATCGTCCAATCGACCAAACAACCATTAAGCCCTGTTCTCCTTTCCATTGCCTACGTTTTACGCTAATGGTTCGACCACGGTCGTCCTGCAGGTTTTCGAGAAAATCGCGATAAATCCAATCGCTCCGAGGTAATTCGAAGTTCCGACAGATTTAAGATTCCTTCGTACCGTAGTGCGAAGAAACTCTAAAATCCTCCAATCGACCAAACAACTATTGATCCCCGTTCGCCGTTCCATTGCCTACGTTTTACTCTAATGGTTCAACCGGGGTCGTCGTGCTGGTTTTCGAGAAAATCGCGATAAATCCAATCGCACCGAGGTAATTCGAAGTTCCGACAGATTTAAGATTCCTGCGTTCCGCAGTGCGACGAAAGTCTCAAATCGTCCAATCGACCAAACAACAATTGATTCCTGTTCGCCGTTCCATTGCCTACGTTTTACTCTAATGGTTCGACCGCGGTCGTCGTGCTGGTTTTTGAGAAAATCGCGAAAAAACCAAATCGCTCCGAGGAAATTCGAAGTTCCGACAGATTTAAGATTCCTGCGTACCGTAGTGCGACGAAAATCTCCAATCGTCCAATCGACCAAACAACCGTTGATTCCTGTTGGCCGTTCCATTGCCTACGGTTTACTCTAATGTATCGACCGCGGTCGTCGTGCTGGTTTTTGAGAAAATCGCGAAAAACCCCAATCGCTCCGAGGTAATTCGATGTTCCGATACATTTAAGATACCTGCGTACCGTAGTGCGACGAAAGTCTCAAATCGTCCAATCGACCAAACAACAATTGATTCCTGTTCGCCGTTCCATTGCCTACGTTTTACTCTAATGGTTCGACCGCGGTCGTCGTGCTGGTTTTTGAGAAAATCGCGAAAAAACCAAATTGCCCAGAGGAAATTCGAAGGTCCGACAGATTTAAGATTCCTTTGTACCAGTGCGACGAAAGTCTAAAATCGTCCAATCGACCAAAAACAATTGAGCCCTGTTGTCCGTTCCATTCCCTACGTTGTACTCTAATGGTTCGACCGCGGTCGTCGTGCTTGTTTTTGAGAAAATCGCGATAAATCCAATCGCTCCGAGGTAATTCGAAGTTCCGATAGATTTAAGATTCCTTCGTATCGTAGTGCGACGAAAGTCTAAAATCGTCCAATCGACCAAACAACCATTGAGCCCTGTTCTCCGTTCCATTGCCTACGTTTTACGCTAATGGTTGGACCACGGTCGTCCTGCAGGTTTTCGAGAAAATCGCGAAAAAACCAAATTGCCCAGAGGAAATTCGAAGGTCCGACAGATTTAAGATTCCTTTGTACCAGTGCGACGAAAGTCTAAAATCGTCCAATCGAACAAACAACATTGATCCCTGTTCGCCGTTCTATTGTCCACGTTTTACTCTAATGGTTCGACCGCGGTCGTCGTGCTTGTTTTCGAGAAAATCGCGATAAATCCAATCGCTGCGAGGTAATTCGAAGTTCCGACAGATTTAAGATTCCTGCGTACCGTAGTGCGACGAAAATCTCCAATCGTCCAATCGACCAAACAACCATTGATTCCTGTTGGCCGTTCCATTGCCTACGGTTTACTCTAATGTATCGACCGCGGTCGTCGTGCTGGTTTTTGAGAAAATCGCGAAAAACCCCAATCGCTCCGAGGTAATTCGATGTTCCGATACATTTAAGATACCTGCGTACCGTAGTGCGACGAAAGTCTCAAATCGTCCAATCGACCAAACAACAATTGATTCCTGTTCGCCGTTCCATTGCCTACGTTTTACTCTAATGGTTCGACCGCGGTCGTCGTGCTGGTTTTTGAGAAAATCGCGAAAAACCCAAATCGCTCCGAGGAAATTCGAAGTTCCGACAGATTTAAGATTCATTTGTACCAGTGCGACGAAAGTCTAAAATCGTCCAATCGACCAAACAACAATTGAGCCCTGTTCTCCGTTCCATTCCCTACGTTTGACTCTAATGGTTCGACCGCGGTCGTCGTGCATGTTTTCGAGAAAATCGCGATAAATCCAATCGCTCCGAGGTAATTCGAAGTTCCGACAGATTTAAGATTCCTGCGTACCGTAGTGCGACGAAAGTCTCAAATCGTCCAATCGACCAAACAACCATTGATTCCTGTTGGCCGTTCCATTGCCTACGGTTTACTCTAATGGATCGACCGCGGTCGTCGTGCTGGTTTTTGAGAAAATCGCGAAAAACCCCAATCGCTCCGAGGTAATTCGATGTTCCGATAGATTTAAGATTCTTTCGTATCGTAGTGCGACGAAAGTCTAAAATCGTCCAATCGACCAACCAACCATTGATTCCTGTTGGCCGTTCCATTGCCTACATTTTACTCTAATGGTTCGACCGCGGTCGTCGTGCTGGTTTTTGAGCAAATCACGAAAAACCCCAATCGCTCCGAGGTAATTCGATGTTCCGATAGATTTAAGATTCTTTCGTATCGTAGTGCGACGAAAGTCTAAAATCGTCCAATCGACCAAACAACCATTAAGCCCTGTTCTCCTTTCCATTGCCTACGTTTTACGCTAATGGTTCGACCACGGTCGTCCTGCAGGTTTTCGAGAAAATCGCGATAAATCCAATCGCTCCGAGGTAATTCGAAGTTCCGACAGATTTAAGATTCCTTCGTACCGTAGTGCGAAGAAACTCTAAAATCCTCCAATCGACCAAACAACTATTGATCCCCGTTCGCCGTTCCATTGCCTACGTTTTACTCTAATGGTTCAACCGGGGTCGTCGTGCTGGTTTTCGAGAAAATCGCGATAAATCCAATCGCACCGAGGTAATTCGAAGTTCCGACAGATTTAAGATTCCTGCGTTCCGCAGTGCGACGAAAGTCTCAAATCGTCCAATCGACCAAACAACAATTGATTCCTGTTCGCCGTTCCATTGCCTACGTTTTACTCTAATGGTTCGACCGCGGTCGTCGTGCTGGTTTTTGAGAAAATCGCGAAAAAACCAAATCGCTCCGAGGAAATTCGAAGTTCCGACAGATTTAAGATTCCTTTGTACCAGTGCGACGAAAGTCTAAAATCGTCCAATCGACCAAACAACAATTGATCCCCGTTCGCCGTTCCATTGTCTACGTTTTACTCTAATGGTTCGCCAGCAGTCGTCGTGTTTGTTTCCGAGAAAATCGCGATAAATACAATCGCTCCGAGGTAATTCGACGATCCGACAGGTTTAAGATTCCTACGTACCGTAGTGCGACGAAAGTCTAAATTCGTCGAATCGAACAAACAACATTGATCCCTGTTCGCCGTTCTATTGTCCACGTTTTACTCTAATGGTTCGACCGCGGTCGTCGTGCTTGTTTTCGAGAAAATCGCGATAAATCCAATCGCTGCGAGGTAATTCGAAGTTCCGACAGATTTAAGATTCCTGCGTACCGTAGTGCGACGAAAATCTCCAATCGTCCAATCGACCAAACAACCATTGATTCCTGTTGGCCGTTCCATTGCCTACGGTTTACTCTAATGTATCGACCGCGGTCGTCGTGCTGGTTTTTGAGAAAATCGCGAAAAACCCCAATCGCTCCGAGGTAATTCGATGTTCCGATACATTTAAGATACCTGCGTACCGTAGTGCGACGAAAGTCTCAAATCGTCCAATCGACCAAACAACAATTGATTCCTGTCCGCCGTTCCATTGCCTACGTTTTACTCTAATGGTTCGACCGCGGTCGTCGTGCTGGTTTTTGAGAAAATCGCGAAAAACCCAAATCGCTCCGAGGAAATTCGAAGTTCCGACAGATTTAAGATTCATTTGTACCAGTGCGACGAAAGTCTAAAATCGTCCAATCGACCAAACAACAATTGAGCCCTGTTCTCCGTTCCATTCCCTACGTTTGACTCTAATGGTTCGACCGCGGTCGTCGTGCATGTTTTCGAGAAAATCGCGAAAAACCCCAATCGCTCCGAGGTAATTCGATGTTCCGATACATTTAAGATACCTGCGTACCGTAGTGCGACGAAAGTCTCAAATCGTCCAATCGACCAAACAACAATTGATTCCTGTGCGCCGTTCCATTGCCTACGTTTTACTCTAATGGTTCGACCGCGGTCGTCGTGCTGGTTTTTGAGAAAATCGCGAAAAAACCAAATTGCCCAGAGGAAATTCGAAGTTCCGACAGATTTAAGATTCCTTTGTACCAGTGCGACGAAAGTCTAAAATCGTCCAATCGACCAAAAACAATTGAGCCCTGTTGTCCGTTCCATTCCCTACGTTGTACTCTAATGGTTCGACCGCGGTCGTCGTGCTTGTTTTTGAGAAAATCGCGATAAATCCAATCGCTCCGAGGTAATTCGATGTTCCGATAGATTTAAGATTCCTTCGTATCGTAGTGCGACGAAAGTCTAAAATCGTCCAATCGACCAAACAACCATTGAGCCCTGTTCTCCGTTCCATTGCCTACGTTTTACGCTAATGGTTGGACCACGGTCGTCCTGCAGGTTTTCGAGAAAATCGCGATAAATCCAATCGCACCGAGGTAATTCGAAGATCCCACAGATTTAAGATTCCTGCGTACCGTAGTGCGACGAAAGTCTCAAATCGTCCAATCGACCAAACAACAATTGATTCCTGTTCGCCGTTCCATTGCCTACGTTTTACTCTAATGGTTCGACCGCGGTCGTCGTGCTGGTTTTTGAGAAAATCGCGAAAAAACCAAATTGCCCCGAGGAAATTCGAAGTTCCGACAGATTTTAGATTCCTTTGTACCAGTGCGACGAAAGTCTAAAATCGTCCAATCGACCAGACAACAATTGATCCCCGTTCGCCGTTCCATTGTCTACGTTTTACTCTAATGGTTCGCCAGCAGTCGTCGTGTTTGTTTCCGAGAAAATCGCGATAAATACAATCGCTCCGAGGTAATTCGACGATCCGACAGGTTTAAGATTCCTACGTACCGTAGTGCGACGAAAGTCTAAAATCGTCGAATCGAACAAACAACATTGATCCCTGTTCGCCGTTCTATTGTCCACGTTTTACTCTAATGGTTCGACCGCGGTCGTCGTGCTTGTTTTCGAGAAAATCGCGATAAATCCAATCGCTGCGAGGTAATTCGAAGTTCCGACAGATTTAAGATTCCTGCGTACCGTAGTGCGACGAAAATCTCCAATCGTCCAATCGACCAAACAACCATTGATTCCTGTTGGCCGTTCCATTGCCTACGGTTTACTCTAATGTATCGACCGCGGTCGTCGTGCTGGTTTTTGAGAAAATCGCGAAAAACCCCAATCGCTCCGAGGTAATTCGATGTTCCGATACATTTAAGATACCTGCGTACCGTAGTGCGACGAAAGTCTCAAATCGTCCAATCGACCAAACAACAATTGATTCCTGTCCGCCGTTCCATTGCCTACGTTTTACTCTAATGGTTCGACCGCGGTCGTCGTGCTGGTTTTTGAGAAAATCGCGAAAAACCCAAATCGCTCCGAGGAAATTCGAAGTTCCGACAGATTTAAGATTCATTTGTACCAGTGCGACGAAAGTCTAAAATCGTCCAATCGACCAAACAACAATTGAGCCCTGTTCTCCGTTCCATTCCCTACGTTTGACTCTAATGGTTCGACCGCGGTCGTCGTGCATGTTTTCGAGAAAATCGCGATAAATCCAATCGCTCCGAGGTAATTCGAAGTTCCGACAGATTTAAGATTCTTTCGTATCGTAGTGCGACGAAAGTCTAAAATCGTCCAATCGACCAACCAACCATTGATTCCTGTTGGCCGTTCCATTGCCTACATTTTACTCTAATGGTTCGACCGCGGTCGTCGTGCTGGTTTTTGAGCAAATCACGAAAAACCCCAATCGCTCCGGGGTAATTCAATGTTCCGATAGATTTAAGATTCTTTCGTATCGTAGTGCGACGAAAGTCTAAAATCGTCCAATCGACCAAACAACCATTAAGCCCTGTTCTCCTTTCCATTGCCTACGTTTTACGCTAATGGTTCGACCACGGTCGTCCTGCAGGTTTTCGAGAAAATCGCGATAAATCCAATCGCTCCGAGGTAATTCGAAGTTCCGACAGATTTAAGATTCCTTCGTACCGTAGTGCGAAGAAACTCTAAAATCCTCCAATCGACCAAACAACTATTGATCCCCGTTCGCCGTTCCATTGCCTACGTTTTACTCTAATGGTTCAACCGGGGTCGTCGTGCTGGTTTTCGAGAAAATCGCGATAAATCCAATCGCACCGAGGTAATTCGAAGTTCCGACAGATTTAAGATTCCTGCGTTCCGCAGTGCGACGAAAGTCTCAAATCGTCCAATCGACCAAACAACAATTGATTCCTGTTCGCCGTTCCATTGCCTACGTTTTACTCTAATGGTTCGACCGCGGTCGTCGTGCTGGTTTTTGAGAAAATCGCGAAAAAACCAAATCGCTCCGAGGAAATTCGAAGTTCCGACAGATTTAAGATTCCTTTGTACCAGTGCGACGAAAGTCTAAAATCGTCCAATCGACCAAACAACAATTGATCCCCGTTCGCCGTTCCATTGTCTACGTTTTACTCTAATGGTTCGCCAGCAGTCGTCGTGTTTGTTTCCGAGAAAATCGCGATAAATACAATCGCTCCGAGGTAATTCGACGATCCGACAGGTTTAAGATTCCTACGTACCGTAGTGCGACGAAAGTCTAAATTCGTCGAATCGAACAAACAACATTGATCCCTGTTCGCCGTTCTATTGTCCACGTTTTACTCTAATGGTTCGACCGCGGTCGTCGTGCTTGTTTTCGAGAAAATCGCGATAAATCCAATCGCTGCGAGGTAATTCGAAGTTCCGACAGATTTAAGATTCCTGCGTACCGTAGTGCGACGAAAATCTCCAATCGTCCAATCGACCAAACAACCATTGATTCCTGTTGGCCGTTCCATTGCCTACGGTTTACTCTAATGTATCGACCGCGGTCGTCGTGCTGGTTTTTGAGAAAATCGCGAAAAACCCCAATCGCTCCGAGGTAATTCGATGTTCCGATACATTTAAGATACCTGCGTACCGTAGTGCGACGAAAGTCTCAAATCGTCCAATCGACCAAACAACAATTGATTCCTGTCCGCCGTTCCATTGCCTACGTTTTACTCTAATGGTTCGACCGCGGTCGTCGTGCTGGTTTTTGAGAAAATCGCGAAAAACCCAAATCGCTCCGAGGAAATTCGAAGTTCCGACAGATTTAAGATTCATTTGTACCAGTGCGACGAAAGTCTAAAATCGTCCAATCGACCAAACAACAATTGAGCCCTGTTCTCCGTTCCATTCCCTACGTTTGACTCTAATGGTTCGACCGCGGTCGTCGTGCATGTTTTCGAGAAAATCGCGATAAATCCAATCGCTCCGAGGTAATTCGAAGTTCCGACAGATTTAAGATTCCTGCGTACCGTAGTGCGACGAAAGTCTCAAATCGTCCAATCGACCAAACAACCATTGATTCCTGTTGGCCGTTCCATTGCCTACGGTTTACTCTAATGGATCGACCGCGGTCGTCGTGCTGGTTTTTGAGAAAATCGCGAAAAACCCCAATCGCTCCGAGGTAATTCGATGTTCCGATAGATTTAAGATTCTTTCGTATCGTAGTGCGACGAAAGTCTAAAATCGTCCAATCGACCAACCAACCATTGATTCCTGTTGGCCGTTCCATTGCCTACATTTTACTCTAATGGTTCGACTGCGGTCGTCGTGCTGGTTTTTGAGCAAATCACGAAAAACCCCAATCGCTCCGAGGTAATTCGATGTTCCGATAGATTTAAGATTCTTTCGTATCGTAGTGCGACGAAAGTCTAAAATCGTCCAATCGACCAAACAACAATTGAGCCCTGTTCTCCGTTCCATTCCCTACGTTTGACTCTAATGGTTCGACCGCGGTCGTCGTGCATGTTTTCGAGAAAATCGCGATAAATCCAATCGCTCCGAGGTAATTCGAAGTTCCGACAGATTTAAGATTCCTGCGTACCGTAGTGCGACGAAAGTCTCAAATCGTCCAATCGACCAAACAACCATTGAGCCCTGTTCTCCGTTCCATTGCCTACGTTTTACGCTAATGGTTCGACCACGGTCGTCCTGCAGGTTTTCGAGAAAATCGCGATAAATCCAATCGCTCCGAGGTAATTCGAAGTTCCGACAGATTTAAGATTCCTTCGTACCGTAGTGCGACGAAACTCTAAAATCCTCCAATCGACCAAACAACTATTGATCCCCGTTCGTCGTTCCATTGCCTACGTTTTACTCTAATGGTTCGACCGGGGTCGTCGTGCTGGTTTTCGAGAAAATCGCGATAAATCCAATCGCACCGAGGTAATTCGAAGTTCCGACAGATTTAAGATTCCTGCGTTCCGCAGTGCGACGAAAGTCTCAAATCGTCCAATCGACCAAACAACAATTGATTCCTGTTCGCCGTTCCATTGCCTACGTTTTACTCTAATGGTTCGACCGCGGTCGTCGTGCTGGTTTTTGAGAAAATCGCGAAAAAACCAAATCGCTCCGAGGAAATTCGAAGTTCCGACAGATTTAAGATTCCTTTGTACCAGTGCGACGAAAGTCTAAAATCGTCCAATCGACCAAACAACAATTGATCCCCGTTCGCCGTTCCATTGTCTACGTTTTACTCTAATGGTTCGCCAGCAGTCGTCGTGTTTGTTTCCGAGAAAATCGCGATAAATACAATCGCTCCGAGGTAATTCGACGATCCGACAGGTTTAAGATTCCTACGTACCGTAGTGCGACGAAAGTCTAAAATCGTCGAATCGAACAAACAACATTGATCCCTGTTCGCCGTTCTATTGTCCACGTTTTACTCTAATGGTTCGACCGCGGTCGTCGTGCTTGTTTTCGAGAAAATCGCGATAAATCCAATCGCTGCGAGGTAATTCGAAGTTCCGACAGATTTAAGATTCCTGCGTACCGTAGTGCGACGAAAATCTCCAATCGTCCAATCGACCAAACAACCATTGATTCCTGTTGGCCGTTCCATTGCCTACGGTTTACTCTAATGTATCGACCGCGGTCGTCGTGCTGGTTTTTGAGAAAATCGCGAAAAACCCCAATCGCTCCGAGGTAATTCGATGTTCCGATACATTTAAGATACCTGCGTACCGTAGTGCGACGAAAGTCTCAAATCGTCCAATCGACCAAACAACAATTGATTCCTGTCCGCCGTTCCATTGCCTACGTTTTACTCTAATGGTTCGACCGCGGTCGTCGTGCTGGTTTTTGAGAAAATCGCGAAAAACCCAAATCGCTCCGAGGAAATTCGAAGTTCCGACAGATTTAAGATTCATTTGTACCAGTGCGACGAAAGTCTAAAATCGTCCAATCGACCAAACAACAATTGAGCCCTGTTCTCCGTTCCATTCCCTACGTTTGACTCTAATGGTTCGACCGCGGTCGTCGTGCATGTTTTCGAGAAAATCGCGATAAATCCAATCGCTCCGAGGTAATTCGAAGTTCCGACAGATTTAAGATTCCTGGGTACCGTAGTGCGACGAAAGTCTCAAATCTTCCAATCGACCAAACAATCATTGATTCCTGTTCGCCGTTCCATTGCCTACGTTTTACTCTAATGGTTCGACCGCGGTCGTCGTGCTGGTTTTTGAGAAAATCACGAAAAACCCCAATCGCTCCGAGGTAATTCGATGTTCCGATAGATTTAAGATTCTTTCGTATCGTAGTGCGACGAAAGTCTAAAATCGTCCAATCGACCAAACAATCATTGATTCCTGCTCGCCGTTCCATTGCCTACGTTTTACTCTAATGGTTCGACCGGGGTCGTCGTGCTGGTTTTCGAGAAAATCGCGATAAATCCAATCGCTCCGAGGTAATTCGAAGTTCCGACAGATTTAAAATTGCTTCGTACCGTAGTGCGACGAAAGTCTGAAATCGTCCAATCGACCAAACAACCATTGATTCCTGTTCGCCGTTCCATTGCCTACGTTTTACTCTAATGGTTCGACCGCGGTCGTCGTGCTGGTTTTTGAGAAAATCACGAAAAACCCCAATCGCTCCGAGGTAATTCGATGTTCCGATAGATTTAAGATTCCTTCGTATCGTAGTGCGACGAAAGTCTAAAATCGTCCAATCGACCAAACAACCATTAAGCCCTGTTCTCCTTTCCATTGCCTACGTTTTACGCTAATGGTTCGACCACGGTCGTCCTGCAGGTTTTCGAGAAAATCGCGATAAATCCAATCGCTCCGAGGTAATTCGAAGTTCCGACAGATTTAAGATTCCTGCGTACCGTAGTGCGACGAAAGTCTAAAATCGTCCAATCGACCAAACAACAATTGATTCCTGTTCGCCGTTCCATTGCCTACGTTTTACTCTAATAGTTCGACCGCGGTCGTCGTGCATGTTTTCGAGAAAATCGCGAAAAACCCAAATCGCTCCGAGGTAATTCGAAGTTCCGACAGATTTAAGATTCCTTCGTTCCGCAGTGCGACGAAAGTCTAAAATCGTCCAATCGACCAAACAACAATTGAGCCCTGTTTTCCGTTGCATTCCCTACGTTTTACTCTAATGGTTCGACCGCGGTCGTCGTGCTTGTTTTCGAGAAAATCGCGATAAATCCAATCGCTCCGAGGTAATTCGAAGTTCCGACAGATTTAAGATTCCTGCGTACCGTAGTGCGACGAAAGTCTCAAATCTTCCAATCGGCCAAACAATCATTGATTCCTGCTCGCCGTTCCATTGCCTACGTTTTACTCTAATGGTTTGACCGCGGTCGTCGTGCTGGTTTTTGAGAAAATCGCGATAAATCCAATCGCTCCGAGGTAATTCGAAGTTCCGACAGATTTAAGATTCCTGCGTACCGTAGTGCGACGAAAGTCTAAAATCCTCCAATCGACCAAACAACTATTGATCCCCGTTCGCCGTTCCATTGCCTACGTTTTACTCTAATGGTTCCACCGGGGTCGTCGTGCTGGTTTTCGAGAAAATCGCGATAAATCCAATCGCTCCGAGGTAATTCGAAGTTCCGACAGATTTAAAATTGCTTCGTACCGTAGTGCGACGAAAGTCTCAAATCGTCCAATCGACCAAACAACCATTGATTCCTGTTCGCCGTTCCATTGCCTACGTTTTACTCTAATGGTTCGACCGCGGTCGTCGTGCTGGTTTTTGAGAAAATCACGAAAAACCCCAATCGCTCCGAGGTAATTCGATGTTCCGATAGATTTAAGATTCTTTCGTATCGTAGTGCGACGAAAGTCTAAAATCGTCCAATCGACCAAACAACCATTAAGCCCTGTTCTCCTTTCCATTGCCTACGTTTTACGCTAATGGTTCGACCACGGTCGTCCTGCAGGTTTTCGAGAAAATCGCGATAAATCCAATCGCTCCGAGGTAATTCGAAGTTCCGACAGATTTAAGATTCCTGCGTACCGTAGTGCGACGAAAGTCTAAAATCGTCCAATCGACCAAACAACAATTGATTCCTGTTCGCCGTTCCATTGCCTACGTTTTACTCTAATGGTTCGACCGGGGTCGTCGTGCTGGTTTTTGAGAAAATCGCGAAAAACCCCAATCGCTCCGAGGTAATTCGATGTTCCGATACATTTAAGATACCTGCGTACCGTAGTGCGACGAAAGTCTCAAATCGTCCAATCGACCAAACAACAATTGATTCCTGTTCGCCGTTCCATTGCCTACGTTTTACGCTAATGGTTCGACCACGGTCGTCCTGCAGGTTTTCGAGGAAATCGCGATAAATCCAATCGCTCCGAGGTAATTCGAAGTTCCGACAGATTTAAGATTCCTGCGTACCGTAGTGCGACGAAAGTCTAAAATCCTCCAATCGACCAAACAACTATTGATCCCCGTTCGCCGTTCCATTGCCTACGTTTTACTCTAATGGTTCGACCGGGGTCGTCGTGCTGGTTTTCGAGAAAATCGCGATAAATCCAATCGCTCCGAGGTAATTCGAAGTTCCGACAGATTTAAAATTGCTTCGTACCGTAGTGCGACGAAAGTCTCAAATCGTCCAATCGACGAAACAACCATTGATTCCTGTTCGCCGTTCCATTGCTTACGTTTTACTCTAATGGTTCGACCGCGGTCGTCGTGCTGGTTTTTGAGAAAATCGCGAAAAACCCAAATCCCTCCGAGGAAATTCGAAGTTCCGACAGATTTAAGATACATTTGTACCAGTGCGACGAAAGTCTAAAATCGTGCAATCGACCAAAAAACAATTGAGACCTGTTCTCCGTTCCATTCCCTACGTTTTACTCTAATGGTTCCACCGCGGTCGTCGTGCATGTTTTCGAGAAAATCGCGAAAAACCCAAATCGCTCCGAGGTAATTCGAAGTTCCGATAGATTTAAGATTCCTTCGTATCGTAGTGCGACGAAAGTCTAAAATCGTGCAATCGACCAAACAACAATTGAGCCCTGTTCTCCGTTCCATTCCCTACGTTTTACTCTAATGGTTCCACCGCGGTCGTCGTGCATGTTTTCGAGAAAATCGTGAAAAACCCAAATCGCTCCGAGGTAATTCGAAGTTCCGATAGATTTAAGATTCCTTCGTATCGTAGTGCGACGAAAGTCTAAAATCGTCCAATCGACCAAACAACCATTGAGCCCTGTTCTCCGTTCCATTGCCTACGTTTTACGCTAATGGTTCGACCACGGTCGTCCTGCAGGTTTTCGAGAAAATCGCGATAAATCCAATCGCTCCGAGGTAATTCGAAGTTCCGACAGATTTAAAATTGCTTCGTACCGTAGTGCGACGAAAGTCTAAAATCGTCCAATCGACCAAACAACCAATGATCCCTGTTCCCGGTTCCATTGCCTACGTTTTAGTCTAATGGTTCGACCGCGGTCGTCGTGCTGGTTTTCGAGAAAATCGCGAAAAACCCAAATCACTCCGCGGAAATTCGAAGTTCCGACAGATTTAAGATTCCATTGTACCAGTGCGACGAAAGTCTAAAATCGTCCAATCGACCAAAAACAATTGAGCCCTGTTCTCCGTTCCATTCCCTACGTTTTACTCTAATGGTTCGACCGCGGTCGTCGTGCATGTTTTGCGAGAAATTCGCGATAAATCCAATCGCACCGAGGTAATTCGAAGATCCCACAGATTTAAGATTCATTTGTACCAGTGCGACGAAAGTCTAAAATCGTCCAATCGACCAAACAACAATGGAGCCCTGTTCTCCGTTCGATTCCCTACGTTTTACTCCAATGGTTCGACCGCGGTCGTCGTGCATGTTTTCGAGAAAATCGCGAAAAACCCAAATCGCTCCGAGGTAATTCGAAGTTCCGATAGATTTAAGATTCCTTCGTATCGTAGTGCGACGAAAGTCTAAAATCGTCCAATCGACCAACCAACCATTGCTCCTGTTCGCCGTTCCATTGCCTACGTTTTACTCTAATGGTTCGACCGGGGTCGTCGTGCTGGTTTTCGAGAAAATCGCGATAAATCCAATCGCTCCGAGGTAATTCGATGTTCCGATAGATTTAAGATTCCTGCGTACCGTAGTGCGACGAAAGTCTCAAATCGTCCAATCGACCAAACAACCATTGATTCCTGTTCGCCGTTCCATTGCCTACGCTTTTCTCTAATGGTTCGACCGCGGTCGTCGTGCTGGTTTTCGAGAAAATCACGAAAAAACCAAATCGCTCCGAGGAAATTCGAAGTTCCGACAGATTTAAGATTCCTTTGTACCAGTGCGACGAAAGTCTAAAATCGTCCAATCGACCAAACAACAATTGATCCCCGTTCGCCGTTCCATTGTCTACGTTTTACTCTAATGGTTCGCCAGCAGTCGTCGTGTTTGTTTCCGAGAAAATCGCGATAAATACAATCGCTCCGAGGTAATTCGACGATCCGACAGGTTTAAGATTCCTACGTACCGTAGTGCGACGAAAGTCTAAAATCGTCGAATCGAACAAACAACATTGATCCCTGTTCGCCGTTCTATTGTCCACGTTTTACTCTAATGGTTCGACCGCGGTCGTCGTGCTTGTTTTCGAGAAAATCGCGATAAATCCAATCGCTGCGAGGTAATTCGAAGTTCCGACAGATTTAAGATTCCTGCGTACCGTAGTGCGACGAAAATCTCCAATCGTCCAATCGACCAAACAACCATTGATTCCTGTTGGCCGTTCCATTGCCTACGGTTTACTCTAATGTATCGACCGCGGTCGTCGTGCTGGTTTTTGAGAAAATCGCGAAAAACCCCAATCGCTCCGAGGTAATTCGATGTTCCGATACATTTAAGATACCTGCGTACCGTAGTGCGACGAAAGTCTCAAATCGTCCAATCGAGCAAACAACAATTGATTCCTGTCCGCCGTTCCATTGCCTACGTTTTACTCTAATGGTTCGACCGCGGTCGTCGTGCTGGTTTTTGAGAAAATCGCGAAAAACCCAAATCGCTCCGAGGAAATTCGAAGTTCCGACAGATTTAAGATTCATTTGTACCAGTGCGACGAAAGTCTAAAATCGTCCAATCGACCAAACAACAATTGAGCCCTGTTCTCCGTTCCATTCCCTACGTTTGACTCTAATGGTTCGACCGCGGTCGTCGTGCATGTTTTCGAGAAAATCGCGATAAATCCAATCGCTCCGAGGTAATTCGAAGTTCCGATAGATTTAAGATTCCTTCGTATCGTAGTGCGACGAAAGTCTAAAATCGTCCAATCGACCAACCAACCATTGCTCCTGTTCGCCGTTCCATTGCCTACGTTTTACTCTAATGGTTCGACCGGGGTCGTCGTGCATGTTTTCGAGAAAATCGCGAAAAACCCAAATCGCTCCGAGGTAATTCGAAGTTCCGATACATTTAAGATACCTGCGTACCGTAGTGCGACGAAAGTCTAAAATCGTCCAATCGACCAAACAACAATTGATTCCTGTCCGCCGTTCCATTCCCTACGTTTTACTCTAATGGTTCGACCGCGGTCGTCGTGCATGTTTTCGAGAAAATCTCGATAAATCCAATCGCTCCGAGGTAATTCGAAGTTCCGACAGATTTAAGATTCCTTCGTACCGTAGTGCGACGAAACTCTAAAATCCTCCAATCGACCAAACAACTATTGATCCCCGTTCGCCGTTCCATTGCCTACGTTTTACTCTAATGGTTCGACCGGGGTCGTCGTGCTGGTTTTCGAGAAAATCGCGATAAATCCAATCGCACCGAGGTAATTCGAAGTTCCGACAGATTTAAGATTCCTGCGTTCCGCAGTGCGACGAAAGTCTCAAATCGTCCAATCGACCAAACAACAATTGATTCCTGTTCGCCGTTCCATTGCCTACGTTTTACTCTAATGGTTCGACCGCGGTCGTCGTGCTGGTTTTTGAGAAAATCGCGAAAAAACCAAATCGCTCCGAGGAAATTCGAAGTTCCGACAGATTTAAGATTCCTTTGTACCAGTGCGACGAAAGTCTAAAATCGTCCAATCGACCAAACAACAATTGATCCCCGTTCGCCGTTCCATTGTCTACGTTTTACTCTAATGGTTCGCCAGCAGTCGTCGTGTTTGTTTCCGAGAAAATCGCGATAAATACAATCGCTCCGAGGTAATTCGACGATCCGACAGGTTTAAGATTCCTACGTACCGTAGTGCGACGAAAGTCTAAAATCGTCGAATCGAACAAACAACATTGATCCCTGTTCGCCGTTCTATTGTCCACGTTTTACTCTAATGGTTCGACCGCGGTCGTCGTGCTTGTTTTCGAGAAAATCGCGATAAATCCAATCGCTGCGAGGTAATTCGAAGTTCCGACAGATTTAAGATTCCTGCGTACCGTAGTGCGACGAAAATCTCCAATCGTCCAATCGACCAAACAACCATTGATTCCTGTTGGCCGTTCCATTGCCTACGGTTTACTCTAATGTATCGACCGCGGTCGTCGTGCTGGTTTTTGAGAAAATCGCGAAAAACCCCAATCGCTCCGAGGTAATTCGATGTTCCGATACATTTAAGATACCTGCGTACCGTAGTGCGACGAAAGTCTCAAATCGTCCAATCGACCAAACAACAATTGATTCCTGTCCGCCGTTCCATTGCCTACGTTTTACTCTAATGGTTCGACCGCGGTCGTCGTGCTGGTTTTTGAGAAAATCGCGAAAAACCCAAATCGCTCCGAGGAAATTCGAAGTTCCGACAGATTTAAGATTCATTTGTACCAGTGCGACGAAAGTCTAAAATCGTCCAATCGACCAAACAATCATTGATTCCTGCTCGCCGTTCCATTGCCTACGTTTTACTCTAATGGTTCGACCGGGGTCGTCGTGCTGGTTTTCGAGAAAATCGCGATAAATCCAATCGCTCCGAGGTAATTCGAAGTTCCGACAGATTTAAAATTGCTTCGTACCGTAGTGCGACGAAAGTCTGAAATCGTCCAATCGACCAAACAACCATTGATTCCTGTTCGCCGTTCCATTGCCTACGTTTTACTCTAATGGTTCGACCGCGGTCGTCGTGCTGGTTTTTGAGAAAATCACGAAAAACCCCAATCGCTCCGAGGTAATTCGATGTTCCGATAGATTTAAGATTCCTTCGTATCGTAGTGCGACGAAAGTCTAAAATCGTCCAATCGACCAAGCAACCATTAAGCCCTGTTCTCCTTTCCATTGCCTACGTTTTACGCTAATGGTTCGACCACGGTCGTCCTGCAGGTTTTCGAGAAAATCGCGATAAATCCAATCGCTCCGAGGTAATTCGAAGTTCCGACAGATTTAAGATTCCTGCGTACCGTAGTGCGACGAAAGTCTAAAATCGTCCAATCGACCAAACAACAATTGATTCCTGTTCGCCGTTCCATTGCCTACGTTTTACTCTAATAGTTCGACCGCGGTCGTCGTGCATGTTTTCGAGAAAATCGCGAAAAACCCAAATCGCTCCGAGGTAATTCGAAGTTCCGACAGATTTAAGATTCCTTCGTTCCGCAGTGCGACGAAAGTCTAAAATCGTCCAATCGACCAAACAACAATTGAGCCCTGTTTTCCGTTGCATTCCCTACGTTTTACTCTAATGGTTCGACCGCGGTCGTCGTGCTTGTTTTCGAGAAAATCGCGATAAATCCAATCGCTCCGAGGTAATTCGAAGTTCCGACAGATTTAAGATTCCTGCGTACCGTAGTGCGACGAAAGTCTCAAATCTTCCAATCGGCCAAACAATCATTGATTCCTGCTCGCCGTTCCATTGCCTACGTTTTACTCTAATGGTTTGACCGCGGTCGTCGTGCTGGTTTTTGAGAAAATCGCGATAAATCCAATCGCTCCGAGGTAATTCGAAGTTCCGACAGATTTAAGATTCCTGCGTACCGTAGTGCGACGAAAGTCTAAAATCCTCCAATCGACCAAACAACTATTGATCCCCGTTCGCCGTTCCATTGCCTACGTTTTACTCTAATGGTTCGACCGGGGTCGTCGTGCTGGTTTTCGAGAAAATCGCGATAAATCCAATCGCTCCGAGGTAATTCGAAGTTCCGACAGATTTAAAATTGCTTCGTACCGTAGTGCGACGAAAGTCTCAAATCGTCCAATCGACCAAACAACCATTGATTCCTGTTCGCCGTTCCATTGCCTACGTTTTACTCTAATGGTTCGACCGCGGTCGTCGTGCTGGTTTTTGAGAAAATCACGAAAAACCCCAATCGCTCCGAGGTAATTCGATGTTCCGATAGATTTAAGATTCTTTCGTATCGTAGTGCGACGAAAGTCTAAAATCGTCCAATCGACCAAACAACCATTAAGCCCTGTTCTCCTTTCCATTGCCTACGTTTTACGCTAATGGTTCGACCACGGTCGTCCTGCAGGTTTTCGAGAAAATCGCGATAAATCCAATCGCTCCGAGGTAATTCGAAGTTCCGACAGATTTAAGATTCCTGCGTACCGTAGTGCGACGAAAGTCTAAAATCGTCCAATCGACCAAACAACAATTGATTCCTGTTCGCCGTTCCATTGCCTACGTTTTACTCTAATGGTTCGACCGGGGTCGTCGTGCTGGTTTTTGAGAAAATCGCGAAAAACCCCAATCGCTCCGAGGTAATTCGATGTTCCGATACATTTAAGATACCTGCGTACCGTAGTGCGACGAAAGTCTCAAATCGTCCAATCGACCAAACAACAATTGATTCCTGTTCGCCGTTCCATTGCCTACGTTTTACGCTAATGGTTCGACCACGGTCGTCCTGCAGGTTTTCGAGGAAATCGCGATAAATCCAATCGCTCCGAGGTAATTCGAAGTTCCGACAGATTTAAGATTCCTGCGTACCGTAGTGCGACGAAAGTCTAAAATCCTCCAATCGACCAAACAACTATTGATCCCCGTTCGCCGTTCCATTGCCTACGTTTTACTCTAATGGTTCGACCGGGGTCGTCGTGCTGGTTTTCGAGAAAATCGCGATAAATCCAATCGCTCCGAGGTAATTCGAAGTTCCGACAGATTTAAAATTGCTTCGTACCGTAGTGCGACGAAAGTCTCAAATCGTCCAATCGACCAAACAACCATTGATTCCTGTTCGCCGTTCCATTGCTTACGTTTTACTCTAATGGTTCGACCGCGGTCGTCGTGCTGGTTTTTGAGAAAATCGCGAAAAACCCAAATCGCTCCGAGGAAATTCGAAGTTCCGACAGATTTAAGATTCATTTGTACCAGTGCGACGAAATTCTAAAATCGTCCAATCGACCAAACAACAATGGAGCCCTGTTCTCCGTTCGATTCCCTACGTTTTACTCTAATGGTTCGACCGGGGTCGTCGTGCTGGTTTTCGAGAAAATCGCGATAAATCCAATCGCTCCGAGGTAATTCGATGTTCCGATAGATTTAAGATTCCTGCGTACCGTAGTGCGACGAAAGTCTCAAATCGTCCAATCGACCAAACAACCATTGATTCCTGTTCGCCGTTCCATTGCCTACGCTTTTCTCTAATGGTTCGACCGCGGTCGTCGTGCTGGTTTTTGAGAAAATCGCGAAAAACCCAAATCCCTCCGAGGAAATTCGAAGTTCCGACAGATTTAAGATACATTTGTACCAGTGCGACGAAAGTCTAAAATCGTGCAATCGACCAAAAAACAATTGAGACCTGTTCTCCGTTCCATTCCCTACGTTTTACTCTAATGGTTCCACCGCGGTCGTCGTGCATGTTTTCGAGAAAATCGCGAAAAACCCAAATCGCTCCGAGGTAATTCGATGTTCCGATAGATTTAAGATTCCTTCGTATCGTAGTGCGACGAAAGTCTAAAATCGTCCAATCGACCAAACAACCATTGAGCCCTGTTCTCCGTTCCATTGCCTACGTTTTACGCTAATGGTTCGACCACGGTCGTCCTGCAGGTTTTCGAGAAAATCGCGATAAATCCAATCGCTCCGAGGTAATTCGAAGTTCCGACAGATTTAAAATTGCTTCGTAACGTAGTGCGACGAAAGTCTAAAATCGTCCAATCGACCAAACAACCAATGATCCCTGTTCCCGGTTCCATTGCCTACGTTTTAGTCTAATGGTTCGACCGCGGTCGTCGTGCTGGTTTTCGAGAAAATCGCGAAAAACCCAAATCACTCCGCGGAAATTCGAAGTTCCGACAGATTTAAGATTCCATTGTACCAGTGCGACGAAAGTCTAAAATCGTCCAATCGACCAAAAACAATTGAGCCCTGTTCTCCGTTCCATTCCCTACGTTTTACTCTAATGGTTCGACCGCGGTCGTCGTGCATGTTTTGCGAGAAATTCGCGATAAATCCAATCGCACCGAGGTAATTCGAAGATCCCACAGATTTAAGATTCATTTGTACCAGTGCGACGAAAGTCTAAAATCGTCCAATCGACCAAACAACAATTGAGCCCTGTTCTCCGTTCCATTCCCTACGTTTGACTCTAATGGTTCGACCGCGGTCGACGTGCATGTTTTCGAGAAAATCGCGATAAATCCAATCGCTCCGAGGTAATTCGAAGTTCCGACAGATTTAAGATTCCTGCGTACCGTAGTGCGACGAAAGTCTCAAATCGTCCAATCGACCAAACAACCATTGATTCCTGTTGGCCGTTCCATTGCCTACGGTTTACTCTAATGGATAGACCGCGGTCGTCGTGCTGGTTTTTGAGAAAATCGCGAAACACCCCAATCGCTCCGAGGTAATTCGATGTTCCGATACATTTAAGATACCTGCGTACCGTAGTGCGACGAAAGTCTAAAATCGTCCAATCGACCAAACAACAATTGATTCCTGTCCGCCGTTCCATTCCCTACGTTTTACTCTAATGGTTCGACCGCGGTCGTCGTGCATGTTTTCGAGAAAATCTCGATAAATCCAATCGCTCCGAGGTAATTCGAAGTTCCGACAGATTTAAGATTCCTGCGTTCCGTAGTGCGACGAAAGTCTCAAATCGTCCAATCGACCAAACAACAATTGATTCCTGTCCGCCGCTCCATTGCCTACGTTTTACTCTAATGGTTCGACCGCGGTCGTCGTGCTGGTTTTTGAGAAAATCGCGAAAAACCCAAATCGCTCCGAGGAAATTCGAAGTTCCGACAGATTTAAGATTCATTTGTACCAGTGCGACGAAAGTCTAAAATCGTCCAATCGACCAAACAACAATGGAGCCCTGTTCTCCGTTCGATTCCCTACGTTTTACTCCAATGGTTCGACCGCGGTCGTCGTGCATGTTTTCGAGAAAATCGCGAAAAACCCAAATCGCTCCGAGGTAATTCGAAGTTCCGATAGATTTAAGATTCCTTCGTATCGTAGTGCGACGAAAGTCTAAAATCGTCCAATCGACCAACCAACCATTGCTCCTGTTCGCCGTTCCATTGCCTACGTTTTACTCTAATGGTTCGACCGGGGTCGTCGTGCTGGTTTTCGAGAAAATCGCGATAAATCCAATCGCTCCGAGGTAATTCGATGTTCCGATAGATTTAAGATTCCTGCGTACCGTAGTGCGACGAAAGTCTCAAATCGTCCAATCGACCAAACAACCATTGATTCCTGTTCGCCGTTCCATTGCCTACGCTTTTCTCTAATGGTTCGACCGCGGTCGTCGTGCTGGTTTTCGAGAAAATCACGAAAAAACCAAATCGCTCCGAGGAAATTCGAAGTTCCGACAGATTTAAGATTCCTTTGTACCAGTGCGACGAAAGTCTAAAATCGTCCAATCGACCAAACAACAATTGATCCCCGTTCGCCGTTCCATTGTCTACGTTTTACTCTAATGGTTCGCCAGCAGTCGTCGTGTTTGTTTCCGAGAAAATCGCGATAAATACAATCGCTCCGAGGTAATTCGACGATCCGACAGGTTTAAGATTCCTACGTACCGTAGTGCGACGAAAGTCTAAAATCGTCGAATCGAACAAACAACATTGATCCCTGTTCGCCGTTCTATTGTCCACGTTTTACTCTAATGGTTCGACCGCGGTCGTCGTGCTTGTTTTCGAGAAAATCGCGATAAATCCAATCGCTGCGAGGTAATTCGAAGTTCCGACAGATTTAAGATTCCTGCGTACCGTAGTGCGACGAAAATCTCCAATCGTCCAATCGACCAAACAACCATTGATTCCTGTTGGCCGTTCCATTGCCTACGGTTTACTCTAATGTATCGACCGCGGTCGTCGTGCTGGTTTTTGAGAAAATCGCGAAAAACCCCAATCGCTCCGAGGTAATTCGATGTTCCGATACATTTAAGATACCTGCGTACCGTAGTGCGACGAAAGTCTCAAATCGTCCAATCGACCAAACAACAATTGATTCCTGTCCGCCGTTCCATTGCCTACGTTTTACTCTAATGGTTCGACCGCGGTCGTCGTGCTGGTTTTTGAGAAAATCGCGAAAAACCCAAATCGCTCCGAGGAAATTCGAAGTTCCGACAGATTTAAGATTCATTTGTACCAGTGCGACGAAAGTCTAAAATCGTCCAATCGACCAAACAACAATTGAGCCCTGTTCTCCGTTCCATTCCCTACGTTTGACTCTAATGGTTCGACCGCGGTCGTCGTGCATGTTTTCGAGAAAATCGCGATAAATCCAATCGCTCCGAGGTAATTCGAAGTTCCGACAGATTTAAGATTCCTGGGTACCGTAGTGCGACGAAAGTCTCAAATCTTCCAATCGACCAAACAATCATTGATTCCTGTTCGCCGTTCCATTGCCTACGTTTTACTCTAATGGTTCGACCGCGGTCGTCGTGCTGGTTTTTGAGAAAATCACGAAAAACCCCAATCGCTCCGAGGTAATTCGATGTTCCGATAGATTTAAGATTCTTTCGTATCGTAGTGCGACGAAAGTCTAAAATCGTCCAATCGACCAAACAACAATTGATTCCTGTTCGCCGTTCCATTGCCTACGTTTTACTCTAATAGTTCGACCGCGGTCGTCGTGCTTGTTTTCGAGAAAATCGCGATAAATCCAATCGCTGCGAGGTAATTCGAAGTTCCGACAGATTTAAGATTCCTGCGTACCGTAGTGCGACGAAAATCTCCAATCGTCCAATCGACCAAACAACCATTGATTCCTGTTGGCCGTTCCATTGCCTACGGTTTACTCTAATGTATCGACCGCGGTCGTCGTGCTGGTTTTTGAGAAAATCGCGAAAAACCCCAATCGCTCCGAGGTAATTCGATGTTCCGATACATTTAAGATACCTGCGTACCGTAGTGCGACGAAAGTCTCAAATCGTCCAATCGACCAAACAACAATTGATTCCTGTCCGCCGTTCCATTGCCTACGTTTTACTCTAATGGTTCGACCGCGGTCGTCGTGCTGGTTTTTGAGAAAATCGCGAAAAACCCAAATCGCTCCGAGGAAATTCGAAGTTCCGACAGATTTAAGATTCATTTGTACCAGTGCGACGAAAGTCTAAAATCGTCCAATCGACCAAACAACAATTGAGCCCTGTTCTCCGTTCCATTCCCTACGTTTGACTCTAATGGTTCGACCGCGGTCGTCGTGCATGTTTTCGAGAAAATCGCGATAAATCCAATCGCTCCGAGGTAATTCGAAGTTCCGACAGATTTAAGATTCCTGGGTACCGTAGTGCGACGAAAGTCTCAAATCTTCCAATCGACCAAACAATCATTGATTCCTGTTCGCCGTTCCATTGCCTACGTTTTACTCTAATGGTTCGACCGCGGTCGTCGTGCTGGTTTTTGAGAAAATCACGAAAAACCCCAATCGCTCCGAGGTAATTCGATGTTCCGATAGATTTAAGATTCTTTCGTATCGTAGTGCGACGAAAGTCTAAAATCGTCCAATCGACCAAACAATCATTGATTCCTGCTCGCCGTTCCATTGCCTACGTTTTACTCTAATGGTTCGACCGGGGTCGTCGTGCTGGTTTTCGAGAAAATCGCGATAAATCCAATCGCTCCGAGGTAATTCGAAGTTCCGACAGATTTAAAATTGCTTCGTACCGTAGTGCGACGAAAGTCTGAAATCGTCCAATCGACCAAACAACCATTGATTCCTGTTCGCCGTTCCATTGCCTACGTTTTACTCTAATGGTTCGACCGCGGTCGTCGTGCTGGTTTTTGAGAAAATCACGAAAAACCCCAATCGCTCCGAGGTAATTCGATGTTCCGATAGATTTAAGATTCCTTCGTATCGTAGTGCGACGAAAGTCTAAAATCGTCCAATCGACCAAACAACCATTAAGCCCTGTTCTCCTTTCCATTGCCTACGTTTTACGCTAATGGTTCGACCACGGTCGTCCTGCAGGTTTTCGAGAAAATCGCGATAAATCCAATCGCTCCGAGGTAATTCGAAGTTCCGACAGATTTAAGATTCCTGCGTACCGTAGTGCGACGAAAGTCTAAAATCGTCCAATCGACCAAACAACAATTGATTCCTGTTCGCCGTTCCATTGCCTACGTTTTACTCTAATAGTTCGACCGCGGTCGTCGTGCATGTTTTCGAGAAAATCGCGAAAAACCCAAATCGCTCCGAGGTAATTCGAAGTTCCGACAGATTTAAGATTCCTTCGTTCCGCAGTGCGACGAAAGTCTAAAATCGTCCAATCGACCAAACAACAATTGAGCCCTGTTTTCCGTTGCATTCCCTACGTTTTACTCTAATGGTTCGACCGCGGTCGTCGTGCTTGTTTTCGAGAAAATCGCGATAAATCCAATCGCTCCGAGGTAATTCGAAGTTCCGACAGATTTAAGATTCCTGCGTACCGTAGTGCGACGAAAGTCTCAAATCTTCCAATCGACCAAACAATCATTGATTCCTGCTCGCCGTTCCATTGCCTACGTTTTACTCTAATGGTTCGACCGCGGTCGTCGTGCTGGTTTTTGAGAAAATCACGAAAAACCCCAATCGCTCCGAGGTAATTCGATGTTCCGATAGATTTAAGATTCTTTCGTATCGTAGTGCGACGAAAGTCTAAAATCGTCCAATCGACCAAACAACCATTAAGCCCTGTTCTCCTTTCCATTGCCTACGTTTTACGCTAATGGTTCGACCACGGTCGTCCTGCAGGTTTTCGAGAAAATCGCGATAAATCCAATCGCTCCGAGGTAATTCGAAGTTCCGACAGATTTAAGATTCCTGCGTACCGTAGTGCGACGAAAGTCTAAAATCGTCCAATCGACCAAACAACAATTGATTCCTGTTCGCCGTTCCATTGCCTACGTTTTACTCTAATGGTTCGACCGGGGTCGTCGTGCTGGTTTTTGAGAAAATCGCGAAAAACCCCAATCGCTCCGAGGTAATTCGATGTTCCGATACATTTAAGATACCTGCGTACCGTAGTGCGACGAAAGTCTCAAATCGTCCAATCGACCAAACAACAATTGATTCCTGTTCGCCGTTCCATTGCCTACGTTTTACGCTAATGGTTCGACCACGGTCGTCCTGCAGGTTTTCGAGGAAATCGCGATAAATCCAATCGCTCCGAGGTAATTCGAAGTTCCGACAGATTTAAGATTCCTGCGTACCGTAGTGCGACGAAAGTCTAAAATCCTCCAATCGACCAAACAACTATTGATCCCCGTTCGCCGTTCCATTGCCTACGTTTTACTCTAATGGTTCGACCGGGGTCGTCGTGCTGGTTTTCGAGAAAATCGCGATAAATCCAATCGCTCCGAGGTAATTCGAAGTTCCGACAGATTTAAAATTGCTTCGTACCGTAGTGCGACGAAAGTCTCAAATCGTCCAATCGACCAAACAACCATTGATTCCTGTTCGCCGTTCCATTGCTTACGTTTTACTCTAATGGTTCGACCGCGGTCGTCGTGCTGGTTTTTGAGAAAATCGCGAAAAACCCAAATCCCTCCGAGGAAATTCGAAGTTCCGACAGATTTAAGATACATTTGTACCAGTGCGACGAAAGTCTAAAATCGTGCAATCGACCAAAAAACAATTGAGACCTGTTCTCCGTTCCATTCCCTACGTTTTACTCTAATGGTTCCACCGCGGTCGTCGTGCATGTTTTCGAGAAAATCGCGAAAAACCCAAATCGCTCCGAGGTAATTCGATGTTCCGATAGATTTAAGATTCCTTCGTATCGTAGTGCGACGAAAGTCTAAAATCGTCCAATCGACCAAACAACCATTGAGCCCTGTTCTCCGTTCCATTGCCTACGTTTTACGCTAATGGTTCGACCACGGTCGTCCTGCAGGTTTTCGAGAAAATCGCGATAAATCCAATCGCTCCGAGGTAATTCGAAGTTCCGACAGATTTAAAATTGCTTCGTAACGTAGTGCGACGAAAGTCTAAAATCGTCCAATCGACCAAACAACCAATGATCCCTGTTCCCGGTTCCATTGCCTACGTTTTAGTCTAATGGTTCGACCGCGGTCGTCGTGCTGGTTTTCGAGAAAATCGCGAAAAACCCAAATCACTCCGCGGAAATTCGAAGTTCCGACAGATTTAAGATTCCATTGTACCAGTGCGACGAAAGTCTAAAATCGTCCAATCGACCAAAAACAATTGAGCCCTGTTCTCCGTTCCATTCCCTACGTTTTACTCTAATGGTTCGACCGCGGTCGTCGTGCATGTTTTGCGAGAAATTCGCGATAAATCCAATCGCACCGAGGTAATTCGAAGATCCCACAGATTTAAGATTCATTTGTACCAGTGCGACGAAAGTCTAAAATCGTCCAATCGACCAAACAACAATTGAGCCCTGTTCTCCGTTCCATTCCCTACGTTTGACTCTAATGGTTCGACCGCGGTCGACGTGCATGTTTTCGAGAAAATCGCGATAAATCCAATCGCTCCGAGGTAATTCGAAGTTCCGACAGATTTAAGATTCCTGCGTACCGTAGTGCGACGAAAGTCTCAAATCGTCCAATCGACCAAACAACCATTGATTCCTGTTGGCCGTTCCATTGCCTACGGTTTACTCTAATGGATAGACCGCGGTCGTCGTGCTGGTTTTTGAGAAAATCGCGAAACACCCCAATCGCTCCGAGGTAATTCGATGTTCCGATACATTTAAGATACCTGCGTACCGTAGTGCGACGAAAGTCTAAAATCGTCCAATCGACCAAACAACAATTGATTCCTGTCCGCCGTTCCATTCCCTACGTTTTACTCTAATGGTTCGACCGCGGTCGTCGTGCATGTTTTCGAGAAAATCTCGATAAATCCAATCGCTCCGAGGTAATTCGAAGTTCCGACAGATTTAAGATTCCTGCGTTCCGTAGTGCGACGAAAGTCTCAAATCGTCCAATCGACCAAACAACAATTGATTCCTGTCCGCCGCTCCATTGCCTACGTTTTACTCTAATGGTTCGACCGCGGTCGTCGTGCTGGTTTTTGAGAAAATCGCGAAAAACCCAAATCGCTCCGAGGAAATTCGAAGTTCCGACAGATTTAAGATTCATTTGTACCAGTGCGACGAAAGTCTAAAATCGTCCAATCGACCAAACAACAATGGAGCCCTGTTCTCCGTTCGATTCCCTACGTTTTACTCCAATGGTTCGACCGCGGTCGTCGTGCATGTTTTCGAGAAAATCGCGAAAAACCCAAATCGCTCCGAGGTAATTCGAAGTTCCGATAGATTTAAGATTCCTTCGTATCGTAGTGCGACGAAAGTCTAAAATCGTCCAATCGACCAACCAACCATTGCTCCTGTTCGCCGTTCCATTGCCTACGTTTTACTCTAATGGTTCGACCGGGGTCGTCGTGCTGGTTTTCGAGAAAATCGCGATAAATCCAATCGCTCCGAGGTAATTCGATGTTCCGATAGATTTAAGATTCCTGCGTACCGTAGTGCGACGAAAGTCTCAAATCGTCCAATCGACCAAACAACCATTGATTCCTGTTCGCCGTTCCATTGCCTACGCTTTTCTCTAATGGTTCGACCGCGGTCGTCGTGCTGGTTTTCGAGAAAATCACGAAAAAACCAAATCGCTCCGAGGAAATTCGAAGTTCCGACAGATTTAAGATTCCTTTGTACCAGTGCGACGAAAGTCTAAAATCGTCCAATCGACCAAACAACAATTGATCCCCGTTCGCCGTTCCATTGTCTACGTTTTACTCTAATGGTTCGCCAGCAGTCGTCGTGTTTGTTTCCGAGAAAATCGCGATAAATACAATCGCTCCGAGGTAATTCGACGATCCGACAGGTTTAAGATTCCTACGTACCGTAGTGCGACGAAAGTCTAAAATCGTCGAATCGAACAAACAACATTGATCCCTGTTCGCCGTTCTATTGTCCACGTTTTACTCTAATGGTTCGACCGCGGTCGTCGTGCTTGTTTTCGAGAAAATCGCGATAAATCCAATCGCTGCGAGGTAATTCGAAGTTCCGACAGATTTAAGATTCCTGCGTACCGTAGTGCGACGAAAATCTCCAATCGTCCAATCGACCAAACAACCATTGATTCCTGTTGGCCGTTCCATTGCCTACGGTTTACTCTAATGTATCGACCGCGGTCGTCGTGCTGGTTTTTGAGAAAATCGCGAAAAACCCCAATCGCTCCGAGGTAATTCGATGTTCCGATACATTTAAGATACCTGCGTACCGTAGTGCGACGAAAGTCTCAAATCGTCCAATCGACCAAACAACAATTGATTCCTGTCCGCCGTTCCATTGCCTACGTTTTACTCTAATGGTTCGACCGCGGTCGTCGTGCTGGTTTTTGAGAAAATCGCGAAAAACCCAAATCGCTCCGAGGAAATTCGAAGTTCCGACAGATTTAAGATTCATTTGTACCAGTGCGACGAAAGTCTAAAATCGTCCAATCGACCAAACAACAATTGAGCCCTGTTCTCCGTTCCATTCCCTACGTTTGACTCTAATGGTTCGACCGCGGTCGTCGTGCATGTTTTCGAGAAAATCGCGATAAATCCAATCGCTCCGAGGTAATTCGAAGTTCCGACAGATTTAAGATTCCTGGGTACCGTAGTGCGACGAAAGTCTCAAATCTTCCAATCGACCAAACAATCATTGATTCCTGTTCGCCGTTCCATTGCCTACGTTTTACTCTAATGGTTCGACCGCGGTCGTCGTGCTGGTTTTTGAGAAAATCACGAAAAACCCCAATCGCTCCGAGGTAATTCGATGTTCCGATAGATTTAAGATTCTTTCGTATCGTAGTGCGACGAAAGTCTAAAATCGTCCAATCGACCAAACAACAATTGATTCCTGTTCGCCGTTCCATTGCCTACGTTTTACTCTAATAGTTCGACCGCGGTCGTCGTGCTTGTTTTCGAGAAAATCGCGATAAATCCAATCGCTGCGAGGTAATTCGAAGTTCCGACAGATTTAAGATTCCTGCGTACCGTAGTGCGACGAAAATCTCCAATCGTCCAATCGACCAAACAACCATTGATTCCTGTTGGCCGTTCCATTGCCTACGGTTTACTCTAATGTATCGACCGCGGTCGTCGTGCTGGTTTTTGAGAAAATCGCGAAAAACCCCAATCGCTCCGAGGTAATTCGATGTTCCGATACATTTAAGATACCTGCGTACCGTAGTGCGACGAAAGTCTCAAATCGTCCAATCGACCAAACAACAATTGATTCCTGTCCGCCGTTCCATTGCCTACGTTTTACTCTAATGGTTCGACCGCGGTCGTCGTGCTGGTTTTTGAGAAAATCGCGAAAAACCCAAATCGCTCCGAGGAAATTCGAAGTTCCGACAGATTTAAGATTCATTTGTACCAGTGCGACGAAAGTCTAAAATCGTCCAATCGACCAAACAACAATTGAGCCCTGTTCTCCGTTCCATTCCCTACGTTTGACTCTAATGGTTCGACCGCGGTCGTCGTGCATGTTTTCGAGAAAATCGCGATAAATCCAATCGCTCCGAGGTAATTCGAAGTTCCGACAGATTTAAGATTCCTGGGTACCGTAGTGCGACGAAAGTCTCAAATCTTCCAATCGACCAAACAATCATTGATTCCTGTTCGCCGTTCCATTGCCTACGTTTTACTCTAATGGTTCGACCGCGGTCGTCGTGCTGGTTTTTGAGAAAATCACGAAAAACCCCAATCGCTCCGAGGTAATTCGATGTTCCGATAGATTTAAGATTCTTTCGTATCGTAGTGCGACGAAAGTCTAAAATCGTCCAATCGACCAAACAATCATTGATTCCTGCTCGCCGTTCCATTGCCTACGTTTTACTCTAATGGTTCGACCGGGGTCGTCGTGCTGGTTTTCGAGAAAATCGCGATAAATCCAATCGCTCCGAGGTAATTCGAAGTTCCGACAGATTTAAAATTGCTTCGTACCGTAGTGCGACGAAAGTCTGAAATCGTCCAATCGACCAAACAACCATTGATTCCTGTTCGCCGTTCCATTGCCTACGTTTTACTCTAATGGTTCGACCGCGGTCGTCGTGCTGGTTTTTGAGAAAATCACGAAAAACCCCAATCGCTCCGAGGTAATTCGATGTTCCGATAGATTTAAGATTCCTTCGTATCGTAGTGCGACGAAAGTCTAAAATCGTCCAATCGACCAAACAACCATTAAGCCCTGTTCTCCTTTCCATTGCCTACGTTTTACGCTAATGGTTCGACCACGGTCGTCCTGCAGGTTTTCGAGAAAATCGCGATAAATCCAATCGCTCCGAGGTAATTCGAAGTTCCGACAGATTTAAGATTCCTGCGTACCGTAGTGCGACGAAAGTCTAAAATCGTCCAATCGACCAAACAACAATTGATTCCTGTTCGCCGTTCCATTGCCTACGTTTTACTCTAATAGTTCGACCGCGGTCGTCGTGCATGTTTTCGAGAAAATCGCGAAAAACCCAAATCGCTCCGAGGTAATTCGAAGTTCCGACAGATTTAAGATTCCTTCGTTCCGCAGTGCGACGAAAGTCTAAAATCGTCCAATCGACCAAACAACAATTGAGCCCTGTTTTCCGTTGCATTCCCTACGTTTTACTCTAATGGTTCGACCGCGGTCGTCGTGCTTGTTTTCGAGAAAATCGCGATAAATCCAATCGCTCCGAGGTAATTCGAAGTTCCGACAGATTTAAGATTCCTGCGTACCGTAGTGCGACGAAAGTCTCAAATCTTCCAATCGACCAAACAATCATTGATTCCTGCTCGCCGTTCCATTGCCTACGTTTTACTCTAATGGTTCGACCGCGGTCGTCGTGCTGGTTTTTGAGAAAATCACGAAAAACCCCAATCGCTCCGAGGTAATTCGATGTTCCGATAGATTTAAGATTCTTTCGTATCGTAGTGCGACGAAAGTCTAAAATCGTCCAATCGACCAAACAACCATTAAGCCCTGTTCTCCTTTCCATTGCCTACGTTTTACGCTAATGGTTCGACCACGGTCGTCCTGCAGGTTTTCGAGAAAATCGCGATAAATCCAATCGCTCCGAGGTAATTCGAAGTTCCGACAGATTTAAGATTCCTGCGTACCGTAGTGCGACGAAAGTCTAAAATCGTCCAATCGACCAAACAACAATTGATTCCTGTTCGCCGTTCCATTGCCTACGTTTTACTCTAATGGTTCGACCGGGGTCGTCGTGCTGGTTTTTGAGAAAATCGCGAAAAACCCCAATCGCTCCGAGGTAATTCGATGTTCCGATACATTTAAGATACCTGCGTACCGTAGTGCGACGAAAGTCTCAAATCGTCCAATCGACCAAACAACAATTGATTCCTGTTCGCCGTTCCATTGCCTACGTTTTACGCTAATGGTTCGACCACGGTCGTCCTGCAGGTTTTCGAGGAAATCGCGATAAATCCAATCGCTCCGAGGTAATTCGAAGTTCCGACAGATTTAAGATTCCTGCGTACCGTAGTGCGACGAAAGTCTAAAATCCTCCAATCGACCAAACACCTATTGATCCCCGTTCGCCGTTCCATTGCCTACGTTTTACTCTAATGGTTCGACCGGGGTCGTCGTGCTGGTTTTCGAGAAAATCGCGATAAATCCAATCGCTCCGAGGTAATTCGAAGTTCCGACAGATTTAAAATTGCTTCGTACCGTAGTGCGACGAAAGTCTCAAATCGTCCAATCGACCAAACAACCATTGATTCCTGTTCGCCGTTCCATTGCTTACGTTTTACTCTAATGGTTCGACCGCGGTCGTCGTGCTGGTTTTTGAGAAAATCGCGAAAAACCCAAATCCCTCCGAGGAAATTCGAAGTTCCGACAGATTTAAGATACATTTGTACCAGTGCGACGAAAGTCTAAAATCGTGCAATCGACCAAAAAACAATTGAGACCTGTTCTCCGTTCCATTCCCTACGTTTTACTCTAATGGTTCCACCGCGGTCGTCGTGCATGTTTTCGAGAAAATCGCGAAAAACCCAAATCGCTCCGAGGTAATTCGATGTTCCGATAGATTTAAGATTCCTTCGTATCGTAGTGCGACGAAAGTCTAAAATCGTCCAATCGACCAAACAACCATTGAGCCCTGTTCTCCGTTCCATTGCCTACGTTTTACGCTAATGGTTCGACCACGGTCGTCCTGCAGGTTTTCGAGAAAATCGCGATAAATCCAATCGCTCCGAGGTAATTCGAAGTTCCGACAGATTTAAAATTGCTTCGTAACGTAGTGCGACGAAAGTCTAAAATCGTCCAATCGACCAAACAACCAATGATCCCTGTTCCCGGTTCCATTGCCTACGTTTTAGTCTAATGGTTCGACCGCGGTCGTCGTGCTGGTTTTCGAGAAAATCGCGAAAAACCCAAATCACTCCGCGGAAATTCGAAGTTCCGACAGATTTAAGATTCCATTGTACCAGTGCGACGAAAGTCTAAAATCGTCCAATCGACCAAAAACAATTGAGCCCTGTTCTCCGTTCCATTCCCTACGTTTTACTCTAATGGTTCGACCGCGGTCGTCGTGCATGTTTTGCGAGAAATTCGCGATAAATCCAATCGCACCGAGGTAATTCGAAGATCCCACAGATTTAAGATTCATTTGTACCAGTGCGACGAAAGTCTAAAATCGTCCAATCGACCAAACAACAATTGAGCCCTGTTCTCCGTTCCATTCCCTACGTTTGACTCTAATGGTTCGACCGCGGTCGACGTGCATGTTTTCGAGAAAATCGCGATAAATCCAATCGCTCCGAGGTAATTCGAAGTTCCGACAGATTTAAGATTCCTGCGTACCGTAGTGCGACGAAAGTCTCAAATCGTCCAATCGACCAAACAACCATTGATTCCTGTTGGCCGTTCCATTGCCTACGGTTTACTCTAATGGATAGACCGCGGTCGTCGTGCTGGTTTTTGAGAAAATCGCGAAACACCCCAATCGCTCCGAGGTAATTCGATGTTCCGATACATTTAAGATACCTGCGTACCGTAGTGCGACGAAAGTCTAAAATCGTCCAATCGACCAAACAACAATTGATTCCTGTCCGCCGTTCCATTCCCTACGTTTTACTCTAATGGTTCGACCGCGGTCGTCGTGCATGTTTTCGAGAAAATCTCGATAAATCCAATCGCTCCGAGGTAATTCGAAGTTCCGACAGATTTAAGATTCCTGCGTTCCGTAGTGCGACGAAAGTCTCAAATCGTCCAATCGACCAAACAACAATTGATTCCTGTCCGCCGCTCCATTGCCTACGTTTTACTCTAATGGTTCGACCGCGGTCGTCGTGCTGGTTTTTGAGAAAATCGCGAAAAACCCAAATCGCTCCGAGGAAATTCGAAGTTCCGACAGATTTAAGATTCATTTGTACCAGTGCGACGAAAGTCTAAAATCGTCCAATCGACCAAACAACAATGGAGCCCTGTTCTCCGTTCGATTCCCTACGTTTTACTCCAATGGTTCGACCGCGGTCGTCGTGCATGTTTTCGAGAAAATCGCGAAAAACCCAAATCGCTCCGAGGTAATTCGAAGTTCCGATAGATTTAAGATTCCTTCGTATCGTAGTGCGACGAAAGTCTAAAATCGTCCAATCGACCAACCAACCATTACTCCTGTTCGCCGTTCCATTGCCTACGTTTTACTCTAATGGTTCGACCGGGGTCGTCGTGCTGGTTTTCGAGAAAATCGCGATAAATCCAATCGCTCCGAGGTAATTCGATGTTCCGATAGATTTAAGATTCCTGCGTACCGTAGTGCGACGAAAGTCTCAAATCGTCCAATCGACCAAACAACCATTGATTCCTGTTCGCCGTTCCATTGCCTACGCTTTTCTCTAATGGTTCGACCGCGGTCGTCGTGCTGGTTTTCGAGAAAATCACGAAAAAACCAAATCGCTCCGAGGAAATTCGAAGTTCCGACAGATTTAAGATTCCTTTGTACCAGTGCGACGAAAGTCTAAAATCGTCCAATCGACCAAACAACAATTGATCCCCGTTCGCCGTTCCATTGTCTACGTTTTACTCTAATGGTTCGCCAGCAGTCGTCGTGTTTGTTTCCGAGAAAATCGCGATAAATACAATCGCTCCGAGGTAATTCGACGATCCGACAGGTTTAAGATTCCTACGTACCGTAGTGCGACGAAAGTCTAAAATCGTCGAATCGAACAAACAACATTGATCCCTGTTCGCCGTTCTATTGTCCACGTTTTACTCTAATGGTTCGACCGCGGTCGTCGTGCTTGTTTTCGAGAAAATCGCGATAAATCCAATCGCTGCGAGGTAATTCGAAGTTCCGACAGATTTAAGATTCCTGCGTACCGTAGTGCGACGAAAATCTCCAATCGTCCAATCGACCAAACAACCATTGATTCCTGTTGGCCGTTCCATTGCCTACGGTTTACTCTAATGTATCGACCGCGGTCGTCGTGCTGGTTTTTGAGAAAATCGCGAAAAACCCCAATCGCTCCGAGGTAATTCGATGTTCCGATACATTTAAGATACCTGCGTACCGTAGTGCGACGAAAGTCTCAAATCGTCCAATCGACCAAACAACAATTGATTCCTGTCCGCCGTTCCATTGCCTACGTTTTACTCTAATGGTTCGACCGCGGTCGTCGTGCTGGTTTTTGAGAAAATCGCGAAAAACCCAAATCGCTCCGAGGAAATTCGAAGTTCCGACAGATTTAAGATTCATTTGTACCAGTGCGACGAAAGTCTAAAATCGTCCAATCGACCAAACAACAATTGAGCCCTGTTCTCCGTTCCATTCCCTACGTTTGACTCTAATGGTTCGACCGCGGTCGTCGTGCATGTTTTCGAGAAAATCGCGATAAATCCAATCGCTCCGAGGTAATTCGAAGTTCCGACAGATTTAAGATTCCTGGGTACCGTAGTGCGACGAAAGTCTCAAATCTTCCAATCGACCAAACAATCATTGATTCCTGTTCGCCGTTCCATTGCCTACGTTTTACTCTAATGGTTCGACCGCGGTCGTCGTGCTGGTTTTTGAGAAAATCACGAAAAACCCCAATCGCTCCGAGGTAATTCGATGTTCCGATAGATTTAAGATTCTTTCGTATCGTAGTGCGACGAAAGTCTAAAATCGTCCAATCGACCAAACAATCATTGATTCCTGCTCGCCGTTCCATTGCCTACGTTTTACTCTAATGGTTCGACCGGGGTCGTCGTGCTGGTTTTCGAGAAAATCGCGATAAATCCAATCGCTCCGAGGTAATTCGAAGTTCCGACAGATTTAAAATTGCTTCGTACCGTAGTGCGACGAAAGTCTGAAATCGTCCAATCGACCAAACAACCATTGATTCCTGTTCGCCGTTCCATTGCCTACGTTTTACTCTAATGGTTCGACCGCGGTCGTCGTGCTGGTTTTTGAGAAAATCACGAAAAACCCCAATCGCTCCGAGGTAATTCGATGTTCCGATAGATTTAAGATTCCTTCGTATCGTAGTGCGACGAAAGTCTAAAATCGTCCAATCGACCAAACAACCATTAAGCCCTGTTCTCCTTTCCATTGCCTACGTTTTACGCTAATGGTTCGACCACGGTCGTCCTGCAGGTTTTCGAGAAAATCGCGATAAATCCAATCGCTCCGAGGTAATTCGAAGTTCCGACAGATTTAAGATTCCTGCGTACCGTAGTGCGACGAAAGTCTAAAATCGTCCAATCGACCAAACAACAATTGATTCCTGTTCGCCGTTCCATTGCCTACGTTTTACTCTAATAGTTCGACCGCGGTCGTCGTGCATGTTTTCGAGAAAATCGCGAAAAACCCAAATCGCTCCGAGGTAATTCGAAGTTCCGACAGATTTAAGATTCCTTCGTTCCGCAGTGCGACGAAAGTCTAAAATCGTCCAATCGACCAAACAACAATTGAGCCCTGTTTTCCGTTGCATTCCCTACGTTTTACTCTAATGGTTCGACCGCGGTCGTCGTGCTTGTTTTCGAGAAAATCGCGATAAATCCAATCGCTCCGAGGTAATTCGAAGTTCCGACAGATTTAAGATTCCTGCGTACCGTAGTGCGACGAAAGTCTCAAATCTTCCAATCGACCAAACAATCATTGATTCCTGCTCGCCGTTCCATTGCCTACGTTTTACTCTAATGGTTTGACCGCGGTCGTCGTGCTGGTTTTTGAGAAAATCGCGATAAATCCAATCGCTCCGAGGTAATTCGAAGTTCCGACAGATTTAAGATTCCTGCGTACCGTAGTGCGACGAAAGTCTAAAATCCTCCAATCGACCAAACAACTATTGATCCCCGTTCGCCGTTCCATTGCCTACGTTTTACTCTAATGGTTCGACCGGGGTCGTCGTGCTGGTTTTCGAGAAAATCGCGATAAATCCAATCGCTCCGAGGTAATTCGAAGTTCCGACAGATTTAAAATTGCTTCGTACCGTAGTGCGACGAAAGTCTCAAATCGTCCAATCGACCAAACAACCATTGATTCCTGTTCGCCGTTCCATTGCCTACGTTTTACTCTAATGGTTCGACCGCGGTCGTCGTGCTGGTTTTTGAGAAAATCACGAAAAACCCCAATCGCTCCGAGGTAATTCGATGTTCCGATAGATTTAAGATTCTTTCGTATCGTAGTGCGACGAAAGCCTAAAATCGTCCAATCGACCAAACAACCATTAAGCCCTGTTCTCCTTTCCATTGCCTACGTTTTACGCTAATGGTTCGACCACGGTCGTCCTGCAGGTTTTCGAGAAAATCGCGATAAATCCAATCGCTCCGAGGTAATTCGAAGTTCCGACAGATTTAAGATTCCTGCGTACCGTAGTGCGACGAAAGTCTAAAATCGTCCAATCGACCAAACAACAATTGATTCCTGTTCGCCGTTCCATTGCCTACGTTTTACTCTAATGGTTCGACCGGGGTCGTCGTGCTGGTTTTTGAGAAAATCGCGAAAAACCCCAATCGCTCCGAGGTAATTCGATGTTCCGATACATTTAAGATACCTGCGTACCGTAGTGCGACGAAAGTCTCAAATCGTCCAATCGACCAAACAACAATTGATTCCTGTTCGCCGTTCCATTGCCTACGTTTTACGCTAATGGTTCGACCACGGTCGTCCTGCAGGTTTTCGAGGAAATCGCGATAAATCCAATCGCTCCGAGGTAATTCGAAGTTCCGACAGATTTAAGATTCCTGCGTACCGTAGTGCGACGAAAGTCTAAAATCCTCCAATCGACCAAACAACTATTGATCCCCGTTCGCCGTTCCATTGCCTACGTTTTACTCTAATGGTTCGACCAGGGTCGTCGTGCTGGTTTTCGAGAAAATCGCGATAAATCCAATCGCTCCGAGGTAATTCGATGTTCCGACAGATTTAAAATTGCTTCGTACCGTAGTGCGACGAAAGTCTCAAATCGTCCAATCGACCAAACAACCATTGATTCCTGTTCGCCGTTCCATTGCTTACGTTTTACTCTAATGGTTCGACCGCGGTCGTCGTGCTGGTTTTTGAGAAAATCGCGAAAAACCCAAATCCCTCCGAGGAAATTCGAAGTTCCGACAGATTTAAGATACATTTGTACCAGTGCGACGAAAGTCTAAAATCGTGCAATCGACCAAAAAACAATTGAGACCTGTTCTCCGTTCCATTCCCTACGTTTTACTCTAATGGTTCCACCGCGGTCGTCGTGCATGTTTTCGAGAAAATCGCGAAAAACCCAAATCGCTCCGAGGTAATTCGAAGTTCCGACAGATTTAAGATTCCTTCGTTCCGCAGTGCGACGAAAGTCTAAAATCGTCCAATCGACCAAACAACCATTGAGCCCTGTTCTCCGTTCCATTGCCTACGTTTTACGCTAATGGTTCGACCACGGTCGTCCTGCAGGTTTTCGAGAAAATCGCGATAAATCCAATCGCTCCGAGGTAATTCGAAGTTCCGACAGATTTAAAATTGCTTCGTACCGTAGTGCGACGAAAGTCTAAAATCGTCCAATCGACCAAACAACCATTGAGCCCTGTTCTCCGTTCCATTGCCTACGTTTTACGCTAATGGTTCGACCACGGTCGTCCTGCAGGTTTTCGAGAAAATCGCGATAAATCCAATCGCTCCGAGGTAATTCGAAGTTCCGACAGATTTAAAATTGCTTCGTACCGTAGTGCGACGAAAGTCTAAAATCGTCCAATCGACCAAACAACCAATGATCCCTGTTCCCGGTTCCATTGCCTACGTTTTAGTCTAATGGTTCGACCGCGGTCGTCGTGCTGGTTTTCGAGAAAATCGCGAAAAACCCAAATCACTCCGCGGAAATTCGAAGTTCCGACAGATTTAAGATTCCATTGTACCAGTGCGACGAAAGTCTAAAATCGTCCAATCGACCAAAAACAATTGAGCCCTGTTCTCCGTTCCATTCCCTACGTTTTACTCTAATGGTTCGACCGCGGTCGTCGTGCATGTTTTGCGAGAAATTCGCGATAAATCCAATCGCACCGAGGTAATTCGAAGATCCCACAGATTTAAGATTCATTTGTACCAGTGCGACGAAAGTCTAAAATCGTCCAATCGACCAAACAACAATTGAGCCCTGTTCTCCGTTCCATTCCCTACGTTTGACTCTAATGGTTCGACCGCGGTCGACGTGCATGTTTTCGAGAAAATCGCGATAAATCCAATCGCTCCGAGGTAATTCGAAGTTCCGACAGATTTAAGATTCCTGCGTACCGTAGTGCGACGAAAGTCTCAAATCGTCCAATCGACCAAACAACCATTGATTCCTGTTGGCCGTTCCATTGCCTACGGTTTACTCTAATGGATAGACCGCGGTCGTCGTGCTGGTTTTTGAGAAAATCGCGAAACACCCCAATCGCTCCGAGGTAATTCGATGTTCCGATACATTTAAGATACCTGCGTACCGTAGTGCGACGAAAGTCTAAAATCGTCCAATCGACCAAACAACAATTGATTCCTGTCCGCCGTTCCATTCCCTACGTTTTACTCTAATGGTTCGACCGCGGTCGTCGTGCATGTTTTCGAGAAAATCTCGATAAATCCAATCGCTCCGAGGTAATTCGAAGTTCCGACAGATTTAAGATTCCTGCGTTCCGTAGTGCGACGAAAGTCTCAAATCGTCCAATCGACCAAACAACAATTGATTCCTGTCCGCCGCTCCATTGCCTACGTTTTACTCTAATGGTTCGACCGCGGTCGTCGTGCTGGTTTTTGAGAAAATCGCGAAAAACCCAAATCGCTCCGAGGAAATTCGAAGTTCCGACAGATTTAAGATTCATTTGTACCAGTGCGACGAAAGTCTAAAATCGTCCAATCGACCAAACAACAATGGAGCCCTGTTCTCCGTTCGATTCCCTACGTTTTACTCCAATGGTTCGACCGCGGTCGTCGTGCATGTTTTCGAGAAAATCGCGAAAAACCCAAATCGCTCCGAGGTAATTCGAAGTTCCGATAGATTTAAGATTCCTTCGTATCGTAGTGCGACGAAAGTCTAAAATCGTCCAATCGACCAACCAACCATTGCTCCTGTTCGCCGTTCCATTGCCTACGTTTTACTCTAATGGTTCGACCGGGGTCGTCGTGCTGGTTTTCGAGAAAATCGCGATAAATCCAATCGCTCCGAGGTAATTCGATGTTCCGATAGATTTAAGATTCCTGCGTACCGTAGTGCGACGAAAGTCTCAAATCGTCCAATCGACCAAACAACCATTGATTCCTGTTCGCCGTTCCATTGCCTACGCTTTTCTCTAATGGTTCGACCGCGGTCGTCGTGCTGGTTTTCGAGAAAATCACGAAAAAACCAAATCGCTCCGAGGAAATTCGAAGTTCCGACAGATTTAAGATTCCTTTGTACCAGTGCGACGAAAGTCTAAAATCGTCCAATCGACCAAACAACAATTGATCCCTGTTCGCCGTTCTATTGTCCACGTTTTACTCTAATGGTTCGACCGCGGTCGTCGTGCTTGTTTTCGAGAAAATCGCGATAAATCCAATCGCTGCGAGGTAATTCGAAGTTCCGACAGATTTAAGATTCCTGCGTACCGTAGTGCGACGAAAATCTCCAATCGTCCAATCGACCAAACAACCATTGATTCCTGTTGGCCGTTCCATTGCCTACGGTTTACTCTAATGTATCGACCGCGGTCGTCGTGCTGGTTTTTGAGAAAATCGCGAAAAACCCCAATCGCTCCGAGGTAATTCGATGTTCCGATACATTTAAGATACCTGCGTACCGTAGTGCGACGAAAGTCTCAAATCGTCCAATCGACCAAACAACAATTGATTCCTGTCCGCCGTTCCATTGCCTACGTTTTACTCTAATGGTTCGACCGCGGTCGTCGTGCTGGTTTTTGAGAAAATCGCGAAAAACCCAAATCGCTCCGAGGAAATTCGAAGTTCCGACAGATTTAAGATTCATTTGTACCAGTGCGACGAAAGTCTAAAATCGTCCAATCGACCAAACAACAATTGAGCCCTGTTCTCCGTTCCATTCCCTACGTTTGACTCTAATGGTTCGACCGCGGTCGTCGTGCATGTTTTCGAGAAAATCGCGATAAATCCAATCGCTCCGAGGTAATTCGAAGTTCCGATAGATTTAAGATTCCTTCGTATCGTAGTGCGACGAAAGTCTAAAATCGTCCAATCGACCAACCAACCATTGCTCCTGTTCGCCGTTCCATTGCCTACGTTTTACTCTAATGGTTCGACCGGGGTCGTCGTGCATGTTTTCGAGAAAATCGCGAAAAACCCAAATCGCTCCGAGGTAATTCGAAGTTCCGATACATTTAAGATACCTGCGTACCGTAGTGCGACGAAAGTCTAAAATCGTCCAATCGACCAAACAACAATTGATTCCTGTCCGCCGTTCCATTCCCTACGTTTTACTCTAATGGTTCGACCGCGGTCGTCGTGCATGTTTTCGAGAAAATCTCGATAAATCCAATCGCTCCGAGGTAATTCGAAGTTCCGACAGATTTAAGATTCCTTCGTACCGTAGTGCGACGAAACTCTAAAATCCTCCAATCGACCAAACAACTATTGATCCCCGTTCGCCGTTCCATTGCCTACGTTTTACTCTAATGGTTCGACCGGGGTCGTCGTGCTGGTTTTCGAGAAAATCGCGATAAATCCAATCGCACCGAGGTAATTCGAAGTTCCGACAGATTTAAGATTCCTGCGTTCCGCAGTGCGACGAAAGTCTCAAATCGTCCAATCGACCAAACAACAATTGATTCCTGTTCGCCGTTCCATTGCCTACGTTTTACTCTAATGGTTCGACCGCGGTCGTCGTGCTGGTTTTTGAGAAAATCGCGAAAAAACCAAATCGCTCCGAGGAAATTCGAAGTTCCGACAGATTTAAGATTCCTTTGTACCAGTGCGACGAAAGTCTAAAATCGTCCAATCGACCAAACAACAATTGATCCCCGTTCGCCGTTCCATTGTCTACGTTTTACTCTAATGGTTCGCCAGCAGTCGTCGTGTTTGTTTCCGAGAAAATCGCGATAAATACAATCGCTCCGAGGTAATTCGACGATCCGACAGGTTTAAGATTCCTACGTACCGTAGTGCGACGAAAGTCTAAAATCGTCGAATCGAACAAACAACATTGATCCCTGTTCGCCGTTCTATTGTCCACGTTTTACTCTAATGGTTCGACCGCGGTCGTCGTGCTTGTTTTCGAGAAAATCGCGATAAATCCAATCGCTGCGAGGTAATTCGAAGTTCCGACAGATTTAAGATTCCTGCGTACCGTAGTGCGACGAAAATCTCCAATCGTCCAATCGACCAAACAACCATTGATTCCTGTTGGCCGTTCCATTGCCTACGGTTTACTCTAATGTATCGACCGCGGTCGTCGTGCTGGTTTTTGAGAAAATCGCGAAAAACCCCAATCGCTCCGAGGTAATTCGATGTTCCGATACATTTAAGATACCTGCGTACCGTAGTGCGACGAAAGTCTCAAATCGTCCAATCGACCAAACAACAATTGATTCCTGTCCGCCGTTCCATTGCCTACGTTTTACTCTAATGGTTCGACCGCGGTCGTCGTGCTGGTTTTTGAGAAAATCGCGAAAAACCCAAATCGCTCCGAGGAAATTCGAAGTTCCGACAGATTTAAGATTCATTTGTACCAGTGCGACGAAAGTCTAAAATCGTCCAATCGACCAAACAACAATTGAGCCCTGTTCTCCGTTCCATTCCCTACGTTTGACTCTAATGGTTCGACCGCGGTCGTCGTGCATGTTTTCGAGAAAATCGCGATAAATCCAATCGCTCCGAGGTAATTCGAAGTTCCGACAGATTTAAGATTCCTGGGTACCGTAGTGCGACGAAAGTCTCAAATCTTCCAATCGACCAAACAATCATTGATTCCTGTTCGCCGTTCCATTGCCTACGTTTTACTCTAATGGTTCGACCGCGGTCGTCGTGCTGGTTTTTGAGAAAATCACGAAAAACCCCAATCGCTCCGAGGTAATTCGATGTTCCGATAGATTTAAGATTCTTTCGTATCGTAGTGCGACGAAAGTCTAAAATCGTCCAATCGACCAAACAATCATTGATTCCTGCTCGCCGTTCCATTGCCTACGTTTTACTCTAATGGTTCGACCGGGGTCGTCGTGCTGGTTTTCGAGAAAATCGCGATAAATCCAATCGCTCCGAGGTAATTCGAAGTTCCGACAGATTTAAAATTGCTTCGTACCGTAGTGCGACGAAAGTCTGAAATCGTCCAATCGACCAAACAACCATTGATTCCTGTTCGCCGTTCCATTGCCTACGTTTTACTCTAATGGTTCGACCGCGGTCGTCGTGCTGGTTTTTGAGAAAATCACGAAAAACCCCAATCGCTCCGAGGTAATTCGATGTTCCGATAGATTTAAGATTCCTTCGTATCGTAGTGCGACGAAAGTCTAAAATCGTCCAATCGACCAAACAACCATTAAGCCCTGTTCTCCTTTCCATTGCCTACGTTTTACGCTAATGGTTCGACCACGGTCGTCCTGCAGGTTTTCGAGAAAATCGCGATAAATCCAATCGCTCCGAGGTAATTCGAAGTTCCGACAGATTTAAGATTCCTGCGTACCGTAGTGCGACGAAAGTCTAAAATCGTCCAATCGACCAAACAACAATTGATTCCTGTTCGCCGTTCCATTGCCTACGTTTTACTCTAATAGTTCGACCGCGGTCGTCGTGCATGTTTTCGAGAAAATCGCGAAAAACCCAAATCGCTCCGAGGTAATTCGAAGTTCCGACAGATTTAAGATTCCTTCGTTCCGCAGTGCGACGAAAGTCTAAAATCGTCCAATCGACCAAACAACAATTGAGCCCTGTTTTCCGTTGCATTCCCTACGTTTTACTCTAATGGTTCGACCGCGGTCGTCGTGCTTGTTTTCGAGAAAATCGCGATAAATCCAATCGCTCCGAGGTAATTCGAAGTTCCGACAGATTTAAGATTCCTGCGTACCGTAGTGCGACGAAAGTCTCAAATCTTCCAATCGACCAAACAATCATTGATTCCTGCTCGCCGTTCCATTGCCTACGTTTTACTCTAATGGTTTGACCGCGGTCGTCGTGCTGGTTTTTGAGAAAATCGCGGTAAATCCAATCGCTCCGAGGTAATTCGAAGTTCCGACAGATTTAAGATTCCTGCGTACCGTAGTGCGACGAAAGTCTAAAATCCTCCAATCGACCAAACAACTATTGATCCCCGTTCGCCGTTCCATTGCCTACGTTTTACTCTAATGGTTCGACCGGGGTCGTCGTGCTGGTTTTCGAGAAAATCGCGATAAATCCAATCGCTCCGAGGTAATTCGAAGTTCCGACAGATTTAAAATTGCTTCGTACCGTAGTGCGACGAAAGTCTCAAATCGTCCAATCGACCAAACAACCATTGATTCCTGTTCGCCGTTCCATTGCCTACGTTTTACTCTAATGGTTCGACCGCGGTCGTCGTGCTGGTTTTTGAGAAAATCACGAAAAACCCCAATCGCTCCGAGGTAATTCGATGTTCCGATAGATTTAAGATTCTTTCGTATCGTAGTGCGACGAAAGTCTAAAATCGTCCAATCGACCAAACAACCATTAAGCCCTGTTCTCCTTTCCATTGCCTACGTTTTACGCTAATGGTTCGACCACGGTCGTCCTGCAGGTTTTCGAGAAAATCGCGATAAATCCAATCGCTCCGAGGTAATTCGAAGTTCCGACAGATTTAAGATTCCTGCGTACCGTAGTGCGACGAAAGTCTAAAATCGTCCAATCGACCAAACAACAATTGATTCCTGTTCGCCGTTCCATTGCCTACGTTTTACTCTAATGGTTCGACCGGGGTCGTCGTGCTGGTTTTTGAGAAAATCGCGAAAAACCCCAATCGCTCCGAGGTAATTCGATGTTCCGATACATTTAAGATACCTGCGTACCGTAGTGCGACGAAAGTCTCAAATCGTCCAATCGACCAAACAACAATTGATTCCTGTTCGCCGTTCCATTGCCTACGTTTTACGCTAATGGTTCGACCACGGTCGTCCTGCAGGTTTTCGAGGAAATCGCGATAAATCCAATCGCTCCAAGGTAATTCGAAGTTCCGACAGATTTAAGATTCCTGCGTACCGTAGTGCGACGAAAGTCTAAAATCCTCCAATCGACCAAACAACTATTGATCCCCGTTCGCCGTTCCATTGCCTACGTTTTACTCTAATGGTTCGACCAGGGTCGTCGTGCTGGTTTTCGAGAAAATCGCGATAAATCCAATCGCTCCGAGGTAATTCGAAGTTCCGACAGATTTAAAATTGCTTCGTACCGTAGTGCGACGAAAGTCTCAAATCGTCCAATCGACCAAACAACCATTGATTCCTGTTCGCCGTTCCATTGCTTACGTTTTACTCTAATGGTTCGACCGCGGTCGTCGTGCTGGTTTTTGAGAAAATCGCGAAAAACCCAAATCCCTCCGAGGAAATTCGAAGTTCCGACAGATTTAAGATACATTTGTACCAGTGCGACGAAAGTCTAAAATCGTGCAATCGACCAAAAAACAATTGAGACCTGTTCTCCGTTCCATTCCCTACGTTTTACTCTAATGGTTCCACCGCGGTCGTCGTGCATGTTTTCGAGAAAATCGCGAAAAACCCAAATCGCTCCGAGGTAATTCGAAGTTCCGATAGATTTAAGATTCCTTCGTATCGTAGTGCGACGAAAGTCTAAAATCGTGCAATCGACCAAACAACAATTGAGCCCTGTTCTCCGTTCCATTCCCTACGTTTTACTCTAATGGTTCCACCGCGGTCGTCGTGCATGTTTTCGAGAAAATCGTGAAAAACCCAAATCGCTCCGAGGTAATTCGAAGTTCCGATAGATTTAAGATTCCTTCGTATCGTAGTGCGACGAAAGTCTAAAATCGTCCAATCGACCAAACAACCATTGAGCCCTGTTCTCCGTTCCATTGCCTACGTTTTACGCTAATGGTTCGACCACGGTCGTCCTGCAGGTTTTCGAGAAAATCGCGATAAATCCAATCGCTCCGAGGTAATTCGAAGTTCCGACAGATTTAAAATTGCTTCGTACCGTAGTGCGACGAAAGTCTAAAATCGTCCAATCGACCAAACAACCAATGATCCCTGTTCCCGGTTCCATTGCCTACGTTTTAGTCTAATGGTTCGACCGCGGTCGTCGTGCTGGTTTTCGAGAAAATCGCGAAAAACCCAAATCACTCCGCGGAAATTCGATGTTCCGACAGATTTAAGATTCCATTGTACCAGTGCGACGAAAGTCTAAAATCGTCCAATCGACCAAAAACAATTGAGCCCTGTTCTCCGTTCCATTCCCTACGTTTTACTCTAATGGTTCGACCGCGGTCGTCGTGCATGTTTTGCGAGAAATTCGCGATAAATCCAATCGCACCGAGGTAATTCGAAGATCCCACAGATTTAAGATTCATTTGTACCAGTGCGACGAAAGTCTAAAATCGTCCAATCGACCAAACAACAATTGAGCCCTGTTCTCCGTTCCATTCCCTACGTTTGACTCTAATGGTTCGACCGCGGTCGACGTGCATGTTTTCGAGAAAATCGCGATAAATCCAATCGCTCCGAGGTAATTCGAAGTTCCGACAGATTTAAGATTCCTGCGTACCGTAGTGCGACGAAAGTCTCAAATCGTCCAATCGACCAAACAACCATTGATTCCTGTTGGCCGTTCCATTGCCTACGGTTTACTCTAATGGATAGACCGCGGTCGTCGTGCTGGTTTTTGAGAAAATCGCGAAACACCCCAATCGCTCCGAGGTAATTCGATGTTCCGATACATTTAAGATACCTGCGTACCGTAGTGCGACGAAAGTCTAAAATCGTCCAATCGACCAAACAACAATTGATTCCTGTCCGCCGTTCCATTCCCTACGTTTTACTCTAATGGTTCGACCGCGGTCGTCGTGCATGTTTTCGAGAAAATCTCGATAAATCCAATCGCTCCGAGGTAATTCGAAGTTCCGACAGATTTAAGATTCCTGCGTTCCGTAGTGCGACGAAAGTCTCAAATCGTCCAATCGACCAAACAACAATTGATTCCTGTCCGCCGCTCCATTGCCTACGTTTTACTCTAATGGTTCGACCGCGGTCGTCGTGCTGGTTTTTGAGAAAATCGCGAAAAACCCAAATCGCTCCGAGGAAATTCGAAGTTCCGACAGATTTAAGATTCATTTGTACCAGTGCGACGAAAGTCTAAAATCGTCCAATCGACCAAACAACAATGGAGCCCTGTTCTCCGTTCGATTCCCTACGTTTTACTCCAATGGTTCGACCGCGGTCGTCGTGCATGTTTTCGAGAAAATCGCGAAAAACCCAAATCGCTCCGAGGTAATTCGAAGTTCCGATAGATTTAAGATTCCTGCGTTCCGTAGTGCGACGAAAGTCTCAAATCGTCCAATCGACCAAACAACCATTGATTCCTGTTCGCCGTTCCATTGCCTACGCTTTTCTCTAATGGTTCGACCGCGGTCGTCGTGCTGGTTTTCGAGAAAATCACGAAAAAACCAAATCGCTCCGAGGAAATTCGAAGTTCCGACAGATTTAAGATTCCTTTGTACCAGTGCGACGAAAGTCTAAAATCGTCCAATCGACCAAACAACAATTGATCCCCGTTCGCCGTTCCATTGTCTACGTTTTACTCTAATGGTTCGCCAGCAGTCGTCGTGTTTGTTTCCGAGAAAATCGCGATAAATACAATCGCTCCGAGGTAATTCGACGATCCGACAGGTTTAAGATTCCTACGTACCGTAGTGCGACGAAAGTCTAAAATCGTCGAATCGAACAAACAACATTGATCCCTGTTCGCCGTTCTATTGTCCACGTTTTACTCTAATGGTTCGACCGCGGTCGTCGTGCTTGTTTTCGAGAAAATCGCGATAAATCCAATCGCTGCGAGGTAATTCGAAGTTCCGACAGATTTAAGATTCCTGCGTACCGTAGTGCGACGAAAATCTCCAATCGTCCAATCGACCAAACAACCATTGATTCCTGTTGGCCGTTCCATTGCCTACGGTTTACTCTAATGTATCGACCGCGGTCGTCGTGCTGGTTTTTGAGAAAATCGCGAAAAACCCCAATCGCTCCGAGGTAATTCGATGTTCCGATACATTTAAGATACCTGCGTACCGTAGTGCGACGAAAGTCTCAAATCGTCCAATCGACCAAACAACAATTGATTCCTGTCCGCCGTTCCATTGCCTACGTTTTACTCTAATGGTTCGACCGCGGTCGTCGTGCTGGTTTTTGAGAAAATCGCGAAAAACCCAAATCGCTCCGAGGAAATTCGAAGTTCCGACAGATTTAAGATTCATTTGTACCAGTGCGACGAAAGTCTAAAATCGTCCAATCGACCAAACAACAATTGAGCCCTGTTCTCCGTTCCATTCCCTACGTTTGACTCTAATGGTTCGACCGCGGTCGTCGTGCATGTTTTCGAGAAAATCGCGATAAATCCAATCGCTCCGAGGTAATTCGAAGTTCCGATAGATTTAAGATTCCTTCGTATCGTAGTGCGACGAAAGTCTAAAATCGTCCAATCGACCAACCAACCATTGCTCCTGTTCGCCGTTCCATTGCCTACGTTTTACTCTAATGGTTCGACCGGGGTCGTCGTGCATGTTTTCGAGAAAATCGCGAAAAACCCAAATCGCTCCGAGGTAATTCGAAGTTCCGATACATTTAAGATACCTGCGTACCGTAGTGCGACGAAAGTCTAAAATCGTCCAATCGACCAAACAACAATTGATTCCTGTCCGCCGTTCCATTCCCTACGTTTTACTCTAATGGTTCGACCGCGGTCGTCGTGCATGTTTTCGAGAAAATCTCGATAAATCCAATCGCTCCGAGGTAATTCGAAGTTCCGACAGATTTAAGATTCCTTCGTACCGTAGTGCGACGAAACTCTAAAATCCTCCAATCGACCAAACAACTATTGATCCCCGTTCGCCGTTCCATTGCCTACGTTTTACTCTAATGGTTCGACCGGGGTCGTCGTGCTGGTTTTCGAGAAAATCGCGATAAATCCAATCGCACCGAGGTAATTCGAAGTTCCGACAGATTTAAGATTCCTGCGTTCCGCAGTGCGACGAAAGTCTCAAATCGTCCAATCGACCAAACAACAATTGATTCCTGTTCGCCGTTCCATTGCCTACGTTTTACTCTAATGGTTCGACCGCGGTCGTCGTGCTGGTTTTTGAGAAAATCGCGAAAAAACCAAATCGCTCCGAGGAAATTCGAAGTTCCGACAGATTTAAGATTCCTTTGTACCAGTGCGACGAAAGTCTAAAATCGTCCAATCGACCAAACAACAATTGATCCCCGTTCGCCGTTCCATTGTCTACGTTTTACTCTAATGGTTCGCCAGCAGTCGTCGTGTTTGTTTCCGAGAAAATCGCGATAAATACAATCGCTCCGAGGTAATTCGACGATCCGACAGGTTTAAGATTCCTACGTACCGTAGTGCGACGAAAGTCTAAAATCGTCGAATCGAACAAACAACATTGATCCCTGTTCGCCGTTCTATTGTCCACGTTTTACTCTAATGGTTCGACCGCGGTCGTCGTGCTTGTTTTCGAGAAAATCGCGATAAATCCAATCGCTGCGAGGTAATTCGAAGTTCCGACAGATTTAAGATTCCTGCGTACCGTAGTGCGACGAAAATCTCCAATCGTCCAATCGACCAAACAACCATTGATTCCTGTTGGCCGTTCCATTGCCTACGGTTTACTCTAATGTATCGACCGCGGTCGTCGTGCTGGTTTTTGAGAAAATCGCGAAAAACCCCAATCGCTCCGAGGTAATTCGATGTTCCGATACATTTAAGATACCTGCGTACCGTAGTGCGACGAAAGTCTCAAATCGTCCAATCGACCAAACAACAATTGATTCCTGTCCGCCGTTCCATTGCCTACGTTTTACTCTAATGGTTCGACCGCGGTCGTCGTGCTGGTTTTTGAGAAAATCGCGAAAAACCCAAATCGCTCCGAGGAAATTCGAAGTTCCGACAGATTTAAGATTCATTTGTACCAGTGCGACGAAAGTCTAAAATCGTCCAATCGACCAAACAACAATTGAGCCCTGTTCTCCGTTCCATTCCCTACGTTTGACTCTAATGGTTCGACCGCGGTCGTCGTGCATGTTTTCGAGAAAATCGCGATAAATCCAATCGCTCCGAGGTAATTCGAAGTTCCGACAGATTTAAGATTCCTGGGTACCGTAGTGCGACGAAAGTCTCAAATCTTCCAATCGACCAAACAATCATTGATTCCTGTTCGCCGTTCCATTGCCTACGTTTTACTCTAATGGTTCGACCGCGGTCGTCGTGCTGGTTTTTGAGAAAATCACGAAAAACCCCAATCGCTCCGAGGTAATTCGATGTTCCGATAGATTTAAGATTCTTTCGTATCGTAGTGCGACGAAAGTCTAAAATCGTCCAATCGACCAAACAACCATTAAGCCCTGTTCTCCTTTCCATTGCCTACGTTTTACGCTAATGGTTCGACCACGGTCGTCCTGCAGGTTTTCGAGAAAATCGCGATAAATCCAATCGCTCCGAGGTAATTCGAAGTTCCGACAGATTTAAGATTCCTGCGTACCGTAGTGCGACGAAAGTCTAAAATCGTCCAATCGACCAAACAACAATTGATTCCTGTTCGCCGTTCCATTGCCTACGTTTTACTCTAATGGTTCGACCGGGGTCGTCGTGCTGGTTTTCGAGAAAATCGCGATAAATCCAATCGCTCCGAGGTAATTCGATGTTCCGATAGATTTAAGATTCCTGCGTACCGTAGTGCGACGAAAGTCTCAAATCGTCCAATCGACCAAACAACCATTGATTCCTGTTCGCCGTTCCATTGCCTACGCTTTTCTCTAATGGTTCGACCGCGGTCGTCGTGCTGGTTTTCGAGAAAATCACGAAAAAACCAAATCGCTCCGAGGAAATTCGAAGTTCCGACAGATTTAAGATTCCTTTGTACCAGTGCGACGAAAGTCTAAAATCGTCCAATCGACCAAACAACAATTGATCCCCGTTCGCCGTTCCATTGTCTACGTTTTACTCTAATGGTTCGCCAGCAGTCGTCGTGTTTGTTTCCGAGAAAATCGCGATAAATACAATCGCTCCGAGGTAATTCGACGATCCGACAGGTTTAAGATTCCTACGTACCGTAGTGCGACGAAAGTCTAAAATGGTCGAATCGAACAAACAACATTGATCCCTGTTCGCCGTTCTATTGTCCACGTTTTACTCTAATGGTTCGACCGCGGTCGTCGTGCTTGTTTTCGAGAAAATCGCGATAAATCCAATCGCTGCGAGGTAATTCGAAGTTCCGACAGATTTAAGATTCCTGCGTACCGTAGTGCGACGAAAATCTCCAATCGTCCAATCGACCAAACAACCATTGATTCCTGTTGGCCGTTCCATTGTCTACGGTTTACTCTAATGTATCGACCGCGGTCGTCGTGCTGGTTTTTGAGAAAATCGCGAAAAACCCCAATCGCTCCGAAGTAATTCGATGTTCCGATACATTTAAGATACCTGCGTACCGTAGTGCGACGAAAGTCTCAAATCGTCCAATCGACCAAACAACAATTGATTCCTGTCCGCCGTTCCATTGCCTACGTTTTACTCTAATGGTTCGACCGCGGTCGTCGTGCTGGTTTTTGAGAAAATCGCGAAAAACCCAAATCGCTCCGAGGAAATTCGAAGTTCCGACAGATTTAAGATTCATTTGTACCAGTGCGACGAAAGTCTAAAATCGTCCAATCGACCAAACAACAATTGAGCCCTGTTCTCCGTTCCATTCCCTACGTTTGACTCTAATGGTTCGACCGCGGTCGTCGTGCATGTTTTCGAGAAAATCGCGATAAATCCAATCGCTCCGAGGTAATTCGAAGTTCCGATAGATTTAAGATTCCTTCGTATCGTAGTGCGACGAAAGTCTAAAATCGTCCAATCGACCAACCAACCATTGCTCCTGTTCGCCGTTCCATTGCCTACGTTTTACTCTAATGGTTCGACCGGGGTCGTCGTGCATGTTTTCGAGAAAATCGCGAAAAACCCAAATCGCTCCGAGGTAATTCGAAGTTCCGATACATTTAAGATACCTGCGTACCGTAGTGCGACGAAAGTCTAAAATTGTCCAATCGACCAAACAACAATTGATTCCTGTCCGCCGTTCCATTCCCTACGTTTTACTCTAATGGTTCGACCGCGGTCGTCGTGCATGTTTTCGAGAAAATCTCGATAAATCCAATCGCTCCGAGGTAATTCGAAGTTCCGACAGATTTAAGATTCCTTCGTACCGTAGTGCGACGAAACTCTAAAATCCTCCAATCGACCAAACAACTATTGATCCCCGTTCGCCGTTCCATTGCCTACGTTTTACTCTAATGGTTCGACCGGGGTCGTCGTGCTGGTTTTCGAGAAAATCGCGATAAATCCAATCGCACCGAGGTAATTCGAAGTTCCGACAGATTTAAGATTCCTGCGTTCCGCAGTGCGACGAAAGTCTCAAATCGTCCAATCGACCAAACAACAATTGATTCCTGTTCGCCGTTCCATTGCCTACGTTTTACTCTAATGGTTCGACCGCGGTCGTCGTGCTGGTTTTTGAGAAAATCGCGAAAAAACCAAATCGCTCCGAGGAAATTCGAAGTTCCGACAGATTTAAGATTCCTTTGTACCAGTGCGACGAAAGTCTAAAATCGTCCAATCGACCAAACAACAATTGATCCCCGTTCGCCGTTCCATTGTCTACGTTTTACTCTAATGGTTCGCCAGCAGTCGTCGTGTTTGTTTCCGAGAAAATCGCGATAAATACAATCGCTCCGAGGTAATTCGACGATCCGACAGGTTTAAGATTCCTACGTACCGTAGTGCGACGAAAGTCTAAAATCGTCGAATCGAACAAACAACATTGATCCCTGTTCGCCGTTCTATTGTCCACGTTTTACTCTAATGGTTCGACCGCGGTCGTCGTGCTTGTTTTCGAGAAAATCGCGATAAATCCAATCGCTGCGAGGTAATTCGAAGTTCCGACAGATTTAAGATTCCTGCGTACCGTAGTGCGACGAAAATCTCCAATCGTCCAATCGACCAAACAACCATTGATTCCTGTTGGCCGTTCCATTGCCTACGGTTTACTCTAATGTATCGACCGCGGTCGTCGTGCTGGTTTTTGAGAAAATCGCGAAAAACCCCAATCGCTCCGAGGTAATTCGATGTTCCGATACATTTAAGATACCTGCGTACCGTAGTGCGACGAAAGTCTCAAATCGTCCAATCGACCAAACAACAATTGATTCCTGTCCGCCGTTCCATTGCCTACGTTTTACTCTAATGGTTCGACCGCGGTCGTCGTGCTGGTTTTTGAGAAAATCGCGAAAAACCCAAATCGCTCCGAGGAAATTCGAAGTTCCGACAGATTTAAGATTCATTTGTACCAGTGCGACGAAAGTCTAAAATCGTCCAATCGACCAAACAACAATTGAGCCCTGTTCTCCGTTCCATTCCCTACGTTTGACTCTAATGGTTCGACCGCGGTCGTCGTGCATGTTTTCGAGAAAATCGCGATAAATCCAATCGCTCCGAGGTAATTCGAAGTTCCGACAGATTTAAGATTCCTGGGTACCGTAGTGCGACGAAAGTCTCAAATCTTCCAATCGACCAAACAATCATTGATTCCTGTTCGCCGTTCCATTGCCTACGTTTTACTCTAATGGTTCGACCGCGGTCGTCGTGCTGGTTTTTGAGAAAATCACGAAAAACCCCAATCGCTCCGAGGTAATTCGATGTTCCGATAGATTTAAGATTCTTTCGTATCGTAGTGCGACGAAAGTCTAAAATCGTCCAATCGACCAAACAATCATTGATTCCTGCTCGCCGTTCCATTGCCTACGTTTTACTCTAATGGTTCGACCGGGGTCGTCGTGCTGGTTTTCGAGAAAATCGCGATAAATCCAATCGCTCCGAGGTAATTCGAAGTTCCGACAGATTTAAAATTGCTTCGTACCGTAGTGCGACGAAAGTCTGAAATCGTCCAATCGACCAAACAACCATTGATTCCTGTTCGCCGTTCCATTGCCTACGTTTTACTCTAATGGTTCGACCGCGGTCGTCGTGCTGGTTTTTGAGAAAATCACGAAAAACCCCAATCGCTCCGAGGTAATTCGATGTTCCGATAGATTTAAGATTCCTTCGTATCGTAGTGCGACGAAAGTCTAAAATCGTCCAATCGACCAAACAACCATTAAGCCCTGTTCTCCTTTCCATTGCCTACGTTTTACGCTAATGGTTCGACCACGGTCGCCCTGCAGGTTTTCGAGAAAATCGCGATAAATCCAATCGCTCCGAGGTAATTCGAAGTTCCGACAGATTTAAGATTCCTGCGTACCGTACTGCGACGAAAGTCTAAAATCGTCCAATCGACCAAACAACAATTGATTCCTGTTCGCCGTTCCATTGCCTACGTTTTACTCTAATAGTTCGACCGCGGTCGTCGTGCATGTTTTCGAGAAAATCGCGAAAAACCCAAATCGCTCCGAGGTAATTCGAAGTTCCGACAGATTTAAGATTCCTTCGTTCCGCAGTGCGACGAAAGTCTAAAATCGTCCAATCGACCAAACAACAATTGAGCCCTGTTTTCCGTTGCATTCCCTACGTTTTACTCTAATGGTTCGACCGCGGTCGTCGTGCTTGTTTTCGAGAAAATCGCGATAAATCCAATCGCTCCGAGGTAATTCGAAGTTCCGACAGATTTAAGATTCCTGCGTACCGTAGTGCGACGAAAGTCTCAAATCTTCCAATCGACCAAACAATCATTGATTCCTGCTCGCCGTTCCATTGCCTACGTTTTACTCTAATGGTTTGACCGCGGTCGTCGTGCTGGTTTTTGAGAAAATCGCGATAAATCCAATCGCTCCGAGGTAATTCGAAGTTCCGACAGATTTAAGATTCCTGCGTACCGTAGTGCGACGAAAGTCTAAAATCCTCCAATCGACCAAACAACTATTGATCCCCGTTCGCCGTTCCATTGCCTACGTTTTACTCTAATGGTTCGACCGGGGTCGTCGTGCTGGTTTTCGAGAAAATCGCGATAAATCCAATCGCTCCGAGGTAATTCGAAGTTCCGACAGATTTAAAATTGCTTCGTACCGTAGTGCGACGAAAGTCTCAAATCGTCCAATCGACCAAACAACCATTGATTCCTGTTCGCCGTTCCATTGCCTACGTTTTACTCTAATGGTTCGACCGCGGTCGTCGTGCTGGTTTTTGAGAAAATCACGAAAAACCCCAATCGCTCCGAGGTAATTCGATGTTCCGATAGATTTAAGATTCTTTCGTATCGTAGTGCGACGAAAGTCTAAAATCGTCCAATCGACCAAACAACCATTAAGCCCTGTTCTCCTTTCCATTGCCTACGTTTTACGCTAATGGTTCGACCACGGTCGTCCTGCAGGTTTTCGAGAAAATCGCGATAAATCCAATCGCTCCGAGGTAATTCGAAGTTCCGACAGATTTAAGATTCCTGCGTACCGTAGTGCGACGAAAGTCTAAAATCGTCCAATCGACCAAACAACAATTGATTCCTGTTCGCCGTTCCATTGCCTACGTTTTACTCTAATGGTTCGACCGGGGTCGTCGTGCTGGTTTTTGAGAAAATCGCGAAAAACCCCAATCGCTCCGAGGTAATTCGATGTTCCGATACATTTAAGATACCTGCGTACCGTAGTGCGACGAAAGCCTCAAATCGTCCAATCGACCAAACAACAATTGATTCCTGTTCGCCGTTCCATTGCCTACGTTTTACGCTAATGGTTCGACCACGGTCGTCCTGCAGGTTTTCGAGGAAATCGCGATAAATCCAATCGCTCCGAGGTAATTCGAAGTTCCGACAGATTTAAGATTCCTGCGTACCGTAGTGCGACGAAAGTCTAAAATCCTCCAATCGACCAAACAACTATTGATCCCCGTTCGCCGTTCCATTGCCTACGTTTTACTCTAATGGTTCGACCAGGGTCGTCGTGCTGGTTTTCGAGAAAATCGCGATAAATCCAATCGCTCCGAGGTAATTCGAAGTTCCGACAGATTTAAAATTGCTTCGTACCGTAGTGCGACGAAAGTCTCAAATCGTCCAATCGACCAAACAACCATTGATTCCTGTTCGCCGTTCCATTGCTTACGTTTTACTCTAATGGTTCGACCGCGGTCGTCGTGCTGGTTTTTGAGAAAATCGCGAAAAACCCAAATCCCTCCGAGGAAATTCGAAGTTCCGACAGATTTAAGATACATTTGTACCAGTGCGACGAAAGTCTAAAATCGTGCAATCGACCAAAAAACAATTGAGACCTGTTCTCCGTTCCATTCCCTACGTTTTACTCTAATGGTTCCACCGCGGTCGTCGTGCATGTTTTCGAGAAAATCGCGAAAAACCCAAATCGCTCCGAGGTAATTCGAAGTTCCGATAGATTTAAGATTCCTTCGTATCGTAGTGCGACGAAAGTCTAAAATCGTGCAATCGACCAAACAACAATTGAGCCCTGTTCTCCGTTCCATTCCCTACGTTTTACTCTAATGGTTCCACCGCGGTCGTCGTGCATGTTTTCGAGAAAATCGTGAAAAACCCAAATCGCTCCGAGGTAATTCGAAGTTCCGATAGATTTAAGATTCCTTCGTATCGTAGTGCGACGAAAGTCTAAAATCGTCCAATCGACCAAACAACCATTGAGCCCTGTTCTCCGTTCCATTGCCTACGTTTTACGCTAATGGTTCGACCACGGTCGTCCTGCAGGTTTTCGAGAAAATCGCGATAAATCCAATCGCTCCGAGGTAATTCGAAGTTCCGACAGATTTAAAATTGCTTCGTACCGTAGTGCGACGAAAGTCTAAAATCGTCCAATCGACCAAACAACCAATGATCCCTGTTCCCGGTTCCATTGCCTACGTTTTAGTCTAATGGTTCGACCGCGGTCGTCGTGCTGGTTTTCGAGAAAATCGCGAAAAACCCAAATCACTCCGCGGAAATTCGAAGTTCCGACAGATTTAAGATTCCATTGTACCAGTGCGACGAAAGTCTAAAATCGTCCAATCGACCAAAAACAATTGAGCCCTGTTCTCCGTTCCATTCCCTACGTTTTACTCTAATGGTTCGACCGCGGTCGTCGTGCATGTTTTGCGAGAAATTCGCGATAAATCCAATCGCACCGAGGTAATTCGAAGATCCCACAGATTTAAGATTCATTTGTACCAGTGCGACGAAAGTCTAAAATCGTCCAATCGACCAAACAACAATTGAGCCCTGTTCTCCGTTCCATTCCCTACGTTTGACTCTAATGGTTCGACCGCGGTCGACGTGCATGTTTTCGAGAAAATCGCGATAAATCCAATCGCTCCGAGGTAATTCGAAGTTCCGACAGATTTAAGATTCCTGCGTACCGTAGTGCGACGAAAGTCTCAAATCGTCCAATCGACCAAACAACCATTGATTCCTGTTGGCCGTTCCATTGCCTACGGTTTACTCTAATGGATAGACCGCGGTCGTCGTGCTGGTTTTTGAGAAAATCGCGAAATACCCCAATCGCTCCGAGGTAATTCGATGTTCCGATACATTTAAGATACCTGCGTACCGTAGTGCGACGAAAGTCTAAAATCGTCCAATCGACCAAACAACAATTGATTCCTGTCCGCCGTTCCATTCCCTACGTTTTACTCTAATGGTTCGACCGCGGTCGTCGTGCATGTTTTCGAGAAAATCTCGATAAATCCAATCGCTCCGAGGTAATTCGAAGTTCCGACAGATTTAAGATTCCTGCGTTCCGTAGTGCGACGAAAGTCTCAAATCGTCCAATCGACCAAACAACAATTGATTCCTGTCCGCCGCTCCATTGCCTACGTTTTACTCTAATGGTTCGACCGCGGTCGTCGTGCTGGTTTTTGAGAAAATCGCGAAAAACCCAAATCGCTCCGAGGAAATTCGAAGTTCCGACAGATTTAAGATTCATTTGTACCAGTGCGACGAAAGTCTAAAATCGTCCAATCGACCAAACAACAATGGAGCCCTGTTCTCCGTTCGATTCCCTACGTTTTACTCCAATGGTTCGACCGCGGTCGTCGTGCATGTTTTCGAGAAAATCGCGAAAAACCCAAATCGCTCCGAGGTAATTCGAAGTTCCGATAGATTTAAGATTCCTTCGTATCGTAGTGCGACGAAAGTCTAAAATCGTCCAATCGACCAACCAACCATTGCTCCTGTTCGCCGTTCCATTGCCTACGTTTTACTCTAATGGTTCGACCGGGGTCGTCGTGCTGGTTTTCGAGAAAATCGCGATAAATCCAATCGCTCCGAGGTAATTCGATGTTCCGATAGATTTAAGATTCCTGCGTACCGTAGTGCGACGAAAGTCTCAAATCGTCCAATCGACCAAACAACCATTGATTCCTGTTCGCCGTTCCATTGCCTACGCTTTTCTCTAATGGTTCGACCGCGGTCGTCGTGCTGGTTTTCGAGAAAATCACGAAAAACCCCAATCGCTGCGAGGTAATTCGATGTTCCGATAGATTTAAGATTCCTTCGTATCGTAGTGCGACGAAAGTCTAAAATCGTCCAATCGACCAAACAACCATTAAGCCCTGTTCTCCTTTCCATTGCCTACGTTTTACGCTAATGGTTCGACCACGGTCGTCCTGCAGGTTTTCGAGAAAATCGCGATAAATCCAATCGCTCCGAGGTAATTCGATGTTCCGACAGATTTAAGATTCCTGCGTACCGTAGTGCGACGAAAGTCTAAAATCGTCCAATCGACCAAACAACAATTGATTCCTGTTCGCCGTTCCATTGCCTACGTTTTACTCTAATAGTTCGACCGCGGTCGTCGTGCATGTTTTCGAGAAAATCGCGAAAAACCCAAATCGCTCCGAGGTAATTCGAAGTTCCGACAGATTTAAGATTCCTTCGTTCCGCAGTGCGACGAAAGTCTAAAATCGTCCAATCGACCAAACAACAATTGAGCCCTGTTTTCCGTTCCATTCCCTACGTTTTACTCTAATGGTTCGACCGCGGTCGTCGTGCTTGTTTTCGAGAAAATCGCGATAAATCCAATCGCTCCGAGGTAATTCGAAGTTCCGACAGATTTAAGATTCCTGCGTACCGTAGTGCGACGAAAGTCTCAAATCTTCCAATCGACCAAACAATCATTGATTCCTGCTCGCCGTTCCATTGCCTACGTTTTACTCTAATGGTTCGACCGGGGTCGTCGTGCTGGTTTTTGAGAAAATCGCGAAAAACCCCAATCGCTCCGAGGTAATTCGATGTTCCGATACATTTAAGATACCTGCGTACCGTAGTGCGACGAAAGTCTCAAATCGTCCAATCGACCAAACAACAATTGATTCCTGTTCGCCGTTCCATTGCCTACGTTTTACGCTAATGGTTCGACCGCGGTCGTCGTGCTGGTTTTTGAGAAAATCGCGAAAAACCCAAATCGCTCCGAGGAAATTCGAAGTTCCGACAGATTTAAGATTCATTTGTACCAGTGCGACGAAAGTCTAAAATCGTCCAATCGACCAAACAACAATTGAGCCCTGTTCTCCGTTCGATTCCCTACGTTTTATTCCAATGGTTCGACCGCGGTCGTCGTGCATGTTTTCGAGAAAATCGCGAAAAACCCAAATCGCTCCGAGGTAATTCGAAGTTCCGATAGATTTAAGATTCCTTCGTATCGTAGTGCGACGAAAGTCTAAAATCGTCCAATCGACCAACCAACCATTGCTCCTGTTCGCCGTTCCATTGCCTACGTTTTACTCTAATGGTTCGACCACGGTCGTCGTGCTGGTTTTCGAGAAAATCGCGAAAAACCCAAATCGCACCGAGGAAATTCGAAGTTCCGACAGATTTAAGATTCTTTTGTACCAGTGCGACGAAAGTCTAAAATCGTCCAATCGACCAAACAACAATTGAGCCCTGTTCTCCGTTCCATTCCCTACGTTTGACTCTAATGGTTCGACCGCGGTCGTCGTGCATGTTTTCGAGAAAATCGGGATAAATCCAATCGCTCCGAGGTAATTCGAAGTTCCGACAGATTTAAGATTCATTTGTACCAGTGCGACGAAAGTCTAAAATCGTGCAATCGACCAAACAACAATTGAGCCCTGTTCTCCGTTCCATTCCCTACGTTTTACTCTAATGGATCGACCGCGGTCGTCGTGCATGTTTTCGAGAAAATCGCGAAAAACCCAAATCGTTCCGAGGTAATTCGAAGTTCCGATAGATTTAAGATTCCTTCGTATCTTAGTGCGACGGAAGTCTAAAATCGTGCAATCGACCGAACAACAATTGAGCCCTGTTCTCCGTTCCATTCCCTACGTTTTACTCCAATGGTTCGACCGCGGTCGTCGTGCATGTTTTCGAGAAAATCGCGATAAATCCAATCGCTCCGAGGTAATTCGAAGTTCCGACAGATTTAAGATTCCTTCGTTCCGTAGTGCGACGAATGTCTAAAATCGTCCAATCGACCAAACAACCATTGATTCCTGTTCGCCGTTCCATTGCCTACGTTTTACTCTAATGGTTCGACCGCGGTCGTCGTGCTGGTTTTTGAGAAAATCACGAAAAACCCCAATCGCTCCGAGGTAATTCGAAGTTCCGACAGATTTAAGATTCCTTTCAACCAGTGCGACGAATGTCTAAAATCGTCCAATCGACCAAACAACAATTGAGCCCTCTTTTCCGTTCCATTCCCTACGTTTTACTCTAATGGTTCGACCGCGGTCGTCGTGCTTGTTTTTGAGAAAATCGCGATAAATCCAATCGCTCCGAGGTAATTCGAAGTTCCGATAGATTTAAGATTCCTTCGTATCGTAGTGCGACGATAGTCTAAAATCGTCCAATCGACCAAACAACCATTGAGCCCTGTTCTCCGTTCCATTGCCTACGTTTTACGCTAATGGTTCGACCACGGTCGTCCTGCAGGTTTTCGAGAAAATCGCGATAACTCCAATCGCTCCGAGGAAATTCGAAGTTCCGACAGATTTAAGATTCATTTGTACCAGTGCGACGAAAGTCTAAAATCGTCCAATCGACCAAACAACAATTGAGCCCTGTTCTCCGTTCGATTACCTACGTTTTACTCCAATGGTTCGACCGCGGTCGTCGTGCATGTTTTCGAGAAAATCGCGAAAAACCCAAATCGCTCCGAGGTAATTCGAAGTTCCGATAGATTTAAGATTCCTTCGTATCGTAGTGCGACGAAAGTCTAAAATCGTCCAATCGACCAACCAACCATTGCTCCTGTTCGCCGTTCCATTGCCTACGTTTTACTCTAATGGTTCGACCGGGGTCGTCGTGCTGGTTTTCGAGAAAATCGCGATAAATCCAATCGCTCCGAGGTAATTCGATGTTCCGATAGATTTAAGATTCCTGCGTACCGTAGTGCGACGAAAGTCTCAAATCGTCCAATCGACCAAACAACCATTGATTCCTGTTCGCCGTTCCATTGCCTACGTTTTACTCTAATGGTTCGACCGCGGTCGTCGTGCTGGTTTTCGAGAAAATCACGAAAAACCCCAATCGCTCCGAGGTAATTCGATGTTCCGATAGATTTAAGATTCCTTCGTATCGTAGTGCGACGAAAGTCTAAAATCGTCCAATCGACCAAACAACCATTAAGCCCTGTTCTCCTTTCCATTGCCTACGTTTTACGCTAATGGTTCGACCACGGTCGTCCTGCAGGTTTTCGAGAAAATCGCGATAAATCCAATCGCTCCGAGGTAATTCGAAGTTCCGACAGATTTAAGATTCCTGCGTACCGTAGTGCGACGAAAGTCTAAAATCGTCCAATCGACCAAACAACAATTGATTCCTGTTCGCCGTTCCATTGCCTACGTTTTACTCTAATAGTTCGACCGCGGTCGTCGTGCATGTTTTTGAGAAAATCGCGAAAAACCCAAATCGCTCCGAGGTAATTCGAAGTTCCGACAGATTTAAGATTCCTTCGTTCCGCAGTGCGACGAAAGTCTAAAATCGTCCAATCGACCAAACAACAATTGAGCCCTGTTTTCCGTTCCATTCCCTACGTTTTACTCTAATGGTTCGACCGCGGTCGTCGTGCTTGTTTTCGAGAAAATCGCGATAAATCCAATCGCTCCGAGGTAATTCGAAGTTCCGACAGATTTAAGATTCCTGCGTACCGTAGTGCGACGAAAGTCTCAAATCTTCCAATCGACCAAACAATCATTGATTCCTGCTCGCCGTTCCATTGCCTACGTTTTACTCTAATGGTTTGACCGCGGTCGTCGTGCTGGTTTTTGAGAAAATCGCGATAAATCCAATCGCTCCGAGGTAATTCGAAGTTCCGACAGATTTAAGATTCCTGCGTACCGTAGTGCGACGAAAGTCTAAAATCCTCCAATCGACCAAACAACTATTGATCCCCGTTCGCCGTTCCATTGCCTACGTTTTACTCTAATGGTTCGACCGGGGTCGTCGTGCTGGTTTTTGAGAAAATCGCGAAAAACCCCAATCGCTCCGAGGTAATTCGATGTTCCGATACATTTAAGATACCTGCGTACCGTAGTGCGACGAAAGTCTCAAATCGTCCAATCGACCAAACAACAATTGATTCCTGTTCGCCGTTCCATTGCCTACGTTTTACGCTAATGGTTCGACCACGGTCGTCCTGCAGGTTTTCGAGGAAATCGCGATAAATCCAATCGCTCCGAGGTAATTCGAAGTTCCGACAGATTTAAGATTCCTTCGTTCCGTAGTGCGACGAATGTCTAAAATCGTCCACTCGACCAAACAACAACAGATACCTGTTCCCCGTTCCATTGCCTACGTTTTACTCTAATGGTTCGACTGCGTTCGTCGTGCTGGAAGTCGAGAAAATCGCGAAAAACACCAATCGTTCCGAGGTTCTTCGAAGTTCCGAAAGATTTAAGATTCCTTTGTACCGAAGTGCGACGCAAGTCTAAAATCGTCCAATCGACCAAACAACCATTGATCCCTGTTCGCCGTTCCATTGTCTACGTTTTACTCTAATGGTTCGACTGCGTTCGTCGTGCTGGTTTTCGAGAAAATCGCGATAAATCCAATCGCACCGAGGTAATTCGAAGTTCCGACAGATTTAAGATTCCTTCGTTCCGCAGTGCGACGAAAGTCTAAAATCGTCCAATCGACCAAACAACAATTGAGCCCTGTTTTCCGTTCCATTCCCTACGTTTTACTCTAATGGTTCGACCGCGGTCGTCGTGCTTGTTTTCGAGAAAATCGCGATAAATCCAATCGCTGCGAGGTAATTCGAAGTTCCGACAGATTTAAGATTCCTGCGTACCGTAGTGCGACGAAAGTCTCAAATCTTCCAATCGACCAAACAATCATTGATTCCTGCTCGCCATTCCATTGCCTACGTTTTACTCTAATGGTTTGACCGCGGTCGTCGTGCTGGTTTTTGAGAAAATCGCGATAAATCCAATCGCTCCGAGGTAATTCGAAGTTCCGACAGATTTAAGATTCCTGCGTACCGTAGTGCGACGAAAGTCTAAAATCCTCCAATCGACCAAACAACTATTGATCCCCGTTCGCCGTTCCATTGCCTACGTTTTACTCTAATGGTTCGACCGGGGTCGTCGTGCATGTTTTCGAGAAAATCGTGAAAAACCCAAATCGCTCCGAGGTAATTCGAAGTTCCGATAGATTTAAGATTCCTTCGTATCGTAGTGCGACGAAAGTCTAAAATCGTCCAATCGACCAAACAACCATTGAGCCCTGTTCTCCGTTCCATTGCCTACGTTTTACGCTAATGGTTCGACCACGGTCGTCCTGCAGGTTTTCGAGAAAATCGCGATAAATCCAATCGCTCCGAGGTAATTCGAAGTTCCGACAGATTTAAAATTGCTTCGTACCGTAGTGCGACGAAAGTCTAAAATCGTCCAATCGACCAAACAACCAATGATCCCTGTTCCCGGTTCCATTGCCTACGTTTTAGTCTAATGGTTCGACCGCGGTCGTCGTGCTGGTTTTCGAGAAAATCGCGAAAAACCCAAATCACTCCGCGGAAATTCGAAGTTCCGACAGATTTAAGATTCCTCTGTACCAGTGCGACGAAAGTCTAAAATCGTCCAATCGACCAAAAACAATTGAGCCCTGTTCTCCGTTCCATTCCCTACGTTTTACTCTAATGGTTCGACCGCGGTCGTCGTGCATGTTTTGCGAGAAATTCGCGATAAATCCAATCGCACCGAGGTAATTCGAAGATCCCACAGATTTGAGATTCATTTGTACCAGTGCGACGAAAGTCTAAAATCGTCCAATCGACCAAACAACAATTGAGCCCTGTTCTCCGTTCCATTCCCTACGTTTGACTCTAATGGTTCGACCGCGGTCGACGTGCATGTTTTCGAGAAAATCGCGATAAATCCAATCGCTCCGAGGTAATTCGAAGTTCCGACAGATTTAAGATTCCTGCGTACCGTAGTGCGACGAAAGTCTCAAATCTTCCAATCGACCAAACAATCATTGATTCCTGCTCGCCGTTCCATTGCCTACGTTTTACTCTAATGGTTTGACCGCGGTCGTCGTGCTGGTTTTCGAGAAAATCGCGATAAATCCAATCGCACCGAGGTAATTCGAAGTTCCGACAGAATTAAGATTCCTTCGTTCCGCAGTGCGACGAAAGTCTAAAATCGTCCAATCGACCAAACAACAATTGAGCCCTGTTTTCCGTTCCGTTCCCTACGTTTTACTCTAATGGTTCGACCGCGGTCGTCGTGCTTGTTTTCGAGAAAATCGCGATAAATCCAATCGCTCCGAGGTAATTCGAAGTTCCGACAGATTTAAGATTCCTGCGTACCGTAGTGCGACGAAAGTCTCAAATCTTCCAATCGACCAAACAATCATTGATTCCTGCTCGCCGTTCCATTGCCTACGTTTTACTCTAATGGTTCGACCGCGGTCGTCGTGCATGTTTTCGAGAAAATCGCGAAAAACCCCAATCGCTCCGAGGTAATTCGATGTTCCGATACATTTAAGATACCTGCGTACCGTAGTGCGACGAAAGTCTAAAATCGTCCAATCGACCAAACAACAATTGATTCCTGTCCGCCGTTCCATTCCCTACGTTTTACTCTAATGGTTCGACCGCGGTCGTCGTGCATGTTTTCGAGAAAATCTCGATAAATCCAATCGCTCCGAGGTAATTCGAAGTTCCGACAGATTTAAGATTCCTGCGTTCCGTAGTGCGACGAAAGTCTCAAATCGTCCAATCGACCAAACAACAATTGATTCCTTTCCGCCGTTCCATTGCCTACGTTTTACTCTAATGGTTCGACCGCGGTCGTCGTGCTGGTTTTTGAGAAAATCGCGAAAAACCCAAATCGCTCCGAGGAAATTCGAAGTTCCGACAGATTTAAGATTCATTTGTACCAGTGCGACGAAAGTCTAAAATCGTCCAATCGACCAAACAACAATTGAGCCCTGTTCTCCGTTCGATTCCCTACGTTTTACTCCAATGGTTCGACCGCGGTCGTCGTGCATGTTTTCGAGAAAATCGCGAAAAACCCAAATCGCTCCGAGGTAATTCGAAGTTCCGATAGATTTAAGATTCCTTCGTATCGTAGTGCGACGAAAGTCTAAAATCGTCCAATCGACCAAACAACCATTGATTCCTGTTCGCCGTTCCATTGCCTACGTTTTACTCTAATGGTTCGACCGCGGTCGTCGTGCTGGTTTTTGAGAAAATCACGAAAAACCCCAATCGCTCCGAGGTAATTCGAAGTTCCGATAGATTTAAGATTCCTTCGTATCGTAGTGCGACGAAAGTCTAAAATCGTGCAATCGACCGAACAACAATTGAGCCCTGTTTTCCGTTCCATTCCCTACGTTTTACTCCAATGGTTCGACCGCGGTCGTCGTGCATGTTTTCGAGAAAATCGCGAAAAACCCAAATCGCACCGAGGAAATTCGAAGTTCCGACAGATTTAAGATTCCTTTGTACCAGTGCGACGAAAGTCTAAAATCGTCCAATCGACCAAACAACAATTGAGCCCTGTTCTCCGTTCCATTCCCTACGTTTGACTCTAATGGTTCGACCGCGGTCGTCGTGCATGTTTTCGAGAAAATCGCGATAAATCCAAACGCTCCGAGGTAATTCGAAGTTCCGACAGATTTAAGATTCATTTGTACCAGTGCGACGAAAGTCTAAAATCGTGCAATCGACCAAACAACAATTGAGCCCTGTTCTCCGTTCCATTCCCTACGTTTTACTCTAATGGATCGACCGCGGTCGTCGTGCATGTTTTCGAGAAAATCGCGAAAAACCCAAATCGTTCCGAGGTAATTCGAAGTTCCGATAGATTTAAGATTCCTTCGTATCTTAGTGCGACGGAAGTCTAAAATCGTGCAATCGACCGAACAACAATTGAGCCCTGTTTTCCGTTCCATTCCCTACGTTTTACTCCAATGGTTCGACCGCGGTCGTCGTGCATGTTTTCGAGAAAATCGCGATAAATCCAATCGCTCCGAGGTAATTCGAAGTTCCGACAGATTTAAGATTCCTTCGTTCCGTAGTGCGACGAATGTCTAAAATCGTCCAATCGACCAAACAACCATTGATTCCTGTTCGCCGTTCCATTGCCTACGTTTTACTCTAATGGTTCGACCGCGGTCGTCGTGCTGGTTTTTGAGAAAATCACGAAAAACCCCAATCGCTCCGAGGTAATTCGAAGTTCCGATAGATTTAAGATTCCTTCGTATCGTAGTGCGACGAAAGTCTAAAATCGTCCAATCGACCAAACAACCATTGAGCCCTGTTCTCCGTTCCATTGCCTACGTTTTACGCTAATGGTTCGACCACGGTCGTCCTGCAGGTTTTCGAGAAAATCGCGATAACTCCAATCGCTCCGAGGAAATTCGAAGTTCCGACAGATTTAAGATTCATTTGTACCAGTGCGACGAAAGTCTAAAATCGTCCAATCGACCAAACAACAATTGAGCCCTGTTCTCCGTTCGATTACCTACGTTTTACTCCAATGGTTCGACCGCGGTCGTCGTGCATGTTTTCGAGAAAATCGCGAAAAACCCAAATCGCTCCGAGGTAATTCGAAGTTCCGATAGATTTAAGATTCCTTCGTATCGTAGTGCGACGAAAGTCTAAAATCGTCCAATCGACCAACCAACCATTGCTCCTGTTCGCCGTTCCATTGCCTACGTTTTACTCTAATGGTTCGACCGGGGTCGTCGTGCTGGTTTTCGAGAAAATCGCGATAAATCCAATCGCTCCGAGGTAATTCGATGTTCCGATAGATTTAAGATTCCTGCGTACCGTAGTGCGACGAAAGTCTCAAATCGTCCAATCGACCAAACAACCATTGATTCCTGTTCGCCGTTCCATTGCCTACGTTTTACTCTAATGGTTCGACCGCGGTCGTCGTGCTGGTTTTCGAGAAAATCACGAAAAACCCCAATCGCTCCGAGGTAATTCGATGTTCCGATAGATTTAAGATTCCTTCGTATCGTAGTGCGACGAAAGTCTAAAATCGTCCAATCGACCAAACAACCATTAAGCCCTGTTCTCCTTTCCATTGCCTACGTTTTACGCTAATGGTTCGACCACGGTCGTCCTGCAGGTTTTCGAGAAAATCGCGATAAATCCAATCGCTCCGAGGTAATTCGAAGTTCCGATAGATTTAAGATTCCTTCGTATCGTAGTGCGACGAAAGTCTCAAATCGTCCAATCGACCAAACAACAATTGATTCCTGTTCGCCGTTCCATTGCCTACGTTTTACTCTAATGGTTCGACCGCGGTCGTCGTGCTGGTTTTTGAGAAAATCGCGAAAAAACCAAATCGCTCCGAGGAAATTCGAAGTTCCGACAGATTTAAGATTCCTTTGTACCAGTGCGACGAAAGTCTAAAATCGTCCAATCGACCAAACAACAATTGATCCCCGTTCGCCGTTCCATTGTCTACGTTTTACTCTAATGGTTCGCCAGCGGTCGTCGTGTTTGTTTTCGAGAAAATCGCGATAAATACAATCGCTCCGAGGTAATTCGACGATCCGACAGGTTTAAGATTCCTACGTACCGTAGTGCGACGAAAGTCTAAAATCGTCGAATGGAACAAACAACATTGATTCCTGTTCGCCGTTCCATTGCCTACGTTTTACTCTAATGGTTTGACCGCGGTCGTCGTGCTGGTTTTTGAGAAAATCGCGATAAATCCAATCGCTCCGAGGTAATTCGAAGTTCCGACAGATTTAAGATTCCTGCGTACCGTAGTGCGACGAAAGTCTAAAATCCTCCAATCGACCAAACAACTATTGATCCCCGTTCGCCGTTCCATTGCCTACGTTTTACTCTAATGGTTCGACTGCGTTCGTCGTGCTGGAAATCGAGAAAATCGCGAAAAACACCAATCGTTCCGAGGTTCTTCGAAGTTCCGAAAGATTTAAGATTCCTTTGTACCGAAGTGCGACGCAAGTCTAAAATCGTCCAATCGACCAAACAACCATTGGTCCCTGTTCGCCGTTCCATTGTCTACGTTTTACTCTAATGGTTCGACTGCGTTCGTCGTGCTGGTTTTCGAGAAAATCGCGATAAATCCAATCGCACCGAGGTAATTCGAAGTACCGACAGATTTAAGATTCCTTCGTTCCGCAGTGCGACGAAAGTCTAAAATCGTCCAATCGACCAAACAACAATTGAGCCCTGTTTTCCGTCCCATTCCCTACGTTTTACTCTAATGGTTCGACCGCGGTCGTCGTGCTTGTTTTCGAGAAAATCGCGATAAATCCAATCGCTCCGAGGTAATTCGAAGTTCCGACAGATTTAAGATTCCTGCGTACCGTAGTGCGACGAAAGTCTCAAATCTTCCAATCGACCAAACAATCATTGATTCCTGCTCGCCGTTCCATTGCCTACGTTTTACTCTAATGGTTTGACCGCGGTCGTCGTGCTGGTTTTTGAGAAAATCGCGATAAATCCAATCGCTCCGAGGTAATTCGAAGTTCCGACAGATTTAAGATTCCTGCGTACCGTAGTGCGACGAAAGTCTAAAATCCTCAAATCGACCAAACAACTATTGATCCCCGTTCGCCGTTCCATTGCCTACGTTTTACTCTAATGGTTCGACCGGGGTCGTCGTGCTGGTTTTCGAGAAAATCGCGAAAAACCCAAATCGCTCCGAGGAAATTCGAAGTTCCGACAGATTTAAGATTCTTTCGTATCGTAGTGCGACGAAAGTCTAAAATCGTCCAATCGACCAAACAACCATTAAGCCCTGTTCTCCTTTCCATTGCCTACGTTTTACGCTAATGGTTCGACCACGGTCGTCCTGCAGGTTTTCGAGAAAATCGCGATAAATCCAATCGCTCCGAGGTAATTCGAAGTTCCGACAGATTTAAAATTGCTTCGTACCGTAGTGCGACGAAAGTCTAAAATCTTCCAATCGACCAAACAACCAATGATCCCTGTTCCCGGTTCCATTGCCTACGTTTTAGTCTAATGGTTCGACCGCGGTCGTCGTGCTGGTTTTCGAGAAAATCGCGAAAAACCCAAATCGCTCCGCGGAAATTCGAAGTTCCGACAGATTTAAGATTCCTTTGTACCAGTGCGACGAAAGTCTAAAATCGTCCAATCGACCAAAAACAATTGAGCCCTGTTCTCCGTTCCATTCCCTACGTTTTACTCTAATGGTTCGACCGCGGTCGTCGTGCATGTTTTCGAGAAAATCGCGAAAAACCCAAATCGCTCCGAGGTAACTCGAAGTTCCGATAGATTTAAGATTCCTTCGTATCGTAGTGCGACGAAAGTCTAAAATCGTCCAATCGACCAAACAACCATTGAGCCCTGTTCTCCGTTCCATTGCCTACGTTTTACGCTAATGGTTCGACCACGGTCGTCCTGCAGGTTTTCGAGAAAATCGCGATAAATCCAATCGCTCCGAGGTAATTCGAAGTTCCGACAGATTTAAAATTGCTTCGTACCGTAGTGCGACGAAAGTCTAAAATCTTCCAATCGACCAAACAACCAATGATCCCTGTTCCCGGTTCCATTGCCTACGTTTTAGTCTAATGGTTCGACCGCGGTCGTCGTGCTGGTTTTCGAGAAAATCGCGAAAAACCCAAATCGCTCCGCGGAAATTCGAAGTTCCGACAGATTTAAGATTCCTTTGTACCAGTGCGACGAAAGTCTAAAATCGTCCAATCGACCAAAAACAATTGAGCCCTGTTCTCCGTTCCATTCCCTACGTTTTACTCTAATGGTTCGACCGCGGTCGTCGTGCATGTTTTCGAGAAAATCGCGAAAAACCCAAATCGCTCCGAGGTAATTCGAAGTTCCGATAGATTTAAGATTCCTTCGTATCGTAGTGCGACGAAAGTCTAAAATCGTGCAATCGACCAAACAACAATTGAGCCCTGTTCTCCGTTCCATTCCCTACGTTTTACTCTAATGGTTCCACCGCGGTCGTCGTGCATGTTTTCGAGAAAATCGTGAAAAACCCAAATCGCTCCGAGGTAATTCGAAGTTCCGATAGATTTAAGATTCCTTCGTATCGTAGTGCGACGAAAGTCTAAAATCGTCCAATCGACCAAACAACCATTGAGCCCTGTTCTCCGTTCCATTGCCTACGTTTTACGCTAATGGTTCGACCACGGTCGTCCTGCAGGTTTTCGAGAAAATCGCGATAAATCCAATCGCTCCGAGGTAATTCGAAGTTCCGACAGATTTAAAATTGCTTCGTACCGTAGTGCGACGAAAGTCTAAAATCTTCCAATCGACCAAACAACCAATGATCCCTGTTCCCGGTTCCATTGCCTACGTTTTAGTCTAATGGTTCGACCGCGGTCGTCGTGCTGGTTTTCGAGAAAATCGGGAAAAACCCAAATCGCTCCGCGGAAATTCGAAGTTCCGACAGATTTAAGATTCCTTTGTACCAGTGCGACGAAAGTCTAAAATCGTCCAATCGACCAAAAACAATTGAGCCCTGTTCTCCGTTCCATTCCCTACGTTTTACTCTAATGGTTCGACCGCGGTCGTCGTGCATGTTTTCGAGAAAATCGTGAAAAACCCAAATCGCTCCGAGGTAATTCGAAGTTCCGACAGATTTAAGATTCCTGCGTACCGTAGTGCGACGAAAGTCTCAAATCGTCCAATCGACCAAACAACCATTGATTCCTGTTGGCCGTTCCATTGCCTACGGTTTACTCTAATGGATAGACCGCGGTCGTCGTGCTGGTTTTTGAGAAAATCGCGAAAAACCCCAATCGCTCCGAGGTAATTCGATGTTCCGATACATTTAAGATACCTGCGTACCGTAGTGCGACGAAAGTCTAAAATCGTCCAATCGACCAAACAACAATTGATTCCTGTCCGCCGTTCCATTCCCTACGTTTTACTCTAATGGTTCGACCGCGGTCGTCGTGCATGTTTTCGAGAAAATCTCGATAAATCCAATCGCTCCGAGGTAATTCGAAGTTCCGACAGATTTAAGATTCCTGCGTTCCGTAGTGCGACGAAAGTCTCAAATCGTCCAATCGACCAAACAACAATTGATTCCTGTCCGCCGTTCCATTGCCTACGTTTTACTCTAATGGTTCGACCGCGGTCGTCGTGCTGGTTTTTGAGAAAATCGCGAAAAACCCAAATCGCTCCGAGGAAATTCGAAGTTCCGACAGATTTAAGATTCATTTGTACCAGTGCGACGAAAGTCTAAAATCGTCCAATCGACCAAACAACAATTGAGCCCTGTTCTCCGTTCGATTCCCTACGTTTTACTCCAATGGTTCGACCGCGGTCGTCGTGCATGTTTTCGAGAAAATCGCGAAAAACCCAAATCGCTCCGAGGTAATTCGAAGTTCCGATAGATTTAAGATTCCTTCGTATCGTAGTGCGACGAAAGTCTAAAATCGTCCAATCGACCAACCAACCATTGCTCCTGTTCGCCGTTCCATTGCCTACGTTTTACTCTAATGGTTCCACCGCGGTCGTCGTGCATGTTTTCGAGAAAATCGCGATAAATCCAATCGCACCGAGGTAATTCGAAGTTCCGACAGATTTAAGATTCCTTCGTTCCGCAGTGCGACGAAAGTCTAAAATCGTCCAATCGACCAAACAACAATTGAGCCCTGTTTTCCGTTCCATTCCCTACGTTTTACTCTAATGGTTCGACCGCGGTCGTCGTGCTTGTTTTCGAGAAAATCGCGATAAATCCAATCGCTCCGAGGTAATTCGAAGTTCCGACAGATTTAAGATTCCTGCGTACCGTAGTGCGACGAAAGTCTCAAATCTTCCAATCGACCAAACAATCATTGATTCCTGCTCGCCGTTCCATTGCCTACGTTTTACTCTAATGGTTTGACCGCGGTCGTCGTGCTGGTTTTTGAGAAAATCGCGATAAATCCAATCGCTCCGAGGTAATTCGAAGTTCCGACAGATTTAAGATTCCTGCGTACCGTAGTGCGACGAAAGTCTAAAATCCTCCAATCGACCAAACAACTATTGATCCCCGTTCGCCGTTCCATTGCCTACGTTTTACTCTAATGGTTCGACCGCGGTCGTCGTGCTGGTTTTCGAGAAAATCGCGATAAATCCAATCGCTCCGAGGTAATTCGATGTTCCGATAGATTTAAGATTCCTGCGTACCGTAGTGCGACGAAAGTCTCAAATCGTCCAATCGACAAAACAACCATTGATTCCTGTTCGCCGTTCCATTGCCTACGTTTTACTCTAATGGTTCGACCGCGGTCGTCGTGCTGGTTTTTGAGAAAATCACGAAAAACCCCAATCGCTCCGAGGTAATTCGATGTTCCGATAGATTTAAGATTCTTTCGTATCGTAGTGCGACGAAAGTCTAAAATCGTCCAATCGACCAAACAACCATTAAGCCCTGTTCTCCTTTCCATTGCCTACGTTTTACGCTAATGGTTCGACCACGGTCGTCCTGCAGGTTTTCGAGAAAATCGCGATAAATCCAATCGCTCCGAAGTAATTCGAAGTTCCGACAGATTTAAGATTCCTGCGTACCGTAGTGCGACGAAAGTCTAAAATCGTCCAATCGACCAAACAACAATTGATTCCTGTTCGCCGTTCCATTGCCTACGTTTTACTCTAATAGTTCGACCGCGGTCGTCGTGCTGGTTTTTGAGAAAATCGCGAAAAACCCAAATCCCTCCGAGGAAATTCGAAGTTCCGACAGATTTAAGATACATTTGTACCAGTGCGACGAAAGTCTAAAATCGTGCAATCGACCAAAAAACAATTGAGCCCTGTTCTCCGTTCCATTCCCTACGTTTTACTCTAATGGTTCCACCGCGGTCGTCGTGCATGTTTTCGAGAAAATCGCGAAAAACCCAAATCGCTCCGAGGTAATTCGAAGTTCCGATAGATTTAAGATTCCTTCGTATCGTAGTGCGACGAAAGTCTAAAATCGTGCAATCGACCAAACAACAATTGAGCCCTGTTCTCCGTTCCATTCCCTACGTTTTACTCTAATGGTTCCACCGCGGTCGTCGTGCATGTTTTCGAGAAAATCGTGAAAAACCCAAATCGCTCCGAGGTAATTCGAAGTTCCGATAGATTTAAGATTCCTCCGTATCGTAGTGCGACGAAAGACTAAAATCGTCCAATCGACCAAACAACCATTGAGCCCTGTTCTCCGTTCCATTGCCTACGTTTTACGCTAATGGTTCGACCACGGTCGTCCTGCAGGTTTTCGAGAAAATCGCGATAAATCCAATCGCTCCGAGGTAATTCGAAGTTCCGACAGATTTAAAATTGCTTCGTACCGTAGTGCGACGAAAGTCTAAAATCGTCCAATCGACCAAACAACCAATGATCCCTGTTCCCGGTTCCATTGCCTACGTTTTAGTCTAATGGTTCGACCGCGGTCGTCGTGCATGTTTTCGAGAAAATCGCGATAAATCCAATCGCTCCGAGGTAATTCGAAGTTCCGACAGATTTAAGATTCCTGCGTACCGTAGTGCGACGAAAGTCTCAAATCGTCCAATCGACCAAACAACCATTGATTCCTGTTGGCCGTTCCATTGCCTACGGTTTACTCTAATGGATAGACCGCGGTCGTCGTGCTGGTTTTTGAGAAAATCGCGAAAAACCCCAATCGCTCCGAGGTAATTCGATGTTCCGATACATTTAAGATACCTGCGTACCGTAGTGCGACGAAAGTCTAAAATCGTCCAATCGACCAAACAACAATTGATTCCTGTCCGCCGTTCCATTCCCTACGTTTTACTCTAATGGTTCCACCGCGGTCGTCGTGCATGTTTTCGAGAAAATCGCGAAAAACCCAAATCGCTCCGAGGTAATTCGAAGTTCCGATAGATTTAAGATTCCTTCGTATCGTAGTGCGACGAAAGTCTAAAATCGTCCAATCGACCAACCAACCATTGCTCCTGTTCGCCGTTCCATTGCCTACGTTTTACTCTAATGGTTCGACCACGGTCGTCGTGCTGGTTTTCGAGAAAATCGCGAAAAACCCAAATCGCACCGAGGAAATTCGAAGTTCCGACAGATTTAAGATTCCTTTGTACCAGTGCGACGAAAGTCTAAAATCGTCCAATCGACCAAACAACAATTGAGCCCTGTTCTCCGTTCCATTCCCTACGTTTGACTCTAATGGTTCGACCGCGGTCGTCGTGCATGTTTTCGAGAAAATCGCGATAAATCCAATCGCTCCGAGGTAATTCGAAGTTCCGACAGATTTAAGATTCATTTGTACCAGTGCGACGAAAGTCTAAAATCGTGCAATCGACCAAACAACAATTGAGCCCTGTTCTCCGTTCCATTCCCTACGTTTTACTCTAATGGATCGACCGCGGTCGTCGTGCATGTTTTCGAGAAAATCGCGAAAAACCCAAATCGTTCCGAGGTAATTCGAAGTTCCGATAGATTTAAGATTCCTTCGTATCTTAGTGCGACGGAAGTCTAAAATCGTGCAATCGACCGAACAACAATTGAGCCCTGTTCTCCGTTCCATTCCCTACGTTTTACTCCAATGGTTCGACCGCGGTCGTCGTGCATGTTTTCGAGAAAATCGCGATAAATCCAATCGCTCCGAGGTAATTCGAAGTTCCGACAGATTTAAGATTCCTTCGTTCCGTAGTGCGACGAATGTCTAAAATCGTCCAATCGACCAAACAACAACAGATACCTGTTCCCCGTTCCATTGCCTACGTTTTACTCTAATGGTTCGACTGCGTTCGTCGTGCTGGAAGTCGAGAAAATCGCGAAAAACACCAATTGTTCCGAGGTTCTTCGAAGTTCCGACAGATTTAAGATTCCTTTCAACCAGTGCGACGAATGTCTAAAATCGTCCAATCGACCAAACAACAATTGCGCCCTGTTTTCCGTTCCATTCCCTACGTTTTACTCTAATGGTTCGACCGCGGTCGTCGTGCTTGTTTTTGAGAAAATCGCGATAAATCCAATCGCTCCGAGGTAATTCGAAGTTCCGACAGATTTAAAATTGCTTCGTACCGTAGTGCGACGAAAGTCTAAAATCTTCCAATCGACCAAACAACCAATGATCCCTGTTCCCGGTTCCATTGCCTACGTTTTAGTATAATGGTTCGACCGCGGTCGTCGTGCTGGTTTTCAAGAAAATCGCGAAAAACCCAAATCGCTCCGCGGAAATTCGAAGTTCCGACAGATTTAAGATTCCTTTGTACCAGTGCGACGAAAGTCTAAAATCGTCCAATCGACCAAAAACAATTGAGCCCTGTTCTCCGTTCCATTCCCTACGTTTTACTCTAATGGTTCGACCGCGGTCGTCGTGCATGTTTTCGAGAAAATCGCGAAAAACCCAAATCGCTCCGAGGTAATTCGAAGTTCCGATAGATTTAAGATTCCTTCGTATCGTAGTGCGACGAAAGTCTAAAATCGTGCAATCGACCAAACAACAATTGAGCCCTGTTCTCCGTTCCATTCCCTACGTTTTACTCTAATGGTTCGACCGCGGTCGTCGTGCATGTTTTGCGAGAAATTCGCGATAAATCCAATCGCACCGAGGTAATTCGAAGTTCCCACAGATTTAAGATTCCTGCGTACCGTAGTGCGACGAAAGTCTCAAATCGTCCAATCGACCAAACAACAATTGATCCCCGTTCGCCGTTCCATTGTCTACGTTTTACTCTAATGGTTCGCCAGCGGTCGTCGTGTTTGTTTCCGAGAAAATCGCGATAAATACAATCGCTCCGAGGTAATTCGACGATCCGACAGGTTTATGATTCCTACGTACCGTAGTGCGACGAAAGTCTAAAATCGTCGAATCGAACAAACAACATTGCTCCCTGTTCGCCGTTCTATTGTCCACGTTTTACTCTAATGGTTCGACCGCGGTCGTCGTGCTTGTTTTCGAGAAAATCGCGATAAATCCAATCGCTCCGAGGTAATTCGAAGTTCCGACAGATTTAAGATTCCTGCGTACCGTAGTGCGACGAAAGTCTCAAATCGTCCAATCGACCAAACAACCAATGATTCCTGTTGGCCGTTCCATTGCCTACGGTTTACTCTAATGGATCGACCGCGGTCGTCGTGCTGGTTTTTGAGAAAATCGCGAAAAACCCCAATCGCTCCGAGGTAATTCGATGTTCCGATACATTTAAGATACCTGCGTACCGTAGTGCGACGAAAGTCTCAAATCGTCCAATCGACCAAACAACAATTGATTCCTGTCCGCCGTTCCATTGCCTACGTTTTACTCTAATGGTTCGACCGCGGTCGTCGTGCTGGTTTTTGAGAAAATCGCGAAAAACCCAAATCGCTCCGAGGAAATTCGAAGTTCCGACAGATTTAAGATTCATTTGTACCAGTGCGACGAAAGTCTAAAATCGTCCAATCGACCAAACAACAATTGAGCCCTGTTCTCCGTTCCATTCCCTACGTTTGACTCTAATGGTTCGACCGCGGTCGTCGTGCATGTTTTCGAGAAAATCGCGATAAATCCAATCGCTCCGAGGTAATTCGAAGTTCCGACAGATTTAAGATTCCTGCGTACCGTAGTGCGACGAAAGTCTCAAATCGTCCAATCGACCAAACAACCATTGATTCCTGTTGGCCGTTCCATTGCCTACGGTTTACTCTAATGGATAGACCGCGGTCGTCGTGCTGGTTTTTGAGAAAATCGCGAAAAACCCCAATCGCTCCGAGGTAATTCGATGTTCCGATACATTTAAGATACCTGCGTACCGTAGTGCGACGAAAGTCTAAAATCGTCCAATCGACCAAACAACAATTGATTCCTGTCCGCCGTTCCATTCCCTACGTTTTACTCTAATTGTTCGACCGCGGTCGTCGTGCATGTTTTCGAGAAAATCTCGATAAATCCAATCGCTCCGAGGTAATTCGAAGTTCCGACAGATTTAAGATTCCTGCGTTCCGTAGTGCGACGAAAGTCTCAAATCGTCCAATCGACCAAACAACAATTGATTCCTGTCCGCCGTTCCATTGCCTACGTTTTACTCTAATGGTTCGACCGCGGTCGTCGTGCTGGTTTTTGAGAAAATCGCGAAAAACCCAAATCGCTCCGAGGAAATTCGAAGTTCCGACAGATTTAAGATTCATTTGTACCAGTGCGACGAAAGTCTAAAATCGTCCAATCGACCAAACAACAATTGAGCCCTGTTCTCCGTTCGATTCCCTACGTTTTACTCCAATGGTTCGACCGCGGTCGTCGTGCATGTTTTCGAGAAAATCGCGAAAAACCCAAATCGCTCCGAGGTAATTCGAAGTTCCGATAGATTTAAGATTCCTTCGTATCGTAGTGCGACGAAAGTCTAAAATCGTCCAATCGACCAACCAACCATTGCTCCTGTTCGCCGTTCCATTGCCTACGTTTTACTCTAATGGTTCGACCACGGTCGTCGTGCTGGTTTTCGAGAAAATCGCGAAAAACCCAAATCGCACCGAGGAAATTCGAAGTTCCGACAGATTTAAGATTCCTTTGTACCAGTGCGACGAAAGTCTAAAATCGTCCAATCGACCAAACAACTATTGATCCCCGTTCGCCGTTCCATTGCCTACGTTTTACTCTAATGGTTCGACCGGGGTCGTCGTGCTGGTTTTCGAGAAAATCGCGATAAATCCAATCGCTCCGAGGTAATTCGATGTTCCGATAGATTTAAGATTCCTGCGTACCGTAGTGCGACGAAAGTCTCAAATCGTCCAATCGACCAAACAACAATTGATTCCTGTCCGCCGTTCCATTGCCTACGTTTTACTCTAATGGTTCGACCGCGGTCGTCGTGCTGGTTTTTGAGAAAATCGCGAAAAACCCAAATCGCTCCGAGGAAATTCGAAGTTCCGACAGATTTAAGATTCATTTGTACCAGTGCGACGAAAGTCTAAAATCGTCCAATCGACCAAACAACAATTGAGCCCTGTTCTCCGTTCCATTCCCTACGTTTGACTCTAATGGTTCGACCGCGGTCGTCGTGCATGTTTTCGAGAAAATCGCGATAAATCCAATCGCTCCGAGGTAATTCGAAGTTCCGACAGATTTAAGATTCCTGCGTACCGTAGTGCGACGAAAGTCTCAAATCGTCCAATCGACCAAACAACCATTGATTCCTGTTGGCCGTTCCATTGCCTACGGTTTACTCTAATGGATAGACCGCGGTCGTCGTGGTGGTTTTTGAGAAAATCGCGAAAAACCCCAATCGCTCCGAGGTAATTCGATGTTCCGATACATTTAAGATACCTGCGTACCGTAGTGCGACGAAAGTCTAAAATCGTCCAATCGACCAAACAACAATTGATTCCTGTCCGCCGTTCCATTCCCTACGTTTTACTCTAATTGTTCGACCGCGGTCGTCGTGCATGTTTTCGAGAAAATCTCGATAAATCCAATCGCTCCGAGGTAATTCGAAGTTCCGACAGATTTAAGATTCCTGCGTTCCGTAGTGCGACGAAAGTCTCAAATCGTCCAATCGACCAAACAACAATTGATTCCTGTCCGCCGTTCCATTGCCTACGTTTTACTCTAATGGTTCGACCGCGGTCGTCGTGCTGGTTTTTGAGAAAATCGCGAAAAACCCAAATCGCTCCGAGGAAATTCGAAGTTCCGACAGATTTAAGATTCATTTGTACCAGTGCGACGAAAGTCTAAAATCGTCCAATCGACCAAACAACAATTGAGCCCTGTTCTCCGTTCGATTCCCTACGTTTTACTCCAATGGTTCGACCGCGGTCGTCGTGCATGTTTTCGAGAAAATCGCGAAAAACCCAAATCGCTCCGAGGTAATTCGAAGTTCCGATAGATTTAAGATTCCTTCGTATCGTAGTGCGACGAAAGTCTAAAATCGTCCAATCGACCAACCAACCATTGCTCCTGTTCGCCGTTCCATTGCCTACGTTTTACTCTAATGGTTCGACCACGGTCGTCGTGCTGGTTTTCGAGAAAATCGCGAAAAACCCAAATCGCACCGAGGAAATTCGAAGTTCCGACAGATTTAAGATTCCTTTGTACCAGTGCGACGAAAGTCTAAAATCGTCCAATCGACCAAACAACTATTGATCCCCGTTCGCCGTTCCATTGCCTACGTTTTACTCTAATGGTTCGACCGGGGTCGTCGTGCTGGTTTTCGAGAAAATCGCGATAAATCCAATCGCTCCGAGGTAATTCGATGTTCCGATAGATTTAAGATTCCTGCGTACCGTAGTGCGACGAAAGTCTCAAATCGTCCAATCGACCAAACAACAATTGATTCCTGTCCGCCGTTCCATTGCCTACGTTTTACTCTAATGGTTCGACCGCGGTCGTCGTGCTGGTTTTTGAGAAAATCGCGAAAAACCCAAATCGCTCCGAGGAAATTCGAAGTTCCGACAGATTTAAGATTCATTTGTACCAGTGCGACGAAAGTCTAAAATCGTCCAATCGACCAAACAACAATTGAGCCCTGTTCTCCGTTCGATTCCCTACGTTTTACTCCAATGGTTCGACCGCGGTCGTCGTGCATGTTTTCGAGAAAATCGCGAAAAACCCAAATCGCTCCGAGGTAATTCGAAGTTCCGATAGATTTAAGATTCCTTCGTATCGTAGTGCGACGAAAGTCTAAAATCGTCCAATCGACCAACCAACCATTGCTCCTGTTCGCCGTTCCATTGCCTACGTTTTACTCTAATGGTTCGACCACGGTCGTCGTGCTGGTTTTCGAGAAAATCTCGATAAATCCAATCGCTCCGAGGTAATTCGAAGTTCCGACAGATTTAAAATTGCTTCGTACCGTAGTGCGACGAAAGTCTAAAATCGTCCAATCGACCAAACAACCAATGATCCCTGTTCCCGGTTCCATTGCCTACGTTTTAGTCTAATGGTTCGACCGCGGTCGTCGTGCTGGTTTTCGAGAAAATCGCGAAAAACCCAAATCGCTCCGCGGAAATTCGAAGTTCCGACAGATTTAAGATTCCTTTGTACCAGTGCGACGAAAGTCTAAAATCGTCCAATCGACCAAAAACAATTGAGCCCTGTTCTCCGTTCCATTCCCTACGTTTTACTCTAATGGTTCGACCGCGGTCGTCGTGCATGTTTTGCGAGAAATTCGCGATAAATCCAATCGCACCGAGGTAATTCGAAGATCCCACAGATTTAAGATTCCTGCGTACCGTAGTGCGACGAAAGTCTCAAATCGTCCAATCGACCAAACAACAATTGATTCCTGTTCGCCGTTCCATTGCCTACGTTTTACTCTAATGGTTCGACCGCGGTCGTCGTGCTGGTTTTTGAGAAAATCGCGAAAAACCCAAATCGCTTCGAGGAAATTCGAAGTTCCGACAGATTTAAGATTCATTTGTACCAGTGCGACGAAAGTCTAAAATCGTCCAATCGACCAAACAACAATTGAGCCCTGTTCTCCGTTCCATTCCCTACGTTTGACTCTAATGGTTCGACCGCGGTCGTCGTGCATGTTTTCGAGAAAATCGCGATAAATCCAATCGCTCCGAGGTAATTCGAAGTTCCGACAGATTTAAGATTCCTGCGTACCGTAGTGCGACGAAAGTCTCAAATCGTCCAATCGACCAAACAACCATTGATTCCTGTTGGCCGTTCCATTGCCTACGGTTTACTCTAATGGATAGACCGCGGTCGTCGTGCTGGTTTTTGAGAAAATCGCGAAAATCCCCAATCGCTCCGAGGTAATTCGATGTTCCGATACATTTAAGATACCTGCGTACCGTAGTGCGACGAAAGTCTAAAATCGTCCAATCGACCAAACAACAATTGATTCCTGTCCGCCGTTCCATTCCCTACGTTTTACTCTAATGGTTCGACCGCGGTCGTCGTGCATGTTTTCGAGAAAATCTCGATAAATCCAATCGCTCCGAGGTAATTCGAAGTTCCGACAGATTTAAGATTCCTGCGTTCCGTAGTGCGACGAAAGTCTCAAATCGTCCAATCGACCAAACAACAATTGATTCCTGTCCGCCGTTCCATTGCCTACGTTTTACTCTAATGGTTCGACCGCGGTCGTCGTGCTGGTTTTTGAGAAAATCGCGAAAAACCCAAATCGCTCCGAGGAAATTCGAAGTTCCGACAGATTTAAGATTCCTTTGTACCAGTGCGACGAAAGTCTAAAATGGTCCAATCGACCAAAAACAATTGAGCCCTGTTCTCCGTTCCATTCCCTACGTTTTACTCTAATGGTTCGACCGCGGTCGTCGTGCATGTTTTCGAGAAAATCGCGAAAAACCCAAATCGCTCCGAGGTAATTCGAAGTTCCGATAGATTTAAGATTCCTTCGTATCGTAGTGCGACGAAAGTCTAAAATCGTGCAATCGACCAAACAACAATTGAGCCCTGTTCTCCGTTCCATTCCCTACGTTTTACTCTAATGGTTCCACCGCGGTCGTCGTGCATGTTTTCGAGAAAATCGTGAAAAACCCAAATCGCTCCGAGGTAATTCGAAGTTCCGATAGATTTAAGATTCCTTCGTATCGTAGTGCGACGAAAGTCTAAAATCGTCCAATCGACCAAACAACCATTGAGCCCTGTTCTCCGTTCCATTGCCTACGTTTTACGCTAATGGTTCGACCACGGTCGTCCTGCAGGTTTTCGAGAAAATCGCGATAAATCCAATCGCTCCGAGGTAATTCGAAGTTCCGACAGATTTAAAATTGCTTCGTACCGTAGTGCGACGAAAGTCTAAAATCTTCCAATCGACCAAACAACCAATGATCCCTGTTCCCGGTTCCATTGCCTACGTTTTAGTCTAATGGTTCGACCGCGGTCGTCGTGCTGGTTTTCGAGAAAATCGCGAAAAACCCAAATCGCTCCGCGGAAATTCGAAATTCCGACAGATTTAAGATTCCTTTGTACCAGTGCGACGAAAGTCTAAAATCGTCCAATCGACCAAAAACAATTGAGCCCTGTTCTCCGTTCCATTCCCTACGTTTTACTCTAATGGTTCGACCGCGGTCGTCGTGCTGGTTTTTTGAGAAAATCGCGAAAAACCCAAATCGCTCCGAGGAAATTCGAAGTTCCGACAGATTTAAGATTCATTTGTACCAGTGCGACGAAAGTCTAAAATCGTCCAATCGACCAAACAACAATTGAGCCCTGTTCTCCGTTCCATTCCCTACGTTTGACTCTAATGGTTCGACCGCGATCGTCGTGCATGTTTTCGAGAAAATCGCGATAAATCCAATCGCTCCGAGGTAATTCGAAGTTCCGACAGATTTAAGATTCCTGCGTACCGTAGTGCGACGAAAGTCTCAAATCGTCCAATCGACCAAACAACCATTGATTCCTGTTGGCCGTTCCATTGCCTACGGTTTACTCTAATGGATAGACCGCGGTCGTCGTGCTGGTTTTTGAGAAAATCGCGAAAAACCCCAATCGCTCCGAGGTAATTCGATGTTCCGATACATTTAAGATACCTGCGTACCGTAGTGCGACGAAAGTCTAAAATCGTCCAATCGACCAAACAACAATTGATTCCTGTCCGCCGTTCCATTCCCTACGTTTTACTCTAATGGTTCGACCGCGGTCGTCGTGCATGTTTTCGAGAAAATCTCGATAAATCCAATCGCTCCGAGGTAATTCGAAGTTCCGACAGATTTAAGATTCCTGCGTTCCGTAGTGCGACGAAAGTCTCAAATCGTCCAATCGACCAAACAACAATTGATTCCTGTCCGCCGTTCCATTGCCTACGTTTTACTCTAATGGTTCGACCGCGGTCGTCGTGCTGGTTTTTGAGAAAATCGCGAAATACCCAAATCGCTCCGAGGAAATTCGAAGTTCCGACAGATTTAAGATTCATTTGTACCAGTGCGACGAAAGTCTAAAATCGTCCAATCGACCAAACAACAATTGAGCCCTGTTCTCCGTTCGATTCCCTACGTTTTACTCCAATGGTTCGACCGCGGTCGTCGTGCATGTTTTCGAGAAAATCGCGAAAAACCCAAATCGCTCCGAGGTAATTCGAAGTTCCGATAGATTTAAGATTCCTTCGTATCGTAGTGCGACGAAAGTCTAAAATCGTCCAATCGACCAACCAACCATTGCTCCTGTTCGCCGTTCCATTGCCTACGTTTTACTCTAATGGTTCCACCGCGGTCGTCGTGCATGTTTTCGAGAAAATCGCCATAAATCCAATCGCACCGAGGTAATTCGAAGTTCCGACAGATTTAAGATTCCTTCGTTCCGCAGTGCGACGAAAGTCTAAAATCGTCCAATCGACTAAACAACAATTGAGCCCTGTTTTCCGTTCCATTCCCTACGTTTTACTCTAATGGTTCGACCGCGGTCGTCGTGCTTGTTTTCGAGAAAATCGCGATAAATCCAATCGCTCCGAGGTAATTCGAAGTTCCGACAGATTTAAGATTCCTGCGTACCGTAGTGCGACGAAAGTCTCAAATCTTCCAATCGACCAAACAATCATTGATTCCTGCTCGCCGTTCCATTGCCTACGTTTTACTCTAATGGTTTGACCGCGGTCGTCGTGCTGGTTTTTGAGAAAATCGCGATAAATCCAATCGCTCCGAGGTAATTCGAAGTTCCGACGGATTTAAGATTCCTGCGTACCGTAGTGCGACGAAAGTCTAAAATCCTCCAATCGACCAAACAACTATTGATCCCCGTTCGCCGTTCCATTGCCTACGTTTTACTCTAATGGTTCGACCGCGGTCGTCGTGCTGGTTTTCGAGAAAATCGCGAAAAACCCAAATCGCTCCGAGGTAATTCGAAGTTCCGACAGATTTAAGATTCCTGCGTACCGTAGTGCGACGAAAGTCTAAAATCGTCCAATCGACCAACCAACCATTGCTCCTGTTCGCCGTTCCATTGCCTACGTTTTACTCTAATGGTTCGACCACGGTCGTCGTGCTGGTTTTCGAGAAAATCGCGAAAAACCCAAATCGCACCGAGGAAATTCGAAGTTCCGACAGATTTAAGATTCCTTTGTACCAGTGCGACGAAAGTCTAAAATCGTCCAATCGACCAAACAACTATTGATCCCCGTTCGCCGTTCCATTGCCTACGTTTTACTCTAATGGTTCGACCGGGGTCGTCGTGCTGGTTTTCGAGAAAATCGCGATAAATCCAATCGCTCCGAGGTAATTCGATGTTCCGATAGATTTAAGATTCCTGCGTACCGTAGTGCGACGAAAGTCTCAAATCGTCCAATCGACCAAACAACAATTGATTCCTGTCCGCCGTTCCATTGCCTACGTTTTAGTATAATGGTTCGACCGCGGTCGTCGTGCTGGTTTTCAAGAAAATCGCGAAAAACCCAAATCGCTCCGCGGAAATTCGAAGTTCCGACAGATTTAAGATTCCTTTGTACCAGTGCGACGAAAGTCTAAAATCGTCCAATCGACCAAAAACAATTGAGCCCTGTTCTCCGTTCCATTCCCTACGTTTTACTCTAATGGTTCGACCGCGGTCGTCGTGCATGTTTTCGAGAAAATCGCGAAAAACCCAAATCGCTCCGAGGTAATTCGAAGTTCCGATAGATTTAAGATTCCTTCGTATCGTAGTGCGACGAAAGTCTAAAATCGTGCAATCGACCAAACAACAATTGAGCCCTGTTCTCCGTTCCATTCCCTACGTTTTACTCTAATGGTTCGACCGCGGTCGTCGTGCATGTTTTGCGAGAAATTCGCGATAAATCCAATCGCACCGAGGTAATTCGAAGTTCCCACAGATTTAAGATTCCTGCGTACCGTAGTGCGACGAAAGTCTCAAATCGTCCAATCGACCAAACAACAATTGATCCCCGTTCGCCGTTCCATTGTCTACGTTTTACTCTAATGGTTCGCCAGCGGTCGTCGTGTTTGTTTCCGAGAAAATCGCGATAAATACAATCGCTCCGAGGTAATTCGACGATCCGACAGGTTTATGATTCCTACGTACCGTAGTGCGACGAAAGTCTAAAATCGTCGAATCGAACAAACAACATTGCTCCCTGTTCGCCGTTCTATTGTCCACGTTTTACTCTAATGGTTCGACCGCGGTCGTCGTGCTTGTTTTCGAGAAAATCGCGATAAATCCAATCGCTCCGAGGTAATTCGAAGTTCCGACAGATTTAAGATTCCTGCGTACCGTAGTGCGACGAAAGTCTCAAATCGTCCAATCGACCAAACAACCAATGATTCCTGTTGGCCGTTCCATTGCCTACGGTTTACTCTAATGGATCGACCGCGGTCGTCGTGCTGGTTTTTGAGAAAATCGCGAAAAACCCCAATCGCTCCGAGGTAATTCGATGTTCCGATACATTTAAGATACCTGCGTACCGTAGTGCGACGAAAGTCTCAAATCGTCCAATCGACCAAACAACAATTGATTCCTGTCCGCCGTTCCATTGCCTACGTTTTACTCTAATGGTTCGACCGCGGTCGTCGTGCTGGTTTTTGAGAAAATCGCGAAAAACCCAAATCGCTCCGAGGAAATTCGAAGTTCCGACAGATTTAAGATTCATTTGTACCAGTGCGACGAAAGTCTAAAATCGTCCAATCGACCAAACAACAATTGAGCCCTGTTCTCCGTTCCATTCCCTACGTTTGACTCTAATGGTTCGACCGCGGTCGTCGTGCATGTTTTCGAGAAAATCGCGATAAATCCAATCGCTCCGAGGTAATTCGAAGTTCCGACAGATTTAAGATTCCTGCGTACCGTAGTGCGACGAAAGTCTCAAATCGTCCAATCGACCAAACAACCATTGATTCCTGTTGGCCGTTCCATTGCCTACGGTTTACTCTAATGGATAGACCGCGGTCGTCGTGCTGGTTTTTGAGAAAATCGCGAAAAACCCCAATCGCTCCGAGGTAATTCGATGTTCCGATACATTTAAGATACCTGCGTACCGTAGTGCGACGAAAGTCTAAAATCGTCCAATCGACCAAACAACAATTGATTCCTGTCCGCCGTTCCATTCCCTACGTTTTACTCTAATTGTTCGACCGCGGTCGTCGTGCATGTTTTCGAGAAAATCTCGATAAATCCAATCGCTCCGAGGTAATTCGAAGTTCCGACAGATTTAAGATTCCTGCGTTCCGTAGTGCGACGAAAGTCTCAAATCGTCCAATCGACCAAACAACAATTGATTCCTGTCCGCCGTTCCATTGCCTACGTTTTACTCTAATGGTTCGACCGCGGTCGTCGTGCTGGTTTTTGAGAAAATCGCGAAAAACCCAAATCGCTCCGAGGAAATTCGAAGTTCCGACAGATTTAAGATTCATTTGTACCAGTGCGACGAAAGTCTAAAATCGTCCAATCGACCAAACAACAATTGAGCCCTGTTCTCCGTTCGATTCCCTACGTTTTACTCCAATGGTTCGACCGCGGTCGTCGTGCATGTTTTCGAGAAAATCGCGAAAAACCCAAATCGCTCCGAGGTAATTCGAAGTTCCGATAGATTTAAGATTCCTTCGTATCGTAGTGCGACGAAAGTCTAAAATCGTCCAATCGACCAACCAACCATTGCTCCTGTTCGCCGTTCCATTGCCTACGTTTTACTCTAATGGTTCGACCACGGTCGTCGTGCTGGTTTTCGAGAAAATCGCGAAAAACCCAAATCGCACCGAGGAAATTCGAAGTTCCGACAGATTTAAGATTCCTTTGTACCAGTGCGACGAAAGTCTAAAATCGTCCAATCGACCAAACAACTATTGATCCCCGTTCGCCGTTCCATTGCCTACGTTTTACTCTAATGGTTCGACCGGGGTCGTCGTGCTGGTTTTCGAGAAAATCGCGATAAATCCAATCGCTCCGAGGTAATTCGATGTTCCGATAGATTTAAGATTCCTGCGTACCGTAGTGCGACGAAAGTCTCAAATCGTCCAATCGACCAAACAACAATTGATTCCTGTCCGCCGTTCCATTGCCTACGTTTTACTCTAATGGTTCGACCGCGGTCGTCGTGCTGGTTTTTGAGAAAATCGCGAAAAACCCAAATCGCTCCGAGGAAATTCGAAGTTCCGACAGATTTAAGATTCATTTGTACCAGTGCGACGAAAGTCTAAAATCGTCCAATCGACCAAACAACAATTGAGCCCTGTTCTCCGTTCGATTCCCTACGTTTTACTCCAATGGTTCGACCGCGGTCGTCGTGCATGTTTTCGAGAAAATCGCGAAAAACCCAAATCGCTCCGAGGTAATTCGAAGTTCCGATAGATTTAAGATTCCTTCGTATCGTAGTGCGACGAAAGTCTAAAATCGTCCAATCGACCAACCAACCATTGCTCCTGTTCGCCGTTCCATTGCCTACGTTTTACTCTAATGGTTCGACCACGGTCGTCGTGCTGGTTTTCGAGAAAATCTCGATAAATCCAATCGCTCCGAGGTAATTCGAAGTTCCGACAGATTTAAAATTGCTTCGTACCGTAGTGCGACGAAAGTCTAAAATCGTCCAATCGACCAAACAACCAATGATCCCTGTTCCCGGTTCCATTGCCTACGTTTTAGTCTAATGGTTCGACCGCGGTCGTCGTGCTGGTTTTCGAGAAAATCGCGAAAAACCCAAATCGCTCCGCGGAAATTCGAAGTTCCGACAGATTTAAGATTCCTTTGTACCAGTGCGACGAAAGTCTAAAATCGTCCAATCGACCAAAAACAATTGAGCCCTGTTCTCCGTTCCATTCCCTACGTTTTACTCTAATGGTTCGACCGCGGTCGTCGTGCATGTTTTGCGAGAAATTCGCGATAAATCCAATCGCACCGAGGTAATTCGAAGATCCCACAGATTTAAGATTCCTGCGTACCGTAGTGCGACGAAAGTCTCAAATCGTCCAATCGACCAAACAACAATTGATTCCTGTTCGCCGTTCCATTGCCTACGTTTTACTCTAATGGTTCGACCGCGGTCGTCGTGCTGGTTTTTGAGAAAATCGCGAAAAACCCAAATCGCTTCGAGGAAATTCGAAGTTCCGACAGATTTAAGATTCATTTGTACCAGTGCGACGAAAGTCTAAAATCGTCCAATCGACCAAACAACAATTGAGCCCTGTTCTCCGTTCCATTCCCTACGTTTGACTCTAATGGTTCGACCGCGGTCGTCGTGCATGTTTTCGAGAAAATCGCGATAAATCCAATCGCTCCGAGGTAATTCGAAGTTCCGACAGATTTAAGATTCCTGCGTACCGTAGTGCGACGAAAGTCTCAAATCGTCCAATCGACCAAACAACCATTGATTCCTGTTGGCCGTTCCATTGCCTACGGTTTACTCTAATGGATAGACCGCGGTCGTCGTGCTGGTTTTTGAGAAAATCGCGAAAATCCCCAATCGCTCCGAGGTAATTCGATGTTCCGATACATTTAAGATACCTGCGTACCGTAGTGCGACGAAAGTCTAAAATCGTCCAATCGACCAAACAACAATTGATTCCTGTCCGCCGTTCCATTCCCTACGTTTTACTCTAATGGTTCGACCGCGGTCGTCGTGCATGTTTTCGAGAAAATCTCGATAAATCCAATCGCTCCGAGGTAATTCGAAGTTCCGACAGATTTAAGATTCCTGCGTTCCGTAGTGCGACGAAAGTCTCAAATCGTCCAATCGACCAAACAACAATTGATTCCTGTCCGCCGTTCCATTGCCTACGTTTTACTCTAATGGTTCGACCGCGGTCGTCGTGCTGGTTTTTGAGAAAATCGCGAAAAACCCAAATCGCTCCGAGGAAATTCGAAGTTCCGACAGATTTAAGATTCCTTTGTACCAGTGCGACGAAAGTCTAAAATGGTCCAATCGACCAAAAACAATTGAGCCCTGTTCTCCGTTCCATTCCCTACGTTTTACTCTAATGGTTCGACCGCGGTCGTCGTGCATGTTTTCGAGAAAATCGCGAAAAACCCAAATCGCTCCGAGGTAATTCGAAGTTCCGATAGATTTAAGATTCCTTCGTATCGTAGTGCGACGAAAGTCTAAAATCGTGCAATCGACCAAACAACAATTGAGCCCTGTTCTCCGTTCCATTCCCTACGTTTTACTCTAATGGTTCCACCGCGGTCGTCGTGCATGTTTTCGAGAAAATCGTGAAAAACCCAAATCGCTCCGAGGTAATTCGAAGTTCCGATAGATTTAAGATTCCTTCGTATCGTAGTGCGACGAAAGTCTAAAATCGTCCAATCGACCAAACAACCATTGAGCCCTGTTCTCCGTTCCATTGCCTACGTTTTACGCTAATGGTTCGACCACGGTCGTCCTGCAGGTTTTCGAGAAAATCGCGATAAATCCAATCGCTCCGAGGTAATTCGAAGTTCCGACAGATTTAAAATTGCTTCGTACCGTAGTGCGACGAAAGTCTAAAATCTTCCAATCGACCAAACAACCAATGATCCCTGTTCCCGGTTCCATTGCCTACGTTTTAGTCTAATGGTTCGACCGCGGTCGTCGTGCTGGTTTTCGAGAAAATCGCGAAAAACCCAAATCGCTCCGCGGAAATTCGAAGTTCCGACAGATTTAAGATTCATTTGTACCAGTGCGACGAAAGTCTAAAATCGTCCAATCGACCAAAAACAATTGAGCCCTGTTCTCCGTTCCATTCCCTACGTTTTACTCTAATGGTTCGACCGCGGTCGTCGTGCTGGTTTTTTGAGAAAATCGCGAAAAACCCAAATCGCTCCGAGGAAATTCGAAGTTCCGACAGATTTAAGATTCATTTGTACCAGTGCGACGAAAGTCTAAAATCGTCCAATCGACCAAACAACAATTGAGCCCTGTTCTCCGTTCCATTCCCTACGTTTGACTCTAATGGTTCGACCGCGATCGTCGTGCATGTTTTCGAGAAAATCGCGATAAATCCAATCGCTCCGAGGTAATTCGAAGTTCCGACAGATTTAAGATTCCTGCGTACCGTAGTGCGACGAAAGTCTCAAATCGTCCAATCGACCAAACAACCATTGATTCCTGTTGGCCGTTCCATTGCCTACGGTTTACTCTAATGGATAGACCGCGGTCGTCGTGCTGGTTTTTGAGAAAATCGCGAAAAACCCCAATCGCTCCGAGGTAATTCGATGTTCCGATACATTTAAGATACCTGCGTACCGTAGTGCGACGAAAGTCTAAAATCGTCCAATCGACCAAACAACAATTGATTCCGGTCCGCCGTTCCATTCCCTACGTTTTACTCTAATGGTTCGACCGCGGTCGTCGTGCATGTTTTCGAGAAAATCTCGATAAATCCAATCGCTCCGAGGTAATTCGAAGTTCCGACAGATTTAAGATTCCTGCGTTCCGTAGTGCGACGAAAGTCTCAAATCGTCCAATCGACCAAACAACAATTGATTCCTGTCCGCCGTTCCATTGCCTACGTTTTACTCTAATGGTTCGACCGCGGTCGTCGTGCTGGTTTTTGAGAAAATCGCGAAAAACCCAAATCGCTCCGAGGAAATTCGAAGTTCCGACAGATTTAAGATTCATTTGTACCAGTGCGACGAAAGTCTAAAATCGTCCAATCGACCAAACAACAATTGAGCCCTGTTCTCCGTTCGATTCCCTACGTTTTACTCCAATGGTTCGACCGCGGTCGTCGTGCATGTTTTCGAGAAAATCGCGAAAAACCCAAATCGCTCCGAGGTAATTCGAAGTTCCGATAGATTTAAGATTCCTTCGTATCGTAGTGCGACGAAAGTCTAAAATCGTCCAATCGACCAACCAACCATTGCTCCTGTTCGCCGTTCCATTGCCTACGTTTTACTCTAATGGTTCCACCGCGGTCGTCGTGCATGTTTTCGAGAAAATCGCCATAAATCCAATCGCACCGAGGTAATTCGAAGTTCCGACAGATTTAAGATTCCTTCGTTCCGCAGTGCGACGAAAGTCTAAAATCGTCCAATCGACTAAACAACAATTGAGCCCTGTTTTCCGTTCCATTCCCTACGTTTTACTCTAATGGTTCGACCGCGGTCGTCGTGCTTGTTTTCGAGAAAATCGCGATAAATCCAATCGCTCCGAGGTAATTCGAAGTTCCGACAGATTTAAGATTCCTGCGTACCGTAGTGCGACGAAAGTCTCAAATCTTCCAATCGACCAAACAATCATTGATTCCTGCTCGCCGTTCCATTGCCTACGTTTTACTCTAATGGTTTGACCGCGGTCGTCGTGCTGGTTTTTGAGAAAATCGCGATAAATCCAATCGCTCCGAGGTAATTCGAAGTTCCGACGGATTTAAGATTCCTGCGTACCGTAGTGCGACGAAAGTCTAAAATCCTCCAATCGACCAAACAACTATTGATCCCCGTTCGCCGTTCCATTGCCTACGTTTTACTCTAATGGTTCGACCGCGGTCGTCGTGCTGGTTTTCGAGAAAATCGCGATAAATCCAATCGCTCCGAGGTAATTCGATGTTCCGATAGATTTAAGATTCCTGCGTACCGTAGTGCGACGAAAGTCTCAAATCGTCCAATCGACAAAACAACCATTGATTCCTGTTCGCCGTTCCATTGCCTACGTTTTACTCTAATGGTTCGACCGCGGTCGTCGTGCTGGTTTTTGAGAAAATCACGAAAAACCCCAATCGCTCCGAGGTAATTCGATGTTCCGATAGATTTAAGATTCTTTCGTATCGTAGTGCGACGAAAGTCTAAAATCGTCCAATCGACCAAACAACCATTAAGCCCTGTTCTCCTTTCCATTGCCTACGTTTTACGCTAATGGTTCGACCACGGTCGTCCTGCAGGTTTTCGAGAAAATCGCGATAAATCCAATCGCTCCGAGGTAATTCGAAGTTCCGACAGATTTAAGATTCCTGCGTACCGTAGTGCGACGAAAGTCTGAAATCGTCCAATCGACCAAACAACAATTGATCCCCGTTCGCCGTTCCATTGTCTACGTTTTACTCTAATGGTTCGCCAGCGGTCGTCGTGTTTGTTTCCGAGAAAATCGCGATAAATACAATCGCTCCGAGGTAATTCGACGATCCGACAGGTTTATGATTCCTACGTACCGTAGTGCGACGAAAGTCTAAAATCGTCGAATCGAACAAACAACATTGCTCCCTGTTCGCCGTTCTATTGTCCACGTTTTACTCTAATGGTTCGACCGCGGTCGTCGTGCTTGTTTTCGAGAAAATCGCGATAAATCCAATCGCTCCGAGGTAATTCGAAGTTCCGACAGATTTAAGATTCCTGCGTACCGTAGTGCGACGAAAGTCTCAAATCGTCCAATCGACCAAACAACAATTGATTCCTGTTCGCCGTTCCATTGCCTACGTTTTACTCTAATAGTTCGACCGCGGTCGTCGTGCTGGTTTTTGAGAAAATCGCGAAAAACCCAAATCGTTCCGAGGTAATTCGAAGTTCCGATAGATTTAAGATTCCTTCGTATCTTAGTGCGACGGAAGTCTAAAATCGTGCAATCGACCGAACAACAATTGAGCCCTGTTCTCCGTTCCATTCCCTACGTTTTACTCCAATGGTTCGACCGCGGTCGTCGTGCATGTTTTCGAGAAAATCGCGATAAATCCAATCGCTCCGAGGTAATTCGAAGTTCCGACAGATTTAAGATTCCTTCGTTCCGTAGTGCGACGAATGTCTAAAATCGTCCAATCGACCAAACAACAACAGATACCTGTTCCCCGTTCCATTGCCTACGTTTTACTCTAATGGTTCGACTGCGTTCGTCGTGCTGGAAGTCGAGAAAATCGCGAAAAACATCAATTGTTCCGAGGTTCTTCGAAGTTCCGACAGATTTAAGATTCCTTTCAACCAGTGCGACGAAAGTCTCAAATCGTCCAATCGACAAAACAACCATTGATTCCTGTTCGCCGTTCCATTGCCTACGTTTTACTCTAATAGTTCGACCGCGGTCGTCGTGCTGGTTTTTGAGAAAATCGCGAAAAACCCAAATCGTTCCGAGGTAATTCGAAGTTCCGATAGATTTAAGATTCCTTCGTATCGTAGTGCGACGAAAGTCTAAAATCGTCCAATCGACCAAACAACCATTGAGCCCTGTTCTCCGTTCCATTGCCTACGTTTTACGCTAATGGTTCGACCACGGTCGTCCTGCAGGTTTTCGAGAAAATCGCGATAAATCCAATCGCTCCGAGGTAATTCGAAGTTCCGACAGATTTAAGATTCCTGCGTACCGTAGTGCGAAGAAAGTCTAAAATCGTCCAATCGACCAAACAACAATTGATTCCTGTTCGCCGTTCCATTGCCTACGTTTTACTCCAATGGTTCGACCGCGGTCGTCGTGCATGTTTTCGAGAAAATCGCGAAAAACCCAAATCGCTCCGAGGTAATTCGAAGTTCCGATATATTTAAGATTCCTTCGTATCGTAGTGCGACGAAAGTCTAAAATCGTCCAATCGACCAACCAACCATTGCTCCTGTTCGCCGTTCCATTGCCTACGTTTTACTCTAATGGTTCGACCGGGGTCGTCGTGCTGGTTTTCGAGAAAGTCGCGATAAATCCAATCGCTCCGAGGTAATTCGATGTTCCGATAGATTTAAGATTCCTGCGTACCGTAGTGCGACGAAAGTCTCAAATCGTCCAATCGACCAAACAACCATTGATTCCTCTTCGCCGTTCCATTGCCTACGTTTTACTCTAATGGTTCGACCGCGGTTGTCGTGCTGGTTTTTGAGAAAATCACGAAAAACCCCAATCGCTCCGAGGTAATTCGATGTTCCGATAGATTTAAGATTCCTTCGTATCGTAGTGCGACGAAAGTCTAAAATCGTCCAATCGACCAAACAACCATTAAGCCCTGTTCTCCTTTCCATTGCCTACGTTTTACGCTAATGGTTCGACCACGGTCGTCCTGCAGGTTTTCGAGAAAATCGCGATAAATCCAATCGCTCCGAGGTAATTCGAAGTTCCGACAGATTTAAGATTCTTTCGTATCGTAGTGCGACGAAAGTCTAAAATCGTCCAATCGACCAAACAACCATTAAGCCCTGTTCTCCTTTCCATTGCCTACGTTTTACGCTAATGGTTCGACCACGGTCGTCCTGCAGGTTTTCGAGAAAATCGCGATAAATCCAATCGCTCCGAGGTAATTCGAAGTTCCGACAGATTTAAAATTGCTTCGTACCGTAGTGCGACGAAAGTCTAAAATCTTCCAATCGACCAAACAACCAATGATCCCTGTTCCCGGTTCCATTGCCTACGTTTTAGTCTAATGGTTCGACCGCGGTCGTCGTGCTGGTTTTCAAGAAAATCGCGAAAAACCCAAATCGCTCCGCGGAAATTCGAAGTTCCGACAGATTTAAGATTCCTTTGTACCAGTGCGACGAAAGTCTAAAATCGTCCAATCGACCAAAAACAATTGAGCCCTGTTCTCCGTTCCATTCCCTACGTTTTACTCTAATGGTTCGACCGCGGTCGTCGTGCATGTTTTCGAGAAAATCGCGAAAAACCCAAATCGCTCCGAGGTAATTCGAAGTTCCGATAGATTTAAGATTCCTTCGTATCGTAGTGCGACGAAAGTCTAAAATCGTGCAATCGACCAAACAACAATTGAGCCCTGTTCTCCGTTCCATTCCCTACGTTTTACTCTAATGGTTCCACCGCGGTCGTCGTGCATGTTTTCGAGAAAATCGTGAAAAAGCCAAATCGCTCCGAGGTAATTCGAAGTTCCGATAGATTAAAGATTCCTTCGTATCGTAGTGCGACGAAAGTCTAAAATCGTCCAATCGACCAAACAACCATTGAGCCCTGTTCTCCGTTCCATTGCCTACGTTTTACGCTAATGGTTCGACCACGGTCGTCCTGCAGGTTTTCGAGAAAATCGCGATAAATCCAATCGCTCCGAGGTAATTCGAAGTTCCGACAGATTTAAAATTGCTTCGTACCGTAGTGCGACGAAAGTCTAAAATCTTCCAATCGACCAAACAACCAATGATCCCTGTTCCCGGTTCCATTGCCTACGTTTTAGTCTAATGGTTCGACCGCGGTCGTCGTGCTGGTTTTCGAGAAAATCGCGAAAAACCCAAATCGCTCCGCGGAAATTCGAAGTTCCGACAGATTTAAGATTCCTTTGTACCAGTGCGACGAAAGTCTAAAATCGTCCAATCGACCAAAAACAATTGAGCCCTGTTCTCCGTTCCATTCCCTACGTTTTACTCTAATGGTTCGACCGCGGTCGTCGTGCATGTTTTGCGAGAAATTCGCGATAAATCCAATCGCACCGAGGTAATTCGAAGATCCCACAGATTTAAGATTCCTGCGTACCGTAGTGCGACGAAAGTCTGAAATCGTCCAATCGACCAAACAACAATTGATCCCCGTTCGCCGTTCCATTGTCTACGTTTTACTCTAATGGTTCGCCAGCGGTCGTCGTGTTTGTTTCCGAGAAAATCGCGATAAATACAATCGCTCCGAGGTAATTCGACGATCCGACAGGTTTATGATTCCTACGTACCGTAGTGCGACGAAAGTCTAAAATCGTCGAATCGAACAAACAACATTGCTCCCTGTTCGCCGTTCTATTGTCCACGTTTTACTCTAATGGTTCGACCGCGGTCGTCGTGCATGTTTTCGAGAAAATCGCGAAAAACCCAAATCGCTCCGAGGTAATTCGAAGTTCCGATAGATTTAAGATTCCTTCGTATCGTAGTGCGACGAAAGTCTAAAATCGTCCAATCGACCAAACAACCATTGAGCCCTGTTCTCCGTTCCATTGCCTACGTTTTACGCTAATGGTTCGACCACGGTCGTCCTGCAGGTTTTCGAGAAAATCGCGATAAATCCAATCGCTCCGAGGTAATTCGAAGTTCCGACAGATTTAAAATTGCTTCGTACCGTAGTGCGACGAAAGTCTAAAATCTTCCAATCGACCAAACAACCAATGATCCCTGTTCCCGGTTCCATTGCCTACGTTTTAGTCTAATGGTTCGACCGCGGTCGTCGTGCTGGTTTTCGAGAAAATCGCGAAAAACCCAAATCGCTCCGCGGAAATTCGAAGTTCCGACAGATTTAAGATTCCTTTGTACCAGTGCGACGAAAGTCTAAAATCGTCCAATCGACCAAAAACAATTGAGCCCTGTTCTCCGTTCCATTCCCTACGTTTTACTCTAATGGTTCGACCGCGGTCGTCGTGCTGGTTTTTTGAGAAAATCGCGAAAAACCCAAATCGCTCCGAGGAAATTCGAAGTTCCGACAGATTTAAGATTCATTTGTACCAGTGCGACGAAAGTCTAAAATCGTGCAATCGACCAAACAACAATTGAGCCCTGTTCTCCGTTCCATTCCCTACGTTTGACTCTAATGGTTCGACCGCGATCGTCGTGCATGTTTTCGAGAAAATCGCGATAAATCCAATCGCTCCGAGGTAATTCGAAGTTCCGACAGATTTAAGATTCCTGCGTACCGTAGTGCGACGAAAGTCTCAAATCGTCCAATCGACCAAACAACCATTGATTCCTGTTGGCCGTTCCATTGCCTACGGTTTACTCTAATGGATAGACCGCGGTCGTCGTGCTGGTTTTTGAGAAAATCGCGAAAAACCCCAATCGCTCCGAGGTAATTCGATGTTCCGATACATTTAAGATACCTGCGTACCGTAGTGCGACAAAAGTCTAAAATCGTCCAATCGACCAAACAACAATTGATTCCTGTCCGCCGTTCCATTCCCTACGTTTTACTCTAATGGTTCGACCGCGGTCGTCGTGCATGTTTTCGAGAAAATCTCGATAAATCCAATCGCTCCGAGGTAATTCGAAGTTCCGACAGATTTAAGATTCCTGCGTTCCGTAGTGCGACGAAAGTCTCAAATCGTCCAATCGACCAAACAACAATTGATTCCTGTCCGCCGTTCCATTCCCTACGTTTTACTCTAATTGTTCGACCGCGGTCGTCGTGCATGTTTTCGAGAAAATCTCGATAAATCCAATCGCTCCGAGGTAATTCGAAGTTCCGACAGATTTAAGATTCCTGCGTTCCGTAGTGCGACGAAAGTCTCAAATCGTCCAATCGACCAAACAACAATTGATTCCTGTCCGCCGTTCCATTGCCTACGTTTTACTCTAATGTTTCGACCGCGGTCGTCGTGCTGGTTTTTGAGAAAATCGCGAAAAACCCAAATCGCTCCGAGGAAATTCGAAGTTCCGACAGATTTAAGATTCCTTTGTACCAGTGCGACGAAAGTCTAAAATCGTCCAATCGACCAAAAACAATTGAGCCCTGTTCTCCGTTCCATTCCCTACGTTTTACTCTAATGGTTCGACCGCGGTCGTCGTGCATGTTTTCGAGAAAATCGCGAAAAACCCAAATCGCTCCGAGGTAATTCGAAGTTCCGATAGATTTAAGATTCCTTCGTATCGTAGTGCGACGAAAGTCTAAAATCGTGCAATCGACCAAACAACAATTGAGCCCTGTTCTCCGTTCCATTCCCTACGTTTTACTCTAATGGTTCCACCGCGGTCGTCGTGCATGTTTTCGAGAAAATCGTGAAAAACCCAAATCGCTCCGAGGTAATTCGAAGTTCCGATAGATTTAAGATTCCTTCGTATCGTAGTGCGACGAAAGTCTAAAATCGTCCAATCGACCAACCAACCATTGCTCCTGTTCGCCGTTCCATTGCCTACGTTTTACTCTAATGGTTCGACCACGGTCGTCGTGCTGGTTTTCGAGAAAATCTCGATAAATCCAATCGCTCCGAGGTAATTCGAAGTTCCGACAGATTTAAAATTGCTTCGTACCGTAGTGCGACGAAAGTCTAAAATCGTCCAATCGACCAAACAACCAATGATCCCTGTTCCCGGTTCCATTGCCTACGTTTTAGTCTAATGGTTCGACCGCGGTCGTCGTGCTGGTTTTCGAGAAAATCGCGAAAAACCCAAATCGCTCCGCGGAAATTCGAAGTTCCGACAGATTTAAGATTCCTTTGTACCAGTGCGACGAAAGTCTAAAATCGTCCAATCGACCAAAAACAATTGAGCCCTGTTCTCCGTTCCATTCCCTACGTTTTACTCTAATGGTTCGACCGCGGTCATCGTGCATGTTTTGCGAGAAATTCGCGATAAATCCAATCGCACCGAGGTAATTCGAAGATCCCACAGATTTAAGATTCCTGCGTACCGTAGTGCGACGAAAGTCTCAAATCGTCCAATCGACCAAACAACAACAGATACCTGTTCCCCGTTCCATTGCCTACGTTTTACTCTAATGGTTCGACCGGGGTCGTCGTGCTGGTTTTCGAGAAAATCGCGATAAATCCAATCGCTCCGAGGTAATTCGATGTTCCGATAGATTTAAGATTCCTGCGTACCGTAGTGCGACGAAAGTCTCAAATCGTCCAATCGACCAAACAACCATTGATTCCTCTTCGCCGTTCCATTGCCTACGTTTTACTCTAATGGTTCGACCGCGGTCGTCGTGCTGGTTTTTGAGAAAATCACGAAAAACCCCAATCGCTCCGAGGTAATTCGATGTTCCGATAGATTTAAGATTCCTTCGTATCGTAGTGCGACGAAAGTCTAAAATCGTCCAATCGACCAAACAACCATTAAGCCCTGTTCTCCTTTCCATTGCCTACGTTTTACGCTAATGGTTCGACCACGGTCGTCCTGCAGGTTTTCGAGAAAATCGCGATAAATCCAATCGCTCCGAGGTAATTCGAAGTTCCGACAGATTTAAGATTCCTGCGTACCGTAGTGCGAAGAAAGTCTAAAATCGTCCAATCGACCAAACAACAATTGATTCCTGTTCGCCGTTCCATTGCCTACGTTTTACTCTAATAGTTCGACCGCGGTCGTCGTGCATGTTTTCGAGAAAATCGCGAAAAACCCAAATCGCTCCGAGGTAATTCGAAGTTCCGACAGATTTAAGATTCCTTCGTTCCGCAGTGCGACGAAAGTCTAAAATCGTCCAATCGACCAAACAACAATTGAGCCCTGTTTTCCGTTCCATTCCCTACGTTTTACTCTAATGGTTCGACCGCGGTCGTCGTGCTTGTTTTCGAGAAAATCGCGATAAATCCAATCGCTCCGAGGTAATTCGAAGTTCCGACAGATTTAAGATTCCTGCGTACCGTAGTGCGACGAAAGTCTCAAATCTTCCAATCGACCAAACAATCATTGATTCCTGCTCGCCGTTCCATTGCCTACGTTTTACTCTAATGGTTTGACCGCGGTCGTCGTGCTGGTTTTTGAGAAAATCGCGATAAATCCAATCGCTCCGAGGTAATTCGAAGTTCCGACAGATTTAAGATTCCTGCGTACCGTAGTGCGACGAAAGTCTAAAATCCTCCAATCGACCAAACAACTATTGATCCCCGTTCGCCGTTCCATTGCCTACGTTTTACTCTAATGGTTCGACCGCGGTCGTCGTGCTGGTTTTTGAGAAAATCACGAAAAACCCCAATCGCTCCGAGGTAATTCGATGTTCCGATAGATTTAAGATTCTTTCGTATCGTAGTGCGACGAAAGTCTAAAATCGTCCAATCGACCAAACAACCATTAAGCCCTGTTCTCCTTTCCATTGCCTACGTTTTACGCTAATGGTTCGACCACGGTCGTCCTGCAGGTTTTCGAGAAAATCGCGATAAATCCAATCGCTCCGAGGTAATTCGAAGTTCCGACAGATTTAAAATTGCTTCGTACCGTAGTGCGACGAAAGTCTAAAATCTTCCAATCGACCAAACAACCAATGGTCCCTGTTCCCGGTTCCATTGCCTACGTTTTAGTCTAATGGTTCGACCGCGGTCGTCGTGCTGGTTTTCAAGAAAATCGCGAAAAACCCAAATCGCTCCGCGGAAATTCGAAGTTCCGACAGATTTAAGATTCCTTTGTACCAGTGCGACGAAAGTCTAAAATCGTCCAATCGACCAAAAACAATTGAGCCCTGTTCTCCGTTCCATTCCCTACGTTTTACTCTAATGGTTCGACCGCGGTCGTCGTGCATGTTTTCGAGAAAATCGCGAAAAACCCAAATCGCTCCGAGGTAATTCGAAGTTCCGATAGATTTAAGATTCCTTCGTATCGTAGTGCGACGAAAGTCTAAAATCGTGCAATCGACCAAACAACAATTGAGCCCTGTTCTCCGTTCCATTCCCTACGTTTTACTCTAATGGTTCCACCGCGGTCGTCGTGCATGTTTTCGAGAAAATCGTGAAAAACCCAAATCGCTCCGAGGTAATTCGAAGTTCCGATAGATTTAAGATTCCTTCGTATCGTAGTGCGACGAAAGTCTAAAATCGTCCAATCGACCAAACAACCATTGAGCCCTGTTCTCCGTTCCATTGCCTACGTTTTACGCTAATGGTTCGACCACGGTCGTCCTGCAGGTTTTCGAGAAAATCGCGATAAATCCAATCGCTCCGAGGTAATTCGAAGTTCCGACAGATTTAAAATTGCTTCGTACCGTAGTGCGACGAAAGTCTAAAATCTTCCAATCGACCAAACAACCAATGATCCCTGTTCCCGGTTCCATTGCCTACGTTTTAGTCTAATGGTTCGACCGCGGTCGTCGTGCTGGTTTTCGAGAAAATCGCGAAAAACCCAAATCGCTCCGCGGAAATTCGAAGTTCCGACAGATTTAAGATTCCTTTGTACCAGTGCGACGAAAGTCTAAAATCGTCCAATCGACCAAAAACAATTGAGCCCTGTTCTCCGTTCCATTCCCTACGTTTTACTCTAATGGTTCGACCGCGGTCGTCGTGCATGTTTTGCGAGAAATTCGCGATAAATCCAATCGCACCGAGGTAATTCGAAGATCCCACAGATTTAAGATTCCTGCGTACCGTAGTGCGACGAAAGTCTGAAATCGTCCAATCGACCAAACAACAATTGATCCCCGTTCGCCGTTCCATTGTCTACGTTTTACTCTAATGGTTCGCCAGCGGTCGTCGTGTTTGTTTCCGAGAAAATCGCGATAAATACAATCGCTCCGAGGTAATTCGACGATCCGACAGGTTTATGATTCCTACGTACCGTAGTGCGACGAAAGTCTAAAATCGTCGAATCGAACAAACAACATTGCTCCCTGTTCGCCGTTCTATTGTCCACGTTTTACTCTAATGGTTCGACCGCGGTCGTCGTGCTTGTTTTCGAGAAAATCGCGATAAATCCAATCGCTCCGAGGTAATTCGAAGTTCCGACAGATTTAAGATTCCTGCGTACCGTAGTGCGACGAAAGTCTCAAATCGTCCAATCGACCAAACAACCAATGATTCCTGTTGGCCGTTCCATTGCCTACGGTTTACTCTAATGGATCGACCGCGGTCGTCGTGCTGGTTTTTGAGAAAATCGCGAAAAACCCCAATCGCTCCGAGGTAATTCGATGTTCCGATACATTTAAGATACCTGCGTACCGTAGTGCGACGAAAGTCTCAAATCGTCCAATCGACCAAACAACAATTGATTCCTGTCCGCCGTTCCATTGCCTACGTTTTACTCTAATGGTTCGACCGCGGTCGTCGTGCTGGTTTTTGAGAAAATCGCGAAAAACCCAAATCGCTCCGAGGAAATTCGAAGTTCCGACAGATTTAAGATTCATTTGTACCAGTGCGACGAAAGTCTAAAATCGTCCAATCGACCAAACAACAATTGAGCCCTGTTCTCCGTTCCATTCCCTACGTTTGACTCTAATGGTTCGACCGCGGTCGTCGTGCATGTTTTCGAGAAAATCGCGATAAATCCAATCGCTCCGAGGTAATTCGAAGTTCCGACAGATTTAAGATTCCTGCGTACCGTAGTGCGACGAAAGTCTCAAATCGTCCAATCGACCAAACAACCATTGATTCCTGTTGGCCGTTCCATTGCCTACGGTTTACTCTAATGGATAGACCGCGGTCGTCGTGCTGGTTTTTGAGAAAATCGCGAAAAACCCCAATCGCTCCGAGGTAATTCGATGTTCCGATACATTTAAGATACCTGCGTACCGTAGTGCGACGAAAGTCTAAAATCGTCCAATCGACCAAACAACAATTGATTCCTGTCCGCCGTTCCATTCCCTACGTTTTACTCTAATTGTTCGACCGCGGTCGTCGTGCTGGTTTTTGAGAAAATCGCGAAAAACCCAAATCGCTCCGAGGAAATTCGAAGTTCCGACAGATTTAAGATTCATTTGTACCAGTGCGACGAAAGTCTAAAATCGTCCAATCGACCAAACAACTATTGATCCCCGTTCGCCGTTCCATTGCCTACGTTTTACTCTAATGGTTCGACCGCGGTCGTCGTGCTGGTTTTTGAGAAAATCGCGAAAAACCCAAATCGCTCCGAGGAAATTCGAAGTTCCGACAGATTTAAGATTCATTTGTACCAGTGCGACGAAAGTCTAAAATCGTCCAATCGACCAAACAACAATTGAGCCCTGTTCTCCGTTCGATTCCCTACGTTTTACTCCAATGGTTCGACCGCGGTCGTCGTGCATGTTTTCGAGAAAATCGCGAAAAACCCAAATCGCTCCGAGGTAATTCGAAGTTCCGATAGATTTAAGATTCCTTCGTATCGTAGTGCGACGAAAGTCTAAAATCGTCCAATCGACCAACCAACCATTGCTCCTGTTCGCCGTTCCATTGCCTACGTTTTACTCTAATGGTTCGACCACGGTCGTCGTGCTGGTTTTCGAGAAAATCGCGAAAAACCCAAATCGCACCGAGGAAATTCGAAGTTCCGACAGATTTAAGATTCCTTTGTACCAGTGCGACGAAAGTCTAAAATCGTCCAATCGACCAAACAACTATTGATCCCCGTTCGCCGTTCCATTGCCTACGTTTTACTCTAATGGTTCGACCGGGGTCGTCGTGCTGGTTTTCGAGAAAATCGCGATAAATCCAATCGCTCCGAGGTAATTCGATGTTCCGATAGATTTAAGATTCCTGCGTACCGTAGTGCGACGAAAGTCTCAAATCGTCCAATCGACCAAACAACAATTGATTCCTGTCCGCCGTTCCATTGCCTACGTTTTACTCTAATGGTTCGACCGCGGTCGTCGTGCTGGTTTTTGAGAAAATCGCGAAAAACCCAAATCGCTCCGAGGAAATTCGAAGTTCCGACAGATTTAAGATTCATTTGTACCAGTGCGACGAAAGTCTAAAATCGTCCAATCGACCAAACAACAATTGAGCCCTGTTCTCCGTTCGATTCCCTACGTTTTACTCCAATGGTTCGACCGCGGTCGTCGTGCATGTTTTCGAGAAAATCGCGAAAAACCCAAATCGCTCCGAGGTAATTCGAAGTTCCGATAGATTTAAGATTCCTTCGTATCGTAGTGCGACGAAAGTCTAAAATCGTCCAATCGACCAACCAACCATTGCTCCTGTTCGCCGTTCCATTGCCTACGTTTTACTCTAATGGTTCGACCACGGTCGTCGTGCTGGTTTTCGAGAAAATCTCGATAAATCCAATCGCTCCGAGGTAATTCGAAGTTCCGACAGATTTAAAATTGCTTCGTACCGTAGTGCGACGAAAGTCTAAAATCGTCCAATCGACCAAACAACCAATGATCCCTGTTCCCGGTTCCATTGCCTACGTTTTAGTCTAATGGTTCGACCGCGGTCGTCGTGCTGGTTTTCGAGAAAATCGCGAAAAACCCAAATCGCTCCGCGGAAATTCGAAGTTCCGACAGATTTAAGATTCCTTTGTACCAGTGCGACGAAAGTCTAAAATCGTCCAATCGACCAAAAACAATTGAGCCCTGTTCTCCGTTCCATTCCCTACGTTTTACTCTAATGGTTCGACCGCGGTCGTCGTGCTGGTTTTTTGAGAAAATCGCGAAAAACCCAAATCGCTCCGAGGAAATTCGAAGTTCCGACAGATTTAAGATTCATTTGTACCAGTGCGACGAAAGTCTAAAATCGTGCAATCGACCAAACAACAATTGAGCCCTGTTCTCCGTTCCATTCCCTACGTTTGACTCTAATGGTTCGACCGCGATCGTCGTGCATGTTTTCGAGAAAATCGCGATAAATCCAATCGCTCCGAGGTAATTCGAAGTTCCGACAGATTTAAGATTCCTGCGTACCGTAGTGCGACGAAAGTCTCAAATCGTCCAATCGACCAAACAACCATTGATTCCTGTTGGCCGTTCCATTGCCTACGGTTTACTCTAATGGATAGACCGCGGTCGTCGTGCTGGTTTTTGAGAAAATCGCGAAAAACCCCAATCGCTCCGAGGTAATTCGATGTTCCGATACATTTAAGATACCTGCGTACCGTAGTGCGACGAAAGTCTAAAATCGTCCAATCGACCAAACAACAATTGATTCCTGTCCGCCGTTCCATTCCCTACGTTTTACTCTAATGGTTCGACCGCGGTCGTCGTGCATGTTTTCGAGAAAATCTCGATAAATCCAATCGCTCCGAGGTAATTCGAAGTTCCGACAGATTTAAGATTCCTGCGTTCCGTAGTGCGACGAAAGTCTCAAATCGTCCAATCGACCAAACAACAATTGATTCCTGTCCGCCGTTCCATTGCCTACGTTTTACTCTAATGGTTCGACCGCGGTCGTCGTGCTGGTTTTTGAGAAAATCGCGAAAAACCCAAATCGCTCCGAGGAAATTCGAAGTTCCGACAGATTTAAGATTCATTTGTACCAGTGCGACGAAAGTCTAAAATCGTCCAATCGACCAAACAACAATTGAGCCCTGTTCTCCGTTCGATTCCCTACGTTTTACTCCAATGGTTCGACCGCGGTCGTCGTGCATGTTTTCGAGAAAATCGCGAAAAACCCAAATCGCTCCGAGGTAATTCGAAGTTCCGATAGATTTAAGATTCCTTCGTATCGTAGTGCGACGAAAGTCTAAAATCGTCCAATCGACCAACCAACCATTGCTCCTGTTCGCTGTTCCATTGCCTACGTTTTACTCTAATGGTTCCACCGCGGTCGTCGTGCATGTTTTCGAGAAAATCGCGATAAATCCAATCGCACCGAGGTAATTCGAAGTTCCGACAGATTTAAGATTCCTTCGTTCCGCAGTGCGACGAAAGTCTAAAATCGTCCAATCGACCAAACAACAATTGAGCCCTGTTTTCCGTTCCATTCCCTACGTTTTACTCTAATGGTTCGACCGCGGTCGTCGTGCTTGTTTTCGAGAAAATCGCGATAAATCCAATCGCTCCGAGGTAATTCGAAGTTCCGACAGATTTAAGATTCCTGCGTACCGTAGTGCGACGAAAGTCTCAAATCTTCCAATCGACCAAACAATCATTGATTCCTGCTCGCCGTTCCATTGCCTACGTTTTACTCTAATGGTTTGACCGCGGTCGTCGTGCTGGTTTTTGAGAAAATCGCGATAAATCCAATCGCTCCGAGGTAATTCGAAGTTCCGACAGATTTAAGATTCCTGCGTACCGTAGTGCGACGAAAGTCTAAAATCCTCCAATCGACCAAACAACTATTGATCCCCGTTCGCCGTTCCATTGCCTACGTTTTACTCTAATGGTTCGACCGCGGTCGTCGTGCTGGTTTTCGAGAAAATCGCGATAAATCCAATCGCTCCGAGGTAATTCGATGTTCCGATAGATTTAAGATTCCTGCGTACCGTAGTGCGACGAAAGTCTCAAATCGTCCAATCGACAAAACAACCATTGATTCCTGTTCGCCGTTCCATTGCCTACGTTTTACTCTAATGGTTCGACCGCGGTCGTCGTGCTGGTTTTTGAGAAAATCACGAAAAACCCCAATCGCTCCGAGGTAATTCGATGTTCCGGTAGATTTAAGATTCTTTCGTATCGTAGTGCGACGAAAGTCTAAAATCGTCCAATCGACCAAACAACCATTAAGCCCTGTTCTCCTTTCCATTGCCTACGTTTTACGCTAATGGTTCGACCACGGTCGTCCTGCAGGTTTTCGAGAAAATCGCGATAAATCCAATCGCTCCGAGGTAATTCGAAGTTCCGACAGATTTAAGATTCCTGCGTACCGTAGTGCGACGAAAGTCTAAAATCGTCCAATCGACCAAACAACAATTGATTCCTGTTCGCCGTTCCATTGCCTACGTTTTACTCTAATAGTTCGACCGCGGTCGTCGTGCTGGTTTTTGAGAAAATCGCGAAAAACCCAAATCGTTCCGAGGTAATTCGAAGTTCCGATAGATTTAAGATTCCTTCGTATCTTAGTGCGACGGAAGTCTAAAATCGTGCAATCGACCGAACAACAATTGAGCCCTGTTCTCCGTTCCATTCCCTACGTTTTACTCCAATGGTTCGACCGCGGTCGTCGTGCATGTTTTCGAGAAAATCGCGATAAATCCAATCGCTCCGAGGTAATTCGAAGTTCCGACAGATTTAAGATTCCTTCGTTCCGTAGTGCGACGAATGTCTAAAATCGTCCAATCGACCAAACAACAACAGATACCTGTTCCCCGTTCCATTGCCTACGTTTTACTCTAATGGTTCGACTGCGTCCGTCGTGCTGGAAGTCGAGAAAATCGCGAAAAACACCAATTGTTCCGAGGTTCTTCGAAGTTCCGACAGATTTAAGATTCCTTTCAACCAGTGCGACGAATGTCTAAAATCGTCCAATCGACCAAACAACAATTGCGCCCTGTTTTCCGTTCCATTCCCTACGTTTTACTCTAATGGTTCGACCGCGGTCGTCGTGCTTGTTTTTGAGAAAATCGCGATAAATCCAATCGCTCCGAGGTAATTCGAAGTTCCGATAGATTTAAGATTCCTTCGTATCGTAGTGCGACGAAAGTCTAAAATCGTCCAATCGACCAAACAACCATTGAGCCCTGTTCTCCGTTCCATTGCCTACGTTTTACGCTAATGGTTCGACCACGGTCGTCCTGCAGGTTTTCGAGAAAATCGCGATAAATCCAATCGCTCCGAGGTAATTCGAAGTTCCGACAGATTTAAGATTCCTGCGTACCGTAGTGCGAAGAAAGTCTAAAATCGTCCAATCGACCAAACAACAATTGATTCCTGTTCGCCGTTCCATTGCCTACGTTTTACTCCAATGGTTCGACCGCGGTCGTCGTGCATGTTTTCGAGAAAATCGCGAAAAACCCAAATCGCTCCGAGGTAATTCGAAGTTCCGATATATTTAAGATTCCTTCGTATCGTAGTGCGACGAAAGTCTAAAATCGTCCAATCGACCAACCAACCATTGCTCCTGTTCGCCGTTCCATTGCCTACATTTTACTCTAATGGTTCGACCGGGGTCGTCGTGCTGGTTTTCGAGAAAATCGCGATAAATCCAATCGCTCCGAGGTAATTCGATGTTCCGATAGATTTAAGATTCCTGCGTACCGTAGTGCGACGAAAGTCTCAAATCGTCCAATCGACCAAACAACCATTGATTCCTCTTCGCCGTTCCATTGCCTACGTTTTACTCTAATGGTTCGACCGCGGTCGTCGTGCTGGTTTTTGAGAAAATCACGAAAAACCCCAATCGCTCCGAGGTAATTCGATGTTCCGATAGATTTAAGATTCCTTCGTATCGTAGTGCGACGAAAGTCTAAAATCGTCCAATCGACCAAACAACCATTAAGCCCTGTTCTCCTTTCCATTGCCTACGTTTTACGCTAATGGTTCGACCACGGTCGTCCTGCAGGTTTTCGAGAAAATCGCGATAAATCCAATCGCTCCGAGGTAATTCGAAGTTCCGACAGATTTAAGATTCCTGCGTACCGTAGTGCGAAGAAAGTCTAACATCGTCCAATCGACCAAACAACAATTGATTCCTGTTCGCCGTTCCATTGCCTACGTTTTACTCTAATAGTTCGACCGCGGTCGTCGTGCATGTTTTCGAGAAAATCGCGAAAAACCCAAATCGCTCCGAGGTAATTCGAAGTTCCGACAGATTTAAGATTCCTTCGTTCCGCAGTGCGACGAAAGTCTAAAATCGTCCAATCGACCGAACAACAATTGAGCCCTGTTTTCCGTTCCATTCCCTACGTTTTACTCTAATGGTTCGACCGCGGTCGTCGTGCTTGTTTTCGAGAAAATCGCGATAAATCCAATCGCTCCGAGGTAATTCGAAGTTCCGACAGATTTAAGATTCCTGCGTACCGTAGTGCGACGAAAGTCTCAAATCTTCCAATCGACCAAACAATCATTGATTCCTGCTCGCCGTTCCATTGCCTACGTTTTACTCTAATGGTTTGACCGCGGTCGTCGTGCTGGTTTTTGAGAAAATCGCGATAAATCCAATCGCTCCGAGGTAATTCGAAGTTCCGACAGATTTAAGATTCCTGCGTACCGTAGTGCGACGAAAGTCTAAAATCCTCCAATCGACCAAACAACTATTGATCCCCGTTCGCCGTTCCATTGCCTACGTTTTACTCTAATGGTTCGACCGGGGTCGTCGTGCTGGTTTTCGAGAAAATCGCGATAAATCCAATCGCTCCGAGGTAATTCGATGTTCCGATAGATTTAAGATTCCTGCGTACCGTAGTGCGACGAAAGTCTCAAATCGTCCAATCGACAAAACAACCATTGATTCCTGTTCGCCGTTCCATTGCCTACGTTTTACTCTAATGGTTCGACCGCGGTCGTCGTGCTGGTTTTTGAGAAAATCACGAAAAACCCCAATCGCTCCGAGGTAATTCGATGTTCCGATAGATTTAAGATTCTTTCGTATCGTAGTGCGACGAAAGTCTAAAATCGTCCAATCGACCAAACAACCATTAAGCCCTGTTCTCCTTTCCATTGCCTACGTTTTACGCTAATGGTTCGACCACGGTCGTCCTGCAGGTTTTCGAGAAAATCGCGATAAATCCAATCGCTCCGAGGTAATTCGAAGTTCCGACAGATTTAAAATTGCTTCGTACCGTAGTGCGACGAAAGTCTAAAATCTTCCAATCGACCAAACAACCAATGATCCCTGTTCCCGGTTCCATTGCCTACGTTTTAGTCTAATGGTTCGACCGCGGTCGTCGTGCTGGTTTTCAAGAAAATCGCGAAAAACCCAAATCGCTCCGCGGAAATTCGAAGTTCCGACAGATTTAAGATTCCTTTGTACCAGTGCGACGAAAGTCTAAAATCGTCCAATCGACCAAAAACAATTGAGCCCTGTTCTCCGTTCCATTCCCTACGTTTTACTCTAATGGTTCGACCGCGGTCGTCGTGCATGTTTTCGAGAAAATCGCGAAAAACCCAAATCGCTCCGAGGTAATTCGAAGTTCCGATAGATTTAAGATTCCTTCGTATCGTAGTGCGACGAAAGTCTAAAATCGTGCAATCGACCAAACAACAATTGAGCCCTGTTCTCCGTTCCATTCCCTACGTTTTACTCTAATGGTTCCACCGCGGTCGTCGTGCATGTTTTCGAGAAAATCGTGAAAAACCCAAATCGCTCCGAGGTAATTCGAAGTTCCGATAGATTTAAGATTCCTTCGTATCGTAGTGCGACGAAAGTCTAAAATCGTCCAATCGACCAAACAACCATTGAGCCCTGTTCTCCGTTCCATTGCCTACGTTTTACGCTAATGGTTCGACCACGGTCGTCCTGCAGGTTTTCGAGAAAATCGCGATAAATCCAATCGCTCCGAGGTAATTCGAAGTTCCGACAGATTTAAAATTGCTTCGTACCGTAGTGCGACGAAAGTCTAAAATCTTCCAATCGACCAAACAACCAATGATCCCTGTTCCCGGTTCCATTGCCTACGTTTTAGTCTAATGGTTCGACCGCGGTCGTCGTGCTGGTTTTCGAGAAAATCGCGAAAAACCCAAATCGCTCCGCGGAAATTCGAAGTTCCGACAGATTTAAGATTCCTTTGTACCAGTGCGACGAAAGTCTAAAATCGTCCAATCGACCAAAAACAATTGAGCCCTGTTCTCCGTTCCATTCCCTTCGTTTTACTCTAATGGTTCGACCGCGGTCGTCGTGCATGTTTTGCGAGAAATTCGCGATAAATCCAATCGCACCGAGGTAATTCGACGATCCGACAGGTTTATGATTCCTACGTACCGTAGTGCGACGAAAGTCTAAAATTGTCGAATCGAACAAACAACATTGATCCCTGTTCGCCGTTCTATTGTCCACGTTTTACTCTAATGGATCGACCGCGGTCGTCGTGCTGGTTTTTGAGAAAATCGCGAAAAACCCCAATCGCTCCGAGGTAATTCGATGTTCCGATACATTTAAGATACCTGCGTACCCTAGTGCGACGAAAGTCTCAAATCGTCCAATCGACCAAACAACAATTGATTCCTGTCCGCCGTTCCATTGCCTACGTTTTACTCTAATGGTTCGACCGCGGTCGTCGTGCTGGTTTTTGAGAAAATCGCGAAAAACCCAAATCGCTCCGAGGAAATTCGAAGTTCCGACAGATTTAAGATTCATTTGTACCAGTGCGACGAAAGTCTAAAATCGTCCAATCGACCAAACAACAATTGAGCCCTGTTCTCCGTTCCATTCCCTACGTTTCACTCTAATGGTTCGACCGCGGTCGTCGTGCATGTTTTCGAGAAAATCGCGATAAATCCAATCGCTCCGAGGTAATTCGAAGTTCCGACAGATTTAAGATTCCTGCGTACCGTAGTGCGACGAAAGTCTCAAATCGTCCAATCGACCAAACAACCATTGATTCCTGTTGGCCGTTCCATTGCCTACGGTTTACTCTAATGGATAGACCGCGGTCGTCGTGCTGGTTTTTGAGAAAATCGCGAAAAACCCCAATCGCTCCGAGGTAATTCGATGTTCCGATACATTTAAGATACCTGCGTACCGTAGTGCGACGAAAGTCTAAAATCGTCCAATCGACCAAACAACAATTGATTCCTGTCCGCCGTTCCATTCCCTACGTTTTACTCTAATGGTTCGACCGCGGTCGTCGTGCATGTTTTCGAGAAAATCTCGATAAATCCAATCGCTCCGAGGTAATTCGAAGTTCCGACAGATTTAAGATTCCAGCGTTCCGTAGTGCGACGAAAGTCTCAAATCGTCCAATCGACCAAACAACAATTGATTCCTGTCCGCCGTTCCATTGCCTACGTTTTACTCTAATGGTTCGACCGCGGTCGTCGTGCTGGTTTTTGAGAAAATCGCGAAAAACCCAAATCGCTCCGAGGAAATTCGAAGTTCCGACAGATTTAAGATTCATTTGTACCAGTGCGACGAAAGTCTAAAATCGTCCAATCGACCAAACAACAATTGAGCCCTGTTCTCCGTTCGATTCCCTACGTTTTACTCCAATGGTTCGACCGCGGTCGTCGTGCATGTTTTCGAGAAAATCGCGAAAAACCCAAATCGCTCCGAGGTAATTCGAAGTTCCGATAGATTTAAGATTCCTTCGTATCGTAGTGCGACGAAAGTCTAAAATCGTCCAATCGACCAACCAACCATTGCTCCTGTTCGCCGTTCCATTGCCTACGTTTTACTCTAATGGTTCGACCGGGGTCGTCGTGCTGGTTTTCGAGAAAATCGCGATAAATCCAATCGCTCCGAGGTAATTCGATGTTCCGATAGATTTAAGATTCCTGCGTACCGTAGTGCGACGAAAGTCTCAAATCGTCCAATCGACCAAACAACAATTGATTCCTGTCCGCCGTTCCATTGCCTACGTTTTACTCTAATGGTTCGACCACGGTCGTCGTGCTGGTTTTCGAGAAAATCGCGAAAAACCCAAATCCCTCCGAGGAAATTCGAAGTTCCGACAGATTTAAGATACATTTGTACCAGTGCGACGAAAGTCTAAAATCGTGCAATCGACCAAAAAACAATTGAGCCCTGTTCTCCGTTCCATTCCCTACGTTTTACTCCAATGGTTCGACCGCGGTCGTCGTGCATGTTTTCGAGAAAATCGCGAAAAACCCCAATCGCTCCGAGGTAATTCGATGTTCCGATACATTTAAGATACCTGCGTACCGTAGTGCGACGAAAGTCTAAAATCGTCCAATCGACCAAACAACAATTGATTCCTGTCCGCCGTTCCATTCCCTACGTTTTACTCTAATGGTTCGACCGCGGTCGTCGTGCATGTTTTCGAGAAAATCTCGATAAATCCAATCGCTCCGAGGTAATTCGAAGTTCCGACAGATTTAAGATTCCTGCGTACCGTAGTGCGACGAAAGTCTCAAATCGTCCAATCGACCAAACAACCATTGATTCCTGTTGGCCGTTCCATTGCCTACGGTTTCCTCTAATGGATAGACCGCGGTCGTCGTGCTGGTTTTTGAGAAAATCGCGAAAAACCCCAATCGCTCCGAGGTAATTCGATGTTCCGATACATTTAAGATACCTGCGTACCGTAGTGCGACGAAAGTCTAAAATCGTCCAATCGACCAAACAACAATTGATTCCTGTCCGCCGTTCCATTCCCTACGTTTTACTCTAATGGTTCGACCGCGGTCGTCGTGCATGTTTTCGAGAAAATCTCGATAAATCCAATCGCTCCGAGGTAATTCGAAGTTCCGACAGATTTAAGATTCCTGCGTTCCGTAGTGCGACGAAAGTCTCAAATCGTCCAATCGACCAAACAACAATTGATTCCTGTCCGCCGTTCCATTGCCTACGTTTTACTCTAATGGTTCGACCGCGGTCGTCGTGCTGGTTTTTGAGAAAATCGCGAAAAACCCAAATCGCTCCGAGGAAATTCGAAGTTCCGACAGATTTAAGATTCATTTGTACCAGTGCGACGAAAGTCTAAAATCGTCCAATCGACCAAACAACAATTGAGCCCTGTTCTCCGTTCGATTCCCTACGTTTTACTCCAATGGTTCGACCGCGGTCGTCGTGCATGTTTTCGAGAAAATCGCGAAAAACCCAAATCGCTCCGAGGTAATTCGAAGTTCCGATAGATTTAAGATTCCTTCGTATCGTAGTGCGACGAAAGTCTAAAATCGTGCAATCGACCAAACAATCATTGAGCCCTGTTCTCCGTTCCATTGCCTACGTTTTACGCTAATGGTTCGACCACGGTCGTCCTGCAGGTTTTCGAGAAAATCGCGATAAATCCAATCGCTCCGAGGTAATTCGAAGTTCCGACAGATTTAAGATTGCTTCGTACCGTAGTGCGACGAAAGTCTAAAATCGTCCAATCGACCAAACAACAATTGATTCCTGTCCGCCGTTCCATTCCCTACGTTTTACTCTAATGGTTCGACCGCGGTCGTCGTGCATGTTTTCGAGAAAATCTCGATAAATCCAATCGCTCCGAGGTAATTCGAAGTTCCGATAGATTTAAGATTCCTTCGTATCGTAGTGCGACGAAAGTCTAAAATCGTCCAATCGACCAACCAACCATTGCTCCTGTTCGCCGTTCCATTGCCTACGTTTTACTCTAATGGTTCGACCACGGTCGTCGTGCTGGTTTTCGAGAAAATCGCGAAAAACCCAAATCCCTCCGAGGAAATTCGAAGTTCCGACAGATTTAAGATACATTTGTACCAGTGCGACGAAAGTCTAAAATCGTGCAATCGACCAAAAAACAATTGAGCCCTGTTCTCCGTTCCATTCCCTACGTTTTACTCTAATGGTTCCACCGCGGTCGTCGTGCATGTTTTCGAGAAAATCGCGAAAAACCCAAATCGCTCCGAGGTAATTCGAAGTTCCGATAGATTTAAGATTCCTTCGTATCGTAGTGCGACGAAAGTCTAAAATCGTGCAATCGACCAAACAACAATTGAGCCCTGTTCTCCGTTCCATTCCCTACGTTTTACTCTAATGGTTCCACCGCGGTCGTCGTGCATGTTTTCGAGAAAATCGTGAAAAACCCAAATCGCTCCGAGGTAATTCGAAGTTCCGATAGATTTAAGATTCCTTCGTATCGTAGTGCGACAAAAGTCTAAAATCGTGCAATCGACCAAACAACAATTGAGCCCTGTTCTCCGTTCCATTCCCTACGTTTTACTCTAATGGTTCCACCGCGGTTGTCGTGCATGTTTTCGAGAAAATCGTGAAAAACCCAAATCGCTCCGAGGTAATTCGAAGTTCCGATAGATTTAAGATTCCTTCGTATCGTAGTGCGACGAAAGTCTAAAATCGTCCAATCGACCAAACAACCATTGAGCCCTGTTCTCCGTTCCATTGCCTACGTTTTACGCTAATGGTTCGACCACGGTCGTCCTGCAGGTTTTCGAGAAAATCGCGATAAATCCAAATCGCTCCGCGGAAATTCGAAGTTCCGACAGATTTAAGATTCCTTTGTACCAGTGCGACGAAAGTCTAAAATCGTCCAATCGACCAAAAACAATTGAGCCCTGTTCTCCGTTCCATTCCCTACGTTTTACTCTAATGGTTCGACCGCGGTCGTCGTGCATGTTTTGCGAGAAATTCGCGATAAATCCAATCGCACCGAGGTAATTCGAAGATCCCACAGATTTAAGATTCCTGCGTACCGTAGTGCGACGAAAGTCTCAAATCGTCCAATCGACCAAACAACAATTGATTCCTGTTCGCCGTTCCATTGCCTACGTTTTACTCTAATGGTTCGACCGCGGTCGTCGTGCTGGTTTTTGAGAAAATCGCGAAAAAACCAAATCGCTCCGAGGAAATTCGAAGTTCCGACAGATTTAAGATTCCTTTGTACCAGTGCGACGAAAGTCTAAAATCGTCCAATCGTCCAAACAACAATTGATCCCCGTTCGCCGTTCCATTGTCTACGTTTTACTCTAATGGTTCGCCAGCGGTCGTCGTGTTTGTTTCCGAGAAAATCGCGATAAATACAATCGCTCCGAGGTAATTCGACGATCCGACAGGTTTATGATTCCTACGTACCGTAGTGCGACGAAAGTCTAAAATCGTCGAATCGAACAAACAACATTGATCCCTGTTCGCCGTTCTATTGTCCACGTTTTACTCTAATGGATCGACCGCGGTCGTCGTGCTGGTTTTTGAGAAAATCGCGAAAAACCCCAATCGCTCCGAGGTAATTCGATGTTCCGATACATTTAAGATACCTGCGTACCGTAGTGCGACGAAAGTCTCAAATCGTCCAATCGACCAAACAACAATTGATTCCTGTCCGCCGTTCCATTGCCTACGTTTTACTCTAATGGTTCGACCGCGGTCGTCGTGCTGGTTTTTGAGAAAATCGCGAAAAACCCAAATCGCTCCGAGGAAATTCGAAGTTCCGACAGATTTAAGATTCATTTGTACCAGTGCGACGAAAGTCTAAAATCGTCCAATCGACCAAACAACAATTGAGCCCTGTTCTCCGTTCCCTTCCCTACGTTTGACTCTAATGGTTCGACCGCGGTCGTCGTGCATGTTTTCGAGAAAATCGCGATAAATCCAATCGCTCCGAGGTAATTCGAAGTTCCGACAGATTTAAGATTCCTGCGTACCGTAGTGCGACGAAAGTCTCAAATCGTCCAATCGACCAAACAACCATTGATTCCTGTTGGCCGTTCCATTGCCTACGGTTTACTCTAATGGATAGACCGCGGTCGTCGTGCTGGTTTTTGAGAAAATCGCGAAAAACCCCAATCGCTCCGAGGTAATTCGATGTTCCGATACATTTAAGATACCTGCGTACCGTAGTGCGACGAAAGTCTAAAATCGTCCAATCGACCAAACAACAATTGATTCCTGTCCGCCGTTCCATTCCCTACGTTTTACTCTAATGGTTCGACCGCGGTCGTCGTGCATGTTTTGCGAGAAATTCGCGATAAATCCAATCGCATCGAGGTAATTCGAAGATCCCACAGATTTAAGATTCCTGCGTACCGTAGTGCGACGAAAGTCTCAAATCGTCCAATCGACCAAACAACAATTGATTCCTGTTCGCCGTTCCATTGCCTACGTTTTACTCTAATGGTTCGACCGCGGTCGTCGTGCTGGTTTTTGAGAAAATCGCGAAAAAACCAAATCGCTCCGAGGAAATTCGAAGTTCCGACAGATTTAAGATTCCTTTGTACCAGTGCGACGAAAGTCTAAAATCGTCCAATCGACCAAACAACAATTGATCCCCGTTCGCCGTTCCATTGTCTACGTTTTACTCTAATGGTTCGCCAGCGGTCGTCGTGTTTGTTTCCGAGAAAATCGCGATAAATACAATCGCTCCGAGGTAATTCGACGATCCGACAGGTTTATGATTCCTACGTACCGTAGTGCGACGAAAGTCTAAAATCGTCGAATCGAACAAACAACATTGATCCCTGTTCGCCGTTCTATTGTCCACGTTTTACTCTAATGGATCGACCGCGGTCGTCGTGCTGGTTTTTGAGAAAATCGCGAAAAACCCCAATCGCTCCGAGGTAATTCGATGTTCCGATACATTTAAGATACCTGCGTACCCTAGTGCGACGAAAGTCTCAAATCGTCCAATCGACCAAACAACAATTGATTCCTGTCCGCCGTTCCATTGCCTACGTTTTACTCTAATGGTTCGACCGCGGTCGTCGTGCTGGTTTTTGAGAAAATCGCGAAAAACCCAAATCGCTCCGAGGAAATTCGAAGTTCCGACAGATTTAAGATTCATTTGTACCAGTGCGACGAAAGTCTAAAATCGTCCAATCGACCAAACAACAATTGAGCCCTGTTCTCCGTTCCATTCCCTACGTTTGACTCTAATGGTTCGACCGCGGTCGTCGTGCATGTTTTCGAGAAAATCGCGATAAATCCAATCGCTCCGAGGTAATTCGAAGTTCCGACAGATTTAAGATTCCTGCGTACCGTAGTGCGACGAAAGTCTCAAATCGTCCAATCGACCAAACAACCATTGATTCCTGTTGGCCGTTCCATTGCCTACGGTTTACTCTAATGGATAGACCGCGGTCGTCGTGCTGGTTTTTGAGAAAATCGCGAAAAACCCCAATCGCTCCGAGGTAATTCGATGTTCCGATACATTTAAGATACCTGCGTACCGTAGTGCGACGAAAGTCTAAAATCGTCCAATCGACCAAACAACAATTGATTCCTGTCCGCCGTTCCATTCCCTACGTTTTACTCTAATGGTTCGACCGCGGTCGTCGTGCATGTTTTCGAGAAAATCTCGATAAATCCAATCGCTCCGAGGTAATTCGAAGTTCCGATAGATTTAAGATTCCTTCGTATCGTAGTGCGACGAAAGTCTAAAATCGTCCAATCGACCAACCAACCATTGCTCCTGTTCGCCGTTCCATTGCCTACGTTTTACTCTAATGGTTCGACCACGGTCGTCGTGCTGGTTTTCGAGAAAATCGCGAAAAACCCAAATCCCTCCGAGGAAATTCGAAGTTCCGACAGATTTAAGATACATTTGTACCAGTGCGACGAAAGTCTAAAATCGTGCAATCGACCAAAAAACAATTGAGCCCTGTTCTCCGTTCCATTCCCTACGTTTTACTCTAATGGTTCCACCGCGGTCGTCGTGCATGTTTTCGAGAAAATCGCGAAAAACCCAAATCGCTCCGAGGTAATTCGAAGTTCCGATAGATTTAAGATTCCTTCGTATCGTAGTGCGACGAAAGTCTAAAATCGTGCAATCGACCAAACAACAATTGAGCCCTGTTCTCCGTTCCATTCCCTACGTTTTACTCTAATGGTTCCACCGCGGTCGTCGTGCATGTTTTCGAGAAAATCGTGAAAAACCCAAATCGCTCCGAGGTAATTCGAAGTTCCGATAGATTTAAGATTCCTTCGTATCGTAGTGCGACAAAAGTCTAAAATCGTGCAATCGACCAAACAACAATTGAGCCCTGTTCTCCGTTCCATTCCCTACGTTTTACTCTAATGGTTCCACCGCGGTCGTCGTGCATGTTTTCGAGAAAATCGTGAAAAACCCAAATCGCTCCGAGGTAATTCGAAGTTCCGATAGATTTAAGATTCCTTCGTATCGTAGTGCGACGAAAGTCTAAAATCGTCCAATCGACCAAACAACCATTGAGCCCTGTTCTCCGTTCCATTGCCTACGTTTTACGCTAATGGTTCGACCACGGTCGTCCTGCAGGTTTTCGAGAAAATCGCGATAAATCCAAATCGCTCCGCGGAAATTCGAAGTTCCGACAGATTTAAGATTCCTTTGTACCAGTGCGACGAAAGTCTAAAATCGTCCAATCGACCAAAAACAATTGAGCCCTGTTCTCCGTTCCATTCCCTACGTTTTACTCTAATGGTTCGACCGCGGTCGTCGTGCATGTTTTGCGAGAAATTCGCGATAAATCCAATCGCACCGAGGTAATTCGAAGATCCCACAGATTTAAGATTCCTGCGTACCGTAGTGCGACGAAAGTCTCAAATCGTCGAATCGAACAAACAACATTGATCCCTGTTGGCCGTTCCATTGCCTACGGTTTACTCTAATGGATAGACCGCGGTCGTCGTGCTGGTTTTTGAGAAAATCGCGAAAAACCCCAATCGCTCCGAGGTAATTCGATGTTCCGATACATTTAAGATACCTGCGTACCGTAGTGCGACGAAAGTCTCAAATCGTCCAATCGACCAAACAACAATTGATTCCTGTCCGCCGTTCCATTGCCTACGTTTTACTCTAATGGTTCGACCGCGGTCGTCGTGCTGGTTTTTGAGAAAATCGCGAAAAACCCAAATCGCTCCGAGGAAATTCGAAGTTCCGACAGATTTAAGATTCATTTGTACCAGTGCGACGAAAGTCTAAAATCGTCCAATCGACCAAACAACAATTGAGCCCTGTTCTCCGTTCCATTCCCTACGTTTGACTCTAATGGTTCGACCGCGGTCGTCGTGCATGTTTTCGAGAAAATCGCGATAAATCCAATCGCTCCGAGGTAATTCGAAGTTCCGACAGATTTAAGATTCCTGCGTACCGTAGTGCGACGAAAGTCTCAAATCGTCCAATCGACCAAACAACCATTGATTCCTGTTGGCCGTTCCATTGCCTACGGTTTACTCTAATGGATAGACCGCGGTCGTCGTGCTGGTTTTTGAGAAAATCGCGAAAAACCCCAATCGCTCCGAGGTAATTCGATGTTCCGATACATTTAAGATACCTGCGTACCCTAGTGCGACGAAAGTCTCAAATCGTCCAATCGACCAAACAACAATTGATTCCTGTCCGCCGTTCCATTGCCTACGTTTTACTCTAATGGTTCGACCGCGGTCGTCGTGCTGGTTTTTGAGAAAATCGCGAAAAACCCAAATCGCTCCGAGGAAATTCGAAGTTCCGACAGATTTAAGATTCATTTGTACCAGTGCGACGAAAGTCTAAAATCGTCCAATCGACCAAACAACAATTGAGCCCTGTTCTCCGTTCCATTCCCTACGTTTGACTCTAATGGTTCGACCGCGGTCGTCGTGCATGTTTTCGAGAAAATCGCGATAAATCCAATCGCTCCGAGGTAATTCGAAGTTCCGACAGATTTAAGATTCCTGCGTACCGTAGTGCGACGAAAGTCTCAAATCGTCCAATCGACCAAACAACCATTGATTCCTGTTGGCCGTTCCATTGCCTACGGTTTACTCTAATGGATAGACCGCGGTCGTCGTGCTGGTTTTTGAGAAAATCGCGAAAAACCCCAATCGCTCCGAGGTAATTCGATGTTCCGATACATTTAAGATACCTGCGTACCGTAGTGCGACGAAAGTCTAAAATCGTCCAATCGACCAAACAACAATTGATTCCTGTCCGCCGTTCCATTCCCTACGTTTTACTCTAATGGTTCGACCGCGGTCGTCGTGCATGTTTTCGAGAAAATCTCGATAAATCCAATCGCTCCGAGGTAATTCGAAGTTCCGACAGATTTAAGATTCCAGCGTTCCGTAGTGCGACGAAAGTCTCAAATCGTCCAATCGACCAAACAACAATTGATTCCTGTTCGCCGTTCCATTGCCTACGTTTTACTCTAATGGTTCGACCGCGGTCGTCGTGCTGGTTTTTGAGAAAATCGCGAAAAACCCAAATCGCTCCGAGGAAATTCGAAGTTCCGACAGATTTAAGATTCATTTGTACCAGTGCGACGAAAGTCTAAAATCGTCCAATCGACCAAACAACAATTGAGCCCTGTTCTCCGTTCGATTCCCTACGTTTTACTCCAATGGTTCGACCGCGGTCGTCGTGCATGTTTTCGAGAAAATCGCGAAAAACCCAAATCGCTCCGAGGTAATTCGAAGTTCCGATAGATTTAAGATTCCTTCGTATCGTAGTGCGACGAAAGTCTAAAATCGTCCAATCGACCAACCAACCATTGCTCCTGTTCGCCGTTCCATTGCCTACGTTTTACTCTAATGGTTCGACCGGGGTCGTCGTGCTGGTTTTCGAGAAAATCGCGATAAATCCAATCGCTCCGAGGTAATTCGATGTTCCGATAGATTTAAGATTCCTGCGTACCGTAGTGCGACGAAAGTCTCAAATCGTCCAATCGACCAAACAACAATTGATTCCTGTCCGCCGTTCCATTGCCTACGTTTTACTCTAATGGTTCGACCACGGTCGTCGTGCTGGTTTTCGAGAAAATCGCGAAAAACCCAAATCCCTCCGAGGAAATTCGAAGTTCCGACAGATTTAAGATACATTTGTACCAGTGCGACGAAAGTCTAAAATCGTGCAATCGACCAAAAAACAATTGAGCCCTGTTCTCCGTTCCATTCCCTACGTTTTACTCCAATGGTTCGACCGCGGTCGTCGTGCATGTTTTCGAGAAAATCGCGAAAAACCCCAATCGCTCCGAGGTAATTCGATGTTCCGATACATTTAAGATACCTGCGTACCGTAGTGCGACGAAAGTCTAAAATCGTCCAATCGACCAAACAACAATTGATTCCTGTCCGCCGTTCCATTCCCTACGTTTTACTCTAATGGTTCGACCGCGGTCGTCGTGCATGTTTTCGAGAAAATCTCGATAAATCCAATCGCTCCGAGGTAATTCGAAGTTCCGACAGATTTAAGATTCCTGCGTACCGTAGTGCGACGAAAGTCTCAAATCGTCCAATCGACCAAACAACCATTGATTCCTGTTGGCCGTTCCATTGCCTACGGTTTACTCTAATGGATAGACCGCGGTCGTCGTGCTGGTTTTTGAGAAAATCGCGAAAAACCCCAATCGCTCCGAGGTAATTCGATGTTCCGATACATTTAAGATACCTGCGTACCGTAGTGCGACGAAAGTCTAAAATCGTCCAATCGACCAAACAACAATTGATTCCTGTCCGCCGTTCCATTCCCTACGTTTTACTCTAATGGTTCGACCGCGGTCGTCGTGCATGTTTTCGAGAAAATCTCGATAAATCCAATCGCTCCGAGGTAATTCGAAGTTCCGACAGATTTAAGATTCCTGCGTTCCGTAGTGCGACGAAAGTCTCAAATCGTCCAATCGACCAAACAACAATTGATTCCTGTCCGCCGTTCCATTGCCTACGTTTTACTCTAATGGTTCGACCGCGGTCGTCGTGCTGGTTTTTGAGAAAATCGCGAAAAACCCAAATCGCTCCGAGGAAATTCGAAGTTCCGACAGATTTAAGATTCATTTGTACCAGTGCGACGAAAGTCTAAAATCGTCCAATCGACCAAACAACAATTGAGCCCTGTTCTCCGTTCGATTCCCTACGTTTTACTCCAATGGTTCGACCGCGGTCGTCGTGCATGTTTTCGAGAAAATCGCGAAAAACCCAAATCGCTCCGAGGTAATTCGAAGTTCCGATAGATTTAAGATTCCTTCGTATCGTAGTGCGACGAAAGTCTAAAATCGTGCAATCGACCAAACAATCATTGAGCCCTGTTCTCCGTTCCATTGCCTACGTTTTACGCTAATGGTTCGACCACGGTCGTCCTGCAGGTTTTCGAGAAAATCGCGATAAATCCAATCGCTCCGAGGTAATTCGAAGTTCCGACAGATTTAAGATTGCTTCGTACCGTAGTGCGACGAAAGTCTAAAATCGTCCAATCGACCAAACAACAATTGATTCCTGTCCGCCGTTCCATTCCCTACGTTTTACTCTAATGGTTCGACCGCGGTCGTCGTGCATGTTTTCGAGAAAATCTCGATAAATCCAATCGCTCCGAGGTAATTCGAAGTTCCGATAGATTTAAGATTCCTTCGTATCGTAGTGCGACGAAAGTCTAAAATCGTCCAATCGACCAACCAACCATTGCTCCTGTTCGCCGTTCCATTGCCTACGTTTTACTCTAATGGTTCGACCACGGTCGTCGTGCTGGTTTTCGAGAAAATCGCGAAAAACCCAAATCCCTCCGAGGAAATTCGAAGTTCCGACAGATTTAAGATACATTTGTACCAGTGCGACGAAAGTCTAAAATCGTGCAATCGACCAAAAAACAATTGAGCCCTGTTCTCCGTTCCATTCCCTACGTTTTACTCTAATGGTTCCACCGCGGTCGTCGTGCATGTTTTCGAGAAAATCGCGAAAAACCCAAATCGCTCCGAGGTAATTCGAAGTTCCGATAGATTTAAGATTCCTTCGTATCGTAGTGCGACGAAAGTCTAAAATCGTGCAATCGACCAAACAACAATTGAGCCCTGTTCTCCGTTCCATTCCCTACGTTTTACTCTAATGGTTCCACCGCGGTCGTCGTGCATGTTTTCGAGAAAATCGTGAAAAACCCAAATCGCTCCGAGGTAATTCGAAGTTCCGATAGATTTAAGATTCCTTCGTATCGTAGTGCGACAAAAGTCTAAAATCGTGCAATCGACCAAACAACAATTGAGCCCTGTTCTCCGTTCCATTCCCTACGTTTTACTCTAATGGTTCCACCGCGGTCGTCGTGCATGTTTTCGAGAAAATCGTGAAAAACCCAAATCGCTCCGAGGTAATTCGAAGTTCCGATAGATTTAAGATTCCTTCGTATCGTAGTGCGACGAAAGTCTAAAATCGTCCAATCGACCAAACAACCATTGAGCCCTGTTCTCCGTTCCATTGCCTACGTTTTACGCTAATGGTTCGACCACGGTCGTCCTGCAGGTTTTCGAGAAAATCGCGATAAATCCAAATCGCTCCGCGGAAATTCGAAGTTCCGACAGATTTAAGATTCCTTTGTACCAGTGCGACGAAAGTCTAAAATCGTCCAATCGACCAAAAACAATTGAGCCCTGTTCTCCGTTCCATTCCCTACGTTTTACTCTAATGGTTCGACCGCGGTCGTCGTGCATGTTTTGCGAGAAATTCGCGATAAATCCAATCGCACCGAGGTAATTCGAAGATCCCACAGATTTAAGATTCCTGCGTACCGTAGTGCGACGAAAGTCTCAAATCGTCCAATCGACCAAACAACAATTGATTCCTGTTCGCCGTTCCATTGCCTACGTTTTACTCTAATGGTTCGACCGCGGTCGTCGTGCTGGTTTTTGAGAAAATCGCGAAAAAACCAAATCGCTCCGAGGAAATTCGAAGTTCCGACAGATTTAAGATTCCTTTGTACCAGTGCGACGAAAGTCTAAAATCGTCCAATCGTCCAAACAACAATTGATCCCCGTTCGCCGTTCCATTGTCTACGTTTTACTCTAATGGTTCGCCAGCGGTCGTCGTGTTTGTTTCCGAGAAAATCGCGATAAATACAATCGCTCCGAGGTAATTCGACGATCCGACAGGTTTATGATTCCTACGTACCGTAGTGCGACGAAAGTCTAAAATCGTCGAATCGAACAAACAACATTGATCCCTGTTCGCCGTTCTATTGTCCACGTTTTACTCTAATGGATCGACCGCGGTCGTCGTGCTGGTTTTTGAGAAAATCGCGAAAAACCCCAATCGCTCCGAGGTAATTCGATGTTCCGATACATTTAAGATACCTGCGTACCGTAGTGCGACGAAAGTCTCAAATCGTCCAATCGACCAAACAACAATTGATTCCTGTCCGCCGTTCCATTGCCTACGTTTTACTCTAATGGTTCGACCGCGGTCGTCGTGCTGGTTTTTGAGAAAATCGCGAAAAACCCAAATCGCTCCGAGGAAATTCGAAGTTCCGACAGATTTAAGATTCATTTGTACCAGTGCGACGAAAGTCTAAAATCGTCCAATCGACCAAACAACAATTGAGCCCTGTTCTCCGTTCCATTCCCTACGTTTGACTCTAATGGTTCGACCGCGGTCGTCGTGCATGTTTTCGAGAAAATCGCGATAAATCCAATCGCTCCGAGGTAATTCGAAGTTCCGACAGATTTAAGATTCCTGCGTACCGTAGTGCGACGAAAGTCTCAAATCGTCCAATCGACCAAACAACCATTGATTCCTGTTGGCCGTTCCATTGCCTACGGTTTACTCTAATGGATAGACCGCGGTCGTCGTGCTGGTTTTTGAGAAAATCGCGAAAAACCCCAATCGCTCCGAGGTAATTCGATGTTCCGATACATTTAAGATACCTGCGTACCGTAGTGCGACGAAAGTCTAAAATCGTCCAATCGACCAAACAACAATTGATTCCTGTCCGCCGTTCCATTCCCTACGTTTTACTCTAATGGTTCGACCGCGGTCGTCGTGCATGTTTTGCGAGAAATTCGCGATAAATCCAATCGCACCGAGGTAATTCGAAGATCCCACAGATTTAAGATTCCTGCGTACCGTAGTGCGACGAAAGTCTCAAATCGTCCAATCGACCAAACAACAATTGATTCCTGTTCGCCGTTCCATTGCCTACGTTTTACTCTAATGGTTCGACCGCGGTCGTCGTGCTGGTTTTTGAGAAAATCGCGAAAAAACCAAATCGCTCCGAGGAAATTCGAAGTTCCGACAGATTTAAGATTCCTTTGTACCAGTGCGACGAAAGTCTAAAATCGTCCAATCGACCAAACAACAATTGATCCCCGTTCGCCGTTCCATTGTCTACGTTTTACTCTAATGGTTCGCCAGCGGTCGTCGTGTTTGTTTCCGAGAAAATCGCGATAAATACAATCGCTCCGAGGTAATTCGACGATCCGACAGGTTTATGATTCCTACGTACCGTAGTGCGACGAAAGTCTAAAATCGTCGAATCGAACAAACAACATTGATCCCTGTTCGCCGTTCTATTGTCCACGTTTTACTCTAATGGATCGACCGCGGTCGTCGTGCTGGTTTTTGAGAAAATCGCGAAAAACCCCAATCGCTCCGAGGTAATTCGATGTTCCGATACATTTAAGATACCTGCGTACCGTAGTGCGACGAAAGTCTCAAATCGTCCAATCGACCAAACAACAATTGATTCCTGTCCGCCGTTCCATTGCCTACGTTTTACTCTAATGGTTCGACCGCGGTCGTCGTGCTGGTTTTTGAGAAAATCGCGAAAAACCCAAATCGCTCCGAGGAAATTCGAAGTTCCGACAGATTTAAGATTCATTTGTACCAGTGCGACGAAAGTCTAAAATCGTCCAATCGACCAAACAACAATTGAGCCCTGTTCTCCGTTCCATTCCCTACGTTTGACTCTAATGGTTCGACCGCGGTCGTCGTGCATGTTTTCGAGAAAATCGCGAAAAACCCAAATCGCTCCGAGGTAATTCGAAGTTCCGATAGATTTAAGATTCCTTCGTATCGTAGTGCGACGAAAGTCTAAAATCGTCCAATCGACCAACCAACCATTGCTCCTGTTCGCCGTTCCATTGCCTACGTTTTACTCTAATGGTTCGACCACGTTCGTCGTGCTGGTTTTCGAGAAAATCGCGAAAAACCCAAATCGCACCGAGGAAATTCGAAGTTCCGACAGATTTAAGATTCCTTTGTACCAGTGCGACGAAAGTCTAAAATCGTCCAATCGACCAAACAACAATTGAGCCCTGTTCTCCGTTCCATTCCCTACGTTTGACTCTAATGGTTCGACCGCGGTCGTCGTGCATGTTTTCGAGAAAATCGCGATAAATCCAATCGCTCCGAGGTAATTCGAAGTTCCGACAGATTTAAGATTCATTTGTACCAGTGCGACGAAAGTCTAAAATCGTGCAATCGACCACACAACAATTGAGCCCTGTTCTCCGTTCCATTCCCTACGTTTTACTCTAATGGTTCGACCGCGGTCGTCGTGCATGTTTTCGAGAAAATCGCGAAAAACCCAAATCGCTCCGAGGTAATTCGAAGTTCCGATAGATTTAAGATTCCTGCGTACCGTAGTGCGACGAAAGTCTCAAATCGTCCAATCGACCAAACAACAATTGATTCCTGTCCGCCGTTCCATTCCCTACGTTTTACTCTAATGGTTCGACCGCGGTCGTCGTGCATGTTTTCGAGAAAATCTCGATAAATCCAATCGCTCCGAGGTAATTCGAAGTTCCGACAGATTTAAGATTCCTGCGTTCCGTAGTGCGACGAAAGTCTCAAATCGTCCAATCGACCAAACAACAATTGATTCCTGTCCGCCGTTCCATTGCCTACGTTTTACTCTAATGGTTCGACCGCGGTCGTCGTGCTGGTTTTTGAGAAAATCGCGAAAAACCCAAATCGCTCCGAGGAAATTCGAAGTTCCGACAGATTTAAGATTCATTTGTACCAGTGCGACGAAAGTCTAAAATCGTCCAATCGACCAAACAACAATTGAGCCCTGTTCTCCGTTCGATTCCCTACGTTTTACTCCAATGGTTCGACCGCGGTCGTCGTGCATGTTTTCGAGAAAATCGCGAAAAACCCAAATCGCTCCGAGGTAATTCGAAGTTCCGATAGATTTAAGATTCCTTCGTATCGTAGTGCGACGAAAGTCTAAAATCGTCCAATCGACCAACCAACCATTGCTCCTGTTCGCCGTTCCATTGCCTACGTTTTACTCTAATGGTTCGACCACGGTCGTCGTGCTGGTTTTCGAGAAAATCGCGAAAAACCCAAATCGCACCGAGGAAATTCGAAGTTCCGACAGATTTAAGATTCCTTTGTACCAGTGCGACGAAAGTCTAAAATCGTCCAATCGACCAAACAACTATTGATCCCCGTTCGCCGTTCCATTGCCTACGTTTTACTCTAATGGTTCGACCGGGGTCGTCGTGCTGGTTTTCGAGAAAATCGCGATAAATCCAATCGCTCCGAGGTAATTCGATGTTCCGATAGATTTAAGATTCCTGCGTACCGTAGTGCGACGAAAGTCTCAAATCGTCCAATCGACCAAACAACAATTGATTCCTGTCCGCCGTTCCATTGCCTACGTTTTACTCTAATGGTTCGACCGCGGTCGTCGTGCTGGTTTTTGAGAAAATCGCGAAAAACCCAAATCGCTCCGAGGAAATTCGAAGTTCCGACAGATTTAAGATTCCTGCGTACCGTAGTGCGACGAAAGTCTAAAATCGTCGAATGGAACAAACAACATTGATTCCTGTTCGCCGTTCCATTGCCTACGTTTTACTCTAATGGTTTGACCGCGGTCGTCGTGCTGGTTTTTGAGAAAATCGCGATAAATCCAATCGCTCCGAGGTAATTCGAAGTTCCGACAGATTTAAGATTCCTTCGTTCCGCAGTGCGACGAAAGTCTAAAATCGTCCAATCGACCAAACAACAATTGAGCCCTGTTTTCCGTTCCATTCCCTACGTTTTACTCTAATGGTTCGACCGCGGTCGTCGTGCTTGTTTTCGAGAAAATCGCGATAAATCCAATCGCTCCGAGGTAATTCGAAGTTCCGACAGATTTAAGATTCCTGCGTACCGTAGTGCGACGAAAGTCTAAAATCCTCCAATCGGCCAAACAACTATTGATCCCCGTTCGCCGTTCCATTGCCTACGTTTTACTCTAATAGTTCGACCGCGGTCGTCGTGCTGGTTTTCGAGAAAATCGCGAAAAACCCAAATCGCTCCGAGGTAATTCGAAGTTCCGATAGATTTAAGATTCCTTCGTATCGTAGTGCGACGAAAGTCTAAAATCGTCCAATCGACCAAACAACCATTGAGCCCTGTTCTCCGTTCCATTGCCTACGTTTTACGCTAATGGTTCGACCACGGTCGTCCTGCAGGTTTTCGAGAAAATCGCGATAAATCCAATCGCTCCGAGGTAATTCGAAGTTCCGACAGATTTAAGATTGCTTCGTACCGTAGTGCGACGAAAGTCTAAAATCGTCCAATCGACCAAACAACAATTGAGCCCTGTTTTCCGTTCCATTCCCTACGTTTTACTCTAATGGTTCGACCGCGGTCGTCGTGCTTGTTTTCGAGAAAATCGCGATAAATCCAATCGCTCCGAGGTAATTCGAAGTTCCGACAGATTTAAGATTGCTTCGTACCGTAGTGCGACGAAAGTCTAAAATGATCCAATCGACCAAACAACCAATGATCCCTGTTTCCGGTTCCATTGCCTACGTTTTAGTCTAATGGTTCGACCGCGGTCGTCGTGCTGGTTTTCGAGAAAATCGCGAAAAACCCAAATCGCTCCGCGGAAATTCGAAGTTCCGACAAATTTAAGATTCCTTTGTACCAGTGCGACGAAAGTCTAAAATCGTCCAATCGACCAAAAACAATTGAGCCCTGTTCTCCGTTCCATTCCCTACGTTTTACTCTAATGGTTCGACCGCGGTCGTCGTGCATGTTTTGCGAGAAATTCGCGATAAATCCAATCGCACCGTGGTAATTCGAAGATGCCACAGATTTAAGATTCCTACGTACCGTAGTGCGACGAAAGTCTAAAATCGTCGAATCGAACAAACAACATTGATTCCTGTTCGCCGTTCCATTGCCTACGTTTTACTCTAATGGTTCGACCGCGGTCGTCGTGCATGTTTTCGAGAAAATCGCGATAAATCCAATCGCTCCGAGGTAATTCGAAGTTCCGACAGATTTAAGATTCCTGCGTACCGTAGTGCGACGAAAGTCTAAAATCGTCCAATCGACCGAACAACAATTGATTCCTGTTCGCCGTTCCATTGCCTACGTTTTACTCTAATGGTTCGACCGCGGTCGTCGTGCATGTTTTCGAGAAAATCGCGAAAAACCCAAATCGCTCCGAGGTAATTCGAAGTTCCGATAGATTTAAGATTCCTTCGTATCGTAGTGCGACGAAAGTCTAAAATCGTCCAATCGACCAAACAACAATTGATTCCTGTCCGCCGTTCCATTGCCTACGTTTTACTCTAATGGTTCGACCGCGGTCGTCGTGCTGGTTTTTGAGAAAATCGCGAAAAACCCAAATCGCTCCGAGGAAATTCGAAGTTCCGACAGATTTAAGATTCATTTGTACCAGTGCGACGAAAGTCTAAAATCGTCCAATCGACCAAACAACAATTGAGCCCTGTTCTCCGTTCGATTCCCTACGTTTTACTCCAATGGTTCGACCGCGGTCGTCGTGCATGTTTTCGAGAAAATCGCGAAAAACCCAAATCGCTCCGAGGTAATTCGAAGTTCCGATAGATTTAAGATTCCTTCGTATCGTAGTGCGACGAAAGTCTAAAATCGTCCAATCGACCAACCAACCATTGCTCCTGTTCGCCGTTCCATTGCCTACGTTTTACTCTAATGGTTCGACCACGGTCGTCGTGCTGGTTTTCGAGAAAATCGCGAAAAACCCAAATCGCACCGAGGAAATTCGAAGTTCCGACAGATTTAAGATTCCTTTGTACCAGTGCGACGAAAGTCTAAAATCGTCCAATCGACCAAACAACTATTGATCCCCGTTCGCCGTTCCATTGCCTACGTTTTACTCTAATGGTTCGACCGGGGTCGTCGTGCTGGTTTTCGAGAAAATCGCGATAAATCCAATCGCTCCGAGGTAATTCGATGTTCCGATAGATTTAAGATTCCTGCGTACCGTAGTGCGACGAAAGTCTCAAATCGTCCAATCGACCAAACAACAATTGATTCCTGTCCGCCGTTCCATTGCCTACGTTTTACTCTAATGGTTCGACCGCGGTCGTCGTGCTGGTTTTTGAGAAAATCGCGAAAAACCCAAATCGCTCCGAGGAAATTCGAAGTTCCGACAGATTTAAGATTCCTGCGTACCGTAGTGCGACGAAAGTCTAAAATCGTCGAATGGAACAAACAACATTGATTCCTGTTCGCCGTTCCATTGCCTACGTTTTACTCTAATGGTTTGACCGCGGTCGTCGTGCTGGTTTTTGAGAAAATCGCGATAAATCCAATCGCTCCGAGGTAATTCGAAGTTCCGACAGATTTAAGATTCCTTCGTTCCGCAGTGCGACGAAAGTCTAAAATCGTCCAATCGACCAAACAACAATTGAGCCCTGTTTTCCGTTCCATTCCCTACGTTTTACTCTAATGGTTCGACCGCGGTCGTCGTGCTTGTTTTCGAGAAAATCGCGATAAATCCAATCGCTCCGAGGTAATTCGAAGTTCCGACAGATTTAAGATTCCTGCGTACCGTAGTGCGACGAAAGTCTAAAATCCTCCAATCGGCCAAACAACTATTGATCCCCGTTCGCCGTTCCATTGCCTACGTTTTACTCTAATAGTTCGACCGCGGTCGTCGTGCTGGTTTTCGAGAAAATCGCGAAAAACCCAAATCGCTCCGAGGTAATTCGAAGTTCCGATAGATTTAAGATTCCTTCGTATCGTAGTGCGACGAAAGTCTAAAATCGTCCAATCGACCAAACAACCATTGAGCCCTGTTCTCCGTTCCATTGCCTACGTTTTACGCTAATGGTTCGACCACGGTCGTCCTGCAGGTTTTCGAGAAAATCGCGATAAATCCAATCGCTCCGAGGTAATTCGAAGTTCCGACAGATTTAAGATTGCTTCGTACCGTAGTGCGACGAAAGTCTAAAATCGTCCAATCGACCAAACAACAATTGAGCCCTGTTTTCCGTTCCATTCCCTACGTTTTACTCTAATGGTTCGACCGCGGTCGTCGTGCTTGTTTTCGAGAAAATCGCGATAAATCCAATCGCTCCGAGGTAATTCGAAGTTCCGACAGATTTAAGATTGCTTCGTACCGTAGTGCGACGAAAGTCTAAAATGATCCAATCGACCAAACAACCAATGATCCCTGTTTCCGGTTCCATTGCCTACGTTTTAGTCTAATGGTTCGACCGCGGTCGTCGTGCTGGTTTTCGAGAAAATCGCGAAAAACCCAAATCGCTCCGCGGAAATTCGAAGTTCCGACAAATTTAAGATTCCTTTGTACCAGTGCGACGAAAGTCTAAAATCGTCCAATCGACCAAAAACAATTGAGCCCTGTTCTCCGTTCCATTCCCTACGTTTTACTCTAATGGTTCGACCGCGGTCGTCGTGCATGTTTTGCGAGAAATTCGCGATAAATCCAATCGCACCGTGGTAATTCGAAGATGCCACAGATTTAAGATTCCTACGTACCGTAGTGCGACGAAAGTCTAAAATCGTCGAATCGAACAAACAACATTGATTCCTGTTCGCCGTTCCATTGCCTACGTTTTACTCTAATGGTTCGACCGCGGTCGTCGTGCATGTTTTCGAGAAAATCGCGATAAATCCAATCGCTCCGAGGTAATTCGAAGTTCCGACAGATTTAAGATTCCTGCGTACCGTAGTGCGACGAAAGTCTAAAATCGTCCAATCGACCGAACAACAATTGATTCCTGTTCGCCGTTCCATTGCCTACGTTTTACTCTAATGGTTCGACCGCGGTCGTCGTGCATGTTTTCGAGAAAATCGCGAAAAACCCAAATCGCTCCGAGGTAATTCGAAGTTCCGATAGATTTAAGATTCCTTCGTATCGTAGTGCGACGAAAGTCTAAAATCGTCCAATCGACCAAACAACCAATGATCCCTGTTCCCGGTTCCATTGCCTACGTTTTAGTCTAATGGTTCGACCGCGGTGGTCGTGCATGTTTTCGAGAAAATCGCGAAAAACCCAAATCGCTCCGAGGTAATTCGAAGTTCCGACAGATTTAAGATTCCTGCGTACCGTAGTGCGACGAAAGTCTAAAATCGTCCAATCGACCAAACAACAATTGATTCCTGTTCGCCGTTCCATTGCCTACGTTTTACTCTAATGGTTCGACCGCGGTCGTCGTGCATGTTTTCGAGAAAATCGCGAAAAACCCAAATCGCTCCGAGGTAATTCGAAGTTCCGACAGATTTAAGATTCCTGCGTACCGTAATGCGACGAAAGTCTCAAATCGTCCAATCGTCCGAACAACCATTGATTCCTGTTCGCCGTTCCATTGCCTACGTTTTACTCTAATGGATCGACCACGGTCGTCCTGCAGGTTTTCGAGAAAATCGCGATAACTCCAATCGCTCCGAGGTAATTCGAAGTTCTGACAGATTTATGATTCCTGCGTACCGTAGTGCGACGAAAGTCTCAAATCGTCCAATCGACCAAACAACAACAGATACCTGTTCCCCGTTCCATTGCCTACGTTTTACTCTAATGGTTCGACTGCGTTCGTCGTGCTGGAAGTCGAGAAAATCGCGAAAAACACCAATTGTTCCGAGGTTCTTCGAAGTTCCGACAGATTTAAGATTCCTTTCAACCAGTGCAACGAATGTCTAAAATCGTCCAATCGACCAAACAACAATTGAGCCCTGTTCTCCGTTCCATTGCCTACGTTTTACGCTAATGGTTCGACCACGGTCGTCCTGCAGGTTTTCGAGAAAATCGCGATAACTCCAATCGCTCCGAGGAAATTCGAAGTTCCGACAGATTTAAGATTCCTTCGTACCGTAGTGCGACGAAAGTCTAAAATCGTGCAATCGACCAAACAACAATTGAGCCCTGTTCTCCGTTCCATTCCCTACGTTTTACTCTAATGGTTCGACCACGGTCGTCGTGCATGTTTTCGAGAAAATCGTGAAAAACCCAAATCGCTCCGAGGTAATTCGAAGTTCCGATAGATTTAAGATTCCTTCGTATCGTAGTGCGACGAAAGTCTAAAATCGTGCAATCGACCAAACAACAATTGAGCCCTGTTCTCCGTTCCATTCCCTACGTTTTACTCTAATGGTTCGACCGCGGTCGTCGTGCATGTTTTCGAGAAAATCGCGAAAAACCCAAATCGCTCCGAGGTAATTCGAAGTTCCGATAGATTTAAGATTCCTGCGTACCGTAGTGCGCCGAAAGTCTCAAATCGTCCAATCGACCAAACAACCATTGATTCCTGTTGGCCGTTCCATTGCCTACGGTTTACTCTAATGGATCGATCGCGGTCGTCGTGCTGGTTTTTGAGAAAATCGCGAAAAACCCCAATCGCTCCGAGGTAATTCGATGTTCCGATACATTTAAGATACCTGCGTACCGTAGTGCGACGAAAGTCTAAAATCGTCCAATCGACCAAACAACAATTGATTCCTGTCCGCCGTTCCATTCCCTACGTTTTACTCTAATGGTTCGACCGCGGTCGTCGTGCATGTTTTCGAGAAAATCTCGATAAATCCAATCGCTCCGAGGTAATTCGAAGTTCCGACAGATTTAAGATTCCTGCGTACCGTAGTGCGACGAAAGTCTAAAATCGTCCAATCGACCAAACAATCAATGATCCCTGTTCCCGGTTCCATTGCCTACGTTTTAGTCTAATGGTACGACCGCGGTGGTCGTGCATGTTTTCGAGAAAATCGCGAAAAACCCAAATCGCTCCGAGGAAATTCGAAGTTCCGACAGATTTAAGATTCCTTCGTACCGAAGTGCGACGCAAGTCTAAAATCGTGCAATCGACCAAACAACAGTTGAGCCCTGTTTTCCGTTCCATTCCCTACGTTTTACTCTAATGGTTCGACCGCGGTCGTCGTGCTTGTTTTCGAGAAAATCGCGATAAATCCAATCGCTCCGAGGTAATTCGAAGTTCCGACAGATTTAAGATTCCTGCGTACCGTAGTGCGACGAAAGTCTCAAATCGTCCAATCGACCAAACAACCATTGATTCCTGTTGGCCGTTCCATTGCCTACGGTTTACTCTAATGGATCGATCGCGGTCGTCGTGCTGGTTTTCGAGAAAATCTCGATAAATCCAATCGCTCCGAGGTAATTCGAAGTTCCGACAGATTTAAGATTCCTGCGTACCGTAGTGCGAAGAAAGTCTAAAATCGTGCAATCGACCAAACAACAATTGAGCCCTGTTCTGCGTTCCATTCCCTACGTTTTACTCTAATGGTTCGACCGCGGTCGTCGTGCTTGTTTTCGAGAAAATCGCGATAAATCCAATCGCTCCGAGGTAATTCGAAGTTCCGACAGATTTAAGATTCCTGCGTACCGTAGTGCGACGAAAGTCTAAAATCCTCCAATCGGCCAAACAACTATTGATCCCCGTTCGCCGTTCCATTGCCTACGTTTTACTCTAATGGTTCGACCGCGGTCGTCGTGCTGGTTTTCGAGAAAATCGCGAAAAACCCAAATCGCTCCGAGGTAATTCGAAGTTCCGATAGATTTAAGATTCCTTCGTATCGTAGTGCGACGAAAGTCTAAAATCGTCCAATCGACCAAACAACCATTGAGCCCTGTTCTCCGTTCCATTGCCTACGTTTTACGCTAATGGTTCGACCACGGTCGTCCTGCAGGTTTTCGAGAAAATCGCGATAAATCCAATCGCTCCGAGGTAATTCGAAGTTCCGACAGATTTAAGATTGCTTCGTACCGTAGTGCGACGAAAGTCTAAAATCGTCCAATCGACCAAACAATCAATGATCCCTGTTCCCGGTTCTATTGCCTACGTTTTAGTCTAATGGTACGACCGCGGTGGTCGTGCTGGTTTTCGAGAAAATCGCGAAAAACCCAAATCGCTCCGCGGAAATTCGAAGTTCCGATAGATTTAAGATTCCTTTGTACCAGTGCGACGAAAGTCTAAAATCGTCCAATCGACCAAAAACAATTGAGCCCTGTTGTCCGTTCCATTCCCTACGTTGTACTCTAATGGTTCGACCGCGGTCGTCGTGCATGTTTTGCGAGAAATTCGCGATAAATCCAATCGCACCGAGGTAATTCGAAGATCCCATAGATTTAAGATTCCTGCGTACCGTAGTGCGACGAAAGTCTCAAATCGTCCAATCGACCAAACAACAATTGATTCCTGTTCGCCGTTCCATTGCCTACGTTTTACTCTAATGGTTCGACCGCGGTCGTCGTGCTGGTTTTTGAGAAAATCGCGAAAAAACCAAATCGCTCCGAGGAAATTCGAAGTTCCGACAGATTTAAGATTCCTTTGTACGAGTGCGACGAAAGTCTAAAATCCTGCAATCGACCAAACAACAATTGAGCCCTGTTCTCCGTTCCATTCCCTACGTTTTACTCTAATGGTTCGACCGCGGTCGTCGTGCATGTTTTCGAGAAAATCGCGAAAAACCCAAATCGCTCCGAGGTAATTCGAAGTTCCGTAGATTTAAGATTCCTTCGTATCGTAGTGCGACGAAAGTCTAAAATCGTCCAATCGACCAAACAACCATTGAGCCCTGTTCTCCGTTCCATTGCATACGTTTTACGCTAATGGTTCGACCACGGTCGTCCTGCAGGTTTTCGAGAAAATCGCGATAAATCCAATCGCTCCGAGGTAATTCGAAGTTCCGACAGATTTAAGATTGCTTCGTACCGTAGTGCGACGAAAGTCTAAAATGATCCAATCGACCAAACAACCAATGATCCCTGTTTCCGGTTCCATTGCCTACGTTTTAGTCTAATGGTTCGACCGCGGTCGTCGTGCTGGTTTTCGAGAAAATCGCGAAAAACCCAAATCGCTCCGCGGAAATTCGAAGTTCCGACAGATTTAAGATTCCTTTGTACCAGTGCGACGAAAGTCTAAAATCGTCCAATCGACCAAAAACAATTGAGCCCTGTTCTCCGTTCCATTCCCTACGTTTTACTCTAATGGTTCGACCGCGGTCGTCGTGCATGTTTTGCGAGAAATTCGCGATAAATCCAATCGCACCGTGGTAATTCGAAGATGCCACAGATTTAAGATTCCTACGTACCGTAGTGCGACGAAAGTCTAAAATCGTCGAATCGAACAAACAACATTGATTCCTGTTCGCCGTTCCATTGCCTACGTTTTACTCTAATGGTTCGACCGCGGTCGTCGTGCATGTTTTCGAGAAAATCGCGATAAATCCAATCGCTCCGAGGTAATTCGAAGTTCCGACAGATTTAAGATTCCTGCGTACCGTAGTGCGACGAAAGTCTAAAATCGTCCAATCGACCAAACAACAATTGATTCCTGTTCGCCGTTCCATTGCCTACGTTTTACTCTAATGGTTCGACCGCGGTCGTCGTGCATGTTTTCGAGAAAATCGCGAAAAACCCAAATCGCTCCGAGGTAATTCGAAGTTCCGATAGATTTAAGATTCCTTCGTATCGTAGTGCGACGAAAGTCTAAAATCGTCCAATCGACCAAACAACCAATGATCCCTGTTCCCGGTTCCATTGCCTACGTTTTAGTCTAATGGTTCGACCGCGGTGGTCGTGCATGTTTTCGAGAAAATCGCGAAAAACCCAAATCGCTCCGAGGTAATTCGAAGTTCCGACAGATTTAAGATTCCTGCGTACCGTAGTGCGACGAAAGTCTAAAATCGTCCAATCGACCAAACAACAATTGATTCCTGTTCGCCGTTCCATTGCCTACGTTTTACTCTAATGGTTCGACCGCGGTCGTCGTGCATGTTTTCGAGAAAATCGCGAAAAACCCAAATCGCTCCGAGGTAATTCGAAGTTCCGATAGATTTAAGATTCCTTCGTATCGTAGTGCGACGAAAGTCTAAAATCGTCCAATCGACCAAACAACCATTGAGCCCTGTTCGCCGTTCCATTGCCTACGTTTTACTCTAATAGTTTGACCGCGGTCGTCGTGCTTGTTTTTGAGAAAATCGCGAAAAACCCAAATCCCTCCGCGGAAATTCGAAGTTCCGACAGATTTAAGATTCCTTTGTACCAGTGCGACGAAAGTCTAAAATCGTCCAATCGACCAAAAACAATTGAGCCCTGTTCTCCGTTCCATTCCCTACGTTTTACTCTAATGGTTCGACCGCGGTCGTCGTGCATGTTTTGCGAGAAATTCGCGATAAATCCAATCGCACCGTGGTAATTCGAAGATGCCACAGATTTAAGATTCCTGCGTACCGAAGTGCGACGAAAGTCTCAAATCGTCCAATCGACCAAACAACCATTGATTCCTGTTCGCCGTTCCATTGCCTACGTTTTACTCTAATGGATCGACCACGGTCGTCCTGCAGGTTTTCGAGAAAATCGCGATAACTCCAATCGCTCCGAGGTAATTCGAAGTTCTGACAGATTTATGATTCCTGCGTACCGTAGTGCGACGAAAGTCTCAAATCGTCCAATCGACCAAACAACAACAGATACCTGTTCCCCGTTCCATTGCCTACGTTTTACTCTAATGGTTCGACTGCGTTCGTCGTGCTGGAAGTCGAGAAAATCGCGAAAAACCCCAATTGTTCCGAGGTTCTTCGAAGTTCCGACAGATTTAAGATTCCTTTCAACCAGTGCGACGAATGTCTAAAATCGTCCAATCGACCAAACAACAATTGAGCCCTGTTTTCCGTTCCATTCCCTACGTTTTACTCTAATGGTTCGACCGCGGTCGTCGTGCTTGTTTTTGAGAAAATCGCGATAAATCCAATCGCTCCGAGGTAATTCGAAGTTCCGATAGATTTAAGATTCCTTCGTATCGTAGTGCGACGAAAGTCTAAAATCGTCCAATCGACCAAACAACCATTGAGCCCTGTTCTCCGTTCCATTGCCTACGTTTTACGCTAATGGTTGGACCACGGTCGTCCTGCAGGTTTTCGAGAAAATCGCGATAACTCCAATCGCTCCGAGGAAATTCGAAGTTCCGACAGATTTAAGATTCCTTCGTACCGTAGTGCGACGAAAGTCTAAAATCGTCCAATCGACCAAACAACCAATGATCCCTGTTCCCGGTTCCATTGCCTACGTTTTAGTCTAATGGTTCGACCGCGGTCGTCGTGCTGGTTTTCGAGAAAATCGCGATTAATCCAATCGCTCCGAGGTAATTCGAAGTTCCGACAGATTTATGATTCCTTCGTTCCGTAGTGCGACGAATGTCTAAAATCGTCCAATCGACCAAACAACAAATGATCCCTGTTCCCGGCTCCATTGGCTACGTTTTACTCTAATGGTTCGACCGCGGTCGTCGTGCTTGTTTTTGAGAAAATCGCGATAAATCTAATCGCTCCGAGGTAATTCGAAGTTCTGACAGATTTATGATTCCTACGTACCGTACTGCGACGAAAGTCTCAAATCGTCCAATCGACCAAACAACCATTGATTCCTGTTGGCCGTTCCATTGCCTACGGTTTACTCTAATGGATCGACCGCGGTCGTCGTGCTGGTTTTTGAGAAAATCGCGAAAAACCCCAATCGCTCCGAGGTAATTCGATGTTCCGATACATTTAAGATACCTGCGTACCGTAGTGCGACGAAAGTCTCAAACCGTCCAATCGACCAAACAACAATTGATTCCTGTCCGCCGTTCCATTGCCTACGTTTTACTCTAATGGTTCGACCGCGGTCGTCGTGCTGGTTTTTGAGAAAATCGCGAAAAACCCAAATCGCTCCGAGGAAATTCGAAGTTCCGACAGATTTAAGATTCCTTTGTACCAGTGCGACGAAAGTCTAAAATCGTCCAATCGAACCAAACAACAATTTAGCCCTGTTCTCCGTTCCATTCCCTACGTTTTACTCTAATGGTTCGACCGCGGTCGTCGTGCATGTTTTCGAGAAAATCGCGATAAATCCAATCGCTCCGAGGTAATTCGAAGTTCTGACAGATTTATGATTCCTACGTACCGTAGTGCGACGAAAGTCTAAAATCGTCCAATCGACCAAACAACAATTGATTCCTGTTGGCCGTTCCATTGCCTACGGTTTACTCTAATGGATCGACCGCGGTCGTCGTGCTGGTTTTTGAGAAAATCGCGAAAAACCCCAATCGCTCCGAGGTAATTCGAAGTTCCGACAGATTTATGATTCCTTCGTTCCGTAGTGCGACGAATGTCTCAAATCGTCCAATCGACCAAACAACCATTGATTCCTGTTGGCCGTTCCATTGGCTACGTTTTACTCTAATGGTTCGACCGCGGTCGTCGTGCTTGTTTTTGAGAAAATCGCGATAAATCCAATCGCTCCGAGGTAATTCGAAGTTCTGACAGATTTATGATTCCTACGTACCGTAGTGCGACGAATGTCTAAAATCGTCCAATCGACCAAACAACAACAGATACCTGTTCCCCGTTCCATTGCCTACGTTTTACTCTAATGGTTCGACTGCGTTCGTCGTGCTGGAAGTCGAGAAAATCGCGAAAAACACCAATTGTTCCGAGGTTCTTCGAAGTTCCGACAGATTTAAGATTACTTTCAACCAGTGCGACGAATGTCTAAAATCGTCCAATCGACCAAACAACAATTGAGCCCTGTTTTCCGTTCCATTCCCTACGTTTTACTCTAATGGTTCGACCGCGGTCGTCGTGCCTGTTTTTGAGAAAATCGCGAAAAACCCAAATCCCCCCGAGGAAATTCGAAGTTCCGACAGATTTAAGATTCCTTTGTACCAGTGCGACGAAAGTCTAAAATCGTGCAATCGACCAAACAACAATTGAGCCCTGTTCTCCGTTCCATTCCCTACGTTTTACTCTAATGGTTCGACCGCGGTCGTCGTGCATGTTTTCGAGAAAATCGCGAAAAACCCAAATCGCTCCGAGGTAATTCGAAGTTCCGATAGATTTAAGATTCCTTCGTATCGTAGTGCGACGAAAGTCTAAAATCGTCCAATCGACCAAACAATCAATGATCCCTGTTTCCGGTTCCATTGCCTACGTTTTAGTCTAATGGTTCGACCGCGGTCGTCGTGCTGGTTTTCGAGAAAATCGCGAAAAACCCAAATCGCTCCGCGGAAATTCGAAGTTCCGACAGATTTAAGATTCCTTTGTACCAGTGCGACGAAAGTCTAAAATCGTCCAATCGACCAAAAACAATTGAGCCCTGTTCTCCGTTCCATTCCCTACGTTTTACTCTAATGGTTCGACCGCGGTCGTCGTGCATGTTTTGCGAGAAATTCGCGATAAATCTAATCGCACCGTGGTAATTCGAAGATGCCACAGATTTAAGATTCCTGCGTACCGAAGTGCGACGAAAGTCTCAAATCGTCCAATCGAGCAAACAACAATTGATTCCTGTTCGCCGTTCCATTGCCTACGTTTTACTCTAATGGTTCGACCGCGGTCGTCGTGCTGGTTTTTGAGAAAATCGCGAAAAAACCAAATCGCTCCGAGGAAATTCGAAGTTCCGACAGATTTAAGATTCCTTTGTACCAGTGCGACGAAAGTCTAAAATCGTCCAATCGACCAAACAACCATTGAGCCCTGTTCTCCGTTCCATTGCCTACGTTTTACGCTAATGGTTCGACCACGGTCGTCCTGCAGGTTTTCGAGAAAATCGCGATAACTCCAATCGCTCCGAGGAAATTCGAAGTTCCGACAGATTTATGATTTCTGCGTACCGTAGTGCGACGATAGTCTAAAATCGTCCAATCGACCAAACAACAATTGATTCCTGTTCGCCGTTCCATTGCCTACGTTTTACTCTAATAGTTCGACCGCGGTCGTCGTGCTGGTTTTCGAGAAAATCGCGAAAAACCCAAATCGCTCCGCGGAAATTCGAAGTTCCGACAAATTTAAGATTCCTTTGTACCAGTGCGACGAAAGTCTAAAATCGTCCAATCGACCAAAAACAATTGAGCGCTGTTCTCCGTTCCATTCCCTACGTTTTACTCTAATGGTTCGACCGCGGTCGTCGTGCATGTTTTGCGAGAAATTCGCGATAAATCCAATCGCACCGTGGTAATTCGAAGATGCCACAGATTTAAGATTCCTACGTACCGTAGTGCGACGAAAGTCTAAAATCGTCCAATCGACCAAACAACCAATGATCCCTGTTCCCGGTTCCATTGCCTACGTTTTAGTCTAATGGTTCGACCGCGGTGGTCGTGCATGTTTTCGAGAAAATCGCGAAAAACCCAAATCGCTCCGAGGTAATTCGAAGTTCCGACAGATTTAAGATTCCTGCGTACCGTAGTGCGACGAAAGTCTCAAATCGTCCAATCGAGCAAACAACAATTGATTCCTGTTCGCCGTTCCATTGCCTACGTTTTACTCTAATGGTTCGACCGCGGTCGTCGTGCTGGTTTTTGAGAAAATCGCGAAAAAACCAAATCGCTCCGAGGAAATTCGAAGTTCCGACAGATTTAAGATTCCTGCGTACCGTAGTGCGACGAAAGTCTAAAATCGTCCAATCGACCAAACAACAATTGATTCCTGTTCGCCGTTCCATTGCCTACGTTTTACTCTAATGGTTCGACCGCGGTCGTCGTGCATGTTTTCGAGAAAATCGCGAAAAACCCAAATCGCTCCGAGGTAATTCGAAGTTCCGATAGATTTAAGATTCCTTCGTATCGTAGTGCGACGAAAGTCTAAAATCGTCCAATCGACCAAACAACCAATGATCCCTGTTCCCGGTTCCATTGCCTACGTTTTAGTCTAATGGTTCGACCGCGGTGGTCGTGCATGTTTTCGAGAAAATCGCGAAAAACCCAAATCGCTCCGAGGTAATTCGAAGTTCCGACAGATTTAAGATTCCTGCGTACCGTAGTGCGACGAAAGTCTAAAATCGTCCAATCGACCAAACAATAATTGATTCCTGTTCGCCGTTCCATTGCCTACGTTTTACTCTAATGGTTCGACCGCGGTCGTCGTGCTGGTTTTCGAGAAAATCGCGAAAAACCCAAATCGCTCCGCGGAAATTCGAAGTTCCGATAGATTTAAGATTCCTTTGTACCAGTGCGACGAAAGTCTAAAATCGTCCAATCGACAAAAAACAATTGAGCCCTGTTGTCCGTTCCATTCCCTACGTTGTACTCTAATGGTTCGACCGCGGTCGTCGTGCATGTTTTGCGAGAAATTCGCGATAAATCCAATCGCACCGAGGTAATTCGAAGATCCCATAGATTTAAGATTCCTGCGTACCGTAGTGCGACGAAAGTCTCAAATCGTCCAATCGACCAAACAACAATTGATTCCTGTTCGCCGTTCCATTGCCTACGTTTTACTCTAATGGTTCGACCGCGGTCGTCGTGCTGGTTTTTGAGAAAATCGCGAAAAAACCAAATCGCTCCGAGGAAATTCGAAGTTCCGACAGATTTAAGATTCCTGCGTACCGTAGTGCGACGAAAGTCTAAAATCGTCCAATCGACCAAACAACAATTGATTCCTGTTCGCCGTTCCATTGCCTACGTTTTACTCTAATGGTTCGACCGCGGTCGTCGTGCATGTTTTCGAGAAAATCGCGAAAAACCCAAATCGCTCCGAGGTAATTCGAAGTTCCGATAGATTTAAGATTCCTTCGTACCGTAGTGCGACGAATGTCTAAAATCGTCCAATCGACCAAACAACAACAGATACCTGTTCCCCGTTCCATTGCCTACGTTTTACTCTAATGGTTCGACTGCGTTCGTCGTGCTGGAAGTCGAGAAAATCGCGAAAAACACCAATTGTTCCGAGGTTCTTCGAAGTTCCGACAGATTTAAGATTACTTTCAACCAGTGCGACGAATGTCTAAAATCGTCCAATCGACCAAACAACAATTGAGCCCTGTTTTCCGTTCCATTCCCTACGTTTTACTCTAATGGTTCGACCGCGGTCGTCGTGCCTGTTTTTGAGAAAATCGCGAAAAACCCAAATCCCCCCGAGGAAATTCGAAGTTCCGACAGATTTAAGATTCCTTTGTACCAGTGCGACGAAAGTCTAAAATCGTGCAATCGACCAAACAACAATTGAGCCCTGTTCTCCGTTCCATTCCCTACGTTTTACTCTAATGGTTCGACCGCGGTCGTCGTGCATGTTTTCGAGAAAATCGCGAAAAACCCAAATCGCTCCGAGGTAATTCGAAGTTCCGATAGATTTAAGATTCCTTCGTATCGTAGTGCGACGAAAGTCTAAAATCGTCCAATCGACCAAACAATCAATGATCCCTGTTTCCGGTTCCATTGCCTACGTTTTAGTCTAATGGTTCGACCGCGGTCGTCGTGCTGGTTTTCGAGAAAATCGCGAAAAACCCAAATCGCTCCGCGGAAATTCGAAGTTCCGACAGATTTAAGATTCCTTTGTACCAGTGCGACGAAAGTCTAAAATCGTCCAATCGACCAAAAACAATTGAGCCCTGTTCTCCGTTCCATTCCCTACGTTTTACTCTAATGGTTCGACCGCGGTCGTCGTGCATGTTTTGCGAGAAATTCGCGATAAATCTAATCGCACCGTGGTAATTCGAAGATGCCACAGATTTAAGATTCCTGCGTACCGAAGTGCGACGAAAGTCTCAAATCGTCCAATCGAGCAAACAACAATTGATTCCTGTTCGCCGTTCCATTGCCTACGTTTTACTCTAATGGTTCGACCGCGGTCGTCGTGCTGGTTTTTGAGAAAATCGCGAAAAAACCAAATCGCTCCGAGGAAATTCGAAGTTCCGACAGATTTAAGATTCCTTTGTACCAGTGCGACGAAAGTCTAAAATCGTCCAATCGACCAAACAACCATTGAGCCCTGTTCTCCGTTCCATTGCCTACGTTTTACGCTAATGGTTCGACCACGGTCGTCCTGCAGGTTTTCGAGAAAATCGCGATAACTCCAATCGCTCCGAGGAAATTCGAAGTTCCGACAGATTTATGATTTCTGCGTACCGTAGTGCGACGAAAGTCTAAAATCGTCCAATCGACCAAACAACAATTGATTCCTGTTCGCCGTTCCATTGCCTACGTTTTACTCTAATGGTTCGACCGCGGTCGTCGTGCATGTTTTCGAGAAAATCGCGAAAAACCCAAATCGCTCCGAGGTAATTCGAAGTTCCGATAGATTTAAGATTCCTTCGTATCGTAGTGCGACGAAAGTCTAAAATCGTCCAATCGACCAAACAACCAATGATCCCTGTTCCCGGTTCCATTGCCTACGTTTTAGTCTAATGGTTCGACCGCGGTGGTCGTGCATGTTTTCGAGAAAATCGCGAAAAACCCAAATCGCTCCGAGGTAATTCGAAGTTCCGACAGATTTAAGATTCCTGCGTACCGTAGTGCGACGAAAGTCTAAAATCGTCCAATCGACCAAACAACAATTGATTCCTGTTCGCCGTTCCATTGCCTACGTTTTACTCTAATGGTTCGACCGCGGTCGTCGTGCTGGTTTTCGAGAAAATCGCGAAAAACCCAAATCGCTCCGCGGAAATTCGAAGTTCCGATAGATTTAAGATTCCTTTGTACCAGTGCGACGAAAGTCTAAAATCGTCCAATCGACCAAAAACAATTGAGCCCTGTTGTCCGTTCCATTCCCTACGTTGTACTCTAATGGTTCGACCGCGGTCGTCGTGCATGTTTTGCGAGAAATTCGCGATAAATCCAATCGCACCGAGGTAATTCGAAGATCCCATAGATTTAAGATTCCTGCGTACCGTAGTGCGACGAAAGTCTCAAATCGTCCAATCGACCAAACAACAATTGATTCCTGTTCGCCGTTCCATTGCCTACGTTTTACTCTAATGGTTCGACCGCGGTCGTCGTGCTGGTTTTTGAGAAAATCGCGAAAAAACCAAATCGCTCCGAGGAAATTCGAAGTTCCGACAGATTTAAGATTCCTTTGTACGAGTGCGACGAAAGTCTAAAATCCTGCAATCGACCAAACAACAATTGAGCCCTGTTCTCCGTTCCATTCCCTACGTTTTACTCTAATGGTTCGACCGCGGTCGTCGTGCATGTTTTCGAGAAAATCGCGAAAAACCCAAATCGCTCCGAGGTAATTCGAAGTTCCGTAGATTTAAGATTCCTTCGTATCGTAGTGCGACGAAAGTCTAAAATCGTCCAATCGACCAAACAACCATTGAGCCCTGTTCTCCGTTCCATTGCCTACGTTTTACGCTAATGGTTCGACCACGGTCGTCCTGCAGGTTTTCGAGAAAATCGCGATAAATCCAATCGCTCCGAGGTAATTCGAAGTTCCGACAGATTTAAGATTCCTTCGTACCGTAGTGCGACGAAAGTCTAAAATCGTCCAATCGACCAAACAACCAATGATCCCTGTTCCCGGTTCCATTGCCTACGTTTTAGTCTAATGGTTCGACCGCGGTGGTCGTGCATGTTTTCGAGAAAATCGCGAAAAACCCAAATCGCTCCGAGGTAATTCGAAGTTCCGACAGATTTAAGATTCCTGCGTACCGTAGTGCGACGAAAGTCTCAAATCGTCCAATCGAGCAAACAACAATTGATTCCTGTTCGCCGTTCCATTGCCTACGTTTTACTCTAATGGTTCGACCGCGGTCGTCGTGCTTGTTTTTGAGAAAATCGCGATAAATCCAATCGCTCCGAGGTAATTCGAAGTTCCGATAGATTTAAGATTCCTTCGTATCGTAGTGCGACGAAAGTCTAAAATCGTCCAATCGACCAAACAACCATTGAGCCCTGTTCTCCGTTCCATTGCCTACGTTTTACGCTAATGGTTGGACCACGGTCGTCCTGCAGGTTTTCGAGAAAATCGCGATAACTCCAATCGCTCCGAGGAAATTCGAAGTTCCGACAGATTTAAGATTCCTTCGTACCGTAGTGCGACGAAAGTCTAAAATCGTCCAATCGACCAAACAACCAATGATCCCTGTTCCCGGTTCCATTGCCTACGTTTTAGTCTAATGGTTCGACCGCGGTGGTCGTGCATGTTTTCGAGAAAATCGCGAAAAACCCAAATCGCTCCGAGGTAATTCGAAGTTCCGACAGATTTAAGATTCCTGCGTACCGTAGTGCGACGAAAGTCTCAAATCGTCCAATCGAGCAAACAACAATTGATTCCTGTTCGCCGTTCCATTGCCTACGTTTTACTCTAATGGTTCGACCGCGGTCGTCGTGCTGGTTTTTGAGAAAATCGCGAAAAAACCAAATCGCTCCGAGGAAATTCGAAGTTCCGACAGATTTAAGATTCCTGCGTACCGTAGTGCGACGAAAGTCTAAAATCGTCCAATCGACCAAACAACAATTGATTCCTGTTCGCCGTTCCATTGCCTACGTTTTACTCTAATGGTTCGACCGCGGTCGTCGTGCATGTTTTCGAGAAAATCGCGAAAAACCCAAATCGCTCCGAGGTAATTCGAAGTTCCGATAGATTTAAGATTCCTTCGTATCGTAGTGCGACGAAAGTCTAAAATCGTCCAATCGACCAAACAACCAATGATCCCTGTTCCCGGTTCCATTGCCTACGTTTTAGTCTAATGGTTCGACCGCGGTGGTCGTGCATGTTTTCGAGAAAATCGCGAAAAACCCAAATCGCTCCGAGGTAATTCGAAGTTCCGACAGATTTAAGATTCCTGCGTACCGTAGTGCGACGAAAGTCTAAAATCGTCCAATCGACCAAACAACAATTGATTCCTGTTCGCCGTTCCATTGCCTACGTTTTACTCTAATGGTTCGACCGCGGTCGTCGTGCTGGTTTTTGAGAAAATCGCGAAAAAACCAAATCGCTCCGAGGAAATTCGAAGTTCCGACAGATTTAAGATTCCTTTGTACCAGTGCGACGAAAGTCTAAAATCGTCCAATCGACCAAAAACAATTGAGCCCTGTTCTCCGTTCCATTCCCTACGTTTTACTCTAATGGTTCGACCGCGGTCGTCGTGCATGTTTTGCGAGAAATTCGCGATAAATCCAATCGCACCGTGGTAATTCGAAGATGCCACAGATTTAAGATTCCTACGTACCGTAGTGCGACGAAAGTCTAAAATCGTCGAATCGAACAAACAACATTGATTCCTGTTCGCCGTTCCATTGCCTACGTTTTACTCTAATGGTTCGACCGCGGTCGTCGTGCATGTTTTCGAGAAAATCGCGATAAATCCAATCGCTCCGAGGTAATTCGAAGTTCCGACAGATTTAAGATTCCTGCGTACCGTAGTGCGACGAAAGTCTAAAATCGTCCAATCGACCAAACAACAATTGATTCCTGTTCGCCGTTCCATTGCCTACGTTTTACTCTAATGGTTCGACCGCGGTCGTCGTGCATGTTTTCGAGAAAATCGCGAAAAACCCAAATCGCTCCGAGGTAATTCGAAGTTCCGATAGATTTAAGATTCCTTCGTATCGTAGTGCGACGAAAGTCTAAAATCGTCCAATCGACCAAACAACCAATGATCCCTGTTCCCGGTTCCATTGCCTACGTTTTAGTCTAATGGTTCGACCGCGGTGGTCGTGCATGTTTTCGAGAAAATCGCGAAAAACCCAAATCGCTCCGAGGAAATTCGAAGTTCCGACAGATTTAAGATTCCTTCGTACCGTAGTGCGACGAAAGTCTAAAATCGTCCAATCGACCAAACAACAATTGAGCCCTGTTTTCCGTTCCATTCCCTACGTTTTACTCTAATGGTTCGACCGCGGTCGTCGAGCTTGTTTTTGAGAAAATCGCGATAAATCCAATCGCTCCGAGGTTCTTCGAAATCCCGAAAGATTTGAGATTCCTTTGTACCGAAGTGCGACGCAAGTCTAAAATCGTCCAATCGACCAAACAACCATTGATCCCTGTTCGCCGTTCCATTGTCTACGTTTTACTCTAATGGTTCGACTGCGTTCGTCGTGCTGGTTTTCGAGAAAAACGCGATAAATCCAGTCGCTCCGAGGTAATTCGATGTTCCGACAGATTTAAGATTCCTTCGTATCGTAGTGCGACGAAAGTCTAAAATCGTGCAATCGACCAAACAACAGTTGAGCCCTGTTTTCCGTTCCATTCCCTACGTTTTACTCTAATGGTTCGACCGCGGTCGTCGTGCTTGTTTTCGAGAAAATCGCGATAAATCCAATCGCTCCGAGGTAATTCGAAGTTCCGACAGATTTAAGATTCCTGCGTACCGTAGTGCGACGAAAGTCTCAAATCGTCCAATCGACCAAACAACCATTGATTCCTGTTGGCCGTTCCATTGCCTACGGTTTACTCTAATGGATCGATCGCGGTCGTCGTGCTGGTTTTTGAGAAAATCGCGAAAAACCCCAATCGCTCCGAGGTAATTCGATGTTCCGATACATTTAAGATACCTGCGTACCGTAGTGCGACGAAAGTCTAAAATCGTCCAATCGACCAAACAACAATTGATTCCTGTCCGCCGTTCCATTCCCTACGTTTTACTCTAATGGTTCGACCGCGGTCGTCGTGCATGTTTTCGAGAAAATCTCGATAAATCCAATCGCTCCGAGGTAATTCGAAGTTCCGACAGATTTAAGATTCCTGCGTACCGTAGTGCGAAGAAAGTCTAAAATCGTGCAATCGACCAAACAACAATTGAGCCCTGTTCTGCGTTCCATTCCCTACGTTTTACTCTAATGGTTCGACCGCGGTCGTCGTGCTTGTTTTCGAGAAAATCGCGATAAATCCAATCGCTCCGAGGTAATTCGAAGTTCCGACAGATTTAAGATTCCTGCGTACCGTAGTGCGACGAAAGTCTAAAATCCTCCAATCGGCCAAACAACTATTGATCCCCGTTCGCCGTTCCATTGCCTACGTTTTACTCTAATGGTTCGACCGCGGTCGTCGTGCTGGTTTTCGAGAAAATCGCGAAAAACCCAAATCGCTCCGAGGTAATTCGAAGTTCGGATAGATTTAAGATTCCTTCGTATCGTAGTGCGACGAAAGTCTAAAATCGTCCAATCGACCAAACAACCATTGAGCCCTGTTCTCCGTTCCATTGCCTACGTTTTACGCTAATGGTTCGACCACGGTCGTCCTGCAGGTTTTCGAGAAAATCGCGATAAATCCAATCGCTCCGAGGTAATTCGAAGTTCCGACAGATTTAAGATTGCTTGGTACCGTAGTGCGACGAAAGTCTAAAATCGTCCAATCGACCAAACAATCAATGATCCCTGTTCCCGGTTCCATTGCCTACGTTTTAGTCTAATGGTACGACCGCGGTGGTCGTGCTGGTTTTCGAGAAAATCGCGAAAAACCCAAATCGCTCCGCGGAAATTCGAAGTTCCGATAGATTTAAGATTCCTTTGTACCAGTGCGACGAAAGTCTAAAATCGTCCAATCGACCAAAAACAATTGAGCCCTGTTGTCCGTTCCATTCCCTACGTTGTACTCTAATGGTTCGACCGCGGTCGTCGTGCATGTTTTGCGAGAAATTCGCGATAAATCCAATCGCACCGAGGTAATTCGAAGATCCCATAGATTTAAGATTCCTGCGTACCGTAGTGCGACGAAAGTCTCAAATCGTCCAATCGACCAAACAACAATTGATTCCTGTTCGCCGTTCCATTGCCTACGTTTTACTCTAATGGTTCGACCGCGGTCGTCGTGCTGGTTTTTGAGAAAATCGCGAAAAAACCAAATCGCTCCGAGGAAATTCGAAGTTCCGACAGATTTAAGATTCCTTTGTACGAGTGCGACGAAAGTCTAAAATCCTGCAATCGACCAAACAACAATTGAGCCCTGTTCTCCGTTCCATTCCCTACGTTTTACTCTAATGGTTCGACCGCGGTCGTCGTGCATGTTTTCGAGAAAATCGCGAAAAACCCAAATCGCTCCGAGGTAATTCGAAGTTCCGATAGATTTAAGATTCCTTCGTATCGTAGTGCGACGAAAGTCTAAAATCGTCCAATCGACCAAACAACCATTGAGCCCTGTTCTCCGTTCCATTGCATACGTTTTACGCTAATGGTTCGACCACGGTCGTCCTGCAGGTTTTCGAGAAAATCGCGATAAATCCAATCGCTCCGAGGTAATTCGAAGTTCCGACAGATTTAAGATTGCTTCGTACCGTAGTGCGACGAAAGTCTAAAATGATCCAATCGACCAAACAACCAATGATCCCTGTTTCCGGTTCCATTGCCTACGTTTTAGTCTAATGGTTCGACCGCGGTCGTCGTGCTGGTTTTCGAGAAAATCGCGAAAAACCCAAATCGCTCCGCGGAAATTCGAAGTTCCGACAGATTTAAGATTCCTTTGTACCAGTGCGACGAAAGTCTAAAATCGTCCAATCGACCAAAAACAATTGAGCCCTGTTCTCCGTTCCATTCCCTACGTTTTACTCTAATGGTTCGACCGCGGTCGTCGTGCATGTTTTGCGAGAAATTCGCGATAAATCCAATCGCACCGTGGTAATTCGAAGATGCCACAGATTTAAGATTCCTACGTACCGTAGTGCGACGAAAGTCTAAAATCGTCGAATCGAACAAACAACATTGATTCCTGTTCGCCGTTCCATTGCCTACGTTTTACTCTAATGGTTCGACCGCGGTCGTCGTGCTTGTTTTCGAGAAAATCGCGATAAATCCAATCGCTCCGAGGTAATTCGAAGTTCCGACAGATTTAAGATTCCTGCGTACCGTAGTGCGACGAAAGTCTCAAATCTTCCAATCGACCAAACAATCATTGATTACTGCTCGCCGTTCCATTGCCTACGTTTTACTCTAATGGTTTGACCGCGGTCGTCGTGCTGGTTTTTGAGAAAATCGCGATAAATCCAATCGCTCCGAGGTAATTCGATGTTCCGACAGATTTAAGATTCATTTGTACCAGTGCGACGAAAGTCTAAAATCGTGCAATCGACCAAACAACAATTGAGCCCTGTTCTCCGTTCCATTCCCTACGTTGTACTCTAATGGTTCGACCGCGGTCGTCGTGCATGTTTTGCGAGAAATTCGCGATAAATCCAATCGCACCGAGGTAATTCGAAGATCCCATAGATTTAAGATTCCTGCGTACCGTAGTGCGACGAAAGTCTCAAATCGTCCAATCGACCAAACAACAATTGATTCCTGTTCGCCGTTCCATTGCCTACGTTTTACTCTAATGGTTCGACCGCGGTCGTCGTGCTGGTTTTTGAGAAAATCGCGAAAAAACCAAATCGCTCCGAGGAAATTCGAAGTTCCGACAGATTTAAGATTCCTTTGTACGAGTGCGACGAAAGTCTAAAATCCTGCAATCGACCAAACAACAATTGAGCCCTGTTCTCCGTTCCATTCCCTACGTTTTACTCTAATGGTTCGACCGCGGTCGTCGTGCATGTTTTCGAGAAAATCGCGAAAAACCCAAATCGCTCCGAGGTAATTCGAAGTTCCGATAGATTTAAGATTCCTTCGTATCGTAGTGCGACGAAAGTCTAAAATCGTGCAATCGACCAAACAACAATTGAGCCCTGTTCTCCGTTCCATTCCCTACGTTTTACTCTAATGGTTCGACCGCGGTCGTCGTGCATGTTTTCGAGAAAACCGCGAAAAACCCAAATCGCTCCGAGGTAATTCGAAGTTCCGATAGATTTAAGATTCCTTCGTATCGTAGTGCGACGAAAGTCTAAAATCGTCCAATCGACCAAACAACCATTGAGCCCTGTTCGCCGTTCCATTGCCTACGTTTTACTCTAATAGTTCGACCGCGGTCGTCGTGCTTGTTTTTGAGAAAATCGCGAAAAACCCAAATCCCTCCGAGGAAATTCGAAGTTCCGACAGATTTAAGATTCATTTGTACCAGTGCGACGAAAATCTAAAATCGTGCAATCGACCAAACAACAATTGAGCCCTGTTCTCCGTTCCATTCCCTACGTTTTACTCTAATGGTTCGACCACGGTCGTCGTGCATGTTTTCGAGAAAATCGCGATAAATCCAATCGCTCCGAGGTAATTCGAAGTTCCGACAGATTTAAGATTCCTGCGTACCGTAGTGCGACGAAAGTCTCAAATCGTCCAATCGACCAAACAACCATTGATTCCTGTTGGCCGTTCCATTGCCTACGTTTTACTCTAATAGTTCGACCGCGGTCGTCGTGCTGGTTTTTGAGAAAATCGCGAAAAACCCAAATCCCTCCGAGGAAATTCGAAGTTCCGACAGATTTAAGATTCATTTGTACCAGTGCGACGAAAGTCTAAAATCGTGCAATCGACCGAACAACAATTGAGCCCTGTTCTCCGTTCCATTCCCTACGTTTTACTCTAATGGTTCGACCGCGGTCGTCGTGCATCTTTTCGAGAAAATCGCGAAAAACCCAAATCGCTCCGAGGTAATTCGAAGTTCCGATAGATTTAAGATTCCTTCGTATCGTAGTGCGACGAAAGTCTAAAATCGTGCAATCGACCAAACAACAATTGAGCCCTGTTCTCCGTTCCATTCCCTACGTTTTACTCTAATGGTTCGACCGCGGTCGTCGTGCATGTTTTCGAGAAAATCGCGAAAAACCCAAATCGCTCCGAGGTAATTCGAAGTTCCGATAGATTTAAGATTCCTTCGTATCGTAGTGCGACGAAAGTCTAAAATCGTCCAATCGACCAAACAACCATTGAGCCCTGTTCTCCGTTCCATTGCCTACGTTTTACGCTAATGGTTCGACCACGGTCGTCCTGCAGGTTTTCGAGAAAATCGCGATAAATCCAATCGCTCCGAGGTAATTCGAAGTTCCGACAGATTTAAGATTGCTTCGTACCGTAGTGCGACGAAAGTCTAAAATCGTCCAATCGACCAAACAACCAATGATCCCTGTTTCCGGTTCAATTGGCTACGTTTTAGTCTAATGGTTCGACCGCGGTCGTCGTACTGGTTTTCGAGAAAATCGCGAAAAACCCAAATCGCTCCGCGGAAATTCGAAGTTCCGACAGATTTAAGATTCCTTTGTACCAGTGCGACGAAAGTCTAAAATCGTCCAATCGACCAAAAACAATTGAGCCCTGTTCTCCGTTCCATTCCCTACGTTTTACTCTAATGGTTCGACCGCGGTCGTCGTGCATGTTTTGCGAGAAATTCGCGATAAATCCAATCGCACCGTGGTAATTCGAAGATGCCACAGATTTAAGATTCCTGCGTACCGAAGTGCGACGAAAGTCTCAAATCGTCCAATCGACCAAACAACAATTGATTCCTGTTCGCCGTTCCATTGCCTACGTTTTACTCTAATGGTTCGACCGCGGTCGTCGTGCTGGTTTTTGAGAAAATCGCGAAAAAACCAAATCGCTCCGAGGAAATTCGAAGTTCCGACAGATTTAAGATTCCTTTGTACCAGTGCGACGAAAGTCTAAAATCGTCCAATCGAACCAAACAACAATTTAGCCCTGTTCTCCGTTCCATTCCCTACGTTTTACTCTAATGGTTCGACCGCGGTCGTCGTGCATGTTTTCGAGAAAATCGCGATAAATCCAATCGCTCCGAGGTAATTCGAAGTTCTGACAGATTTATGATTCCTACGTACCGTAGTGCGACGAAAGTCTAAAATCGTCCAATCGACCAAACAACAATTGATTCCTGTTGGCCGTTCCATTGCCTACGGTATACTCTAATGGATCGACCGCGGTCGTCGTGCTGGTTTTTGAGAAAATCGCGAAAAACCCCAATCGCTCCGAGGTAATTCGAAGTTCCGACAGATTTATGATTCCTTCGTTCCGTAGTGCGACGAATGTCTCAAATCGTCCAATCGACCAAACAACCATTGATTCCTGTTGGCCGTTCCATTGGCTACGTTTTACTCTAATGGTTCGACCGCGGTCGTCGTGCTTGTTTTTGAGAAAATCGCGATAAATCCAATCGCTCCGAGGTAATTCGAAGTTCTGACAGATTTATGATTCCTACGTACCGTAGTGCGACGAATGTCTAAAATCGTCCAATCGACCAAACAACAACAGATACCTGTTCCCCGTTCCATTGCCTACGTTTTACTCTAATGGTTCGACTGCGTTCGTCGTGCTGGAAGTCGAGAAAATCGCGAAAAACACCAATTGTTCCGAGGTTCTTCGAAGTTCCGACAGATTTAAGATTACTTTCAACCAGTGCGACGAATGTCTAAAATCGTCCAATCGACCAAACAACAATTGAGCCCTGTTTTCCGTTCCATTCCCTACGTTTTACTCTAATGGTTCGACCGCGGTCGTCGTGCCTGTTTTTGAGAAAATCGCGAAAAACCCAAAGCCCCCCGAGGAAATTCGAAGTTCCGACAGATTTAAGATTCCTTTGTACCAGTGCGACGAAAGTCTAAAATCGTGCAATCGACCAAACAACAATTGAGCCCTGTTCTCCGTTCCATTCCCTACGTTTTACTCTAATGGTTCGACCGCGGTCGTCGTGCATGTTTTCGAGAAAATCGCGAAAAACCCAAATCGCTCCGAGGTAATTCGAAGTTCCGATAGATTTAAGATTCCTTCGTATCGTAGTGCGACGAAAGTCTAAAATCGTCCAATCGACCAAACAATCAATGATCCCTGTTTCCGGTTCCATTGCCTACGTTTTAGTCTAATGGTTCGACCGCGGTCGTCGTGCTGGTTTTCGAGAAAATCGCGAAAAACCCAAATCGCTCCGCGGAAATTCGAAGTTCCGACAGATTTAAGATTCCTTTGTACCAGTGCGACGAAAGTCTAAAATCGTCCAATCGACCAAAAACAATTGAGCCCTGTTCTCCGTTCCATTCCCTACGTTTTACTCTAATGGTTCGACCGCGGTCGTCGTGCATGTTTTGCGAGAAATTCGCGATAAATCTAATCGCACCGTGGTAATTCGAAAATGCCACAGATTTAAGATTCCTGCGTACCGAAGTGCGACGAAAGTCTCAAATCGTCCAATCGACCAAACAACAATTGATTCCTGTTCGCCGTTCCATTGCCTACGTTTTACTCTAATGGTTCGACCGCGGTCGTCGTGCTGGTTTTTGAGAAAATCGCGAAAAAACCAAATCGCTCCGAGGAAATTCGAAGTTCCGACAGATTTAAGATTCCTTTGTACCAGTGCGACGAAAGTCTAAAATCGTCCAATCGACCAAACAACCATTGAGCCCTGTTCTCCGTTCCATTGCCTACGTTTTACGCTAATGGTTCGACCACGGTCGTCCTGCAGGTTTTCGAGAAAATCGCGATAACTCCAATCGCTCCGAGGAAATTCGAAGTTCCGACAGATTTATGATTTCTGCGTACCGTAGTGCGACGATAGTCTAAAATCGTCCAATCGACCAAACAACAATTGATTCCTGTTCGCCGTTCCATTGCCTACGTTTTACTCTAATAGTTCGACCGCGGTCGTCGTGCTGGTTTTTGAGAAAATCGCGAAAAACCCAAATCCCCCCGAGGAAATTCGAAGTTCCGACAGATTTAAGATTCCTTTGTACCAGTGCGACGAAAGTCTAAAATCGTGCAATCGACCAAACAACAATTGAGCCCTGTTCTCCGTTCCATTCCCTACGTTTTACTCTAATGGTTCGACCGCGGTCGTCGTGCATGTTTTCGAGAAAATCGCGAAAAACCCAAATCGCTCCGAGGTAATTCGAAGTTCCGATAGATTTAAGATTCCTTCGTATCGTAGTGCGACGAAAGTCTAAAATCGTCCAATCGACCAAACAACCATTGAGCCCTGTTCTCCGTTCCATTGCCTACGTTTTACGCTAATGGTTCGACCACGGTCGTCCTGCAGGTTTTCGAGAAAATCGCGATAAATCCAATCGCTCCGAGGTAATTCGAAGTTCCGACAGATTTAAGATTGCTTCGTACCGTAGTGCGACGAAAGTCTAAAATCGTCCAATCGACCAAACAATCAATGATCCCTGTTTCCGGTTCCATTGCCTACGTTTTAGTCTAATGGTTCGACCGCGGTCGTCGTGCTGGTTTTCGAGAAAATCGCGAAAAACCCAAATCGCTCCGCGGAAATTCGAAGTTCCGACAGATTTAAGATTCCTTTGTACCAGTGCGACGAAAGTCTAAAATCGTCCAATCGACCAAAAACAATTGAGCCCTGTTCTCCGTTCCATTCCCTACGTTTTACTCTAATGGTTCGACCGCGGTCGTCGTGCATGTTTTGCGAGAAATTCGCGATAAATCTAATCGCACCGTGGTAATTCGAAGATGCCACAGATTTAAGATTCCTGCGTACCGAAGTGCGACGAAAGTCTCAAATCGTCCAATCGACCAAACAACAATTGATTCCTGTTCGCCGTTCCATTGCCTACGTTTTACTCTAATGGTTCGACCGCGGTCGTCGTGCTGGTTTTTGAGAAAATCGCGAAAAAACCAAATCGCTCCGAGGAAATTCGAAGTTCCGACAGATTTAAGATTCCTTTGTACCAGTGCGACGAAAGTCTAAAATCGTCCAATCGACCAAACAACAATTGATCCCTGTTTTCCGTTCCATTCCCTACGTTTTACTCTAATGGTTCGACCGCGGTCGTCGTGCTTGTTTTCGAGAAAATCGCGATAAATCCAATCGCTCCGAGGTAATTCGAAGTTCCGACAGATTTAAGATTCCTGTGTACCGTAGTGCGACGAAAGTCTAAAATCCTCCAATCGACCAAACAACTATTGATCCCCGTTCGCCGTTCCATTGCCTACGTTTTACTCTAATGGTTCGACCGGGGTCGTCGTGCTGGTTTTTGAGAAAATCGCGAAAAAACCAAATCGCTCCGAGGAAATTCGAAGTTCCGACAGATTTAAGATTCATTTGTACCAGTGCGACGAAAGTCTAAAATCGTGCAATCGACCAAACAACAATTGAGCCCTGTTCTCCGTTCCATTCCCTACGTTTTACTCTAATGGTTCGACCACGGTCGTCGTGCATGTTTTCGAGAAAATCGTGAAAAACCCAAATCGCTCCGAGGTAATTCGAAGTTCCGATAGATTTAAGATTCCTTCGTATCGTAGTGCGACGAAAGTCTAAAATCGTGCAATCGACCAAACAACAATTGAGCCCTGTTCTCCGTTCCATTCCCTACGTTTTACTCTAATGGTTCGACCGCGGTCGTCGTGCATGTTTTCGAGAAAATCGCGAAAAACCCAAATCGCTCCGAGGTAATTCGAAGTTCCGATAGATTTAAGATTCCTGCGTACCGTAGTGCGACGAAAGTCTCAAATCGTCCAATCGACCAAACAACCATTGATTCCTGTTGGCCGTTCCATTGCCTACGGTTTACTCTAATGGATCGATCGCGGTCGTCGTGCTGGTTTTTGAGAAAATCGCGAAAAACCCCAATCGCTCCGAGGTAATTCGATGTTCCGATACATTTAAGATACCTGCGTACCGTAGTGCGACGAAAGTCTAAAATCGTCCAATCGACCAAACAACAATTGATTCCTGTCCGCCGTTCCATTCCCTACGTTTTACTCTAATGGTTCGACCGCGGTCGTCGTGCATGTTTTCGAGAAAATCTCGATAAATCCAATCGCTCCGAGGTAATTCGAAGTTCCGACAGATTTAAGATTCCTGCGTACCGTAGTGTGAAGAAAGTCTAAAATCGTGCAATCGACCAAACAACAATTGAGCCCTGTTCACCGTTCCATTCCCTACGTTTTACTCTAATGGTTCGACCGCGGTCGTCGTGCATGTTTTCGAGAAAATCGCGAAAAACCCAAATCGCTCCGAGGTAATTCGAAGTTCCGATAGATTTAAGATTCCTTCGTATCGTAGTGCGACGAAAGTCTAAAATCGTGCAATTGACCAAACAACAATTGAGCCCTGTTCTGCGTTCCATTCCCTACGTTTTACTCTAATGGTTCGACCGCGGTCGTCGTGCATGTTTTCGAGAAAATCGCGAAAAACCCAAATCGCTCCGAGGTAATTCGAAGTTCCGATAGATTTAAGATTCCTTCGTATCGTAGTGCGACGAAAGTCTAAAATCGTGCAATCGACCAAACAACAATTGAGCCCTTTTCTCCGTTCCATTCCCTACGTTTTACTCTAATGGTTCGACCGCGGTCGTCGTGCATGTTTTCGAGAAAATCGCGAAAAACCCAAATCGCTCCGAGGTAATTCGAAGTTCCGATAGATTTAAGATTCCTTCGTATCGTAGTGCGACGAAAGTCTCAAATCGTCCAATCGACCAAACAACAATTGATTCCTGTTCGCCGTTCCATTGCCTACGTTTTACTCTAATAGTTCGACCGCGGTCGTCGTGCTTGTTTTTGAGAAAATCGCGAAAAACCCAAATCCCTCCGAGGAAATTCGAAGTTCCGACAGATTTAAGATTCATTTGTACCAGTGCGACGAAAGTCTAAAATCCTGCAATCGACCAAACAACAATTGAGACCTGTTCTCCGTTCCATTCCCTACGTTTTACTCTAATGGTTCGACCACGGTCGTCGTGCATGTTTTCGAGAAAATCGCGATAAATCCAATCGCTCCGAGGTAATTCGAAGTTCCGACAGATTTAAGATTCCTGCGTACCGTAGTGCGACGAAAGTCTCAAATCGTCCAATCGACCAAACAACCATTGATTCCTGTTGGCCGTTCCATTGCCTACGTTTTACTCTAATAGTTCGACCGCGGTCGTCGTGCTGGTTTTTGAGAAAATCGCGAAAAACCCAAATCGCTCCGAGGAAATTCGATGTTCCGACAGATTTAAGATTGCTTCGTACCGTAGTGCGACGAAAGTCTGAAATCGTCCAATCGACCAAACAACCAATGATCCCTGTTCCCGGTTCCATTGCCTACGTTTTAGTCTAATGGTTCGACCGCGGTCGTCGTGCTGGTTTTCGAGAAAATCGCGAAAAACCCAAGGTAATTCGAAGTTCCGACAGATTTAAGATTCATTTGTACCAGTGCGACGAAAGTCTAAAATCGTGCAATCGACCAAACAACAATTGAGCCCTGTTCTCCGTTCCATTCCCTACGTTTTACTCTAATGGTTCGACCGCGGTCGTCGTGCATGTTTTCGAGAAAATCGCGAAAAACCCAAATCGCTCCGAGGTAATTCGAAGTTCCGATAGATTTAAGATTCCTTCGTATCGTAGTGCGACGAAAGTCTAAAATCGTGCAATTGACCAAACAACAATTGAGCCCTGTTCTCCGTTCCATTCCCTACGTTTTACTCTAATGGTTCGACCGCGATCGTCGTGCATGTTTTCGAGAAAATCGCGAAAAACCCAAATCGCTCCGAGGTAATTCGAAGTTCCGATAGATTTAAGATTCCTTCGTATCGTAGTGCGACGAAAGTCTAAAATCGTGCAATCGACCAAACAACCATTGAGCCCTGTTCTCCGTTCCATTGCCTACGTTTTACGCTAATGGTTCGACCACGGTCGTCCTGCAGGTTTTCGAGAAAATCGCGATAAATCCAATCGCTCCGAGGTAATTCGAAGTTCCGACAGATTTAAGATTGCTTCGTACCGTAGTGCGACGAAAGTCTAAAATCGTCCAATCGACCAAACAATCAATGATCCCTGTTTCCGGTTCCATTGCCTACGTTTTAGTCTAATGGTTCGACCGCGGTCGTCGTGCTGGTTTTCGAGAAAATCGCGAAAAACCCAAATCGCTCCGCGGAAATTCGAAGTTCCGACAGATTTAAGATTCCTTTGTACCAGTGCGACGAAAGTCTAAAATCGTCCAATCGACCAAAAACAATTGAGCCCTGTTCTCCGTTCCATTCCCTACGTTTTACTCTAACGGTTCGACCGCGGTCGTCGTGCATGTTTTGCGAGAAATTCGCGATAAATCTAATCGCACCGTGGTAATTCGAAGATGCCACAGATTTAAGATTCCTGCGTACCGAAGTGCGACGAAAGTCTCAAATCGTCCAATCGACCAAACAACAATTGATTCCTGTTCGCCGTTCCATTGCCTACGTTTTACTCTAATGGTTCGACCGCGGTCGTCGTGCTGGTTTTTGAGAAAATCGCGAAAAAACCAAATCGCTCCGAGGAAATTCGAAGTTCCGACAGATTTAAGATTCCTTTGTACCAGTGCGACGAAAGTCTAAAATCGTCCAATCGACCAAACAACAATTGATCCCCGTTCGCCGTTCCATTGTCTACGTTTTACTCTAATGGTTCGCCAGCGGTCGTCGTGCTGGTTTTCGAGAATATCGCGATAAATCCAATCGTTCCGAGGTAATTCGAAGTTCCGACAGATTTAAGATTCCTTCGTTCCGCAGTGCGACGAAAGTCTAAAATCGTCCAATCGACCAAACAACAATTGATCCCTGTTTTCCGTTCCATTCCCTACGTTTTACTCTAATGGTTCGACCGCGGTCGTCGTGCTTGTTTTCGAGAAAATCGCGATAAACCCAATCGCTCCGAGGTAATTCGAAGATCCGACAGATTTATGATTCCTGCGTACCGTAGTGCGACGATAGTCTAAAATCGTCCAATCGACCAAACAACAATTGATTCCTGTTCGCCGTTCCATTGCCTACGTTTTACTCTAATGGTTCGACCACGGTCGTCGTGCATGTTTTCGAGAAAATCGTGAAAAACCCAAATCGCTCCGAGGTAATTCGAAGTTCCGATAGATTTAAGATTCCTTCGTATCGTAGTGCGACGAAAGTCTAAAATCGTCCAATCGACCAAACAACCATTGAGCCCTGTTCGCCGTTCCATTGCCTACGTTTTACTCTAATAGTTCGACCGCGGTCGTCGTGCTTGTTTTTGAGAAAATCGCGAAAAACCCAAATCCCTCCGAGGAAATTCGAAGTTCCGACAGATTTAAGATTCATTTGTACCAGTGCGACGAAAGTCTAAAATCGTGCAATCGACCAAACAACAATTGAGCCCTGTTCTCCGTTCCATTCCCTACGTTTTACTCTAATGGTTCGACCACGGTCGTCGTGCATGTTTTCGAGAAAATCGTGAAAAACCCAAATCGCTCCGAGGTAATTCGAAGTTCCGATAGATTTAAGATTCCTTCGTATCGTAGTGCGACGAAAGTCTAAAATCGTGCAATCGACCAAACAACAATTGAGCCCTGTTCTCCGTTCCATTCCCTACGTTTTACTCTAATGGTTCGACCGCGGTCGTCGTGCATGTTTTCGAGAAAATCGCGAAAAACCCAAATCGCTCCGAGGTAATTCGAAGTTCCGATAGATTTAAGATTCCTGCGTACCGTAGTGCGACGAAAGTCTCAAATCGTCCAATCGACCAAACAACCATTGATTCCTGTTGGCCGTTCCATTGCCTACGGTTTACTCTAATGGATCGATCGCGGTCGTCGTGCTGGTTTTTGAGAAAATCGCGAAAAACCCCAATCGCTCCGAGGTAATTCGATGTTCCGATACATTTAAGATACCTGCGTACCGTAGTGCGACGAAAGTCTAAAATCGTCCAATCGACCAAACAACAATTGATTCCTGTCCGCCGTTCCATTCCCAACGTTTTACTCTAATGGTTCGACCGCGGTCGTCGTGCATGTTTTCGAGAAAATCTCGATAAATCCAATCGCTCCGAGGTAATTCGAAGTTCCGACAGATTTAAGATTCCTGCGTACCGTAGTGCGAAGAAAGTCTAAAATCGTGCAATCGACCAAACAACAATTGAGCCCTGTTCTCCGTTCCATTCCCTACGTTTTACTCTAATGGTTCGACCGCGGTCGTCGTGCATGTTTTCGAGAAAATCGCGAAAAACCCAAATCGCTCCGAGGTAATTCGAAGTTCCGATAGATTTAAGATTCCTTCGTATCGTAGTGCGACGAAAGTCTAAAATCGTGCAATCGACCAAACAACAATTGAGCCCTGTTCTGCGTTCCATTCCCTACGTTTTACTCTAATGGTGCGACCGCGGTCGTCGTGCATGTTTTCGAGAAAATCGCGAAAAACCCAAATCGCTCCGAGGTAATTCGAAGTTCCGATAGATTTAAGATTCCTTCGTATCGTAGTGCGACGAAAGTCTCAAATCGTCCAATCGACCAAACAACAATTGAGCCCTGTTCTCCGTTCCATTCCCTACGTTTTACTCTAATGGTTCGACCGCGGTCGTCGTGCATGTTTTCGAGAAAATCGCGATAAATCCAATCGCTCCGAGGTAATTCGAAGTTCCGACAGATTTAAGATTCCTGCGTACCGTAGTGCGACGAAAGTCTCAAATCGTCCAATCGACCAAACAACCATTGATTCCTGTTGGCCGTTCCATTCCCTACGTTTTACTCTAATAGTTCGACCGCGGTCGTCGTGCTGGTTTTTGAGAAAATCGCGAAAAACCCAAATCGCTCCGAGGAAATTCGAAGTTCCGACAGATTTAAGATTGCTTCGTACCGTAGTGCGACGAAAGTCTAAAATCGTCCAATCGACCAAACAACCAATGATCCCTGTTCCCGGTTCCATTGCCTACGTTTTAGTCTAATGGTTCGACCGCGGTCGTCGTGCTGGTTTTCGAGAAAATCGCGAAAAACCCCAATCGCTCCGAGGTAATTCGATGTTCCGATAGATTTAAGATTCCTTTGTACCAGTGCGACGAAAGTCTAAAATCGTCCAATCGACCAAACAACAATTGAGCCCTGTTCTGCGTTCCATTCCCTACGTTTTACTCTAATGGTTCGACCGCGGTCGTCGTGCATGTTTTCGAGAAAATCGCGATAAATCCAATCGCTCCGAGGTAATTCGAAGTTCCGACAGATTTATGATTCCTGCGTACCGTAGTGCGACGATAGTCTAAAATCGTCCAATCGACCAAACAACAATTGATTCCTGTTCGCCGTTCCATTGCCTACGTTTTACTCTAATAGTTCGACCGCGGTCGTCATGCTGGTTTTTGAGAAAATCGCGAAAAACCCAAATCCCTCCGAGGAAATTCGAAGTTCCGACAGATTTAAGATTCATTTGTACCAGTGCGACGAAAGTCTAAAATCGTGCAATCGACCAAACAACAATTGAGCCCTGTTCTCCGTTCCATTCCCTACGTTTTACTCTAATGGTTCGACCGTGGTCGTCGTGCATGTTTTCGAGAAAATCGCGAAAAACCCAAATCGCTCCGAGGTAATTCGAAGTTCCGATAGATTTAAGATTCCTTCGTATCGTAGTGCGACGAAAGTCTAAAATCGTGCAATTGACCAAACAACAATTGAGCCCTGTTCTCCGTTCCATTCCCTACGTTTTACTCTAATGGTTCGACCGCGGTCGTCGTGCATGTTTTCGAGAAAATCGCGAAAAACCCAAATCGCTCCGAGGTAATTCGAAGTTCCGATAGATTTAAGATTCCTTCGTATCGTAGTGCGACGAAAGTCTAAAATCGTGCAATCGACCAAACAACCATTGAGCCCTGTTCTCCGTTCCATTGCCTACGTTTTACGCTAATGGTTCGACCACGGTCGTCCTGCATGTTTTCGAGAAAATCTCGATAAATCCAATCGCTCCGAGGTAATTCGAAGTTCCGACAGATTTAAGATTCCTGCGTACCGTAGTGCGAAGAAAGTCTAAAATCGTGTAATCGACCAAACAACAATTGAGCCCTGTTCTCCGTTCCATTCCCTACGTTTTACTCTAATGGTTCGACCGCGGTCGTCGTGCATGTTTTCGAGAAAATCGCGAAAAACCCAAATCGCTCCGAGGTAATTCGAAGTTCCGATAGATTTAAGATTCCTTCGTATCGTAGTGCGACGAAAGTCTAAAATCGTGCAATCGACCAAACAACAATTGAGCCCTGTTCTGCGTTCCATTCCCTACGTTTTACTCTAATGGTTCGACCGCGGTCGTCGTGCATGTTTTCGAGAAAATCGCGAAAAACCCAAATCGCTCCGAGGTAATTCGAAGTTCCGATAGATTTAAGATTCCTTCGTATCGTAGTGCGACGAAAGTCTAAAATCGTCCAATCGACCAAACAACCATTGAGCCCTGTTCGCCGTTCCATTGCCTACGTTTTACTCTAATAGTTCGACCGCGGTCGTCGTGCTTGTTTTTGAGAAAATCGCGAAAAACCCAAATCCCTCCGAGGAAATTCGAAGTTCCGACAGATTTAAGATTCATTTGTACCAGTGCGACGAAAGTCTAAAATCGTGCAATCGACCAAACAACAATTGAGCCCTGTTCTCCGTTCCATTCCCTACGTTTTACTCTAATGGTTCGACCACGGTCGTCGTGCATGTTTTCGAGAAAATCGCGATAAATCCAATCGCTCCGAGGTAATTCGAAGTTCCGACAGATTTAAGATTCCTGCGTACCGTAGTGCGACGAAAGTCTCAAATCGTCCAATCGACCAAACAACCATTGATTCCTGTTGGCCGTTCCATTGCCTACGTTTTACTCTAATAGTTCGACCGCGGTCGTCGTGCTGGTTTTTGAGAAAATCGCGAAAAACCCAAATCGCTCCGAGGAAATTCGAAGTTCCGACAGATTTAAGATTCATTTGTACCAGTGCGACGAAAGTCTAAAATCGTGCAATCGACCAAACAACAATTGAGCCCTGTTCTCCGTTCCATTCCCTACGTTTTACTCTAATGGTTCGACCGCGGTCGTCGTGCATGTTTTCGAGAAAATCGCGAAAAACCCAAATCGCTCCGAGGTAATTCGAAGTTCCGATAGATTTAAGATTCCTTCGTATCGTAGTGCGACGAAAGTCTAAAATCGTGCAATCGACCAAACAACAATTGAGCCCTGTTCTCCGTTCCATTCCCTACGTTTTACTCTAATGGTTCGACCGCGGTCGTCGTGCATGTTTTCGAGAAAATCGCGAAAAACCCAAATCGCTCCGAGGTAATTCGAAGTTCCGATAGATTTAAGATTCCTTCGTATCGTAGTGCGACGAAAGTCTAAAATCGTGCAATCGACCAAACAATCATTGAGCCCTGTTCTCCGTTCCATTGCCTACGTTTTACGCTAATGGTTCGACCACGGTCGTCCTGCAGGTTTTCGAGAAAATCGCGATAAATCCAATCGCTCCGAGGTAATTCGAAGTTCCGACAGATTTAAGATTGCTTCGTACCGTAGTGCGACGAAAGTCTAAAATCGTCCAATCGACCAAACAACAATTGATTCCTGTCCGCCGTTCCATTCCCTACGTTTTACTCTAATGGTTCGACCGCCGTCGTCGTGCATGTTTTCGAGAAAATCTCGATAAATCCAATCGCTCCGAGGTAATTCGAAGTTCCGACAGATTTAAGATTCCTGCGTACCGTAGTGCGAAGAAAGTCTAAAATCGTGCAATCGACCAAACAACAATTGAGCCCTGTTCTCCGTTCCATTCCCTACGTTTTACTCTAATGGTTCGACCGCGGTCGTCGTGCATGTTTTCGAGAAAATCGCGAAAAACCCAAATCGCTCCGAGGTAATTCGAAGTTCCGATAGATTTAAGATTCCTTCGTATCGTAGTGCGACGAAAGTCTAAAATCGTGCAATCGACCAAACAACAATTGAGCCCTTTTCTGCGTTCCATTCCCTACGTTTTACTCTAATGGTTCGACCGCGGTCGTCGTGCATGTTTTCGAGAAAATCGCGAAAAACCCAAATCGCTCCGAGGTAATTCGAAGTTCCGATAGATTTAAGATTCCTTCGTATCGTAGTGCGACGAAAGTCTAAAATCGTGAAATCGACAAAACAACAATTGAGCCCTTTTCTCCGTTCCATTCCCTACGTTTTACTCTAATGGTTCGACCGCGGTCGTCGTGCATGTTTTCGAGAAAATCGCGAAAAACCCAAATCGCTCCGAGGTAATTCGAAGTTCCGATAGATTTAAGATTCCTTCGTATCGTAGTGCGACGAAAGTCTAAAATCGTCCAATCGACCAAACAACCATTGAGCCCTGTTCGCCGTTCCATTGCCTACGTTTTACTCTAATAGTTCGACCGCGGTCGTCGTGCTTGTTTTTGAGAAAATCGCGAAAAACCCAAATCCCTCCGAGGAAATTCGAAGTTCCGACAGATTTAAGATTCATTTGTACCAGTGCGACGAAAGTCTAAAATCGTGCAATCGACCAAACAACAATTGAGCCCTGTTCTCCGTTCCATTCCCTACGTTTTACTCTAATGGTTCGACCACGGTCGTCGGGCATGTTTTCGAGAAAATCGCGATAAATCCAATCGCTCCGAGGTAATTCGAAGTTCCGACAGATTTAAGATTCCTGCGTACCGTAGTGCGACGAAAGTCTCAAATCGTCCAATCGACCAAACAACCATTGATTCCTGTTGGCCGTTCCATTGCCTACAATTTACTCTAATAGTTCGACCGCGGTCGTCGTGCTGGTTTTTGAGAAAATCGCGAAAAACCCAAATCGCTCCGAAGAAATTCGAAATTCCGACAGATTTAAGATTCATTTGTACCAGTGCGACGAAAGTCTAAAATCGTCCAATCGACCAAACAACAATTGATTCCTGTTCGCCGTTCCATTGCCTACGTTTTACTCTAATGGTTCGACCGCGGTCGTCGTGCTGGTTTTTGAGAAAATCGCGAAAAAACCAAATGGCTCCGAGGAAATTCGAAGTTCCGACAGATTTAAGATTCCTTTGTACCAGTGCGACGAAAGTCTAAAATCGTCCAATCGACCAAACAACAATTGATCCCCGTTCGCCGTTCCATTGTCTACGTTTTACTCTAATGGTTCGCCAGCGGTCGTCGTGCTGGTTTTCGAGAAAATCGCGATAAATCCAATCGTTCCGAGGTAATTCGAAGTTCCGACAGATTTAAGATTCCTTCGTTCCGCAGTGCGACGAAAGTCTAAAATTGTCCAATCGACCAAACAACAATTGATCCCTGTTTTCCGTTCCATTCCCTACGTTTTACTCTAATGGTTCGACCGCGGTCGTCGTGCTTGTTTTCGAGAAAATCGCGATAAATCCAATCGCTCCGAGGTAATTCGACGTTCCGACAGATTTAAGATTCCTGCGTACCGTAGTGCGACGAAAGTCTAAAATCCTCCAATCGACCAAACAACTATTGATCCCCGTTCGCCGTTCCATTGCCTACGTTTTACTCTAATGGTTCGACCGGGGTCGTCGTGCTCGTTTTTGAGAAAATCGCGAAAAACCCAAATCCCTCCGAGGAAATTCGAAGTTCCGACAGATTTAAGATTCCTGCGTACCGTAGTGCGACGAAAGTCTAAAATCCTCCAATCGACCAAACAACTATTGATCCCCGTTCGCCGTTCCATTGCCTACGTTTTACTCTAATGGTTCGACCGCGGTCGTCGTGCATGTTTTCGAGAAAATCGCGATAAACCCAATCGCTCCGAGGTAATTCGAAGATCCGACAGATTTATGATTCCTGCGTACCGTAGTGCGACGATAGTCTAAAATCGTCCAATCGACCAAACAACAATTGATTCCTGTTCGCCGTTCCATTGCCTACGTTTTACTCTAATAGTTCGACCGCGGTCGTCGTGCTGGTTTTTGAGAAAATCGCGAAAAACCCAAATCCCTCCGAGGAAATTCGAAGTTCCGACAGATTTAAGATTCATTTGTACCAGTGCGACGAAAGTCTAAAATCGTGCAATCGACCAAACAACAATTGAGCCCTGTTCTCCGTTCCATTCCCTACGTTTTACTCTAATGGTTCGACCACGGTCGTCATGCATGTTTTCGAGAAAATCGTGAAAAACCCAATTCGCTCCGAGGTAATTCGAAGTTCCGATAGATTTAAGATTCCTTCGTATCGTAGTGCGACGAAAGTCTAAAATCGTGCAATCGACCAAACAACAATTGAGCCCTGTTCTCCGTTCCATTCCCTACGTTTTACTCTAATGGTTCGACCGCGGTCGTCGTGCATGTTTTCGAGAAAATCGCGAAAAACCCAAATCGCTCCGAGGTAATTCGAAGTTCCGATAGATTTAAGATTCCTGCGTACCGTAGTGCGACGAAAGTCTCAAATCGTCCAATCGACCAAACAACAATTGAGCCCTGTTCTGCGTTCCATTCCCTACGTTTTACTCTAATGGTTCGACCGCGGTCGTCGTGCATGTTTTCGAGAAAATCGCGAAAAACCCAAATCGCTCCGAGGTAATTCGAAGTTCCGATAGATTTAAGATTCCTTCGTATCGTAGTGCGACGAAAGTCTAAAATCGTCCAATCGACCAAACAACCATTGAGCCCTGTTCGCCGTTCCATTGCCTACGTTTTACTCTAATAGTTCGACCGCGGTCGTCGTGCTTGTTTTTGAGAAAATCGCGAAAAACCCAAATCCCTCCGAGGAATTTCGAAGTTCCGACAGATTTAAGATTCATTTGTACCAGTGCGACGAAAGTCTAAAATCGTGCAATCGACCAAACAACAATTGAGCCCTGTTCTCCGTTCCATTCCCTACGTTTTACTCTAATGGTTCGACCACGGTCGTCGTGCATGTTTTCGAGAAAATCGCGATAAATCCAATCGCTCCGAGGTAATTCGAAGTTCCGACAGATTTAAGATTCCTGCGTACCGTAGTGCGACGAAAGTCTCAAATCGTCCAATCGACCAAACAACCATTGATTCCTGTTGGCCGTTCCATTGCCTACGTTTTACTCTAATAGTTCGACCGCGGTCGTCGTGCTGGTTTTTGAGAAAATCGCGAAAAACCCAAATCGCTCCGAGGAAATTCGAAGTTCCGACAGATTTAAGATTCATTTGTACCAGTGCGACGAAAGTCTAAAATCGTGCAATCGACCAAACAACAATTGAGCCCTGTTCTCCGTTCCATTCCCTACGTTTTACTCTAATGGTTCGACCGCGGTCGTCGTGCATGTTTTCGAGAAAATCGCGAAAAACCCAAATCGCTCCGAGGTAATTCGAAGTTCCGATAGATTTAAGATTCCTTCGTATCGTAGTGCGACGAAAGTCTAAAATCGTGCAATCGACCAAACAACAATTGAGCCCTGTTCTCCGTTCCATTCCCTACGTTTTACTCTAATGGTTCGACCGCGGTCGTCGTGCATGTTTTCGAGAAAATCGCGAAAAACCCAAATCGCTCCGAGGTAATTCGAAGTTCCGATAGATTTAAGATTCCTTCGTATCGTAGTGCGACGAAAGTCTAAAATCGTGCAATCGACCAAACAACAATTGAGCCCTTTTCTGCGTTCCATTCCCTACGTTTTACTCTAATGGTTCGACCGCGGTCGTCGTGCATGTTTTCGAGAAAATCGCGAAAAACCCAAATCGCTCCGAGGTAATTCGAAGTTCCGATAGATTTAAGATTCCTTCGTATCGTAGTGCGACGAAAGTCTAAAATCGTGCAATCGACCAAACAACAATTGAGCCCTTTTCTCCGTTCCATTCCCTACGTTTTACTCTAATGGTTCGACCGCGGTCGTCGTGCATGTTTTCGAGAAAATCACGAAAAACCCAAATCGCTCCGAGGTAATTCGAAGTTCCGATAGATTTAAGATTCCTTCGTATCGTAGTGCGACGAAAGTCTAAAATCGTCCAATCGACCAAACAACCATTGAGCCCTGTTCGCCGTTCCATTGCCTACGTTTTACTCTAATAGTTCGACCGCGGTCGTCGTGCTTGTTTTTGAGAAAATCGCGAAAAACCCAAATCCCTCCGAGGAAATTCGAAGTTCCGACAGATTTAAGATTCATTTGTACCAGTGCGACAAAAGTCTAAAATCGTGCAATCGACCAAACAACAATTGAGCCCTGTTCTCCGTTCCATTCCCTACGTTTTACTCTAATGGTTCGACCACGGTCGTCGGGCATGTTTTCGAGAAAATCGCGATAAATCCAATCGCTCCGAGGTAATTCGAAGTTCCGACAGATTTAAGATTCCTGCGTACCGTAGTGCGACGAAAGTCTCAAATCGTCCAATCGACCAAACAACCATTGATTCCTGTTGGCCGTTCCATTGCCTACAATTTACTCTAATAGTTCGACCGCGGTCGTCGTGCTGGTTTTTGAGAAAATCGCGAAAAACCCAAATCGCTCCGAAGAAATTCGAAATTCCGACAGATTTAAGATTCATTTGTACCAGTGCGACGAAAGTCTAAAATCGTCCAATCGACCAAACAACAATTGATTCCTGTTCGCCGTTCCATTGCCTACGTTTTACTCTAATGGTTCGACCGCGGTCGTCGTGCTGGTTTTTGAGAAAATCGCGAAAAAACCAAATCGCTCCGAGGAAATTCGAAGTTCCGACAGATTTAAGATTCCTTTGTACCAGTGCGACGAAAGTCTAAAATCGTCCAATCGACCAAACAACAATTGATCCCCGTTCGCCGTTCCATTGTCTACGTTTTACTCTAATGGTTCGCCAGCGGTCGTCGTGCTGGTTTTCGAGAAAATCGCGATAAATCCAATCGTTCCGAGGTAATTCGAAGTTCCGACAGATTTAAGATTCCTTCGTTCCGCAGTGCGACGAAAGTCTAAAATTGTCCAATCGACCAAACAACAATTGATCCCTGTTTTCCGTTCCATTCCCTACGTTTTACTCTAATGGTTCGACCGCGGTCGTCGTGCTTGTTTTCGAGAAAATCGCGATAAATCCAATCGCTCCGAGGTAATTCGACGTTCCGACAGATTTAAGATTCCTGCGTACCGTAGTGCGACGAGAGTCTAAAATCCTCCAATCGACCAAACAACTATTGATCCCCGTTCGCCGTTCCATTGCCTACGTTTTACTCTAATGGTTCGACCGGGGTCGTCGTGCTGGTTTTTGAGAAAATCGCGAAAAACCCAATCGCTCCGAGGTAATTCGAAGATCCGACAGATTTATGATTCCTGCGTACCGTAGTGCGACGATAGTCTAAAATCGTCCAATCGACCAAACAACAATTGATTCCTGTTCGCCGTTCCATTGCCTACGTTTTACTCTAATAGTTCGACCGCGGTCGTCGTGCTGGTTTTTGAGAAAATCGCGAAAAACCCAAATCCCTCCGAGGAAATTCGAAGTTCCGACAGATTTAAGATTCATTTGTACCAGTGCGACGAAAGTCTAAAATCGTGCAATCGACCAAACAACAATTGAGCCCTGTTCTCCGTTCCATTCCCTACGTTTTACTCTAATGGTTCGACCACGGTCGTCATGCATGTTTTCGAGAAAATCGTGAAAAACCCAATTCGCTCCGAGGTAATTCGAAGTTCCGATAGATTTAAGATTCCTTCGTATCGTAGTGCGACGAAAGTCTAAAATCGTGCAATCGACCAAACAACAATTGAGCCCTGTTCTCCGTTCCATTCCCTACGTTTTACTCTAATGGTTCGACCGCGGTCGTCGTGCATGTTTTCGAGAAAATCGCGAAAAACCCAAATCGCTCCGAGGTAATTCGAAGTTCCGATAGATTTAAGATTCCTGCGTACCGTAGTGCGACGAAAGTCTCAAATCGTCCAATCGACCAAACAACCATTGATTCCTGTTGGCCGTTCCATTGCCTACGGTTTACTCTAATGGATCGATCGCGGTCGTCGTGCTGGTTTTTGAGAAAATCGCGAAAAACCCCAATCGCTCCGAGGTAATTCGATGTTCCGATACATTTAAGATACCTGCGTACCGTAGTGCGACGAAAGTCTAAAATCGTCCAATCGACCAAACAACAATTGATTCCTGTCCGCCGTTCCATTCCCTACGTTTTACTCTAATGGTTCGACCGCGGTCGTCGTGCATGTTTTCGAGAAAATCTCGATAAATCCAATCGCTCCGAGGTAATTCGAAGTTCCGACAGATTTAAGATTCCTGCGTACCGTAGTGCGAAGAAAGTCTAAAATCGTGCAATCGACCAAACAACAATTGAGCCCTGTTCTCCGTTCCATTCCCTACGTTTTACTCTAATGGTTCGACCGCGGTTGTCGTGCATGTTTTCGAGAAAATCGCGAAAAACCCAAATCGCTCCGAGGTAATTCGAAGTTCCGATAGATTTAAGATTCCTTCGTATCGTAGTGGGACGAAAGTCTAAAATCGTGCAATCGACCAAACAATAATTGAGCCCTGTTCTGCGTTCCATTCCCTACGTTTTACTCTAATGGTTCGACCGCGGTCGTCGTGCATGTTTTCGAGAAAATCGCGAAAAACCCAAATCGCTCCGAGGTAATTCGAAGTTCCGATAGATTTAAGATTCCTTCGTATCGTAGTGCGACGAAAGTCTAAAATCGTGCAATCGACCAAACAACAATTGAGCCCTTTTCTCCGTTCCATTCCCTACGTTTTACTCTAATGGTTCGACCGCGGTCGTCGTGCATGTTTTCGAGAAAATCGCGAAAAACCCAAATCGCTCCGAGGTAATTCGAAGTTCCGATAGATTTAAGATTCCTTCGTATCGTAGTGCGACGAAAGTCTAAAATCGTCCAATCGACCAAACAACCATTGAGCCCTGTTCGCCGTTCCATTGCCTACGTTTTACTCTAATAGTTCGACCGCGGTCGTCGTGCTTGTTTTTGAGAAAATCGCGAAAAACCCAAATCCCTCCGAGGAAATTCGAAGTTCCGACAGATTTAAGATTCATTTGTACCAGTGCGACCAAAGTCTAAAATCGTGCAATCGACCAAACAACAATTGAGCCCTGTTCTCCGTTCCATTCCCTACGTTTTACTCTAATGGTTCGACCACGGTCGTCGTGCATGTTTTCGAGAAAATCGCGATAAATCCAATCGCTCCGAGGTAATTCGAAGTTCCGACAGATTTAAGATTCCTGCGTACCGTAGTGCGACGAAAGTCTCAAATCGTCCAATCGACCAAACAACCATTGATTCCTGTTGGCCGTTCCATTGCCTACGTTTTACTCTAATAGTTCGACCGCGGTCGTCGTGCTGGTTTTTGAGAAAATCGCGAAAAACCCAAATCGCTCCGAGGAAATTCGAAGTTCCGACAGATTTAAGATTGCTTCGTACCGTAGTGCGACGAAAGTCTAAAATCGTCCAATCGACCAAACAATAAATGATCCCTGTTCCCGGTTCCATTGCCTACGTTTTAGTCTAATGGTTAGACCGCGGTCGTCGTGCTGGTTTTCGAGAAAATCGCGAAAAACCCCAATCGCTCCGAGGTAATTCGATGTTCCGATAGATTTAAGATTCCTTTGTACCAGTGCGACGAAAGTCCAAAATCGTCCAATCGACCAAACAACAATTGAGCCCTGTTCTGCGTTCCATTCCCTACGTTTTACTCTAATGGTTCGACCGCGGTCGTCGTGCATGTTTTCGAGAAAATCGCGATAAATCCAATCGCTCCGAGGTAATTCGAAGTTCCGACAGATTTATGATTCCTGCGTACCGTAGTGCGACGAAAGTCTGAAATCGTCCAATCGACCAAACAACCAATGATCCCTGTTCCCGGTTCCATTGCCTACGTTTTAGTCTAATGGTTCGACCGCGGTCGTCGTGCTGGTTTTCGAGAAAATCGCGAAAAACCCAAGGTAATTCGAAGTTCCGACAGATTTAAGATTCATTTGTACCAGTGCGACGAAAGTCTAAAATCGTGCAATCGACCAAACAACAATTGAGCCCTGTTCTCCGTTCCATTCCCTACGTTTTACTCTAATGGTTCGACCGCGGTCGTCGTGCATGTTTTCGAGAAAATCGCGAAAAACCCAAATCGCTCCGAGGTAATTCGAAGTTCCGATAGATTTAAGATTCCTTCGTATCGTAGTGCGACGAAAGTCTAAAATCGTGCAATTGACCAAACAACAATTGAGCCCTGTTCTCCGTTCCATTCCCTACGTTTTACTCTAATGGTTCGACCGCGATCGTCGTGCATGTTTTCGAGAAAATCGCGAAAAACCCAAATCGCTCCGAGGTAATTCGAAGTTCCGATAGATTTAAGATTCCTTCGTATCGTAGTGCGACGAAAGTCTAAAATCGTGCAATCGACCAAACAACCATTGAGCCCTGTTCTCCGTTCCATTGCCTACGTTTTACGCTAATGGTTCGACCACGGTCGTCCTGCAGGTTTTCGAGAAAATCGCGATAAATCCAATCGCTCCGAGGTAATTCGAAGTTCCGACAGATTTAAGATTGCTTCGTACCGTAGTGCGACGAAAGTCTAAAATCGTCCAATCGACCAAACAATCAATGATCCCTGTTTCCGGTTCCATTGCCTACGTTTTAGTCTAATGGTTCGACCGCGGTCGTCGTGCTGGTTTTCGAGAAAATCGCGAAAAACCCAAATCGCTCCGCGGAAATTCGAAGTTCCGACAGATTTAAGATTCCTTTGTACCAGTGCGACGAAAGTCTAAAATCGTCCAATCGACCAAAAACAATTGAGCCCTGTTCTCCGTTCCATTCCCTACGTTTTACTCTAACGGTTCGACCGCGGTCGTCGTGCATGTTTTGCGAGAAATTCGCGATAAATCTAATCGCACCGTGGTAATTCGAAGATGCCACAGATTTAAGATTCCTGCGTACCGAAGTGCGACGAAAGTCTCAAATCGTCCAATCGACCAAACAACAATTGATTCCTGTTCGCCGTTCCATTGCCTACGTTTTACTCTAATGGTTCGACCGCGGTCGTCGTGCTGGTTTTTGAGAAAATCGCGAAAAAACCAAATCGCTCCGAGGAAATTCGAAGTTCCGACAGATTTAAGATTCCTTTGTACCAGTGCGACGAAAGTCTAAAATCGTCCAATCGACCAAACAACAATTGATCCCCGTTCGCCGTTCCATTGTCTACGTTTTACTCTAATGGTTCGCCAGCGGTCGTCGTGCTGGTTTTCGAGAATATCGCGATAAATCCAATCGTTCCGAGGTAATTCGAAGTTCCGACAGATTTAAGATTCCTTCGTTCCGCAGTGCGACGAAAGTCTAAAATCGTCCAATCGACCAAACAACAATTGATCCCTGTTTTCCGTTCCATTCCCTACGTTTTACTCTAATGGTTCGACCGCGGTCGTCGTGCTTGTTTTCGAGAAAATCGCGATAAACCCAATCGCTCCGAGGTAATTCGAAGATCCGACAGATTTATGATTCCTGCGTACCGTAGTGCGACGATAGTCTAAAATCGTCCAATCGACCAAACAACAATTGATTCCTGTTCGCCGTTCCATTGCCTACGTTTTACTCTAATGGTTCGACCACGGTCGTCGTGCATGTTTTCGAGAAAATCGTGAAAAACCCAAATCGCTCCGAGGTAATTCGAAGTTCCGATAGATTTAAGATTCCTTCGTATCGTAGTGCGACGAAAGTCTAAAATCGTCCAATCGACCAAACAACCATTGAGCCCTGTTCGCCGTTCCATTGCCTACGTTTTACTCTAATAGTTCGACCGCGGTCGTCGTGCTTGTTTTTGAGAAAATCGCGAAAAACCCAAATCCCTCCGAGGAAATTCGAAGTTCCGACAGATTTAAGATTCATTTGTACCAGTGCGACGAAAGTCTAAAATCGTGCAATCGACCAAACAACAATTGAGCCCTGTTCTCCGTTCCATTCCCTACGTTTTACTCTAATGGTTCGACCACGGTCGTCGTGCATGTTTTCGAGAAAATCGTGAAAAACCCAAATCGCTCCGAGGTAATTCGAAGTTCCGATAGATTTAAGATTCCTTCGTATCGTAGTGCGACGAAAGTCTAAAATCGTGCAATCGACCAAACAACAATTGAGCCCTGTTCTCCGTTCCATTCCCTACGTTTTACTCTAATGGTTCGACCGCGGTCGTCGTGCATGTTTTCGAGAAAATCGCGAAAAACCCAAATCGCTCCGAGGTAATTCGAAGTTCCGATAGATTTAAGATTCCTGCGTACCGTAGTGCGACGAAAGTCTCAAATCGTCCAATCGACCAAACAACCATTGATTCCTGTTGGCCGTTCCATTGCCTACGGTTTACTCTAATGGATCGATCGCGGTCGTCGTGCTGGTTTTTGAGAAAATCGCGAAAAACCCCAATCGCTCCGAGGTAATTCGATGTTCCGATACATTTAAGATACCTGCGTACCGTAGTGCGACGAAAGTCTAAAATCGTCCAATCGACCAAACAACAATTGATTCCTGTCCGCCGTTCCATTCCCAACGTTTTACTCTAATGGTTCGACCGCGGTCGTCGTGCATGTTTTCGAGAAAATCTCGATAAATCCAATCGCTCCGAGGTAATTCGAAGTTCCGACAGATTTAAGATTCCTGCGTACCGTAGTGCGAAGAAAGTCTAAAATCGTGCAATCGACCAAACAACAATTGAGCCCTGTTCTCCGTTCCATTCCCTACGTTTTACTCTAATGGTTCGACCGCGGTCGTCGTGCATGTTTTCGAGAAAATCGCGAAAAACCCAAATCGCTCCGAGGTAATTCGAAGTTCCGATAGATTTAAGATTCCTTCGTATCGTAGTGCGACGAAAGTCTAAAATCGTGCAATCGACCAAACAACAATTGAGCCCTGTTCTGCGTTCCATTCCCTACGTTTTACTCTAATGGTGCGACCGCGGTCGTCGTGCATGTTTTCGAGAAAATCGCGAAAAACCCAAATCGCTCCGAGGTAATTCGAAGTTCCGATAGATTTAAGATTCCTTCGTATCGTAGTGCGACGAAAGTCTCAAATCGTCCAATCGACCAAACAACAATTGAGCCCTGTTCTCCGTTCCATTCCCTACGTTTTACTCTAATGGTTCGACCGCGGTCGTCGTGCATGTTTTCGAGAAAATCGCGATAAATCCAATCGCTCCGAGGTAATTCGAAGTTCCGACAGATTTAAGATTCCTGCGTACCGTAGTGCGACGAAAGTCTCAAATCGTCCAATCGACCAAACAACCATTGATTCCTGTTGGCCGTTCCATTCCCTACGTTTTACTCTAATAGTTCGACCGCGGTCGTCGTGCTGGTTTTTGAGAAAATCGCGAAAAACCCAAATCGCTCCGAGGAAATTCGAAGTTCCGACAGATTTAAGATTGCTTCGTACCGTAGTGCGACGAAAGTCTAAAATCGTCCAATCGACCAAACAACCAATGATCCCTGTTCCCGGTTCCATTGCCTACGTTTTAGTCTAATGGTTCGACCGCGGTCGTCGTGCTGGTTTTCGAGAAAATCGCGAAAAACCCCAATCGCTCCGAGGTAATTCGATGTTCCGATAGATTTAAGATTCCTTTGTACCAGTGCGACGAAAGTCTAAAATCGTCCAATCGACCAAACAACAATTGAGCCCTGTTCTGCGTTCCATTCCCTACGTTTTACTCTAATGGTTCGACCGCGGTCGTCGTGCATGTTTTCGAGAAAATCGCGATAAATCCAATCGCTCCGAGGTAATTCGAAGTTCCGACAGATTTATGATTCCTGCGTACCGTAGTGCGACGATAGTCTAAAATCGTCCAATCGACCAAACAACAATTGATTCCTGTTCGCCGTTCCATTGCCTACGTTTTACTCTAATAGTTCGACCGCGGTCGTCATGCTGGTTTTTGAGAAAATCGCGAAAAACCCAAATCCCTCCGAGGAAATTCGAAGTTCCGACAGATTTAAGATTCATTTGTACCAGTGCGACGAAAGTCTAAAATCGTGCAATCGACCAAACAACAATTGAGCCCTGTTCTCCGTTCCATTCCCTACGTTTTACTCTAATGGTTCGACCGTGGTCGTCGTGCATGTTTTCGAGAAAATCGCGAAAAACCCAAATCGCTCCGAGGTAATTCGAAGTTCCGATAGATTTAAGATTCCTTCGTATCGTAGTGCGACGAAAGTCTAAAATCGTGCAATTGACCAAACAACAATTGAGCCCTGTTCTCCGTTCCATTCCCTACGTTTTACTCTAATGGTTCGACCGCGGTCGTCGTGCATGTTTTCGAGAAAATCGCGAAAAACCCAAATCGCTCCGAGGTAATTCGAAGTTCCGATAGATTTAAGATTCCTTCGTATCGTAGTGCGACGAAAGTCTAAAATCGTGCAATCGACCAAACAACCATTGAGCCCTGTTCTCCGTTCCATTGCCTACGTTTTACGCTAATGGTTCGACCACGGTCGTCCTGCATGTTTTCGAGAAAATCTCGATAAATCCAATCGCTCCGAGGTAATTCGAAGTTCCGACAGATTTAAGATTCCTGCGTACCGTAGTGCGAAGAAAGTCTAAAATCGTGTAATCGACCAAACAACAATTGAGCCCTGTTCTCCGTTCCATTCCCTACGTTTTACTCTAATGGTTCGACCGCGGTCGTCGTGCATGTTTTCGAGAAAATCGCGAAAAACCCAAATCGCTCCGAGGTAATTCGAAGTTCCGATAGATTTAAGATTCCTTCGTATCGTAGTGCGACGAAAGTCTAAAATCGTGCAATCGACCAAACAACAATTGAGCCCTGTTCTGCGTTCCATTCCCTACGTTTTACTCTAATGGTTCGACCGCGGTCGTCGTGCATGTTTTCGAGAAAATCGCGAAAAACCCAAATCGCTCCGAGGTAATTCGAAGTTCCGATAGATTTAAGATTCCTTCGTATCGTAGTGCGACGAAAGTCTAAAATCGTCCAATCGACCAAACAACCATTGAGCCCTGTTCGCCGTTCCATTGCCTACGTTTTACTCTAATAGTTCGACCGCGGTCGTCGTGCTTGTTTTTGAGAAAATCGCGAAAAACCCAAATCCCTCCGAGGAAATTCGAAGTTCCGACAGATTTAAGATTCATTTGTACCAGTGCGACGAAAGTCTAAAATCGTGCAATCGACCAAACAACAATTGAGCCCTGTTCTCCGTTCCATTCCCTACGTTTTACTCTAATGGTTCGACCACGGTCGTCGTGCATGTTTTCGAGAAAATCGCGATAAATCCAATCGCTCCGAGGTAATTCGAAGTTCCGACAGATTTAAGATTCCTGCGTACCGTAGTGCGACGAAAGTCTCAAATCGTCCAATCGACCAAACAACCATTGATTCCTGTTGGCCGTTCCATTGCCTACGTTTTACTCTAATAGTTCGACCGCGGTCGTCGTGCTGGTTTTTGAGAAAATCGCGAAAAACCCAAATCGCTCCGAGGAAATTCGAAGTTCCGACAGATTTAAGATTCATTTGTACCAGTGCGACGAAAGTCTAAAATCGTGCAATCGACCAAACAACAATTGAGCCCTGTTCTCCGTTCCATTCCCTACGTTTTACTCTAATGGTTCGACCGCGGTCGTCGTGCATGTTTTCGAGAAAATCGCGAAAAACCCAAATCGCTCCGAGGTAATTCGAAGTTCCGATAGATTTAAGATTCCTTCGTATCGTAGTGCGACGAAAGTCTAAAATCGTGCAATCGACCAAACAACAATTGAGCCCTGTTCTCCGTTCCATTCCCTACGTTTTACTCTAATGGTTCGACCGCGGTCGTCGTGCATGTTTTCGAGAAAATCGCGAAAAACCCAAATCGCTCCGAGGTAATTCGAAGTTCCGATAGATTTAAGATTCCTTCGTATCGTAGTGCGACGAAAGTCTAAAATCGTGCAATCGACCAAACAATCATTGAGCCCTGTTCTCCGTTCCATTGCCTACGTTTTACGCTAATGGTTCGACCACGGTCGTCCTGCAGGTTTTCGAGAAAATCGCGATAAATCCAATCGCTCCGAGGTAATTCGAAGTTCCGACAGATTTAAGATTGCTTCGTACCGTAGTGCGACGAAAGTCTAAAATCGTCCAATCGACCAAACAACAATTGATTCCTGTCCGCCGTTCCATTCCCTACGTTTTACTCTAATGGTTCGACCGCCGTCGTCGTGCATGTTTTCGAGAAAATCTCGATAAATCCAATCGCTCCGAGGTAATTCGAAGTTCCGACAGATTTAAGATTCCTGCGTACCGTAGTGCGAAGAAAGTCTAAAATCGTGCAATCGACCAAACAACAATTGAGCCCTGTTCTCCGTTCCATTCCCTACGTTTTACTCTAATGGTTCGACCGCGGTCGTCGTGCATGTTTTCGAGAAAATCGCGAAAAACCCAAATCGCTCCGAGGTAATTCGAAGTTCCGATAGATTTAAGATTCCTTCGTATCGTAGTGCGACGAAAGTCTAAAATCGTGCAATCGACCAAACAACAATTGAGCCCTTTTCTGCGTTCCATTCCCTACGTTTTACTCTAATGGTTCGACCGCGGTCGTCGTGCATGTTTTCGAGAAAATCGCGAAAAACCCAAATCGCTCCGAGGTAATTCGAAGTTCCGATAGATTTAAGATTCCTTCGTATCGTAGTGCGACGAAAGTCTAAAATCGTGAAATCGACAAAACAACAATTGAGCCCTTTTCTCCGTTCCATTCCCTACGTTTTACTCTAATGGTTCGACCGCGGTCGTCGTGCATGTTTTCGAGAAAATCGCGAAAAACCCAAATCGCTCCGAGGTAATTCGAAGTTCCGATAGATTTAAGATTCCTTCGTATCGTAGTGCGACGAAAGTCTAAAATCGTCCAATCGACCAAACAACCATTGAGCCCTGTTCGCCGTTCCATTGCCTACGTTTTACTCTAATAGTTCGACCGCGGTCGTCGTGCTTGTTTTTGAGAAAATCGCGAAAAACCCAAATCCCTCCGAGGAAATTCGAAGTTCCGACAGATTTAAGATTCATTTGTACCAGTGCGACGAAAGTCTAAAATCGTGCAATCGACCAAACAACAATTGAGCCCTGTTCTCCGTTCCATTCCCTACGTTTTACTCTAATGGTTCGACCACGGTCGTCGGGCATGTTTTCGAGAAAATCGCGATAAATCCAATCGCTCCGAGGTAATTCGAAGTTCCGACAGATTTAAGATTCCTGCGTACCGTAGTGCGACGAAAGTCTCAAATCGTCCAATCGACCAAACAACCATTGATTCCTGTTGGCCGTTCCATTGCCTACAATTTACTCTAATAGTTCGACCGCGGTCGTCGTGCTGGTTTTTGAGAAAATCGCGAAAAACCCAAATCGCTCCGAAGAAATTCGAAATTCCGACAGATTTAAGATTCATTTGTACCAGTGCGACGAAAGTCTAAAATCGTCCAATCGACCAAACAACAATTGATTCCTGTTCGCCGTTCCATTGCCTACGTTTTACTCTAATGGTTCGACCGCGGTCGTCGTGCTGGTTTTTGAGAAAATCGCGAAAAAACCAAATGGCTCCGAGGAAATTCGAAGTTCCGACAGATTTAAGATTCCTTTGTACCAGTGCGACGAAAGTCTAAAATCGTCCAATCGACCAAACAACAATTGATCCCCGTTCGCCGTTCCATTGTCTACGTTTTACTCTAATGGTTCGCCAGCGGTCGTCGTGCTGGTTTTCGAGAAAATCGCGATAAATCCAATCGTTCCGAGGTAATTCGAAGTTCCGACAGATTTAAGATTCCTTCGTTCCGCAGTGCGACGAAAGTCTAAAATTGTCCAATCGACCAAACAACAATTGATCCCTGTTTTCCGTTCCATTCCCTACGTTTTACTCTAATGGTTCGACCGCGGTCGTCGTGCTTGTTTTCGAGAAAATCGCGATAAATCCAATCGCTCCGAGGTAATTCGACGTTCCGACAGATTTAAGATTCCTGCGTACCGTAGTGCGACGAAAGTCTAAAATCCTCCAATCGACCAAACAACTATTGATCCCCGTTCGCCGTTCCATTGCCTACGTTTTACTCTAATGGTTCGACCGGGGTCGTCGTGCTCGTTTTTGAGAAAATCGCGAAAAACCCAAATCCCTCCGAGGAAATTCGAAGTTCCGACAGATTTAAGATTCCTGCGTACCGTAGTGCGACGAAAGTCTAAAATCCTCCAATCGACCAAACAACTATTGATCCCCGTTCGCCGTTCCATTGCCTACGTTTTACTCTAATGGTTCGACCGCGGTCGTCGTGCATGTTTTCGAGAAAATCGCGATAAACCCAATCGCTCCGAGGTAATTCGAAGATCCGACAGATTTATGATTCCTGCGTACCGTAGTGCGACGATAGTCTAAAATCGTCCAATCGACCAAACAACAATTGATTCCTGTTCGCCGTTCCATTGCCTACGTTTTACTCTAATAGTTCGACCGCGGTCGTCGTGCTGGTTTTTGAGAAAATCGCGAAAAACCCAAATCCCTCCGAGGAAATTCGAAGTTCCGACAGATTTAAGATTCATTTGTACCAGTGCGACGAAAGTCTAAAATCGTGCAATCGACCAAACAACAATTGAGCCCTGTTCTCCGTTCCATTCCCTACGTTTTACTCTAATGGTTCGACCACGGTCGTCATGCATGTTTTCGAGAAAATCGTGAAAAACCCAATTCGCTCCGAGGTAATTCGAAGTTCCGATAGATTTAAGATTCCTTCGTATCGTAGTGCGACGAAAGTCTAAAATCGTGCAATCGACCAAACAACAATTGAGCCCTGTTCTCCGTTCCATTCCCTACGTTTTACTCTAATGGTTCGACCGCGGTCGTCGTGCATGTTTTCGAGAAAATCGCGAAAAACCCAAATCGCTCCGAGGTAATTCGAAGTTCCGATAGATTTAAGATTCCTGCGTACCGTAGTGCGACGAAAGTCTCAAATCGTCCAATCGACCAAACAACAATTGAGCCCTGTTCTGCGTTCCATTCCCTACGTTTTACTCTAATGGTTCGACCGCGGTCGTCGTGCATGTTTTCGAGAAAATCGCGAAAAACCCAAATCGCTCCGAGGTAATTCGAAGTTCCGATAGATTTAAGATTCCTTCGTATCGTAGTGCGACGAAAGTCTAAAATCGTCCAATCGACCAAACAACCATTGAGCCCTGTTCGCCGTTCCATTGCCTACGTTTTACTCTAATAGTTCGACCGCGGTCGTCGTGCTTGTTTTTGAGAAAATCGCGAAAAACCCAAATCCCTCCGAGGAATTTCGAAGTTCCGACAGATTTAAGATTCATTTGTACCAGTGCGACGAAAGTCTAAAATCGTGCAATCGACCAAACAACAATTGAGCCCTGTTCTCCGTTCCATTCCCTACGTTTTACTCTAATGGTTCGACCACGGTCGTCGTGCATGTTTTCGAGAAAATCGCGATAAATCCAATCGCTCCGAGGTAATTCGAAGTTCCGACAGATTTAAGATTCCTGCGTACCGTAGTGCGACGAAAGTCTCAAATCGTCCAATCGACCAAACAACCATTGATTCCTGTTGGCCGTTCCATTGCCTACGTTTTACTCTAATAGTTCGACCGCGGTCGTCGTGCTGGTTTTTGAGAAAATCGCGAAAAACCCAAATCGCTCCGAGGAAATTCGAAGTTCCGACAGATTTAAGATTCATTTGTACCAGTGCGACGAAAGTCTAAAATCGTGCAATCGACCAAACAACAATTGAGCCCTGTTCTCCGTTCCATTCCCTACGTTTTACTCTAATGGTTCGACCGCGGTCGTCGTGCATGTTTTCGAGAAAATCGCGAAAAACCCAAATCGCTCCGAGGTAATTCGAAGTTCCGATAGATTTAAGATTCCTTCGTATCGTAGTGCGACGAAAGTCTAAAATCGTGCAATCGACCAAACAACAATTGAGCCCTGTTCTCCGTTCCATTCCCTACGTTTTACTCTAATGGTTCGACCGCGGTCGTCGTGCATGTTTTCGAGAAAATCGCGAAAAACCCAAATCGCTCCGAGGTAATTCGAAGTTCCGATAGATTTAAGATTCCTTCGTATCGTAGTGCGACGAAAGTCTAAAATCGTGCAATCGACCAAACAACAATTGAGCCCTTTTCTGCGTTCCATTCCCTACGTTTTACTCTAATGGTTCGACCGCGGTCGTCGTGCATGTTTTCGAGAAAATCGCGAAAAACCCAAATCGCTCCGAGGTAATTCGAAGTTCCGATAGATTTAAGATTCCTTCGTATCGTAGTGCGACGAAAGTCTAAAATCGTGCAATCGACCAAACAACAATTGAGCCCTTTTCTCCGTTCCATTCCCTACGTTTTACTCTAATGGTTCGACCGCGGTCGTCGTGCATGTTTTCGAGAAAATCACGAAAAACCCAAATCGCTCCGAGGTAATTCGAAGTTCCGATAGATTTAAGATTCCTTCGTATCGTAGTGCGACGAAAGTCTAAAATCGTCCAATCGACCAAACAACCATTGAGCCCTGTTCGCCGTTCCATTGCCTACGTTTTACTCTAATAGTTCGACCGCGGTCGTCGTGCTTGTTTTTGAGAAAATCGCGAAAAACCCAAATCCCTCCGAGGAAATTCGAAGTTCCGACAGATTTAAGATTCATTTGTACCAGTGCGACAAAAGTCTAAAATCGTGCAATCGACCAAACAACAATTGAGCCCTGTTCTCCGTTCCATTCCCTACGTTTTACTCTAATGGTTCGACCACGGTCGTCGGGCATGTTTTCGAGAAAATCGCGATAAATCCAATCGCTCCGAGGTAATTCGAAGTTCCGACAGATTTAAGATTCCTGCGTACCGTAGTGCGACGAAAGTCTCAAATCGTCCAATCGACCAAACAACCATTGATTCCTGTTGGCCGTTCCATTGCCTACAATTTACTCTAATAGTTCGACCGCGGTCGTCGTGCTGGTTTTTGAGAAAATCGCGAAAAACCCAAATCGCTCCGAAGAAATTCGAAATTCCGACAGATTTAAGATTCATTTGTACCAGTGCGACGAAAGTCTAAAATCGTCCAATCGACCAAACAACAATTGATTCCTGTTCGCCGTTCCATTGCCTACGTTTTACTCTAATGGTTCGACCGCGGTCGTCGTGCTGGTTTTTGAGAAAATCGCGAAAAAACCAAATCGCTCCGAGGAAATTCGAAGTTCCGACAGATTTAAGATTCCTTTGTACCAGTGCGACGAAAGTCTAAAATCGTCCAATCGACCAAACAACAATTGATCCCCGTTCGCCGTTCCATTGTCTACGTTTTACTCTAATGGTTCGCCAGCGGTCGTCGTGCTGGTTTTCGAGAAAATCGCGATAAATCCAATCGTTCCGAGGTAATTCGAAGTTCCGACAGATTTAAGATTCCTTCGTTCCGCAGTGCGACGAAAGTCTAAAATTGTCCAATCGACCAAACAACAATTGATCCCTGTTTTCCGTTCCATTCCCTACGTTTTACTCTAATGGTTCGACCGCGGTCGTCGTGCTTGTTTTCGAGAAAATCGCGATAAATCCAATCGCTCCGAGGTAATTCGACGTTCCGACAGATTTAAGATTCCTGCGTACCGTAGTGCGACGAGAGTCTAAAATCCTCCAATCGACCAAACAACTATTGATCCCCGTTCGCCGTTCCATTGCCTACGTTTTACTCTAATGGTTCGACCGGGGTCGTCGTGCTGGTTTTTGAGAAAATCGCGAAAAACCCAATCGCTCCGAGGTAATTCGAAGATCCGACAGATTTATGATTCCTGCGTACCGTAGTGCGACGATAGTCTAAAATCGTCCAATCGACCAAACAACAATTGATTCCTGTTCGCCGTTCCATTGCCTACGTTTTACTCTAATAGTTCGACCGCGGTCGTCGTGCTGGTTTTTGAGAAAATCGCGAAAAACCCAAATCCCTCCGAGGAAATTCGAAGTTCCGACAGATTTAAGATTCATTTGTACCAGTGCGACGAAAGTCTAAAATCGTGCAATCGACCAAACAACAATTGAGCCCTGTTCTCCGTTCCATTCCCTACGTTTTACTCTAATGGTTCGACCACGGTCGTCATGCATGTTTTCGAGAAAATCGTGAAAAACCCAATTCGCTCCGAGGTAATTCGAAGTTCCGATAGATTTAAGATTCCTTCGTATCGTAGTGCGACGAAAGTCTAAAATCGTGCAATCGACCAAACAACAATTGAGCCCTGTTCTCCGTTCCATTCCCTACGTTTTACTCTAATGGTTCGACCGCGGTCGTCGTGCATGTTTTCGAGAAAATCGCGAAAAACCCAAATCGCTCCGAGGTAATTCGAAGTTCCGATAGATTTAAGATTCCTGCGTACCGTAGTGCGACGAAAGTCTCAAATCGTCCAATCGACCAAACAACCATTGATTCCTGTTGGCCGTTCCATTGCCTACGGTTTACTCTAATGGATCGATCGCGGTCGTCGTGCTGGTTTTTGAGAAAATCGCGAAAAACCCCAATCGCTCCGAGGTAATTCGATGTTCCGATACATTTAAGATACCTGCGTACCGTAGTGCGACGAAAGTCTAAAATCGTCCAATCGACCAAACAACAATTGATTCCTGTCCGCCGTTCCATTCCCTACGTTTTACTCTAATGGTTCGACCGCGGTCGTCGTGCATGTTTTCGAGAAAATCTCGATAAATCCAATCGCTCCGAGGTAATTCGAAGTTCCGACAGATTTAAGATTCCTGCGTACCGTAGTGCGAAGAAAGTCTAAAATCGTGCAATCGACCAAACAACAATTGAGCCCTGTTCTCCGTTCCATTCCCTACGTTTTACTCTAATGGTTCGACCGCGGTTGTCGTGCATGTTTTCGAGAAAATCGCGAAAAACCCAAATCGCTCCGAGGTAATTCGAAGTTCCGATAGATTTAAGATTCCTTCGTATCGTAGTGGGACGAAAGTCTAAAATCGTGCAATCGACCAAACAATAATTGAGCCCTGTTCTGCGTTCCATTCCCTACGTTTTACTCTAATGGTTCGACCGCGGTCGTCGTGCATGTTTTCGAGAAAATCGCGAAAAACCCAAATCGCTCCGAGGTAATTCGAAGTTCCGATAGATTTAAGATTCCTTCGTATCGTAGTGCGACGAAAGTCTAAAATCGTGCAATCGACCAAACAACAATTGAGCCCTTTTCTCCGTTCCATTCCCTACGTTTTACTCTAATGGTTCGACCGCGGTCGTCGTGCATGTTTTCGAGAAAATCGCGAAAAACCCAAATCGCTCCGAGGTAATTCGAAGTTCCGATAGATTTAAGATTCCTTCGTATCGTAGTGCGACGAAAGTCTAAAATCGTCCAATCGACCAAACAACCATTGAGCCCTGTTCGCCGTTCCATTGCCTACGTTTTACTCTAATAGTTCGACCGCGGTCGTCGTGCTTGTTTTTGAGAAAATCGCGAAAAACCCAAATCCCTCCGAGGAAATTCGAAGTTCCGACAGATTTAAGATTCATTTGTACCAGTGCGACCAAAGTCTAAAATCGTGCAATCGACCAAACAACAATTGAGCCCTGTTCTCCGTTCCATTCCCTACGTTTTACTCTAATGGTTCGACCACGGTCGTCGTGCATGTTTTCGAGAAAATCGCGATAAATCCAATCGCTCCGAGGTAATTCGAAGTTCCGACAGATTTAAGATTCCTGCGTACCGTAGTGCGACGAAAGTCTCAAATCGTCCAATCGACCAAACAACCATTGATTCCTGTTGGCCGTTCCATTGCCTACGTTTTACTCTAATAGTTCGACCGCGGTCGTCGTGCTGGTTTTCGAGAAAATCGCGAAAAACCCCAATCGCTCCGAGGTAATTCGATGTTCCGATAGATTTAAGATTCCTTTGTACCAGTGCGACGAAAGTCCAAAATCGTCCAATCGACCAAACAACAATTGAGCCCTGTTCTGCGTTCCATTCCCTACGTTTTACTCTAATGGTTCGACCGCGGTCGTCGTGCATGTTTTCGAGAAAATCGCGATAAATCCAATCGCTCCGAGGTAATTCGAAGTTCCGACAGATTTATGATTCCTGCGTACCGTAGTGCGACGATAGTCTAAAATCGTCCAATCGACCAAACAACAATTGATTCCTGTTCGCCGTTCCATTGCCTACGTTTTACTCTAATAGTTCGACCGCGGTCGTCGTGCTGGTTTTTGAGAAAATCGCGAAAAACCCAAATCCCTCCGAGGAAATTCGAAGTTCCGACAGATTTAAGATTCATTTGTACCAGTGCGACGAAAGTCTAAAATCGTGCAATCGACCAAACAACAATTGAGCCCTGTTCTCCGTTCCATTCCCTACGTTTTACTCTAATGGTTCGACCGCGGTCGTCGTGCATGTTTTCGAGAAAATCGCGAAAAACCCAAATCGCTCCGAGGTAATTCGAAGTTCCGATAGATTTAAGATTCCTTCGTATCGTAGTGCGACGAAAGTCTAAAATCGTGCAATCGACCAAACAACAATTGAGCCCTGTTCTCCGTTCCATTCCTTACGTTTTACTCTAATGGTTCGACCGCGGTCGTCGTGCATGTTTTCGAGAAAATCGCGAAAAACCCAAATCGCTCCGAGGTAATTCGAAGTTCCGATAGATTTAAGATTCCTTCGTATCGTAGTGCGACGAAAGTCTAAAATCGTGCAATCGACCAAACAACAATTGAGCCCTGTTCTCCGTTCCATTCCCTACGTTTTACTCTAATGGTTCGACCGCGGTCGTCGTGCATGTTTTCGAGAAAATCGCGAAAAACCCAAATCGCTCCGAGGTAATTCGAAGTTCCGATAGATTTAAGATTCCTTCGTATCGTAGTGCGACGGAAGTCTAAAATCGTGCAATCGACCAAACAACAATTGAGCCCTGTTCTGCGTTCCATTCCCTACGTTTTACTCTAATGGTTCGACCGCGGTCGTCGTGCATGTTTTCGAGAAAATCGCGAAAAACCCAAATCGCTCCGAGGTAATTCGAAGTTCCGATAGATTTAAGATTCCTTCGTATCGTAGTGCGACGAAAGTCTAAAATCGTGCAATCGACCAAACAACAATTGAGCCCTGTTCTCCGTTCCATTCCCTACGTTTTACTCTAATGGTTCGACCGCGGTCGTCGGGCATGTTTTCGAGAAAATCGCGAAAAACCCAAATCGCTCCGAGGTAATTCGAAGTTCCGATAGATTTAAGATTCCTTCGTATCGTAGTGCGACGAAAGTCTAAAATCGTGCAATCGACCAAACAATCATTGAGCCCTGTTCTCCGTTCCATTGCCTACGTTTTACGCTAATGGTTCGACCACGGTCGTCCTGCAGGTTTTCGAGAAAATCGCGATAAATCCAATCGCTCCGAGGTAATTCGAAGTTCCGACAGATTTAAGATTGCTTCGTACCGTAGTGCGACGAAAGTCTAAAATCGTCCAATCGACCAAACAACAATTGATTCCTGTCCACCGTTCCATTCCCTACGTTTTACTCTAATGGTTCGACCGCGGTCGTCGTGCATGTTTTCGAGAAAATCTCGATAAATCCAATCGCTCCGAGGTAATTCGAAGTTCCGACAGATTTAAGATTCCTGCGTACCGTAGTGCGAAGAAAGTCTAAAATCGTGCAATCGACCAAACAACAATTGAGCCCTGTTCTCCGTTCCATTCCCTACGTTTTACTCTAATGGTTCGACCGCGGTCGTCGTGCATGTTTTCGAGAAAATCGCGAAAAACCCAAATCGCTCCGAGGTAATTCGATGTTCCGATAGATTTAAGATTCCTTCGTATCGTAGTGCGACGGAAGTCTAAAATCGTGCAATCGACCAAACAACAATTGAGCCCTGTTCTGCGTTCCATTCCCTACGTTTTACTCTAATGGTTCGACCGCGGTCGTCGTGCATGTTTTCGAGAAAATCGCGAAAAACCCAAATCGCTCCGAGGTAATTCGAAGTTCCGATAGATTTAAGATTCCTTCGTATCGTAGTGCGACGAAAGTCTAAAATCGTGCAATCGACCAAACAACAATTGAGCCCTTTTCTCCGTTCCATTCCCTACGTTTTACTCTAATGGTTCGACCGCGGTCGTCGTGCATGTTTTCGAGAAAATCGCGAAAAACCCAAATCGCTCCGAGGTAATTCGAAGTTCCGATAGATTTAAGATTCCTTCGTATCGTAGTGCGACGAAAGTCTAAAATCGTCCAATCGACCAAACAACCATTGAGCCCTGTTCGCCGTTCCATTGCCTACGTTTTACTCTAATAGTTCGACCGCGGTCGTCGTGCTTGTTTTTGAGAAAATCGCGAAAAACCCAAATCCCTCCGAGGAAATTCGAAGTTCCGACAGATTTAAGATTCATTTGTACCAGTGCGACGAAAGTCTAAAATCGTGCAATCGACCAAACAACAATTGAGCCCTGTTCTCCGTTCCATTCCCTACGTTTTACTCTAATGGTTCGACCACGGTCGTCGTGCATGTTTTCGAGAAAATTGCGATAAATCCAATCGCTCCGAGGTAATTCGAAGTTCCGACAGATTTAAGATTCCTGCGTACCGTAGTGCGACGAAATTCTCAAATCGTCCAATCGACCAAACAACCATTGATTCCTGTTGGCCGTTCCATTGCCTACGTTTTACTCTAATAGTTCGACCGCGGTCGTCGTGCTGGTTTTTGAGAAAATCGCGAAAAACCCAAATCGCTCCGAAGAAATTCGAAGTTCCGACAGATTTAAGATTCATTTGTACCAGTGCGACGAAAGTCTAAAATCGTCCAATCGACCAAACAACAATTGATTCCTGTTCGCCGTTCCATTGCCTACGTTTTACTCTAATGGTTCGACCGCGGTCGTCGTGCTGGTTTTTGAGAAAATCGCGAAAAAACCAAATCGCTCCGAGGAAATTCGAAGTTCCGACAGATTTAAGATTCCTTTGTACCAGTGCGACGAAAGTCTAAAATCGTCCAATCGACCAAACAACAATTGATCCCCGTTCGCCGTTCCATTGTCTACGTTTTACTCTAATGGTTCGCCAGCGGTCGTCGTGCTGGTTTTCGAGAAAATCGCGATAAATCCAATCGTTCCGAGGTAATTCGAAGTTCCGACAGATTTAAGATTCCTTCGTTCCGCAGTGCGACGAAAGTCTAAAATTGTCCAATCGACCAAACAACAATTGATCCCTGTTTTCCGTTCCATTCCCTACGTTTTACTCTAATGGTTCGACCGCGGTCGTCGTGCTTGTTTTCGAGAAAATCGCGATAAATCCAATCGCTCCGAGGTAATTCGACGTTCCGACAGATTTAAGATTCCTGCGTACCGTAGTGCGACGAAAGTCTAAAATCCTCCAATCGACCAAACAACTATTGATCCCCGTTCGCCGTTCCATTGCCTACGTTTTACTCTAATGGTTCGACCGGGGTCGTCGTGCTGGTTTTTGAGAAAATCGCGAAAAACCCAAATCCCTCCGAGGAAATTCGAAGTTCCGACAGATTTAAGATTCCTGCGTACCGTAGTGCGACGAAAGTCTAAAATCCTCCAATCGACCAAACAACTATTGATCCCCGTTCGCCGTTCCATTGCCTACGTTTTACTCTAATGGTTCGACCGCGGTCGTCGTGCTGGTTTTTGAGAAAATCGCGAAAAACCCAAATCGCTCCGAAGAAATTCGAAGTTCCGACAGATTTAAGATTCATTTGTACCAGTGCGACGAAAGTCTAAAATCGTCCAATCGACCAAACAACAATTGATTCCTGTTCGCCGTTCCATTGCCTACGTTTTACTCTAATGGTTCGACCGCGGTCGTCGTGCTGGTTTTTGAGAAAATCGCGAAAAAACCAAATAGCTCCGAGGAAATTCGAAGTTCCGACAGATTTAAGATTCCTTCGTTCCGCAGTGCGACGAAAGTCTAAAATCGTCCAATCGACCAAACAACAGTTGATCCCTGTTTTCCGTTCCATTCCCTACGTTTTACTCTAATGGTTCGACCGCGGTCGTCGTGCTTGTTTTCGAGAAAATCGCGATAAATCCAATCGCTCCGAGGTAATTCGAAGTTCCGACAGATTTAAGATTCCTGCGTACCGTAGTGCGACGAAAGTCTAAAATCCTCCAATCGACCAAACAACTATTGATCCCCGTTCGCCGTTCCATTGCCTACGTTTTACTCTAATGGTTCGACCAGGCTCGTCGTGCTGGTTTTTGAGAAAATCGCGAAAAACCCAAATCCCTCCGAGGAAATTCGAAGTTCCGACAGATTTAAGATTCCTGCGTACCGTAGTGCGACGAAAGTCTAAAATCGTCCAATCGACCAAACAACCATTGAGCCCTGTTCGCCGTTCCATTGCCTACGTTTTACTCTAATAGTTCGACCGCGGTCGTCGTGCTTGTTTTTGAGAAAATCGCGAAAAACCCAAATCCCTCCGAGGAAATTCGAAGTTCCGACAGATTTAAGATTCATTTGTACCAGTGCGACGAAAGTCTAAAATCGTGCAATCGACCAAACAACAATTGAGCCCTGTTCTCCGTTCCATTCCCTACGTTTTACTCTAATGGTTCGACCACGGTCGTCGTGCATGTTTTCGAGAAAATCGCGATAAATCCAATCGCTCCGAGGTAATTCGAAGTTCCGACAGATTTAAGATTCCTGCGTACCGTACTGCGACGAAAGTCTCAAATCGTCCAATCGACCAAACAACCATTGATTCCTGTTGGCCGTTCCATTGCCTACGTTTTACTCTAATAGTTCGACCGCGGTCGTCGTGCTGGTTTTTGAGAAAATCGCGAAAAACCCAAATCGCTCCGAGGAAATTCGAAGTTCCGACAGATTTAAGATTGCTTCGTACCGTAGTGCGACGAAAGTCTAAAATCGTCCAATCGACCAAACAATAAATGATCCCTGTTCCCGGTTCCATTGCCTACGTTTTAGTCTAATGGTTAGACCGCGGTCGTCGTGCTGGTTTTCGAGAAAATCGCGAAAAGCCCCAATCGCTCCGAGGTAATTCGATGTTCCGATAGATTTAAGATTCCTTTGTACCAGTGCGACGAAAGTCCAAAATCGACCAATCGACCAAACAACAATTGAGCCCTGTTCTGCGTTCCATTCCCTACCTTTTACTCTAATGGTTCGACCGCGGTCGTCGTGCATGTTTTCGAGAAAATCGCGATAAATCCAATCGCTCCGAGGTAATTCGAAGTTCCGACAGATTTATGATTCCTGCGTACCGTAGTGCGACGATAGTCTAAAATCGTCCAATCGACCAAACAACAATTGATTCCTGTTCGCCGTTCCATTGCCTACGTTTTACTCTAATAGTTCGACCGCGGTCGTCGTGCTGGTTTTTGAGAAAATCGCGAAAAACCCAAATCCCTCCGAGGAAATTCGAAGTTCCGACAGATTTAAGATTCATTTGTACCAGTGCGACGAAAGTCTAAAATCGTGCAATCGACCAAACAACAATTGAGCCCTGTTCTCCGTTCCATTCCCTACGTTTTACTCTAATGGTTCGACCGCGGTCGTCGTGCATGTTTTCGAGAAAATCGCGAAAAACCCAAATCGCTCCGAGGTAATTCGAAGTTCCGACAGATTTATGATTCCTGCGTACCGTAGTGCGACGATAGTCTAAAATCGTCCAATCGACCAAACAACAATTGATTCCTGTTCGCCGTTCCATTGCCTACGTTTTACTCTAATGGTTCGACCGCGGTCGTCGTGCTGGTTTTTGAGAAAATCGCGAAAAAACCAAATCGCTCCGAGGAAATTCGAAGTTCCGACAGATTTAAGATTCCTTTGTACCAGTGCGACGAAAGTCTAAAATCGTCCAATCGACCAAACAACAATTGATCCCCGTTCGCCGTTCCATTGTCTACGTTTTACTCTAATGGTTCGCCAGCGGTCGTCGTGTTTGTTTCCGAGAAAATCGCGATAAATACAATCGCTCCGAGGTAATTCGACGATCCGACAGGTTTAAGATTCCTACGTACCGTAGTGCGACGAAAGTCTAAAATCGTCGAATCGAACAAACAACATTGATTCCTGTTCGCCGTTCCATTGCCTACGTTTTACTGTAATGGTTTGACCGCGGTCGTCGTGCTGGTTTTTGAGAAAATCGCGATAAATCCAATCGCTCCGAGGTAATTCGAAGTTCCGACAGATTTAAGATTCCTTCGTACCGTAGTGCGACGAAACTCTAAAATCATCCAATCGACCAAACAACAAATGATCCCTGTTCCCGGTTCCATTGCCTACGTTTTAGTCTAATGGTTCGACCGCGGTCGTCGTGCTGGTTTTCGAGAAAATCGCGATAAATCCAATCGTTCCGAGGTAATTCGAAGTTCCGACAGATTTAAGATTCCTTCGTTCCGCAGTGCGACGAAAGTCTAAAATCGTCCAATCGACCAAACAACAATTGAGCCCTGTTTTCCGTTCCATTCCCTACGTTTTACTCTAATGGTTCGACCGCGATCATCGTGCTTGTTTTCGAGAAAATCGCGATAAATCCAATCGCTCCGAGGTAATTCGAAGTTCCGACAGATTTAAGATTCCTGCGTACCGTAGTGCGACGAAAGTCTAAAATCCTCCAATCGACCAAACAACTATTGATCCCCGTTCGCCGTTCCATTGCCTACGTTTTACTCTAATGGTTCGACCGCGGTCGTCGTGCTGGTTTTCGAGAAAATCGCGAAAAACCCAAATCGCTCCGAGGTAATTCGAAGTTCCGATAGATTTAAGATTCCTTCGTATCGTAGTGCGACGAAAGTCTAAAATCGTCCAATCAACCAAACAACCATTGAGCCCTGTTCTCCGTTCCATTCCCTACGTTTTACTCTAATGGTTCGACCGCGGTCGTCGTGCATGTTTTCGACAAAATCGCGAAAAACCCAAATCGCTCCGAGGTAATTCGAAGTTCCGATAGATTTAAGATTCCTTCGTATCGTAGTGCGACGAAAGTCTAAAATCGTCCAATCGACCAAACAACCATTGAGCCCTGTTCTCCGTTCCATTGCATACGTTTTACGCTAATGGTTCGACCACGGTCGTCCTGCAGGTTTTCGAGAAAATCGCGATAAATCCAATCGCTCCGAGGTAATTCGAAGTTCCGACAGATTTAAGATTCCTGCGTACCGAAGTGCGACGAAAGTCTCAAATCGTCCAATCGACCAAACAACAATTGATTCCTGTTCGCCGTTCCATTGCCTACGTTTTACTCTAATGGTTCGACCGCGGTCGTCGTGCTGGTTTTTGAGAAAATCGCGAAAAAACCAAATCGCTCCGAGGAAATTCGAAGTTCCGACAGATTTAAGATTCCTTCGTTCCGCAGTGCGACGAAAGTCTAAAATCGTCCAATCGACCAAACAACAGTTGATCCCTGTTTTCCGTTCCATTCCCTACGTTTTACTCTAATGGTTCGACCGCGGTCGTCGTGCTTGTTTTCGAGAAAATCGCGATAAATCCAATCGCTCCGAGGTAATTCGAAGTTCCGACAGATTTAAGATTCCTGCGTACCGTAGTGCGACGAAAGTCTAAAATCCTCCAATCGACCAAACAACTATTGATCCCCGTTCGCCGTTCCATTGCCTACGTTTTACTCTAATGGTTCGACCGGGGTCGTCGTGCTGGTTTTTGAGAAAATCGCGAAAAACCCAAATCCCTCCGAGGAAATTCGAAGTTCCGACAGATTTAAGATTCCTGCGTACCGTAGTGCGACGAAAGTCTAAAATCCTCCAATCGGCCAAACAACTATTGATCCCCGTTCGCCGTTCCATTGCCTACGTTTTACTCTAATGGTTCGACCGCGGTCGTCGTGCATGTTTTCGAGAAATACGCGATAAACCCAATCGCTCCGAGGTAATTCGAAGATCCGACAGATTTATGATTCCTGCGTACCGTAGTGCGACGATAGTCTAAAATCGTCCAATCGACCAAACAACAATTGATTCCTGTTCGCCGTTCCATTGCCTACGTTTTACTCTAATAGTTCGACCGCGGTCGTCGTGCTGGTTTTTGAGAAAATCGCGAAAAACCCAAATCCCTCCGAGGAAATTCGAAGTTCCGACAGATTTAAGATTCATTTGTACCAGTGCGACGAAAGTCTAAAATCGTGCAATCGACCAAACAACAATTGAGCCCTGTTCTCCGTTCCATTCCCTACGTTTTACTCTAATGGTTCGACCACGGTCGTCGTGCATGTTTTCGAGAAAATCGTGAAAAACCCAAATCGCTCCGAGGTAATTCGAAGTTCCGATAGATTTAAGATTCCTTCGTATCGTAGTGCGACGAAAGTCTAAAATCGTGCAATCGACCAAACAACAATTGAGCCCTGTTCTCCGTTCCATTCCCTACGTTTTACTCTAATGGTTCGACCGCGGTCGTCGTGCATGTTTTCGAGAAAATCGCGAAAAACCCAAATCGCTCCGAGGTAATTCGAAGTTCCGATAGATTTAAGATTCCTGCGTACCGTAGTGCGACGAAAGTCTCAAATCGTCCAATCGACCAAACAACCATTCATTCCTGTTGGCCGTTCCATTGCCTACGGTTTACTCTAATGGATCGATCGCGGTCGTCGTGCTGGTTTTTGAGAAAATCGCGAAAAACCCCAATCGCTCCGAGGTAATTCGATGTTCCGATAGATTTAAGATTCCTTCGTATCGTAGTGCGACGGAAGTCTAAAATCGTGCAATCGACCAAACAACAATTGAGCCCTGTTCTGCGTTCCATTCCCTACGTTTTACTCTAATGGTTCGACCGCGGTCGTCGTGCATGTTTTCGAGAAAATCGCGAAAAACCCAAATCGCTCCGAGGTAATTCGAAGTTCCGATAGATTTAAGATTCCTTCGTATCGTAGTGCGACGAAAGTCTAAAATCGTGCAATCGACCAAACAACAATTGAGCCCTTTTCTCCGTTCCATTCCCTACGTTTTACTCTAATGGTTCGACCGCGGTCGTCGTGCATGTTTTCGAGAAAATCGCGAAAAACCCAAATCGCTCCGAGGTAATTCGAAGTTCCGATAGATTTAAGATTCCTTCGTATCGTAGTGCGACGAAAGTCTCAAATCGTCCAATCGACCAAACAACCATTGAGCCCTGTTCGCCGTTCCATTGCCTACGTTTTACTCTAATAGTTCGACCGCGGTCGTCGTGCTTGTTTTTGAGAAAATCGCGAAAAACCCAAATCCCTCCGAGGAAATTCGAAGTTCCGACAGATTTAAGATTCATTTGTACCAGTGCGACGAAAGTCTAAAATCGTGCAATCGACCAAACAACAATTGAGCCCTGTTCTCCGTTCCATTCCCTACGTTTTACTCTAATGGTTCGACCACGGTCGTCGTGCATGTTTTCGAGAAAATCGCGATAAATCCAATCGCTCCGAGGTAATTCGAAGTTCCGACAGATTTAAGATTCCTGCGTACCGTAGTGCGACGAAAGTCTCAAATCGTCCAATCGACCAAACAACCATTGATTCCTGTTGGCCGTTCCATTGCCTACGTTTTACTCTAATAGTTCGACCGCGGTCGTCGTGCTGGTTTTTGAGAAAATCGCGAAAAACCCAAATCGCTCCGAAGAAATTCGAAGTTCCGACAGATTTAAGATTCATTTGTACCAGTGCGACGAAAGTCTAAAATCGTCCAATCGACCAAACAACAATTGATTCCTGTTCGCCGTTCCATTGCCTACGTTTTACTCTAATGGTTCGACCGCGGTCGTCGTGCTGGTTTTTGAGAAAATCGCGAAAAAACCAAATCGCTCCGAGGAAATTCGAAGTTCCGACAGATTTAAGATTCCTTTGTACCAGTGCGACGAAAGTCTAAAATCGTCCAATCGACCAAACAACAATTGATCCCCGTTCGCCGTTCCATTGTCTACGTTTTACTCTAATGGTTCGCCAGCGGTCGTCGTGCTGGTTTTCGAGAAAATCGCGATAAATCCAATCGTTCCGAGGTAATTCGAAGTTCCGACAGATTTAAGATTCCTTCGTTCCGCAGTGCGACGAAAGTCTAAAATTGTCCAATCGACCAAACAACAATTGATCCCTGTTTTCCGTTCCATTCCCTACGTTTTACTCTAATGGTTCGACCGCGGTCGTCGTGCTTGTTTTCGAGAAAATCGCGATAAATCCAATCGCTCCGAGGTAATTCGACGTTCCGACAGATTTAAGATTCCTGCGTACCGTAGTGCGACGAAAGTCTAAAATCCTCCAATCGACCAAACAACTATTGATCCCCGTTCGCCGTTCCATTGCCTACGTTTTACTCTAATGGTTCGACCGGGGTCGTCGTGCTGGTTTTTGAGAAAATCGCGAAAAACCCAAATCCCTCCGAGGAAATTCGACGTTCCGACAGATTTAAGATTCCTGCGTACCGTAGTGCGACGAAAGTCTAAAATCCTCCAATCGACCAAACAACTATTGATCCCCGTTCGCCGTTCCATTGCCTACGTTTTACTCTAATGGTTCGACCGCGGTCGTCGTGCATGTTTTCGAGAAAATCGCGATAAACCCAATCGCTCCGAGGTAATTCGAAGATCCGACAGATTTATGATTCCTGCGTACCGTAGTGCGACGATAGTCTAAAATCGTCCAATCGACCAAACAACAATTGATTCCTGTTCGCCGTTCCATTGCCTACGTTTTACTCTAATAGTTCGACCGCGGTCGTCGTGCTGGTTTTTGAGAAAATCGCGAAAAACCCAAATCCCTCCGAGGAAATTCGAAGTTCCGACAGATTTAAGATTCATTTGTACCAGTGCGACGAAAGTCTAAAATCGTGCAATCGACCAAACAACAATTGAGCCCTGTTCTCCGTTCCATTCCCTACGTTTTACTCTAATGGTTCGACCACGGTCGTCATGCATGTTTTCGAGAAAATCGTGAAAAACCCAATTCGCTCCGAGGTAATTCGAAGTTCCGATAGATTTAAGATTCCTTCGTATCGTAGTGCGACGAAAGTCTAAAATCGTGCAATCGACCAAACAACAATTGAGCCCTGTTCTCCGTTCCATTCCCTACGTTTTACTCTAATGGTTCGACCGCGGTCGTCGTGCATGTTTTCGAGAAAATCGCGATAAATCCAATCGCTCCGAGGTAATTCGACGTTCCGACAGATTTAAGATTCCTGCGTACCGTAGTGCGACGAAAGTCTAAAATCCTCCAATCGACCAAACAACTATTGATCCCCGTTCGCCGTTCCATTGCCTACGTTTTACTCTAATGGTTCGACCGCGGTCGTCGTGCATGTTTTTGAGAAAATCGCGAAAAACCCAAATCGCTCCGAGGTAATTCGAAGTTCCGACAGATTTAAGATTCCTGCGTACCGTAGTGCGACGAAAGTCTAAAATCGTCCAATCGACCAAACAACCATTGAGCCCTGTTCTCCGTTCCATTGCCTACGTTTTACGCTAATGGTTCGACCACGGTCGTCCTGCAGGTTTTCGAGAAAATCGCGATAAATCCAATCGCTCCGAGGTAATTCGAAGTTCCGACAGATTTAAGATTGCTTCGTACCGTAGTGCGACGAAAGTCTAAAATCGTCCAATCGACCAAATAACCAATGATCCCTGTTTCCGGTTCCATTGGCTACGTTTTAGTCTAATGGTTCGACCGCGGTCGTCGTGCTGGTTTTCGAGAAAATCGCGAAAAACCCAAATCGCTCCGCGGAAATTCGAAGTTCCGACAGATTTAAGATTCCTTTGTACCAGTGCGACGAAAGTCTAAAATCGTCCAATCGACCAAAAACAATTGAGCCCTGTTCTCCGTTCCATTCCCTACGTTTTACTCTAATGGTTCGACCGCGGTCGTCGTGCATGTTTTGCGAGAAATTCGCGATAAATCCAATCGCACCGTGGTAATTCGAAGATGCCACAGATTTAAGATTCCTGCGTACCGAAGTGCGACGAAAGTCTCAAATCGTCCAATCGACCAAACAACAATTGATTCCTGTTCGCCGTTCCATTGCCTACGTTTTACTCTAATGGTTCGACCGCGGTCGTCGTGCTGGTTTTTGAGAAAATCGCGAAAAAACCAAATCGCTCCGAGGAAATTCGAAGTTCCGACAGATTTAAGATTCCTTTGTACCAGTGCGACGAAAGTCTAAAATCGTCCAATCGACCAAACAACAATTGATCCCCGTTCGCCGTTCCATTGTCTACGTTTTACTCTAATGGTTCGCCAGCGGTCGTCGTGTTTGTTTCCGAGAAAATCGCGATAAATACAATCGCTCCGAGGTAATTCGACGATCCGACAGGTTTAAGATTCCTACGTACCGTAGTGCGACGAAAGTCTAAAATCGTCGAATCGAACAAACAACATTGATTCCTGTTCGCCGTTCCATTGCCTACGTTTTACTGTAATGGTTTGACCGCGGTCGTCGTGCTGGTTTTTGAGAAAATCGCGATAAATCCAATCGCTCCGAGGTAATTCGAAGTTCCGACAGATTTAAGATTCCTTCGTACCGTAGTGCGACGAAACTCTAAAATCATCCAATCGACCAAACAACAAATGATCCCTGTTCCCGGTTCCATTGCCTACGTTTTAGTCTAATGGTTCGACCGCGGTCGTCGTGCTGGTTTTCGAGAAAATCGCGATAAATCCAATCGTTCCGAGGTAATTCGAAGTTCCGACAGATTTAAGATTCCTTCGTTCCGCAGTGCGACGAAAGTCTAAAATCATCCAATCGACCAAACAACAATTGAGCCCTGTTTTCCGTTCCATTCCCTACGTTTTACTCTAATGGTTCGACCGCGATCATCGTGCTTGTTTTCGAGAAAATCGCGATAAATCCAATCGCTCCGAGGTAATTCGAAGTTCCGACAGATTTAAGATTCCTGCGTACCGTAGTGCGACGAAAGTCTAAAATCCTCCAATCGACCAAACAACTATTGATCCCCGTTCGCCGTTCCATTGCCTACGTTTTACTCTAATGGTTCGACCGCGGTCGTCGTGCTGGTTTTCGAGAAAATCGCGAAAAACCCAAATCGCTCCGAGGTAATTCGAAGTTCCGATAGATTTAAGATTCCTTCGTATCGTAGTGCGACGAAAGTCTAAAATCGTCCAATCAACCAAACAACCATTGAGCCCTGTTCTCCGTTCCATTCCCTACGTTTTACTCTAATGGTTCGACCGCGGTCGTCGTGCATGTTTTCGAGAAAATCGCGAAAAACCCAAATCGCTCCGAGGTAATTCGAAGTTCCGATAGATTTAAGATTCCTTCGTATCGTAGTGCGACGAAAGTCTAAAATCGTGCAATCGACCAAACAACAATTGAGCCCTTTTCTCCGTTCCATTCCCTACGTTTTACTCTAATGGTTCGACCGCGGTCGTCGTGCATGTTTTCGAGAAAATCGCGAAAAACCCAAATCGCTCCGAGGTAATTCGAAGTTCCGATAGATTTAAGATTCCTTCGTATCGTAGTGCGACGAAAGTCTCAAATCGTCCAATCGACCAAACAACCATTGAGCCCTGTTCGCCGTTCCATTGCCTACGTTTTACTCTAATAGTTCGACCGCGGTCGTCGTGCTTGTTTTTGAGAAAATCGCGAAAAACCCAAATCCCTCCGAGGAAATTCGAAGTTCCGACAGATTTAAGATTCATTTGTACCAGTGCGACGAAAGTCTAAAATCGTGCAATCGACCAAACAACAATTGAGCCCTGTTCTCCGTTCCATTCCCTACGTTTTACTCTAATGGTTCGACCACGGTCGTCGTGCTGGTTTTTGAGAAAATCGCGAAAAAACCAAATCGCTCCGAGGAAATTCGAAGTTCCGACAGATTTAAGATTCCTTTGTACCAGTGCGACGAAAGTCTAAAATCGTCCAATCGACCAAACAACAATTGATCCCCGTTCGCCGTTCCATTGTCTACGTTTTACTCTAATGGTTCGCCAGCGGTCGTCGTGCTGGTTTTCGAGAAAATCGCGATAAATCCAATCGTTCCGAGGTAATTCGAAGTTCCGACAGATTTAAGATTCCTTCGTTCCGCAGTGCGACGAAAGTCTAAAATTGTCCAATCGACCAAACAACAATTGATCCCTGTTTTCCGTTCCATTCCCTACGTTTTACTCTAATGGTTCGACCGCGGTCGTCGTGCTTGTTTTCGAGAAAATCGCGATAAATCCAATCGCTCCGAGGTAATTCGACGTTCCGACAGATTTAAGATTCCTGCGTACCGTAGTGCGACGAAAGTCTAAAATCCTCCAATCGACCAAACAACTATTGATCCCCGTTCGCCGTTCCATTGCCTACGTTTTACTCTAATGGTTCGACCGGGGTCGTCGTGCTGGTTTTTGAGAAAATCGCGAAAAACCCAAATCCCTCCGAGGAAATTCGAAGTTCCGACAGATTTAAGATTCATTTGTATCGTAGTGCGACGAAAGTCTAAAATCGTGCAATCGACCAAACAACAATTGAGCCCTGTTCTCCGTTCCATTCCCTACGTTTTACTCTAATGGTTCGACCGCGGTCGTCGTGCATGTTTTCGAGAAAATCGCGATAAACCCAATCGCTCCGAGGTAATTCGAAGATCCGACAGATTTATGATTCCTGCGTACCGTAGTGCGACGATAGTCTAAAATCGTCCAATCGACCAAACAACAATTGATTCCTGTTCGCCGTTCCATTGCCTACGTTTTACTCTAATAGTTCGACCGCGGTCGTCGTGCTGGTTTTTGAGAAAATCGCGAAAAACCCAAATCCCTCCGAGGAAATTCGAAGTTCCGACAGATTTAAGATTCATTTGTACCAGTGCGACGAAAGTCTAAAATCGTGCAATCGACCAAACAACAATTGAGCCCTGTTCTCCGTTCCATTCCGTACGTTTTACTCTAATGGTTCGACCACGGTCGTCATGCATGTTTTCGAGAAAATCGTGAAAAACCCAATTCGCTCCGAGGTAATTCGAAGTTCCGATAGATTTAAGATTCCTTCGTATCGTAGTGCGACGAAAGTCTAAAATCGTGCAATCGACCAAACAACAATTGAGCCCTGTTCTCCGTTCCATTCCCTACGTTTTACTCTAATGGTTCGACCGCGGTCGTCGTGCATGTTTTCGAGAAAATCGCGAAAAACCCAAATCGCTCCGAGGTAATTCGAAGTTCCGATAGATTTAAGATTCCTTCGTATCGTAGTGCGACGAAAGTCTAAAATCGTGCAATCGACCAAACAACAATTGAGCCCTGTTCTCCGTTCCATTCCCTACGTTTTACTCTAATGGTTCGACCGCGGTCGTCGTGCATGTTTTCGAGAAAATCGCGAAAAACCCAAATCGCTCCGAGGTAATTCGAAGTTCCGATAGATTTAAGATTCCTTCGTATCGTAGTGCGACGAAAGTCTAAAATCGTCCAATCGACCAAACAACCATTGAGCCCTGTTCTCCGTTCCATTGCCTACGTTTTACGCTAATGGTTCGACCACGGTCGTCCTGCAGGTTTTCGAGAAAATCGCGATAAATCCAATCGCTCCGAGGTAATTCGAAGTTCCGACAGATTTAAGATTGCTTCGTACCGTAGTGCGACGAAAGTCTAAAATCGTCCAATCGACCAAATAACCAATGATCCCTGTTTCCGGTTCCATTGGCTACGTTTTAGTCTAATGGTTCGACCGCGGTCGTCGTGCTGGTTTTCGAGAAAATCGCGAAAAACCCAAATCGCTCCGCGGAAATTCGAAGTTCCGACAGATTTAAGATTCCTTTGTACCAGTGCGACGAAAGTCTAAAATCGTCCAATCGACCAAAAACAATTGAGCCCTGTTCTCCGTTCCATTCCCTACGTTTTACTCTAATGGTTCGACCGCGGTCGTCGTGCATGTTTTGCGAGAAATTCGCGATAAATCCAATCGCACCGTGGTAATTCGAAGATGCCACAGATTTAAGATTCCTGCGTACCGAAGTGCGACGAAAGTCTCAAATCGTCCAATCGACCAAACAACAATTGATTCCTGTTCGCCGTTCCATTGCCTACGTTTTACTCTAATGGTTCGACCGCGGTCGTCGTGCTGGTTTTTGAGAAAATCGCGAAAAAACCAAATCGCTCCGAGGAAATTCGAAGTTCCGACAGATTTAAGATTCCTTTGTACCAGTGCGACGAAAGTCTAAAATCGTCCAATCGACCAAACAACAATTGATCCCCGTTCGCCGTTCCATTGTCTACGTTTTACTCTAATGGTTCGCCAGCGGTCGTCGTGTTTGTTTCCGAGAAAATCGCGATAAATACAATCGCTCCGAGGTAATTCGACGATCCGACAGGTTTAAGATTCCTACGTACCGTAGTGCGACGAAAGTCTAAAATCGTCGAATCGAACAAACAACATTGATTCCTGTTCGCCGTTCCATTGCCTACGTTTTACTGTAATGGTTTGACCGCGGTCGTCGTGCTGGTTTTTGAGAAAATCGCGATAAATCCAATCGCTCCGAGGTAATTCGAAGTTCCGACAGATTTAAGATTCCTTCGTACCGTAGTGCGACGAAACTCTAAAATCATCCAATCGACCAAACAACAAATGATCCCTGTTCCCGGTTCCATTGCCTACGTTTTAGTCTAATGGTTCGACCGCGGTCGTCGTGCTGGTTTTCGAGAAAATCGCGATAAATCCAATCGTTCCGAGGTAATTCGAAGTTCCGACAGATTTAAGATTCCTTCGTTCCGCAGTGCGACGAAAGTCTAAAATCATCCAATCGACCAAACAACAATTGAGCCCTGTTTTCCGTTCCATTCCCTACGTTTTACTCTAATGGTTCGACCGCGATCATCGTGCTTGTTTTCGAGAAAATCGCGATAAATCCAATCGCTCCGAGGTAATTCGAAGTTCCGACAGATTTAAGATTCCTGCGTACCGTAGTGCGACGAAAGTCTAAAATCCTCCAATCGACCAAACAACTATTGATCCCCGTTCGCCGTTCCATTGCCTACGTTTTACTCTAATGGTTCGACCGCGGTCGTCGTGCTGGTTTTCGAGAAAATCGCGAAAAACCCAAATCGCTCCGAGGTAATTCGAAGTTCCGATAGATTTAAGATTCCTTCGTATCGTAGTGCGACGAAAGTCTAAAATCGTCCAATCAACCAAACAACCATTGAGCCCTGTTCTCCGTTCCATTCCCTACGTTTTACTCTAATGGTTCGACCGCGGTCGTCGTGCATGTTTTCGAGAAAATCGCGAAAAACCCAAATCGCTCCGAGGTAATTCGAAGTTCCGATAGATTTAAGATTCCTTCGTATCGTAGTGCGTCGAAAGTCTAAAATCGTGCAATCGACCAAACAACAATTGAGCCCTTTTCTCCGTTCCATTCCCTACGTTTTACTCCAATGGTTCGACCGCGGTCGTCGTGCATGTTTTCGAGAAAATCGCGAAAAACCCAAATCGCTCCGAGGTAATTCGAAGTTCCGATAGATTTAAGATTCCTTCGTATCGTAGTGCGACGAAAGTCTCAAATCGTCCAATCGACCAAACAACCATTGAGCCCTGTTCGCCGTTCCATTGCCTACGTTTTACTCTAATAGTTCGACCGCGGTCGTCGTGCTTGTTTTTGAGAAAATCGCGAAAAACCCAAATCCCTCCGAGGAAATTCGAAGTTCCGACAGATTTAAGATTCATTTGTACCAGTGCGACGAAAGTCTAAAATCGTGCAATCGACCAAACAACAATTGAGCCCTGTTCTCCGTTCCATTCCCTACGTTTTACTCTAATGGTTCGCCAGCGGTCGTCGTGCTGGTTTTCGAGAAAATCGCGATAAATCCAATCGTTCCGAGGTAATTCGAAGTTCCGACAGATTTAAGATTCCTTCGTTCCGCAGTGCGACGAAAGTCTAAAATTGTCCAATCGACCAAACAACAATTGATCCCTGTTTTCCGTTCCATTCCCTACGTTTTACTCTAATGGTTCGACCGCGGTCGTCGTGCTTGTTTTCGAGAAAATCGCGATAAATCCAATCGCTCCGAGGTAATTCGACGTTCCGACAGATTTAAGATTCCTGCGTACCGTAGTGCGACGAAAGTCTAAAATCCTCCAATCGACCAAACAACTATTGATCCCCGTTCGCCGTTCCATTGCCTACGTTTTACTCTAATGGTTCGACCGGGGTCGTCGTGCTGGTTTTTGAGAAAATCGCGAAAAACCCAAATCCCTCCGAGGAAATTCGAAGTTCCGACAGATTTAAGATTCCTGCGTACCGTAGTGCGACGAAACTCTAAAATCATCCAATCGACCAAACAACAAATGATCCCTGTTCCCGGTTCCATTGCCTACGTTTTAGTCTAATGGTTCGACCGCGGTCGTCGTGCTGGTTTTCGAGAAAATCGCGATAAATCCAATCGTTCCGAGGTAATTCGAAGTTCCGACAGATTTAAGATTCCTTCGTTCCGCAGTGCGACGAAAGTCTAAAATCATCCAATCGACCAAACAACAATTGAGCCCTGTTTTCCGTTCCATTCCCTACGTTTTACTCTAATGGTTCGACCGCGATCATCGTGCTTGTTTTCGAGAAAATCGCGATAAATCCAATCGCTCCGAGGTAATTCGAAGTTCCGACAGATTTAAGATTCCTGCGTACCGTAGTGCGACGAAAGTCTAAAATCCTCCAATCGACCAAACAACTATTGATCCCCGTTCGCCGTTCCATTGCCTACGTTTTACTCTAATGGTTCGACCGCGGTCGTCGTGCTGGTTTTCGAGAAAATCGCGAAAAACCCAAATCGCTCCGAGGTAATTCGAAGTTCCGATAGATTTAAGATTCCTTCGTATCGTAGTGCGACGAAAGTCTAAAATCGTCCAATCAACCAAACAACCATTGAGCCCTGTTCTCCGTTCCATTCCCTACGTTTTACTCTAATGGTTCGACCGCGGTCGTCGTGCATGTTTTCGAGAAAATCGCGAAAAACCCAAATCGCTCCGAGGTAATTCGAAGTTCCGATAGATTTAAGATTCCTTCGTATCGTAGTGCGTCGAAAGTCTAAAATCGTGCAATCGACCAAACAACAATTGAGCCCTTTTCTCCGTTCCATTCCCTACGTTTTACTCCAATGGTTCGACCGCGGTCGTCGTGCATGTTTTCGAGAAAATCGCGAAAAACCCAAATCGCTCCGAGGTAATTCGAAGTTCCGATAGATTTAAGATTCCTTCGTATCGTAGTGCGACGAAAGTCTCAAATCGTCCAATCGACCAAACAACCATTGAGCCCTGTTCGCCGTTCCATTGCCTACGTTTTACTCTAATAGTTCGACCGCGGTCGTCGTGCTTGTTTTTGAGAAAATCGCGAAAAACCCAAATCCCTCCGAGGAAATTCGAAGTTCCGACAGATTTAAGATTCATTTGTACCAGTGCGACGAAAGTCTAAAATCGTGCAATCGACCAAACAACAATTGAGCCCTGTTCTCCGTTCCATTCCCTACGTTTTACTCTAATGGTTCGCCAGCGGTCGTCGTGCTGGTTTTCGAGAAAATCGCGATAAATCCAATCGTTCCGAGGTAATTCGAAGTTCCGACAGATTTAAGATTCCTTCGTTCCGCAGTGCGACGAAAGTCTAAAATTGTCCAATCGACCAAACAACAATTGATCCCTGTTTTCCGTTCCATTCCCTACGTTTTACTCTAATGGTTCGACCGCGGTCGTCGTGCTTGTTTTCGAGAAAATCGCGATAAATCCAATCGCTCCGAGGTAATTCGACGTTCCGACAGATTTAAGATTCCTGCGTACCGTAGTGCGACGAAAGTCTAAAATCCTCCAATCGACCAAACAACTATTGATCCCCGTTCGCCGTTCCATTGCCTACGTTTTACTCTAATGGTTCGACCGGGGTCGTCGTGCTGGTTTTTGAGAAAATCGCGAAAAACCCAAATCCCTCCGAGGAAATTCGAAGTTCCGACAGATTTAAGATTCCTGCGTACCGTAGTGCGACGAAAGTCTAAAATCCTCCAATCGACCAAACAACTATTGATCCCCGTTCGCCGTTCCATTGCCTACGTTTTACTCTAATGGTTCGACCGCGGTCGTCGTGCATGTTTTCGAGAAAATCGCGATAAACCCAATCGCTCCGAGGTAATTCGAAGATCCGACAGATTTATGATTCCTGCGTACCGTAGTGCGACGATAGTCTAAAATCGTCCAATCGACCAAACAACAATTGATTCCTGTTCGCCGTTCCATTGCCTACGTTTTACTCTAATGGTTCGACCGGGGTCGTCGTGCTGGTTTTTGAGAAAATCGCGAAAAACCCAAATCCCTCCGAGGAAATTCGAAGTTCCGACAGATTTAAGATTCCTGCGTACCGTAGTGCGACGAAAGTCTAAAATCCTCCAATCGACCAAACAACTATTGATCCCCGTTCGCCGTTCCATTGCCTACGTTTTACTCTAATGGTTCGACCGCGGTCGTCGTGCATGTTTTCGAGAAAATCGCGATAAATCCAATCGCTCCGAGGTAATTCGACGTTCCGACAGATTTAAGATTCCTGCGTACCGTAGTGCGACGAAAGTCTAAAATCCTCCAATCGACCAAACAACTATTGATCCCCGTTCGCCGTTCCATTGCCTACGTTTTACTCTAATGGTTCGACCGCGGTCGTCGTGCATGTTTTCGAGAAAATCGCGATAAACCCAATCGCTCCGAGGTAATTCGAAGATCCGACAGATTTATGATTCCTGCGTACCGTAGTGCGACGATAGTCTAAAATCGTCCAATCGACCAAACAACAATTGATTCCTGTTCGCCGTTCCATTGCCTACGTTTTACTCTAATAGTTCGACCGCGGTCGTCGTGCTGGTTTTTGAGAAAATCGCGAAAAACCCAAATCCCTCCGAGGAAATTCGAAGTTCCGACAGATTTAAGATTCATTTGTACCAGTGCGACGAAAGTCTAAAATCGTGCAATCGACCAAACAACAATTGAGCCCTGTTCTCCGTTCCATTCCCTACGTTTTACTCTAATGGTTCGACCACGGTCGTCATGCATGTTTTCGAGAAAATCGTGAAAAACCCAATTCGCTCCGAGGTAATTCGAAGTTCCGATAGATTTAAGATTCCTTCGTATCGTAGTGCGACGAAAGTCTAAAATCGTGCAATCGACCAAACAACAATTGAGCCCTGTTCTCCGTTCCATTCCCTACGTTTTACTCTAATGGTTCGACCGCGGTCGTCGTGCATGTTTTCGAGAAAATCGCGAAAAACCCAAATCGCTCCGAGGTAATTCGAAGTTCCGATAGATTTAAGATTCCTTCGTATCGTAGTGCGACGAAAGTCTAAAATCGTGCAATCGACCAAACAACAATTGAGCCCTGTTCTCCGTTCCATTCCCTACGTTTTACTCTAATGGTTCGACCGCGGTCGTCGTGCATGTTTTCGAGAAAATCGCGAAAAACCCAAATCGCTCCGAGGTAATTCGAAGTTCCGATAGATTTAAGATTCCTTCGTATCGTAGTGCGACGAAAGTCTAAAATCGTCCAATCGACCAAACAACCATTGAGCCCTGTTCTCCGTTCCATTGCCTACGTTTTACGCTAATGGTTCGACCACGGTCGTCCTGCAGGTTTTCGAGAAAATCGCGATAAATCCAATCGCTCCGAGGTAATTCGAAGTTCCGACAGATTTAAGATTGCTTCGTACCGTAGTGCGACGAAAGTCTAAAATCGTCCAATCGACCAAATAACCAATGATCCCTGTTTCCGGTTCCATTGGCTACGTTTTAGTCTAATGGTTCGACCGCGGTCGTCGTGCTGGTTTTCGAGAAAATCGCGAAAAACCCAAATCGCTCCGCGGAAATTCGAAGTTCCGACAGATTTAAGATTCCTTTGTACCAGTGCGACGAAAGTCTAAAATCGTCCAATCGACCAAAAACAATTGAGCCCTGTTCTCCGTTCCATTCCCTACGTTTTACTCTAATGGTTCGACCGCGGTCGTCGTGCATGTTTTGCGAGAAATTCGCGATAAATCCAATCGCACCGTGGTAATTCGAAGATGCCACAGATTTAAGATTCCTGCGTACCGAAGTGCGACGAAAGTCTCAAATCGTCCAATCGACCAAACAACAATTGATTCCTGTTCGCCGTTCCATTGCCTACGTTTTACTCTAATGGTTCGACCGCGGTCGTCGTGCTGGTTTTTGAGAAAATCGCGAAAAAACCAAATCGCTCCGAGGAAATTCGAAGTTCCGACAGATTTAAGATTCCTTTGTACCAGTGCGACGAAAGTCTAAAATCGTCCAATCGACCAAACAACAATTGATCCCCGTTCGCCGTTCCATTGTCTACGTTTTACTCTAATGGTTCGCCAGCGGTCGTCGTGTTTGTTTCCGAGAAAATCGCGATAAATACAATCGCTCCGAGGTAATTCGACGATCCGACAGGTTTAAGATTCCTACGTACCGTAGTGCGACGAAAGTCTAAAATCGTCGAATCGAACAAACAACATTGATTCCTGTTCGCCGTTCCATTGCCTACGTTTTACTGTAATGGTTTGACCGCGGTCGTCGTGCTGGTTTTTGAGAAAATCGCGATAAATCCAATCGCTCCGAGGTAATTCGAAGTTCCGACAGATTTAAGATTCCTTCGTACCGTAGTGCGACGAAACTCTAAAATCATCCAATCGACCAAACAACAAATGATCCCTGTTCCCGGTTCCATTGCCTACGTTTTAGTCTAATGGTTCGACCGCGGTCGTCGTGCTGGTTTTCGAGAAAATCGCGATAAATCCAATCGTTCCGAGGTAATTCGAAGTTCCGACAGATTTAAGATTCCTTCGTTCCGCAGTGCGACGAAAGTCTAAAATTGTCCAATCGACCAAACAACAATTGATCCCTGTTTTCCGTTCCATTCCCTACGTTTTACTCTAATGGTTCGACCGCGGTCGTCGTGCTTGTTTTCGAGAAAATCGCGATAAATCCAATCGCTCCGAGGTAATTCGACGTTCCGACAGATTTAAGATTCCTGCGTACCGTAGTGCGACGAAAGTCTAAAATCCTCCAATCGACCAAACAACTATTGATCCCCGTTCGCCGTTCCATTGCCTACGTTTTACTCTAATGGTTCGACCGGGGTCGTCGTGCTGGTTTTTGAGAAAATCGCGAAAAACCCAAATCCCTCCGAGGAAATTCGAAGTTCCGACAGATTTAAGATTCCTGCGTACCGTAGTGCGACGAAAGTCTAAAATCCTCCAATCGACCAAACAACTATTGATCCCCGTTCGCCGTTCCATTGCCTACGTTTTACTCTAATGGTTCGACCGCGGTCGTCGTGCATGTTTTCGAGAAAATCGCGATAAACCCAATCGCTCCGAGGTAATTCGAAGATCCGACAGATTTATGATTCCTGCGTACCGTAGTGCGACGATAGTCTAAAATCGTCCAATCGACCAAACAACAATTGATTCCTGTTCGCCGTTCCATTGCCTACGTTTTACTCTAATAGTTCGACCGCGGTCGTCGTGCTGGTTTTTGAGAAAATCGCGAAAAACCCAAATCCCTCCGAGGAAATTCGAAGTTCCGACAGATTTAAGATTCATTTGTACCAGTGCGACGAAAGTCTAAAATCGTGCAATCGACCAAACAACAATTGAGCCCTGTTCTCCGTTCCATTCCCTACGTTTTACTCTAATGGTTCGACCACGGTCGTCGTGCATGTTTTCGAGAAAATCGCGATAAACCCAATCGCTCCGAGGTAATTCGAAGATCCGACAGATTTATGATTCCTGCGTACCGTAGTGCGACGATAGTCTAAAATCGTCCAATCGACCAAACAACAAATGATCCCTGTTCCCGGTTCCATTGCCTACGTTTTAGTCTAATGGTTCGACCGCGGTCGTCGTGCTGGTTTTCGAGAAAATCGCGATAAATCCAATCGTTCCGAGGTAATTCGAAGTTCCGACAGATTTAAGATTCCTTCGTTCCGCAGTGCGACGAAAGTCTAAAATCATCCAATCGACCAAACAACAATTGAGCCCTGTTTTCCGTTCCATTCCCTACGTTTTACTCTAATGGTTCGACCGCGATCATCGTGCTTGTTTTCGAGAAAATCGCGATAAATCCAATCGCTCCGAGGTAATTCGAAGTTCCGACAGATTTAAGATTCCTGCGTACCGTAGTGCGACGAAAGTCTAAAATCCTCCAATCGACCAAACAACTATTGATCCCCGTTCGCCGTTCCATTGCCTACGTTTTACTCTAATGGTTCGACCGCGGTCGTCGTGCTGGTTTTCGAGAAAATCGCGAAAAACCCAAATCGCTCCGAGGTAATTCGAAGTTCCGATAGATTTAAGATTCCTTCGTATCGTAGTGCGACGAAAGTCTAAAATCGTCCAATCAACCAAACAACCATTGAGCCCTGTTCTCCGTTCCATTCCCTACGTTTTACTCTAATGGTTCGACCGCGGTCGTCGTGCATGTTTTCGAGAAAATCGCGAAAAACCCAAATCGCTCCGAGGTAATTCGAAGTTCCGATAGATTTAAGATTCCTTCGTATCGTAGTGCGACGAAAGTCTAAAATCGTGCAATCGACCAAACAACAATTGAGCCCTTTTCTCCGTTCCATTCCCTACGTTTTACTCCAATGGTTCGACCGCGGTCGTCGTGCATGTTTTCGAGAAAATCGCGAAAAACCCAAATCGCTCCGAGGTAATTCGAAGTTCCGATAGATTTAAGATTCCTTCGTATCGTAGTGCGACGAAAGTCTCAAATCGTCCAATCGACCAAACAACCATTGAGCCCTGTTCGCCGTTCCATTGTCTACGTTTTACTCTAATAGTTCGACCGCGGTCGTCGTGCTTGTTTTTGAGAAAATCGCGAAAAACCCAAATCCCTCCGAGGAAATTCGAAGTTCCGACAGATTTAAGATTCATTTGTACCAGTGCGACGAAAGTCTAAAATCGTGCAATCGACCAAACAACAATTGAGCCCTGTTCTCCGTTCCATTCCCTACGTTTTACTCTAATGGTTCGCCAGCGGTCGTCGTGCTGGTTTTCGAGAAAATCGCGATAAATCCAATCGTTCCGAGGTAATTCGAAGTTCCGACAGATTTAAGATTCCTTCGTTCCGCAGTGCGACGAAAGTCTAAAATTGTCCAATCGACCAAACAACAATTGATCCCTGTTTTCCGTTCCATTCCCTACGTTTTACTCTAATGGTTCGACCGCGGTCGTCGTGCTTGTTTTCGAGAAAATCGCGATAAATCCAATCGCTCCGAGGTAATTCGACGTTCCGACAGATTTAAGATTCCTGCGTACCGTAGTGCGACGAAAGTCTAAAATCCTCCAATCGACCAAACAACTATTGATCCCCGTTCGCCGTTCCATTGCCTACGTTTTACTCTAATGGTTCGACCGGGGTCGTCGTGCTGGTTTTTGAGAAAATCGCGAAAAACCCAAATCCCTCCGAGGAAATTCGAAGTTCCGACAGATTTAAGATTCCTGCGTACCGTAGTGCGACGAAAGTCTAAAATCCTCCAATCGACCAAACAACTATTGATCCCCGTTCGCCGTTCCATTGCCTACGTTTTACTCTAATGGTTCGACCGCGGTCGTCGTGCATGTTTTCGAGAAAATCGCGATAAACCCAATCGCTCCGAGGTAATTCGAAGATCCGACAGATTTATGATTCCTGCGTACCGTAGTGCGACGATAGTCTAAAATCGTCCAATCGACCAAACAACAATTGATTCCTGTTCGCCGTTCCATTGCCTACGTTTTACTCTAATGGTTCGACCGGGGTCGTCGTGCTGGTTTTTGAGAAAATCGCGAAAAACCCAAATCCCTCCGAGGAAATTCGAAGTTCCGACAGATTTAAGATTCCTGCGTACCGTAGTGCGACGAAAGTCTAAAATCCTCCAATCGACCAAACAACTATTGATCCCCGTTCGCCGTTCCATTGCCTACGTTTTACTCTAATGGTTCGACCGCGGTCGTCGTGCATGTTTTCGAGAAAATCGCGATAAATCCAATCGCTCCGAGGTAATTCGACGTTCCGACAGATTTAAGATTCCTGCGTACCGTAGTGCGACGAAAGTCTAAAATCCTCCAATCGACCAAACAACTATTGATCCCCGTTCGCCGTTCCATTGCCTACGTTTTACTCTAATGGTTCGACCGCGGTCGTCGTGCATGTTTTCGAGAAAATCGCGATAAACCCAATCGCTCCGAGGTAATTCGAAGATCCGACAGATTTATGATTCCTGCGTACCGTAGTGCGACGATAGTCTAAAATCGTCCAATCGACCAAACAACAATTGATTCCTGTTCGCCGTTCCATTGCCTACGTTTTACTCTAATAGTTCGACCGCGGTCGTCGTGCTGGTTTTTGAGAAAATCGCGAAAAACCCAAATCCCTCCGAGGAAATTCGAAGTTCCGACAGATTTAAGATTCATTTGTACCAGTGCGACGAAAGTCTAAAATCGTGCAATCGACCAAACAACAATTGAGCCCTGTTCTCCGTTCCATTCCCTACGTTTTACTCTAATGGTTCGACCACGGTCGTCATGCATGTTTTCGAGAAAATCGTGAAAAACCCAATTCGCTCCGAGGTAATTCGAAGTTCCGATAGATTTAAGATTCCTTCGTATCGTAGTGCGACGAAAGTCTAAAATCGTGCAATCGACCAAACAACAATTGAGCCCTGTTCTCCGTTCCATTCCCTACGTTTTACTCTAATGGTTCGACCGCGGTCGTCGTGCATGTTTTCGAGAAAATCGCGAAAAACCCAAATCGCTCCGAGGTAATTCGAAGTTCCGATAGATTTAAGATTCCTTCGTATCGTAGTGCGACGAAAGTCTAAAATCGTGCAATCGACCAAACAACAATTGAGCCCTGTTCTCCGTTCCATTCCCTACGTTTTACTCTAATGGTTCGACCGCGGTCGTCGTGCATGTTTTCGAGAAAATCGCGAAAAACCCAAATCGCTCCGAGGTAATTCGAAGTTCCGATAGATTTAAGATTCCTTCGTATCGTAGTGCGACGAAAGTCTAAAATCGTCCAATCGACCAAACAACCATTGAGCCCTGTTCTCCGTTCCATTGCCTACGTTTTACGCTAATGGTTCGACCACGGTCGTCCTGCAGGTTTTCGAGAAAATCGCGATAAATCCAATCGCTCCGAGGTAATTCGAAGTTCCGACAGATTTAAGATTGCTTCGTACCGTAGTGCGACGAAAGTCTAAAATCGTCCAATCGACCAAATAACCAATGATCCCTGTTTCCGGTTCCATTGGCTACGTTTTAGTCTAATGGTTCGACCGCGGTCGTCGTGCTGGTTTTCGAGAAAATCGCGAAAAACCCAAATCGCTCCGCGGAAATTCGAAGTTCCGACAGATTTAAGATTCCTTTGTACCAGTGCGACGAAAGTCTAAAATCGTCCAATCGACCAAAAACAATTGAGCCCTGTTCTCCGTTCCATTCCCTACGTTTTACTCTAATGGTTCGACCGCGGTCGTCGTGCATGTTTTCGAGAAAATCGCGAAAAACCCAAATCGCTCCGAGGTAATTCGAAGTTCCGATAGATTTAAGATTCCTTCGTATCGTAGTGCGACGAAAGTCTAAAATCGTGCAATCGACCAAACAACAATTGAGCCCTTTTCTCCGTTCCATTCCCTACGTTTTACTCCAATGGTTCGACCGCGGTCGTCGTGCATGTTTTCGAGAAAATCGCGAAAAACCCAAATCGCTCCGAGGTAATTCGAAGTTCCGATAGATTTAAGATTCCTTCGTATCGTAGTGCGACGAAAGTCTCAAATCGTCCAATCGACCAAACAACCATTGAGCCCTGTTCGCCGTTCCATTGTCTACGTTTTACTCTAATAGTTCGACCGCGGTCGTCGTGCTTGTTTTTGAGAAAATCGCGAAAAACCCAAATCCCTCCGAGGAAATTCGAAGTTCCGACAGATTTAAGATTCATTTGTACCAGTGCGACGAAAGTCTAAAATCGTGCAATCGACCAAACAACAATTGAGCCCTGTTCTCCGTTCCATTCCCTACGTTTTACTCTAATGGTTCGCCAGCGGTCGTCGTGCTGGTTTTCGAGAAAATCGCGATAAATCCAATCGTTCCGAGGTAATTCGAAGTTCCGACAGATTTAAGATTCCTTCGTTCCGCAGTGCGACGAAAGTCTAAAATTGTCCAATCGACCAAACAACAATTGATCCCTGTTTTCCGTTCCATTCCCTACGTTTTACTCTAATGGTTCGACCGCGGTCGTCGTGCTTGTTTTCGAGAAAATCGCGATAAATCCAATCGCTCCGAGGTAATTCGACGTTCCGACAGATTTAAGATTCCTGCGTACCGTAGTGCGACGAAAGTCTAAAATCCTCCAATCGACCAAACAACTATTGATCCCCGTTCGCCGTTCCATTGCCTACGTTTTACTCTAATGGTTCGACCGGGGTCGTCGTGCTGGTTTTTGAGAAAATCGCGAAAAACCCAAATCCCTCCGAGGAAATTCGAAGTTCCGACAGATTTAAGATTCCTGCGTACCGTAGTGCGACGAAAGTCTAAAATCCTCCAATCGACCAAACAACTATTGATCCCCGTTCGCCGTTCCATTGCCTACGTTTTACTCTAATGGTTCGACCGCGGTCGTCGTGCATGTTTTCGAGAAAATCGCGATAAACCCAATCGCTCCGAGGTAATTCGAAGATCCGACAGATTTATGATTCCTGCGTACCGTAGTGCGACGATAGTCTAAAATCGTCCAATCGACCAAACAACAATTGATTCCTGTTCGCCGTTCCATTGCCTACGTTTTACTCTAATGGTTCGACCGGGGTCGTCGTGCTGGTTTTTGAGAAAATCGCGAAAAACCCAAATCCCTCCGAGGAAATTCGAAGTTCCGACAGATTTAAGATTCCTGCGTACCGTAGTGCGACGAAAGTCTAAAATCCTCCAATCGACCAAACAACTATTGATCCCCGTTCGCCGTTCCATTGCCTACGTTTTACTCTAATGGTTCGACCGCGGTCGTCGTGCATGTTTTCGAGAAAATCGCGATAAATCCAATCGCTCCGAGGTAATTCGACGTTCCGACAGATTTAAGATTCCTGCGTACCGTAGTGCGACGAAAGTCTAAAATCCTCCAATCGACCAAACAACTATTGATCCCCGTTCGCCGTTCCATTGCCTACGTTTTACTCTAATGGTTCGACCGCGGTCGTCGTGCATGTTTTCGAGAAAATCGCGATAAACCCAATCGCTCCGAGGTAATTCGAAGATCCGACAGATTTATGATTCCTGCGTACCGTAGTGCGACGATAGTCTAAAATCGTCCAATCGACCAAACAACAATTGATTCCTGTTCGCCGTTCCATTGCCTACGTTTTACTCTAATAGTTCGACCGCGGTCGTCGTGCTGGTTTTTGAGAAAATCGCGAAAAACCCAAATCCCTCCGAGGAAATTCGAAGTTCCGACAGATTTAAGATTCATTTGTACCAGTGCGACGAAAGTCTAAAATCGTGCAATCGACCAAACAACAATTGAGCCCTGTTCTCCGTTCCATTCCCTACGTTTTACTCTAATGGTTCGACCACGGTCGTCATGCATGTTTTCGAGAAAATCGTGAAAAACCCAATTCGCTCCGAGGTAATTCGAAGTTCCGATAGATTTAAGATTCCTTCGTATCGTAGTGCGACGAAAGTCTAAAATCGTGCAATCGACCAAACAACAATTGAGCCCTGTTCTCCGTTCCATTCCCTACGTTTTACTCTAATGGTTCGACCGCGGTCGTCGTGCATGTTTTCGAGAAAATCGCGAAAAACCCAAATCGCTCCGAGGTAATTCGAAGTTCCGATAGATTTAAGATTCCTTCGTATCGTAGTGCGACGAAAGTCTAAAATCGTGCAATCGACCAAACAACAATTGAGCCCTGTTCTCCGTTCCATTCCCTACGTTTTACTCTAATGGTTCGACCGCGGTCGTCGTGCATGTTTTCGAGAAAATCGCGAAAAACCCAAATCGCTCCGAGGTAATTCGAAGTTCCGATAGATTTAAGATTCCTTCGTATCGTAGTGCGACGAAAGTCTAAAATCGTCCAATCGACCAAACAACCATTGAGCCCTGTTCTCCGTTCCATTGCCTACGTTTTACGCTAATGGTTCGACCACGGTCGTCCTGCAGGTTTTCGAGAAAATCGCGATAAATCCAATCGCTCCGAGGTAATTCGAAGTTCCGACAGATTTAAGATTGCTTCGTACCGTAGTGCGACGAAAGTCTAAAATCGTCCAATCGACCAAATAACCAATGATCCCTGTTTCCGGTTCCATTGGCTACGTTTTAGTCTAATGGTTCGACCGCGGTCGTCGTGCTGGTTTTCGAGAAAATCGCGAAAAACCCAAATCGCTCCGCGGAAATTCGAAGTTCCGACAGATTTAAGATTCCTTTGTACCAGTGCGACGAAAGTCTAAAATCGTCCAATCGACCAAAAACAATTGAGCCCTGTTCTCCGTTCCATTCCCTACGTTTTACTCTAATGGTTCGACCGCGGTCGTCGTGCATGTTTTGCGAGAAATTCGCGATAAATCCAATCGCACCGTGGTAATTCGAAGATGCCACAGATTTAAGATTCCTGCGTACCGAAGTGCGACGAAAGTCTCAAATCGTCCAATCGACCAAACAACAATTGATTCCTGTTCGCCGTTCCATTGCCTACGTTTTACTCTAATGGTTCGACCGCGGTCGTCGTGCTGGTTTTTGAGAAAATCGCGAAAAAACCAAATCGCTCCGAGGAAATTCGAAGTTCCGACAGATTTAAGATTCCTTTGTACCAGTGCGACGAAAGTCTAAAATCGTCCAATCGACCAAACAACAATTGATCCCCGTTCGCCGTTCCATTGTCTACGTTTTACTCTAATGGTTCGCCAGCGGTCGTCGTGTTTGTTTCCGAGAAAATCGCGATAAATACAATCGCTCCGAGGTAATTCGACGATCCGACAGGTTTAAGATTCCTACGTACCGTAGTGCGACGAAAGTCTAAAATCGTCGAATCGAACAAACAACATTGATTCCTGTTCGCCGTTCCATTGCCTACGTTTTACTGTAATGGTTTGACCGCGGTCGTCGTGCTGGTTTTTGAGAAAATCGCGATAAATCCAATCGCTCCGAGGTAATTCGAAGTTCCGACAGATTTAAGATTCCTTCGTACCGTAGTGCGACGAAACTCTAAAATCATCCAATCGACCAAACAACAAATGATCCCTGTTCCCGGTTCCATTGCCTACGTTTTAGTCTAATGGTTCGACCGCGGTCGTCGTGCTGGTTTTCGAGAAAATCGCGATAAATCCAATCGTTCCGAGGTAATTCGAAGTTCCGACAGATTTAAGATTCCTTCGTTCCGCAGTGCGACGAAAGTCTAAAATCGTCCAATCGACCAAACAACAATTGAGCCCTGTTTTCCGTTCCATTCCCTACGTTTTACTCTAATGGTTCGACCGCGATCATCGTGCTTGTTTTCGAGAAAATCGCGATAAATCCAATCGCTCCGAGGTAATTCGAAGTTCCGACAGATTTAAGATTCCTGCGTACCGTAGTGCGACGAAAGTCTAAAATCCTCCAATCGACCAAACAACTATTGATCCCCGTTCGCCGTTCCATTGCCTACGTTTTACTCTAATGGTTCGACCGCGGTCGTCGTGCTGGTTTTCGAGAAAATCGCGAAAAACCCAAATCGCTCCGAGGTAATTCGAAGTTCCGATAGATTTAAGATTCCTTCGTATCGTAGTGCGACGAAAGTCTAAAATCGTCCAATCAACCAAACAACCATTGAGCCCTGTTCTCCGTTCCATTCCCTACGTTTTACTCTAATGGTTCGACCGCGGTCGTCGTGCATGTTTTCGAGAAAATCGCGAAAAACCCAAATCGCTCCGAGGTAATTCGAAGTTCCGATAGATTTAAGATTCCTTCGTATCGTAGTGCGACGAAAGTCTAAAATCGTCCAATCGACCAAACAACCATTGAGCCCTGTTCTCCGTTCCATTGCATACGTTTTACGCTAATGGTTCGACCACGGTCGTCCTGCAGGTTTTCGAGAAAATCGCGATAAATCCAATCGCTCCGAGGTAATTCGAAGTTCCGACAGATTTAAGATTGCTTCGTACCGTAGTGCGACGAAAGTCTAAAATGATCCAATCGACCAAACAACCAATGATCCCTGTTTCCGGTTCCATTGCCTACGTTTTAGTCTAATGGTTCGACCGCGGTCGTCGTGCTGGTTTTCGAGAAAATCGCGAAAAACCCAAATCGCTCCGCGGAAATTCGAAGTTCCGACAGATTTAAGATTCCTTTGTACCAGTGCGACGAAAGTCTAAAATCGTCCAATCGACCAAAAACAATTGAGCCCTGTTCTCCGTTCCATTCCCTACGTTTTACTCTAACGGTTCGACCGCGGTCGTCGTGCATGTTTTGCGAGAAATTCGCGATAAATCTAATCACACCGTGGTAATTCGAAGATGCCACAGATTTAAGATTCCTGCGTACCGAAGTGCGACGAAAGTCTCAAATCGTCCAATCGACCAAACAACAATTGATTCCTGTTCGCCGTTCCATTGCCTACGTTTTATTCTAATGGTTCGACCGCGGTCGTCGTGCTGGTTTTTGAGAAAATCGCGAAAAAACCAAATCGCTCCGAGGAAATTCGAAGTTCCGACAGATTTAAGATTCCTTCGTTCCGCAGTGCGACGAAAGTCTAAAATCGTCCAATCGACCAAACAACAGTTGATCCCTGTTTTCCGTTCCATTCCCTACGTTTTACTCTAATGGTTCGACCGCGGTCGTCGTGCTTGTTTTCGAGAAAATCGCGATAAATCCAATCGCTCCGAGGTAATTCGAAGTTCCGACAGATTTAAGATTCCTGCGTACCGTAGTGCGACGAAAGTCTAAAATCCTCCAATCGACCAAACAACTATTGATCCCCGTTCGCCGTTCCATTGCCTACGTTTTACTCTAATGGTTCGACCGGGGTCGTCGTGCTGGTTTTTGAGAAAATCGCGAAAAACCCAAATCCCTCCGAGGAAATTCGAAGTTCCGACAGATTTAAGATTCCTGCGTACCGTAGTGCGACGAAAGTCTAAAATCCTCCAATCGACCAAACAACTATTGATCCCCGTTCGCCGTTCCATTGCCTACGTTTTACTCTAATGGTTCGACCGCGGTCGTCGTGCATGTTTTCGAGAAATACGCGATAAACCCAATCGCTCCGAGGTAATTCGAAGATCCGACAGATTTATGATTCCTGCGTACCGTAGTGCGACGATAGTCTAAAATCGTCCAATCGACCAAACAACAGTTGATCCCTGTTTTCCGTTCCATTCCCTACGTTTTACTCTAATGGTTCGACCGCGGTCGTCGTGCATGTTTTCGAGAAAATCGCGATAAACCCAATCGCTCCGAGGTAATTCGAAGATCCGACAGATTTATGATTCCTGCGTACCGTAGTGCGACGATAGTCTAAAATCGTCCAATCGACCAAACAACAATTGATTCCTGTTCGCCGTTCCATTGCCTACGTTTTACTCTAATAGTTCGACCGCGGTCGTCGTGCTGGTTTTTGAGAAAATCGCGAAAAACCCAAATCCCTCCGAGGAAATTCGAAGTTCCGACAGATTTAAGATTCATTTGTACCAGTGCGACGAAAGTCTAAAATCGTGCAATCGACCAAACAACAATTGAGCCCTGTTCTCCGTTCCATTCCCTACGTTTTACTCTAATGGTTCGACCACGGTCGTCATGCATGTTTTCGAGAAAATCGTGAAAAACCCAATTCGCTCCGAGGTAATTCGAAGTTCCGATAGATTTAAGATTCCTTCGTATCGTAGTGCGACGAAAGTCTAAAATCGTGCAATCGACCAAACAACAATTGAGCCCTGTTCTCCGTTCCATTCCCTACGTTTTACTCTAATGGTTCGACCGCGGTCGTCGTGCATGTTTTCGAGAAAATCGCGAAAAACCCAAATCGCTCCGAGGTAATTCGAAGTTCCGATAGATTTAAGATTCCTTCGTATCGTAGTGCGACGAAAGTCTAAAATCGTGCAATCGACCAAACAACAATTGAGCCCTGTTCTCCGTTCCATTCCCTACGTTTTACTCTAATGGTTCGACCGCGGTCGTCGTGCATGTTTTCGAGAAAATCGCGAAAAACCCAAATCGCTCCGAGGTAATTCGAAGTTCCGATAGATTTAAGATTCCTTCGTATCGTAGTGCGACGAAAGTCTAAAATCGTCCAATCGACCAAACAACCATTGAGCCCTGTTCTCCGTTCCATTGCCTACGTTTTACGCTAATGGTTCGACCACGGTCGTCCTGCAGGTTTTCGAGAAAATCGCGATAAATCCAATCGCTCCGAGGTAATTCGAAGTTCCGACAGATTTAAGATTGCTTCGTACCGTAGTGCGACGAAAGTCTAAAATCGTCCAATCGACCAAATAACCAATGATCCCTGTTTCCGGTTCCATTGGCTACGTTTTAGTCTAATGGTTCGACCGCGGTCGTCGTGCTGGTTTTCGAGAAAATCGCGAAAAACCCAAATCGCTCCGCGGAAATTCGAAGTTCCGACAGATTTAAGATTCCTTTGTACCAGTGCGACGAAAGTCTAAAATCGTCCAATCGACCAAAAACAATTGAGCCCTGTTCTCCGTTCCATTCCCTACGTTTTACTCTAATGGTTCGACCGCGGTCGTCGTGCATGTTTTGCGAGAAATTCGCGATAAATCCAATCGCACCGTGGTAATTCGAAGATGCCACAGATTTAAGATTCCTGCGTACCGAAGTGCGACGAAAGTCTCAAATCGTCCAATCGACCAAACAACAATTGATTCCTGTTCGCCGTTCCATTGCCTACGTTTTACTCTAATGGTTCGACCGCGGTCGTCGTGCTGGTTTTTGAGAAAATCGCGAAAAAACCAAATCGCTCCGAGGAAATTCGAAGTTCCGACAGATTTAAGATTCCTTTGTACCAGTGCGACGAAAGTCTAAAATCGTCCAATCGACCAAACAACAATTGATCCCCGTTCGCCGTTCCATTGTCTACGTTTTACTCTAATGGTTCGCCAGCGGTCGTCGTGTTTGTTTCCGAGAAAATCGCGATAAATACAATCGCTCCGAGGTAATTCGACGATCCGACAGGTTTAAGATTCCTACGTACCGTAGTGCGACGAAAGTCTAAAATCGTCGAATCGAACAAACAACATTGATTCCTGTTCGCCGTTCCATTGCCTACGTTTTACTGTAATGGTTTGACCGCGGTCGTCGTGCTGGTTTTTGAGAAAATCGCGATAAATCCAATCGCTCCGAGGTAATTCGAAGTTCCGACAGATTTAAGATTCCTTCGTACCGTAGTGCGACGAAACTCTAAAATCATCCAATCGACCAAACAACAAATGATCCCTGTTCCCGGTTCCATTGCCTACGTTTTAGTCTAATGGTTCGACCGCGGTCGTCGTGCTGGTTTTCGAGAAAATCGCGATAAATCCAATCGTTCCGAGGTAATTCGAAGTTCCGACAGATTTAAGATTCCTTCGTTCCGCAGTGCGACGAAAGTCTAAAATCGTCCAATCGACCAAACAACAATTGAGCCCTGTTTTCCGTTCCATTCCCTACGTTTTACTCTAATGGTTCGACCGCGATCATCGTGCTTGTTTTCGAGAAAATCGCGATAAATCCAATCGCTCCGAGGTAATTCGAAGTTCCGACAGATTTAAGATTCCTGCGTACCGTAGTGCGACGAAAGTCTAAAATCCTCCAATCGACCAAACAACTATTGATCCCCGTTCGCCGTTCCATTGCCTACGTTTTACTCTAATGGTTCGACCGCGGTCGTCGTGCTGGTTTTCGAGAAAATCGCGAAAAACCCAAATCGCTCCGAGGTAATTCGAAGTTCCGATAGATTTAAGATTCCTTCGTATCGTAGTGCGACGAAAGTCTAAAATCGTCCAATCAACCAAACAACCATTGAGCCCTGTTCTCCGTTCCATTCCCTACGTTTTACTCTAATGGTTCGACCGCGGTCGTCGTGCATGTTTTCGAGAAAATCGCGAAAAACCCAAATTGCTCCGAGGTAATTCGAAGTTCCGATAGATTTAAGATTCCTTCGTATCGTAGTGCGACGAAAGTCTAAAATCGTCCAATCGACCAAACAACCATTGAGCCCTGTTCTCCGTTCCATTGCATACGTTTTACGCTAATGGTTCGACCACGGTCGTCCTGCAGGTTTTCGAGAAAATCGCGATAAATCCAATCGCTCCGAGGTAATTCGAAGTTCCGACAGATTTAAGATTGCTTCGTACCGTAGTGCGACGAAAGTCTAAAATGATCCAATCGACCAAACAACCAATGATCCCTGTTTCCGGTTACATTGCCTACGTTTTAGTCTAATGGTTCGACCGCGGTCGTCGTGCTGGTTTTCGAGAAAATCGCGAAAAACCCAAATCGCTCCGCGGAAATTCGAAGTTCCGACAGATTTAAGATTCCTTTGTACCAGTGCGACGAAAGTCTAAAATCGTCCAATCGACCAAAAACAATTGAGCCCTGTTCTCCGTTCCATTCCCTACGTTTTACTCTAACGGTTCGACCGCGGTCGTCGTGCATGTTTTGCGAGAAATTCGCGATAAATCTAATCACACCGTGGTAATTCGAAGATGCCACAGATTTAAGATTCCTGCGTACCGAAGTGCGACGAAAGTCTCAAATCGTCCAATCGACCAAACAACAATTGATTCCTGTTCGCCGTTCCATTGCCTACGTTTTATTCTAATGGTTCGACCGCGGTCGTCGTGCTGGTTTTTGAGAAAATCGCGAAAAAACCAAATCGCTCCGAGGAAATTCGAAGTTCCGACAGATTTAAGATTCCTTCGTTCCGCAGTGCGACGAAAGTCTAAAATCGTCCAATCGACCAAACAACAGTTGATCCCTGTTTTCCGTTCCATTCCCTACGTTTTACTCTAATGGTTCGACCGCGGTCGTCGTGCTTGTTTTCGAGAAAATCGCGATAAATCCAATCGCTCCGAGGTAATTCGAAGTTCCGACAGATTTAAGATTCCTGCGTACCGTAGTGCGACGAAAGTCTAAAATCCTCCAATCGACCAAACAACTATTGATCCCCGTTCGCCGTTCCATTGCCTACGTTTTACTCTAATGGTTCGACCGGGGTCGTCGTGCTGGTTTTTGAGAAAATCGCGAAAAACCCAAATCCCTCCGAGGAAATTCGAAGTTCCGACAGATTTAAGATTCCTGCGTACCGTAGTGCGACGAAAGTCTAAAATCCTCCAATCGACCAAACAACTATTGATCCCCGTTCGCCGTTCCATTGCCTACGTTTTACTCTAATGGTTCGACCGCGGTCGTCGTGCATGTTTTCGAGAAATACGCGATAAACCCAATCGCTCCGAGGAAATTCGAAGTTCCGACAGATTTATGATTCCTGCGTACCGTAGTGCGACGATAGTCTAAAATCGTCCAATCGACCAAACAACAATTGATTCCTGTTCGCCGTTCCATTGCCTACGTTTTACTCTAATAGTTCGACCGCGGTCGTCGTGCTGGTTTTTGAGAAAATCGCGAAAAACCCAAATCCCTCCGAGGAAATTCGAAGTTCCGACAGATTTAAGATTCATTTGTACCAGTGCGACGAAAGTCTAAAATCGTGCAATCGACCAAACAACAATTGAGCCCTGTTCTCCGTTCCATTCCCTACGTTTTACTCTAATGGTTCGACCACGGTCGTCGTGCATGTTTTCGAGAAAATCGTGAAAAACCCAAATCGCTCCGAGGTAATTCGAAGTTCCGATAGATTTAAGATTCCTTCGTATCGTAGTGCGACGAAAGTCTAAAATCGTGCAATCGACCAAACAACAATTGAGCCCTGTTCTCCGTTCCATTCCCTACGTTTTACTCTAATGGTTCGACCGCGGTCGTCGTGCATGTTTTCGAGAAAATCGCGAAAAACCCAAATCGCTCCGAGGTAATTCGAAGTTCCGATAGATTTAAGATTCCTGCGTACCGTAGTGCGACGAAAGTCTCAAATCGTCCAATCGACCAAACAACCATTCATTCCTGTTGGCCGTTCCATTGCCTACGGTTTACTCTAATGGATCGATCGCGGTCGTCGTGCTGGTTTTTGAGAAAATCGCGAAAAACCCCAATCGCTCCGAGGTAATTCGATGTTCCGATAGATTTAAGATTCCTTCGTATCGTAGTGCGACGGAAGTCTAAAATCGTGCAATCGACCAAACAACAATTGAGCCCTGTTCTGCGTTCCATTCCCTACGTTTTACTCTAATGGTTCGACCGCGGTCGTCGTGCATGTTTTCGAGAAAATCGCGAAAAACCCAAATCGCTCCGAGGTAATTCGAAGTTCCGATAGATTTAAGATTCCTTCGTATCGTAGTGCGACGAAAGTCTAAAATCGTGCAATCGACCAAACAACAATTGAGCCCTTTTCTCCGTTCCATTCCCTACGTTTTACTCTAATGGTTCGACCGCGGTCGTCGTGCATGTTTTCGAGAAAATCGCGAAAAACCCAAATCGCTCCGAGGTAATTCGAAGTTCCGATAGATTTAAGATTCCTTCGTATCGTAGTGCGACGAAAGTCTCAAATCGTCCAATCGACCAAACAACCATTGAGCCCTGTTCGCCGTTCCATTGCCTACGTTTTACTCTAATAGTTCGACCGCGGTCGTCGTGCTTGTTTTTGAGAAAATCGCGAAAAACCCAAATCCCTCCGAGGAAATTCGAAGTTCCGACAGATTTAAGATTCATTTGTACCAGTGCGACGAAAGTCTAAAATCGTGCAATCGACCAAACAACAATTGAGCCCTGTTCTCCGTTCCATTCCCTACGTTTTACTCTAATGGTTCGACCACGGTCGTCGTGCATGTTTTCGAGAAAATCGCGATAAATCCAATCGCTCCGAGGTAATTCGAAGTTCCGACAGATTTAAGATTCCTGCGTACCGTAGTGCGAGGAAAGTCTCAAATCGTCCAATCGACCAAACAACCATTGATTCCTGTTGGCCGTTCCATTGCCTACGTTTTACTCTAATAGTTCGACCGCGGTCGTCGTGCTGGTTTTTGAGAAAATCGCGAAAAACCCAAATCGCTCCGAAGAAATTCGAAGTTCCGACAGATTTAAGATTCATTTGTACCAGTGCGACGAAAGTCTAAAATCGTCCAATCGACCAAACAACAATTGATTCCTGTTCGCCGTTCCATTGCCTACGTTTTACTCTAATGGTTCGACCGCGGTCGTCGTGCATGTTTTCGAGAAAATCGCGATAAACCCAATCGCTCCGAGGTAATTCGAAGATCCGACAGATTTATGATTCCTGCGTACCGTAGTGCGACGATAGTCTAAAATCGTCCAATCGACCAAACAACAATTGATTCCTGTTCGCCGTTCCATTGCCTACGTTTTACTCTAATAGTTCGACCGCGGTCGTCGTGCTGGTTTTTGAGAAAATCGCGAAAAACCCAAATCCCTCCGAGGAAATTCGAAGTTCCGACAGATTTAAGATTCATTTGTACCAGTGCGACGAAAGTCTAAAATCGTGCAATCGACCAAACAACAATTGAGCCCTGTTCTCCGTTCCATTCCCTACGTTTTACTCTAATGGTTCGACCACGGTCGTCATGCATGTTTTCGAGAAAATCGTGAAAAACCCAATTCGCTCCGAGGTAATTCGAAGTTCCGATAGATTTAAGATTCCTTCGTATCGTAGTGCGACGAAAGTCTAAAATCGTGCAATCGACCAAACAACAATTGAGCCCTGTTCTCCGTTCCATTCCCTACGTTTTACTCTAATGGTTCGACCGCGGTCGTCGTGCATGTTTTCGAGAAAATCGCGAAAAACCCAAATCGCTCCGAGGTAATTCGAAGTTCCGATAGATTTAAGATTCCTTCGTATCGTAGTGCGACGAAAGTCTAAAATCGTGCAATCGACCAAACAACAATTGAGCCCTGTTCTCCGTTCCATTCCCTACGTTTTACTCTAATGGTTCGACCGCGGTCGTCGTGCATGTTTTCGAGAAAATCGCGAAAAACCCAAATCGCTCCGAGGTAATTCGAAGTTCCGATAGATTTAAGATTCCTTCGTATCGTAGTGCGACGAAAGTCTAAAATCGTCCAATCGACCAAACAACCATTGAGCCCTGTTCTCCGTTCCATTGCCTACGTTTTACGCTAATGGTTCGACCACGGTCGTCCTGCAGGTTTTCGAGAAAATCGCGATAAATCCAATCGCTCCGAGGTAATTCGAAGTTCCGACAGATTTAAGATTGCTTCGTACCGTAGTGCGACGAAAGTCTAAAATCGTCCAATCGACCAAATAACCAATGATCCCTGTTTCCGGTTCCATTGGCTACGTTTTAGTCTAATGGTTCGACCGCGGTCGTCGTGCTGGTTTTCGAGAAAATCGCGAAAAACCCAAATCGCTCCGCGGAAATTCGAAGTTCCGACAGATTTAAGATTCCTTTGTACCAGTGCGACGAAAGTCTAAAATCGTCCAATCGACCAAAAACAATTGAGCCCTGTTCTCCGTTCCATTCCCTACGTTTTACTCTAATGGTTCGACCGCGGTCGTCGTGCATGTTTTGCGAGAAATTCGCGATAAATCCAATCGCACCGTGGTAATTCGAAGATGCCACAGATTTAAGATTCCTGCGTACCGAAGTGCGACGAAAGTCTCAAATCGTCCAATCGACCAAACAACAATTGATTCCTGTTCGCCGTTCCATTGCCTACGTTTTACTCTAATGGTTCGACCGCGGTCGTCGTGCTGGTTTTTGAGAAAATCGCGAAAAAACCAAATCGCTCCGAGGAAATTCGAAGTTCCGATAGATTTAAGATTCCTTTGTACCAGTGCGACGAAAGTCTAAAATCGTCCAATCGACCAAACAACAATTGATCCCCGTTCGCCGTTCCATTGTCTACGTTTTACTCTAATGGTTCGCCAGCGGTCGTCGTGTTTGTTTCCGAGAAAATCGCGATAAATACAATCGCTCCGAGGTAATTCGACGATCCGACAGGTTTAAGATTCCTACGTACCGTAGTGCGACGAAAGTCTAAAATCGTCGAATCGAACAAACAACATTGATTCCTGTTCGCCGTTCCATTGCCTACGTTTTACTGTAATGGTTTGACCGCGGTCGTCGTGCTGGTTTTTGAGAAAATCGCGATAAATCCAATCGCTCCGAGGTAATTCGAAGTTCCGACAGATTTAAGATTCCTTCGTACCGTAGTGCGACGAAACTCTAAAATCATCCAATCGACCAAACAACAAATGATCCCTGTTCCCGGTTCCATTGCCTACGTTTTAGTCTAATGGTTCGACCGCGGTCGTCGTGCTGGTTTTCGAGAAAATCGCGATAAATCCAATCGTTCCGAGGTAATTCGAAGATCCGACAGATTTATGATTCCTGCGTACCGTAGTGCGACGATAGTCTAAAATCGTCCAATCGACCAAACAACAATTGATTCCTGTTCGCCGTTCCATTGCCTACGTTTTACTCTAATAGTTCGACCGCGGTCGTCGTGCTGGTTTTTGAGAAAATCGCGAAAAACCCAAATCCCTCCGAGGAAATTCGAAGTTCCGACAGATTTAAGATTCATTTGTACCAGTGCGACGAAAGTCTAAAATCGTGCAATCGACCAAACAACAATTGAGCCCTGTTCTCCGTTCCATTCCCTACGTTTTACTCTAATGGTTCGACCACGGTCGTCATGCATGTTTTCGAGAAAATCGTGAAAAACCCAATTCGCTCCGAGGTAATTCGAAGTTCCGACAGATTTAAGATTCCTTCGTTCCGCAGTGCGACGAAAGTCTAAAATCCTCCAATCGACCAAACAACTATTGATCCCCGTTCGCCGTTCCATTGCCTACGTTTTACTCTAATGGTTCGACCGCGGTCGTCGTGCTGGTTTTCGAGAAAATCGCGAAAAACCCAAATCGCTCCGAGGTAATTCGAAGTTCCGATAGATTTAAGATTCCTTCGTATCGTAGTGCGACGAAAGTCTAAAATCGTGCAATCGACCAAACAACAATTGAGCCCTGTTCTCCGTTCCATTCCCTACGTTTTACTCTAATGGTTCGACCGCGGTCGTCGTGCATGTTTTCGAGAAAATCGCGAAAAACCCAAATCGCTCCGAGGTAATTCGAAGTTCCGATAGATTTAAGATTCCTGCGTACCGTAGTGCGACGAAAGTCTCAAATCGTCCAATCGACCAAACAACCATTCATTCCTGTTGGCCGTTCCATTGCCTACGGTTTACTCTAATGGATCGATCGCGGTCGTCGTGCTGGTTTTTGAGAAAATCGCGAAAAACCCCAATCGCTCCGAGGTAATTCGATGTTCCGATAGATTTAAGATTCCTTCGTATCGTAGTGCGACGGAAGTCTAAAATCGTGCAATCGACCAAACAACAATTGAGCCCTGTTCTGCGTTCCATTCCCTACGTTTTACTCTAATGGTTCGACCGCGGTCGTCGTGCATGTTTTCGAGAAAATCGCGAAAAACCCAAATCGCTCCGAGGTAATTCGAAGTTCCGATAGATTTAAGATTCCTTCGTATCGTAGTGCGACGAAAGTCTAAAATCGTGCAATCGACCAAACAACAATTGAGCCCTTTTCTCCGTTCCATTCCCTACGTTTTACTCTAATGGTTCGACCGCGGTCGTCGTGCATGTTTTCGAGAAAATCGCGAAAAACCCAAATCGCTCCGAGGTAATTCGAAGTTCCGATAGATTTAAGATTCCTTCGTATCGTAGTGCGACGAAAGTCTAAAATCGTCCAATCGACCAAACAACCATTGAGCCCTGTTCGCCGTTCCATTGCCTACGTTTTACTCTAATAGTTCGACCGCGGTCGTCGTGCTTGTTTTTGAGAAAATCGCGAAAAACCCAAATCCCTCCGAGGAAATTCGAAGTTCCGACAGATTTAAGATTCATTTGTATCAGTGCGACGAAAGTCTAAAATCGTGCAATCGACCAAACAACAATTGAGCCCTGTTCTCCGTTCCATTCCCTACGTTTTACTCTAATGGTTCGACCACGGTCGTCGTGCATGTTTTCGAGAAAATCGCGATAAATCCAATCGCTCCGAGGTAATTCGAAGTTCCGACAGATTTAAGATTCCTGCGTACCGTAGTGCGACGAAAGTCTCAAATCGTCCAATCGACCAAACAACCATTGATTCCTGTTGGCCGTTCCATTGCCTACGTTTTACTCTAATAGTTCGACCGCGGTCGTCGTGCTGGTTTTTGAGAAAATCGCGAAAAACCCAAATCGCTCCGAAGAAATTCGAAGTTCCGACAGATTTAAGATTCATTTGTACCAGTGCGACGAAAGTCTAAAATCGTCCAATCGACCAAACAACAATTGATTCCTGTTCGCCGTTCCATTGCCTACGTTTTACTCTAATGGTTCGACCGCGGTCGTCGTGCTGGTTTTTGAGAAAATCGCGAAAAAACCAAATCGCTCCGAGGAAATTCGAAGTTCCGACAGATTTAAGATTCCTTTGTACCAGTGCGACGAAAGTCTAAAATCGTCCAATCGACCAAACAACAATTGATCCCCGTTCGCCGTTCCATTGTCTACGTTTTACTCTAATGGTTCGCCAGCGGTCGTCGTGCTGGTTTTCGAGAAAATCGCGATAAATCCAATCGTTCCGAGGTAATTCGAAGTTCCGACAGATTTAAGATTCCTTCGTTCCGCAGTGCGACGAAAGTCTAAAATTGTCCAATCGACCAAACAACAATTAATCCCTGTTTTCCGTTCCATTCCCTACGTTTTACTCTAATGGTTCGACCGCGGTCGTCGTGCTTGTTTTCGAGAAAATCGCGATAAATCCAATCGCTCCGAGGTAATTCGACGTTCCGACAGATTTAAGATTCCTGCGTACCGTAGTGCGACGAAAGTCTAAAATCCTCCAATCGACCAAACAACTATTGATCCCCGTTCGCCGTTCCATTGCCTACGTTTTACTCTAATGGTTCGACCGCGGTCGTCGTGCATGTTTTCGAGAAAATCGCGATAAACCCAATCGCTCCGAGGTAATTCGAAGATCCGACAGATTTATGATTCCTGCGTACCGTAGTGCGACGATAGTCTAAAATCGTCCAATCGACCAAACAACAATTGATTCCTGTTCGCCGTTCCATTGCCTACGTTTTACTCTAATAGTTCGACCGCGGTCGTCGTGCTGGTTTTTGAGAAAATCGCGAAAAACCCAAATCCCTCCGAGGAAATTCGAAGTTCCGACAGATTTAAGATTCATTTGTACCAGTGCGACGAAAGTCTAAAATCGTGCAATCGACCAAACAACAATTGAGCCCTGTTCTCCGTTCCATTCCCTACGTTTTACTCTAATGGTTCGACCACGGTCGTCATGCATGTTTTCGAGAAAATCGTGAAAAACCCAATTCGCTCCGAGGTAATTCGAAGTTCCGATAGATTTAAGATTCCTTCGTATCGTAGTGCGACGAAAGTCTAAAATCGTGCAATCGACCAAACAACAATTGAGCCCTGTTCTCCGTTCCATTCCCTACGTTTTACTCTAATGGTTCGACCGCGGTCGTCGTGCATGTTTTCGAGAAAATCGCGAAAAACCCAAATCGCTCCGAGGTAATTCGAAGTTCCGATAGATTTAAGATTCCTGCGTACCGTAGTGCGACGAAAGTCTCAAATCGTCCAATCGACCAAACAACCATTGATTCCTGTTGGCCGTTCCATTGCCTACGGTTTACTCTAATGGATCGATCGCGGTCGTCGTGCTGGTTTTTGAGAAAATCGCGAAAAACCCCAATCGCTCCGAGGTAATTCGATGTTCCGATACATTTAAGATACCTGCGTACCGTAGTGCGACGAAAGTCTAAAATCGTCCAATCGACCAAACAACAATTGATTCCTGTCCGCCGTTCCATTCCCTACGTTTTACTCTAATGGTTCGACCGCGGTCGTCGTGCATGTTTTCGAGAAAATCTCGATAAATCCAATCGCTCCGAGGTAATTCGAAGTTCCGACAGATTTAAGATTCCTGCGTACCGTAGTGCGAAGAAAGTCTAAAATCGTGCAATCGACCAAACAACAATTGAGCCCTTTTCTCCGTTCCATTCCCTACGTTTTACTCTAATGGTTCGACCACGGTCGTCGTGCATGTTTTCGAGAAAATCGCGATAAATCCAATCGCTCCGAGGTAATTCGAAGTTCCGACAGATTTAAGATTCCTGCGTACCGTACTGCGACGAAAGTCTCAAATCGTCCAATCGACCAAACAACCATTGATTCCTGTTGGCCGTTCCATTGCCTACGTTTTACTCTAATAGTTCGACCGCGGTCGTCGTGCTGGTTTTTGAGAAAATCGCGAAAAACCCAAATCGCTCCGAGGAAATTCGAAGTTCCGACAGATTTAAGATTGCTTCGTACCGTAGTGCGACGAAAGTCTAAAATCGTCCAATCGACCAAACAATAAATGATCCCTGTTCCCGGTTCCATTGCCTACGTTTTAGTCTAATGGTTAGACCGCGGTCGTCGTGCTGGTTTTCGAGAAAATCGCGAAAAGCCCCAATCGCTCCGAGGTAATTCGATGTTCCAATACATTTAAGATTCCTTTGTACCAGTGCGACGAAAGTCCAAAATCGACCAATCGACCAAACAACAATTGAGCCCTGTTCTGCGTTCCATTCCCTACGTTTTACTCTAATGGTTCGACCGCGGTCGTCGTGCATGTTTTCGAGAAAATCGCGATAAATCCAATCGCTCCGAGGTAATTCGAAGTTCCGACAGATTTATGATTCCTGCGTACCGTAGTGCGACGATAGTCTAAAATCGTCCAATCGACCAAACAACAATTGATTCCTGTTCGCCGTTCCATTGCCTACGTTTTACTCTAATAGTTCGACCGCGGTCGTCGTGCTGGTTTTTGAGAAAATCGCGAAAAACCCAAATCCCTCCGAGGAAATTCGAAGTTCCGACAGATTTAAGATTCATTTGTACCAGTGCGACGAAAGTCTAAAATCGTGCAATCGACCAAACAACAATTGAGCCCTGTTCTCCGTTCCATTCCCTACGTTTTACTCTAATGGTTCGACCGCGGTCGTCGTGCATGTTTTCGAGGAAATCGCGAAAAACCCAAATCGCTCCGAGGTAATTCGAAGTTCCGATAGATTTAAGATTCCTTCGTTCCGCAGTGCGACGAAAGTCTAAAATCGTCCAATCGACCAAACAACAGTTGATCCCCGTTCGCCGTTCCATTGTCTACGTTTTACTCTAATGGTTCGCCAGCGGTCGTCGTGTTTGTTTCCGAGAAAATCGCGATAAATACAATCGCTCCGAGGTAATTCGACGATCCGACAGGTTTAAGATTCATACGTACCGTAGTGCGACGAAAGTCTAAAATCGTCGAATCGAACAAACAACATTGATTCCTGTTCGCCGTTCCATTGCCTACGTTTTACTGTAATGGTTTGACCGCGGTCGTCGTGCTGGTTTTTGAGAAAATCGCGATAAATCCAATCGCTCCGAGGTAATTCGAAGTTCCGACAGATTTAAGATTCCTTCGTACCGTAGTGCGACGAAACTCTAAAATCATCCAATCGACCAAACAACAAATGATCCCTGTTCCCGGTTCCATTGCCTACGTTTTAGTCTAATGGTTCGACCGCGGTCGTCGTGCTGGTTTTCGAGAAAATCGCGATAAATCCAATCGTTCCGAGGTAATTCGAAGTTCCGACAGATTTAAGATTCCTTCGTTCCGCAGTGCGACGAAAGTCTAAAATCCTCCAATCGACCAAACAACTATTGATCCCCGTTCGCCGTTCCATTGCCTACGTTTTACTCTAATGGTTCGACCGCGGTCGTCGTGCTGGTTTTCGAGAAAATCGCGAAAAACCCAAATCGCTCCGAGGTAATTCGAAGTTCCGATAGATTTAAGATTCCTTCGTATCGTAGTGCGACGAAAGTCTAAAATCGTGCAATCGACCAAACAACAATTGAGCCCTGTTCTCCGTTCCATTCCCTACGTTTTACTCTAATGGTTCGACCGCGGTCGTCGTGCATGTTTTCGAGAAAATCGCGAAAAACCTAAATCGCTCCGAGGTAATTCGAAGTTCCGATAGATTTAAGATTCCTGCGTACCGTAGTGCGACGAAAGTCTCAAATCGTCCAATCGACCAAACAACCATTCATTCCTGTTGGCCGTTCCATTGCCTACGGTTTACTCTAATGGATCGATCGCGGTCGTCGTGCTGGTTTTTGAGAAAATCGCGAAAAACCCCAATCGCTCCGAGGTAATTCGATGTTCCGATAGATTTAAGATTCCTTCGTATCGTAGTGCGACGGAAGTCTAAAATCGTGCAATCGACCAAACAACAATTGAGCCCTGTTCTGCGTTCCATTCCCTACGTTTTACTCTAATGGTTCGACCGCGGTCGTCGTGCATGTTTTCGAGAAAATCGCGAAAAACCCAAATCGCTCCGAGGTAATTCGAAGTTCCGATAGATTTAAGATTCCTTCGTATCGTAGTGCGACGAAAGTCTAAAATCGTGCAATCGACCAAACAACAATTGAGCCCTTTTCTCCGTTCCATTCCCTACGTTTTACTCTAATGGTTCGACCGCGGTCGTCGTGCATGTTTTCGAGAAAATCGCGAAAAACCCAAATCGCTCCGAGGTAATTCGAAGTTCCGATAGATTTAAGATTCCTTCGTATCGTAGTGCGACGAAAGTCTAAAATCGTCCAATCGACCAAACAACCATTGAGCCCTGTTCGCCGTTCCATTGCCTACGTTTTACTCTAATAGTTCGACCGCGGTCGTCGTGCTTGTTTTTGAGAAAATCGCGAAAAACCCAAATCCCTCCGAGGAAATTCGAAGTTCCGACAGATTTAAGATTCCTTTGTACCAGTGCGACGAAAGTCTAAAATCGTCCAATCGACCAAACAACAATTGATCCCCGTTCGCCGTTCCATTGTCTACGTTTTACTCTAATGGTTCGCCAGCGGTCGTCGTGCTGGTTTTCGAGAAAATCGCGATAAATCCAATCGTTCCGAGGTAATTCGAAGTTCCGACAGATTTAAGATTCCTTCGTTCCGCAGTGCGACGAAAGTCTAAAATTGTCCAATCGACCAAACAACAATTGATCCCTGTTTTCCGTTCCATTCCCTACGTTTTACTCTAATGGTTCGACCGCGGTCGTCGTGCTTGTTTTCGAGAAAATCGCGATAAATCCAATCGCTCCGAGGTAATTCGACGTTCCGACAGATTTAAGATTCCTGCGTACCGTAGTGCGACGAAAGTCTAAAATCCTCCAATCGACCAAACAACTATTGATCCCCGTTCGCCGTTCCATTGCCTACGTTTTACTCTAATGGTTCGACCGGGGTCGTCGTGCTGGTTTTTGAGAAAATCGCGAAAAACCCAAATCCCTCCGAGGAAATTCGAAGTTCCGACAGATTTAAGATTCCTGTGTACCGTAGTGCGACGAAAGTCTAAAATCCTCCAATCGACCAAACAACTATTGATCCCCGTTCGCCGTTCCATTGCCTACGTTTTACTCTAATGGTTCGACCGCGGTCGTCGTGCATGTTTTCGAGAAAATCGCGATAAACCCAATCGCTCCGAGGTAATTCGAAGATCCGACAGATTTATGATTCCTGCGTACCGTAGTGCGACGATAGTCTAAAATCGTCCAATCGACCAAACAACAATTGATTCCTGTTCGCCGTTCCATTGCCTACGTTTTACTCTAATAGTTCGACCGCGGTCGTCGTGCTGGTTTTTGAGAAAATCGCGAAAAACCCAAATCCCTCCGAGGAAATTCGAAGTTCCGACAGATTTAAGATTCATTTGTACCAGTGCGACGGAAGTCTAAAATCGTGCAATCGACCAAACAACAATTGAGCCCTGTTCTGCGTTCCATTCCCTACGTTTTACTCTAATGGTTCGACCGCGGTCGTCGTGCATGTTTTCGAGAAAATCGCGAAAAACCCAAATCGCTCCGAGGTAATTCGAAGTTCCGATAGATTTAAGATTCCTTCGTATCGTAGTGCGACGAAAGTCTAAAATCGTGCAATCGACCAAACAACAATTGAGCCCTTTTCTCCGTTCCATTCCCTACGTTTTACTCTAATGGTTCGACCGCGGTCGTCGTGCATGTTTTCGAGAAAATCGCGAAAAACCCAAATCGCTCCGAGGTAATTCGAAGTTCCGATAGATTTAAGATTCCTTCGTATCGTAGTGCGACGAAAGTCTCAAATCGTCCAATCGACCAAACAACCATTGAGCCCTGTTCGCCGTTCCATTGCCTACGTTTTACTCTAATAGTTCGACCGCGGTCGTCGTGCTTGTTTTTGAGAAAATCGCGAAAAACCCAAATCCCTCCGAGGAAATTCGAAGTTCCGACAGATTTAAGATTCATTTGTACCAGTGCGACGAAAGTCTAAAATCGTGCAATCGACCAAACAACAATTGAGCCCTGTTCTCCGTTCCATTCCCTACGTTTTACTCTAATGGTTCGACCACGGTCGTCGTGCTGGTTTTTGAGAAAATCGCGAAAAAACCAAATCGCTCCGAGGAAATTCGAAGTTCCGACAGATTTAAGATTCCTTTGTACCAGTGCGACGAAAGTCTAAAATCGTCCAATCGACCAAACAACAATTGATCCCCGTTCGCCGTTCCATTGTCTACGTTTTACTCTAATGGTTCGCCAGCGGTCGTCGTGCTGGTTTTCGAGAAAATCGCGATAAATCCAATCGTTCCGAGGTAATTCGAAGTTCCGACAGATTTAAGATTCCTTCGTTCCGCAGTGCGACGAAAGTCTAAAATTGTCCAATCGACCAAACAACAATTGATCCCTGTTTTCCGTTCCATTCCCTACGTTTTACTCTAATGGTTCGACCGCGGTCGTCGTGCTTGTTTTCGAGAAAATCGCGATAAATCCAATCGCTCCGAGGTAATTCGACGTTCCGACAGATTTAAGATTCCTGCGTACCGTAGTGCGACGAAAGTCTAAAATCCTCCAATCGACCAAACAACTATTGATCCCCGTTCGCCGTTCCATTGCCTACGTTTTACTCTAATGGTTCGACCGGGGTCGTCGTGCTGGTTTTTGAGAAAATCGCGAAAAACCCAAATCCCTCCGAGGAAATTCGAAGTTCCGACAGATTTAAGATTCATTTGTATCGTAGTGCGACGAAAGTCTAAAATCGTGCAATCGACCAAACAACAATTGAGCCCTGTTCTCCGTTCCATTCCCTACGTTTTACTCTAATGGTTCGACCGCGGTCGTCGTGCATGTTTTCGAGAAAATCGCGATAAACCCAATCGCTCCGAGGTAATTCGAAGATCCGACAGATTTATGATTCCTGCGTACCGTAGTGCGACGATAGTCTAAAATCGTCCAATCGACCAAACAACAATTGATTCCTGTTCGCCGTTCCATTGCCTACGTTTTACTCTAATAGTTCGACCGCGGTCGTCGTGCTGGTTTTTGAGAAAATCGCGAAAAACCCAAATCCCTCCGAGGAAATTCGAAGTTCCGACAGATTTAAGATTCATTTGTACCAGTGCGACGAAAGTCTAAAATCGTGCAATCGACCAAACAACAATTGAGCCCTGTTCTCCGTTCCATTCCGTACGTTTTACTCTAATGGTTCGACCACGGTCGTCATGCATGTTTTCGAGAAAATCGTGAAAAACCCAATTCGCTCCGAGGTAATTCGAAGTTCCGATAGATTTAAGATTCCTTCGTATCGTAGTGCGACGAAAGTCTAAAATCGTGCAATCGACCAAACAACAATTGAGCCCTGTTCTCCGTTCCATTCCCTACGTTTTACTCTAATGGTTCGACCGCGGTCGTCGTGCATGTTTTCGAGAAAATCGCGAAAAACCCAAATCGCTCCGAGGTAATTCGAAGTTCCGATAGATTTAAGATTCCTTCGTATCGTAGTGCGACGAAAGTCTAAAATCGTGCAATCGACCAAACAACAATTGAGCCCTGTTCTCCGTTCCATTCCCTACGTTTTACTCTAATGGTTCGACCGCGGTCGTCGTGCATGTTTTCGAGAAAATCGCGAAAAACCCAAATCGCTCCGAGGTAATTCGAAGTTCCGATAGATTTAAGATTCCTTCGTATCGTAGTGCGACGAAAGTCTAAAATCGTCCAATCGACCAAACAACCATTGAGCCCTGTTCTCCGTTCCATTGCCTACGTTTTACGCTAATGGTTCGACCACGGTCGTCCTGCAGGTTTTCGAGAAAATCGCGATAAATCCAATCGCTCCGAGGTAATTCGAAGTTCCGACAGATTTAAGATTGCTTCGTACCGTAGTGCGACGAAAGTCTAAAATCGTCCAATCGACCAAATAACCAATGATCCCTGTTTCCGGTTCCATTGGCTACGTTTTAGTCTAATGGTTCGACCGCGGTCGTCGTGCTGGTTTTCGAGAAAATCGCGAAAAACCCAAATCGCTCCGCGGAAATTCGAAGTTCCGACAGATTTAAGATTCCTTTGTACCAGTGCGACGAAAGTCTAAAATCGTCCAATCGACCAAAAGCAATTGAGCCCTGTTCTCCGTTCCATTCCCTACGTTTTACTCTAATGGTTCGACCGCGGTCGTCGTGCATGTTTTGCGAGAAATTCGCGATAAATCCAATCGCACCGTGGTAATTCGAAGATGCCACAGATTTAAGATTCCTGCGTACCGAAGTGCGACGAAAGTCTCAAATCGTCCAATCGACCAAACAACAATTGATTCCTGTTCGCCGTTCCATTGCCTACGTTTTACTCTAATGGTTCGACCGCGGTCGTCGTGCTGGTTTTTGAGAAAATCGCGAAAAAACCAAATCGCTCCGAGGAAATTCGAAGTTCCGACAGATTTAAGATTCCTTCGTTCCGCAGTGCGACGAAAGTCTAAAATCGTCCAATCGACCAAACAACAGTTGATCCCTGTTTTCCGTTCCATTCCCTACGTTTTACTCTAATGGTTCGACCGCGGTCGTCGTGCATGTTTTCGAGAAATACGCGATAAACCCAATCGCTCCGAGGTAATTCGAAGATCCGACAGATTTATGATTCCTGCGTACCGTAGTGCGACAATAGTCTAAAATCGTCCAATCGACCAAACAACAATTGATTCCTGTTCGCCGTTCCATTGCCTACGTTTTACTCTAATGGTTCGACCGCGGTCGTCGTGCATGTTTTCGAGAAAATCGCGAAAAACCCAAATCGCTCCGAGGTAATTCGAAGTTCCGATAGATTTAAGATTCCTGCGTACCGTAGTGCGACGAAAGTCTAAAATCGTCCAATCGACCAAACAACAATTGATTCCTGTCCGCCGTTCCATTCCCTACGTTTTACTCTAATGGTTCGACCACGGTCGTCGTGCATGTTTTCGAGAAAATCGCGATAAATCCAATCGCTCCGAGGTAATTCGAAGTTCCGACAGATTTAAGATTCCTGCGTACCGTAGTGCGACGAAAGTCTCAAATCGTCCAATCGACCAAACAACCATTGATTCCTGTTGGCCGTTCCATTGCCTACGTTTTACTCTAATAGTTCGACCGCGGTCGTCGTGCTGGTTTTTGAGAAAATCGCGAAAAACCCAAATCGCTCCGAGGAAATTCGAAGTTCCGACAGATTTAAGATTGCTTCGTACCGTAGTGCGACGAAAGTCTAAAATCGTCCAATCGACCAAACAACCAATGATCCCTGTTCCCGGTTCCATTGCCTACGTTTTAGTCTAATGGTTCGACCGCGGTCGTCGTGCTGGTTTTCGAGAAAATCGCGAAAAACCCCAATCGCTCCGAGGTAATTCGATGTTCCCATAGATTTAAGATTCCTTTGTACCAGTATGACGAAAGTCTAAAATCGTGCAATCGACCAAACAACAATTGAGCCCTGTTCTCCGTTCCATTCCCTACGTTTTACTCTAATGGTTCGACCGCGGTCGTCGTGCATGTTTTCGAGAAAATCGCGATAAATCCAATCGCTCCGAGGTAATTCGAAGTTCCCACAGATTTATGATTCCTGCGTACCGTAGTGCGACGATAGTCTAAAATCGTCCAATCGACCAAACAACAATTGATTCCTGTTCGCCGTTCCATTGCCTACGTTTTACTCTAATAGTTCGACCGCGGTCGTCGTGCTGGTTTTTGAGAAAATCGCGAAAAACCCAAATCCCTCCGAGGAAATTCGAAGTTCCGACAGATTTAAGATTCATTTGTACCAGTGCGACGAAAGTCTAAAATCGTGCAATCGACCAAACAACAATTGAGCCCTGTTCTCCGTTCCATTCCCTACGTTTTACTCTAATGGTTCGACCGCGGTCGTCGTGCATGTTTTCGAGAAAATCGCGAAAAACCCAAATCGCTCCGAGGTAATTCGAAGTTCCGATAGATTTAAGATTCCTTCGTATCGTAGTGCGACGAAAGTCTAAAATCGTGCAATTGACCAAACAACAATTGAGCCCTGTTCTCCGTTCCATTCCCTACGTTTTACTCTAATGGTTCGACCGCGGTCGTCGTGCATGTTTTCGAGAAAATCGCGAAAAACCCAAATCGCTCCGAGGTAATTCGAAGTTCCGATAGATTTAAGATTCCTTCGTATCGTAGTGCGACGAAAGTCTAAAATCGTGCAATCGACCAAACAACCATTGAGCCCTGTTCTCCGTTCCATTGCCTACGTTTTACTCTAATAGTTCGACCGCGGTCGTCGTGCTGGTTTTTGAGAAAATCGCGAAAAACCCAAATCGCTCCGAGGTAATTCGAAGTTCCGATAGATTTAAGATTCCTGCGTACCGTAGTGCGACGAAAGTCTCAAATCGTCCAATCGACCAAACAACAATTGAGCCCTGTTCTCCGTTCCATTCCCTACGTTTTACTCTAATGGTTCGACCGCGGTCGTCGTGCATGTTTTCGAGAAAATCGCGAAAAACCCAAATCGCTCCGAGGTAATTCGAAGTTCCGATAGATTTAAGATTCCTTCGTATCGTAGTGCGACGAAAGTCTAAAATCGTGCAATCGACCAAACAACAATTGAGCCCTGTTCTCCGTTCCATTCCCTACGTTTTACTCTAATGGTTCGACCGCGGTCGTCGTGCATGTTTTCGAGAAAATCGCGAAAAACCCAAATCGCTCCGCGGAAATTCGAAGTTCCGACAGATTTAAGATTCCTTTGTACCAGTGCGACGAAAGTCTAAAATCCTCCAATCGACCAAACAACTATTGATCCCCGTTCGCCGTTCCATTGCCTACGTTTTACTCTAATGGTTCGACCGCGGTCGTCGTGCATGTTTTCGAGAAAATCGCGATAAACCCAATCGCTCCGAGGTAATTCGAAGATCCGACAGATTTATGATTCCTGCGTACCGTAGTGCGACGATAGTCTATAATCGTCCAATCGACCAAACAACAATTGATTCCTGTTCGCCGTTCCATTGCCTACGTTTTACTCTAATAGTTCGACCGCGGTCGTCGTGCTGGTTTTTGAGAAAATCGCGAAAAACCCAAATCGCTCCGAGGTAATTCGAAGTTCCGATAGATTTAAGATTCCTGCGTACCGTAGTGCGACGAAAGTCTCAAATCGTCCAATCGACCAAACAACAATTGAGCCCTGTTGTCCGTTCCATTCCCTACGTTTTACTCTAATGGTTCGACCGCGGTCGTCGTGCATGTTTTCGAGAAAATCGCGAAAAACCCAAATCGCTCCGAGGTAATTCGAAGTTCCGATAGATTTAAGATTCCTGCGTACCGTAGTGCGACGAAAGTCTCAAATCGTCCAATCGACCAAACAAAAATTGATTCCTGTTGGCCGTTCCATTGCCTACGGTTTACTCTAATGGATCGATCGCGGTCGTCGTGCTGGTTTTTGAGAAAATCGCGAAAAATCCCAATCGCTCCGAGGTAATTCGATGTTCCGATACATTTAAGATACCTGCGTACCGTAGTGCGACGAAAGTCTAAAATCGTCCAATCGACCAAACAACAATTGATTCCTGTCCGCCGTTCCATTCCCTACGTTTTACTCTAATGGTTCGACCGCGGTCGTCGTGCATGTTTTCGAGAAAATCTCGATAAATCCAATCGCTCCGAGGTAATTCGAAGTTCCGACAGATTTAAGATTCCTGCGTACCGTAGTGCGAAGAAAGTCTAAAATCGTGCAATCGACCAAACAACAATTGAGCCCTGTTCTCCGTTCCATTCCCTACGTTTTACTCTAATGGTTCGACCGCGGTCGTCGTGCATGTTTTCGAGAAAATCGCGAAAAACCCAAATCGCTCCGAGGTAATTCGAAGTTCCGATAGATTTAAGATTCCTTCGTATCGTAGTGCGACGAAAGTCTAAAATCGTGCAATCGACCAAACAACAATTGAGCCCTGTTCTGCGTTCCATTCCCTACGTTTTACTCTAATGGTTCGACCGCGGTCGTCGTGCATGTTTTCGAGAAAATCGCGAAAAACCCAAATCGCTCCGAGGTAATTCGAAGTTCCGATAGATTTAAGATTCCTTCGTATCGTAGTGCGACGAAAGTCTCAAATCGTCCAATCGACCAAACAACAATTGAGCCCTTTTCTCCGTTCCATTCCCTACGTTTTACTCTAATGGTTCGACCGCGGTCGTCGTGCATGTTTTCGAGAAAATCGCGAAAAACCCAAATCGCTCCGAGGTAATTCGAAGTTCCGATAGATTTAAGATTCCTTCGTATCGTAGTGCGACGAAAGTCTAAAATCGTCCAATCGACCAAACAACCATTGAGCCCTGTTCGCCGTTCCATTGCCTACGTTTTACTCTAATAGTTCGACCGCGGTCGTCGTGCTTGTTTTTGAGAAAATCGCGAAAAACCCAAATCCCTCCGAGGAAATTCGAAGTTCCGACAGATTTAAGATTCATTTGTACCAGTGCGACGAAAGTCTAAAATCGTGCAATCGACCAAACAACAGTTGAGCCCTGTTCTCCGTTCCATTCCCTACGTTTTACTCGAATGGTTCGACCACGGTCGTCGTGCATGTTTTCGAGAAAATCGCGATAAATCCAATCGCTCCGAGGTAATTCGAAGTTCCGACAGATTTAAGATTCCTGCGTACCGTAGTGCGACGAAAGTCTCAAATCGTCCAATCGACCAAACAACCATTGATTCCTGTTGGCCGTTCCATTGCCTACGTTTTACTCTAATAGTTCGACCGCGGTCGTCGTGCTGGTTTTTGAGAAAATCGCGAAAAACCCAAATCGCTCCGAGGAAATTCGAAGTTCCGACAGATTTAAGATTCATTTGTACCAGTGCGACGAAAGTCTAAAATCGTGCAATCGACCAAACAACAATTGAGCCCTGTTCTCCGTTCCATTCCCTACGTTTTACTCTAATGGTTCGACCGCGGTCGTCGTGCATGTTTTCGAGAAAATCGCGAAAAACCCAAATCGCTCCGAGGTAATTCGAAGGTCCGATAGATTTAAGATTCCTTCGTATCGTAGTGCGACGAAAGTCTAAAATCGTGCAATCGACCAAACAACAATTGAGCCCTGTTCTCCGTTCCATTCCCTACGTTTTACTCTAATGGTTCGACCGCGGTCGTCGTGCATGTTTTCGAGAAAATCGCGAAAAACCCAAATCGCTCCGAGGTAATTCGAAGTTCCGATAGATTTAAGATTCCTTCGTATCGTAGTGCGACGAAAGTCTAAAATCGTGCAATCGACCAAACAATCATTGAGCCCTGTTCTCCGTTCCATTGCCTACGTTTTACGCTAATGGTTCGACCACGGTCGTCCTGCAGGTTTTCGAGAAAATCGCGATAAATCCAATCGCTCCGAGGTAATTCGAAGTTCCGACAGATTTAAGATTGCTTCGTACCGTAGTGCGACGAAAGTCTAAAATCGTCCAATCGACCAAACAACAATTGATTCCTGTCCGCCGTTCCATTCCCTACGTTTTACTCTAATGGTTCGACCGCGGTCGTCGTGCATGTTTTCGAGAAAATCTCGATAAATCCAATCGCTCCGAGGTAATTCGAAGTTCCGACAGATTTAAGATTCCTGCGTACCGTAGTGCGAAGAAAGTCTAAAATCGTGCAATCGACCGAACAACAATTGAGCCCTGTTCTCCGTTCCATTCCCTACGTTTTACTCTAATGGTTCGACCACGGTCGTCGTGCATGTTTTCGAGAAAATCGCGATAAATCCAATCGCTCCGAGGTAATTCGAAGTTCCGACAGATTTAAGATTCCTGCGTACCGTAGTGCGAAGAAAGTCTAAAATCGTGCAATCGACCAAACAACAATTGAGCCCTGTTCTCCGTTCCATTCCCTACGTTTTACTCTAATGGTTCGACCGCGGTCGTCGTGCATGTTTTCGAGAAAATCGCGAAAAACCCAAATCGCTCCGAGGTAATTCGAAGTTCCGATAGATTTAAGATTCCTTCGTATCGTAGTGCGACGAAAGTCTAAAATCGTGCAATCGACCAAACAACCATTGAGCCCTGTTCTCCGTTCCATTGCCTACGTTTTAGTCTAATGGTTCGACCGCGGTCGTCGTGCTGGTTTTCGAGAAAATCGCGAAAAACCCAAATCGCTCCGCGGAAATTCGAAGTTCCGACAGATTTAAGATTCCTTTGTACCAGTGCGACGAAAGTCTAAAATCGTCCAATCGACCAAAAACAATTGAGCCCTGTTCTCCGTTCCATTCCCTACGTTTTACTCTAATGGTTCGACCGCGGTCGTCGTGCATGTTTTGCGAGAAATTCGCGATAAATCTAATCGCACCGTGGTAATTCGAAGATGCCACAGATTTAAGATTCCTGCGTACCGAAGTGCGACGAAAGTCTCAAATCGTCCAATCGACCAAACAACAATTGATTCCTGTTCGCCGTTCCATTGCCTACGTTTTACTCTAATGGTTCGACCGCGGTCGTCATGCTGGTTTTCGAGAAAATCGCGAAAAACCCAAATCGCTCCGCGGAAATTCGAAGTTCCGACAGATTTAAGATTCCTTTGTACCAGTGCGACGAAAGTCTAAAATCGTCCAATCGACCAAACAACAATTGATCCCCGTTCGCCGTTCCATTGTCTACGTTTTACTCTAATGGTTCGCCAGCGGTCGTCGTGCTGGTTTTCGAGAAAATCGCGATAAATCCAATCGTTCCGAGGTAATTCGAAGTTCCGACAGATTTAAGATTCCTTCGTTCCGCAGTGCGACGAAAGTCTAAAATCGTCCAATCGACCAAACAACAATTGATCCCTGTTTTCCGTTCCATTCCCTACGTTTTACTCTAATGGTTCGACCGCGGTCGTCGTGCTTGTTTTCGAGAAAATCGCGATAAATCCAATCGCTCCGAGGTAATTCGACGTTCCGACAGATTTAAGATTCCTGCGTACCGTAGTGCGACGAAAGTCTAAAATCCTCCAATCGACCAAACAACTATTGATCCCCGTTCGCCGTTCCATTGCCTACGTTTTACTCTAATGGTTCGACCGGGGTCGTCGTGCTGGTTTTTGAGAAAATCGCGAAAAACCCAAATCCCTCCGAGGAAATTCGAAGTTCCGACAGATTTAAGATTCCTGCGTACCATAGTGCGACGAAAGTCTAAAATCCTCCAATCGACCAAACAACTATTGATCCCCGTTCGCCGTTCCATTGCCTACGTTTTACTCTAATGGTTCGACCGCGGTCGTCGTGCATGTTTTCGAGAAAATCGCGATAAACCCAATCGCTCCGAGGTAATTCGAAGATCCGACAGATTTATGATTCCTGCGTACCGTAGTGCGACGATAGTGTAAAATCGTCCAATCGACCAAACAACAATTGATTCCTGTTCGCCGTTCCATTGCCTACGTTTTACTCTAATAGTTCGACCGCGGTCGTCGTGCTGGTTTTTGAGAAAATCGCGAAAAACCCAAATCCCTCCGAGGAAATTCGAAGTTCCGACAGATTTAAGATTCATTTGTACCAGTGCGACGAAAGTCTAAAATCGTGCAATCGACCAAACAACAATTGAGCCCTGTTCTCCGTTCCATTCCCTACGTTTTACTCTAATGGTTCGACCACGGTCGTCATGCATGTTTTCGAGAAAATCGTGAAAAACCCAATTCGCTCCGAGGTAATTCGAAGTTTCGATAGATTTAAGATTCCTTCGTATCGTAGTGCGACGAAAGTCTAAAATCGTGCAATCGACCAAACAACAATTGAGCCCTGTTCTCCGTTCCATTCCCTACGTTTTACTCTAATGGTTCGACCGCGGTCGTCGTGCATGTTTTCGAGAAAATCGCGAAAAACCCAAATCGCTCCGAGGTAATTCGAAGTTCCGATAGATTTAAGATTCCTGCGTACCGTAGTGCGACGAAAGTCTCAAATCGTCCAATCGACCAAACACCCATTGATTCCTGTTGGCCGTTCCATTGCCTACGGTTTACTCTAATGGATCGATCGCGGTCGTCGTGCTGGTTTTTGAGAAAATCGCGAAAAACCCCAATCGCTCCGAGGTAATTCGATGTTCCGATACATTTAAGATACCTGCGTACCGTAGTGCGACGAAAGTCTAAATTCGTCCAATCGACCAAACAACAATTGATTCCTGTCCGCCGTTCCATTCCCTACGTTTTACTCTAATGGTTCGACCGCGGTCGTCGTGCATGTTTTCGAGAAAATCGCGAAAAACCCAAATCGCTCCGAGGTTATTCGAAGTTCCGATAGATTTAAGATTCCTTCGTATCGTAGTGCGACGAAAGTCTAAAATCGTGCAATCGACCAAACAACAATTGAGCCCTTTTCTCCGTTCCATTCCCTACGTTTTACTCTAATGGTTCGACCGCGGTCGTCGTGCATGTTTTCGAGAAAATCGCGAAAAACCCAAATCGCTCCGAGGTAATTCGATGTTCCGATAGATTTAAGATTCCTTCGTATCGTAGTGCGACGAAAGTCTAAAATCGTCCAATCGACCAAACAACCATTGAGCCCTGTTCGCCGTTCCATTGCCTACGTTTTACTCTAATAGTTCGACCGCGGTCGTCGTGCTTGTTTTTGAGAAAATCGCGAAAAACCCAAATCCCTCCGAGGAAATTCGAAGTTCCGACAGATTTAAGATTCATTTGTACCAGTGCGACGAAAGTCTAAAATCGTGCAATCGACCAAACAACAATTGAGCCCTGTTCTCCGTTCCATTCCCTACGTTTTACTCTAATGGTTCGACCACGGTCGTCGTGCATGTTTTCGAGAAAATTGCGATAAATCCAATCGCTCCGAGGTAATTCGAAGTTCCGACAGATTTAAGATTCCTGCGTACCGTAGTGCGACGAAAGTCTCAAATCGTCCAATCGACCAAACAACCATTGATTCCTGTTGGCCGTTCCATTGCCTACGTTTTACTCTAATAGTTCGACCGCGGTCGTCGTGCTGGTTTTTGAGAAAATCGCGAAAAACCCAAATCGCTCCGAAGAAATTCGAAGTTCCGACAGATTTAAGATTCATTTGTACCAGTGCGACGAAAGTCTAAAATCGTGCAATCGACCAAACAACAATTGAGCCCTGTTCTCCGTTCCATTCCCTACGTTTTACTCTAATGGTTCGACCACGGTCGTCATGCATGTTTTCGAGAAAATCGTGAAAAACCCAATTCGCTCCGAGGTAATTCGAAGTTTCGATAGATTTAAGATTCCTTCGTATCGTAGTGCGACGAAAGTCTAAAATCGTGCAATCGACCAAACAACAATTGAGCCCTGTTCTCCGTTCCATTCCCTACGTTTTACTCTAATGGTTCGACCGCGGTCGTCGTGCATGTTTTCGAGAAAATCGCGAAAAACCCAAATCGCTCCGAGGTAATTCGAAGTTCCGATAGATTTAAGATTCCTGCGTACCGTAGTGCGACGAAAGTCTCAAATCGTCCAATCGACCAAACAACCATTGATTCCTGTTGGCCGTTCCATTGCCTACGGTTTACTCTAGTGGATCGATCGCGGTCGTCGTGCTGGTTTTTGAGAAAATCGCGAAAAACCCCAATCGCTCCGAGGTAATTCGATGTTCCGATACATTTAAGATACCTGCGTACCGTAGTGCGACGAAAGTCTAAAATCGTCCAATCGACCAAACAACAATTGATTCCTGTCCGCCGTTCCATTCCCTACGTTTTACTCTAATGGTTCGACCGCGGTCGTCGTGCATGTTTTCGAGAAAATCGCGAAAAACCCAAATCGCTCCGAGGTAATTCGAAGTTCCGATAGATTTAAGATTCCTTCGTATCGTAGTGCGACGAAAGTCTAAAATCGTCCAATCGACCAAACAACCATTGAGCCCTGTTCGCCGTTCCATTGCCTACGTTTTACTCTAATAGTTCGACCGCGGTCGTCGTGCTTGTTTTTGAGAAAATCGCGAAAAACCCAAATCCCTCCGAGGAAATTCGAAGTTCCGACAGATTTAAGATTCATTTGTACCAGTGCGACGAAAGTCTAAAATCGTGCAATCGACCAAACAACAATTGAGCCCTGTTCTCCGTTCCATTCCCTACGTTTTACTCTAATGGTTCGACCACGGTCGTCGTGCATGTTTTCGAGAAAATCGCGATAAATCCAATCGCTCCGAGGTAATTCGAAGTTCCGACAGATTTAAGATTCCTGCTTACCGTAGTGCGACGAAAGTCTAAAATCGTCCAATCGACCAAAAACAATTGAGCCCTGTTCTCCGTTCCATTCCCTACGTTTTACTCTAATGGTTCGACCGCGGTCGTCGTGCATGTTTTGCGAGAAATTCGCGATAAATCTAATCGCACCGTGGTAATTCGAAGATGACACAGATTTAAGATTCCTTCGTACCGAAGTGCGACGAAAGTCTCAAATCGTCCAATCGACCAAACAACGATTGATTCCTGTTCGCCGTTCCATTGCCTACGTTTTACTCTAATGGTTCGACCGCGGTCGTCGTGCTGGTTTTTGAGAAAATCGCGAAAAAACCAAATCGCTCCGAGGAAATTCGAAGTTCCGACAGATTTAAGATTCCTTTGTACCAGTGCGACGAAAGTCTAAAATCGTCCAATCGACCAAACAACAATTGATCCCCGTTCGCCGTTCCATTGTCTACGTTTTACTCTAATGGTTCGCCAGCGGTCGTCGTGCTGGTTTTCGAGAAAATCGCGATAAATCCAATCGTTCCGAGGTAATTCGAAGTTCCGACAGATTTAAGATTCCTTCGTTCCGCAGTGCGACGAAAGTCTAAAATCGTCCAATCGACCAAACAACAATTGATCCCTGTTTTCCGTTCCATTCCCTACGTTTTACTCTAATGGTTCGACCGCGGTCGTCGTGCTTGTTTTCGAGAAAATCGCGATAAATCCAATCGCTCCGAGGTAATTCGACGTTCCGACAGATTTAAGATTCCTGCGTACCGTAGTGCGACGAAAGTCTAAAATCCTCCAATCGACCAAACAACTATTGATCCCCGTTCGCCGTTCCATTGCCTACGTTTTACTCTAATGGTTCGACCGGGGTCGTCGTGCTGGTTTTTGAGAAAATCGCGAAAAACCCAAATCCCTCCGAGGAAATTCGAAGTTCCGACAGATTTAAGATTCCTGCGTACCATAGTGCGACGAAAGTCTAAAATCCTCCAATCGACCAAACAACTATTGATCCCCGTTCGCCGTTCCATTGCCTACGTTTTACGCTAATGGTTCGACCGCGGTCGTCGTGCATGTTTTCGAGAAAATCGCGATAAACCCAATCGCTTCGAGGTAATTCGAAGATCCGACAGATTTATGATTCCTGCGTACCGTAGTGCGACGATAGTCTAAAATCGTCCAATCGACCAAACAACAATTGATTCCTGTTCGCCGTTCCATTGCCTACGTTTTACTCTAATAGTTCGACCGCGGTCGTCGTGCTGGTTTTTGAGAAAATCGCGAAAAACCCAAATCCCTCCGAGGAAATTCGAAGTTCCGACAGATTTAAGATTCATTTGTACCAGTGCGACGAAAGTCTAAAATCGTGCAATCGACCAAACAACAATTGAGCCCTGTTCTCCGTTCCATTCCCTACGTTTTACTCTAATGGTTCGACCACGGTCGTCATGCATGTTTTCGAGAAAATCGTGAAAAACCCAATTCGCTCCGAGGTAATTCGAAGTTTCGATAGATTTAAGATTCCTTCGTATCGTAGTGCGACGAAAGTCTAAAATCGTGCAATCGACCAAACAACAATTGAGCCCTGTTCTCCGTTCCATTCCCTACGTTTTACTCTAATGGTTCGACCGCGGTCGTCGTGCATGTTTTCGAGAAAATCGCGAAAAACCCAAATCGCTCCGAGGTAATTCGAAGTTCCGATAGATTTAAGATTCCTGCGTACCGTAGTGCGACGAAAGTCTCAAATCGTCCAATCGACCAAACAACCATTGATTCCTGTTGGCCGTTCCATTGCCTACGGTTTACTCTAATGGATCGATCGCGGTCGTCGTGCTGGTTTTTGAGAAAATCGCGAAAAACCCCAATCGCTCCGAGGTAATTCGATGTTCCGATACATTTAAGATACCTGCGTACCGTAGTGCGACGAAAGTCTAAAATCGTCCAATCGACCAAACAACAATTGATTCCTGTCCGCCGTTCCATTCCCTACGTTTTACTCTAATGGTTCGACCGCGGTCGTCGTGCATGTTTTCGAGAAAATCGCGAAAAACCCAAATCGCTCCGAGGTTATTCGAAGTTCCGATAGATTTAAGATTCCTTCGTATCGTAGTGCGACGAAAGTCTAAAATCGTGCAATCGACCAAACAACAATTGAGCCCTTTTCTCCGTTCCATTCCCTACGTTTTACTCTAATGGTTCGACCGCGGTCGTCGTGCATGTTTTCGAGAAAATCGCGAAAAACCCAAATCGCTCCGAGGTAATTCGAAGTTCCGATAGATTTAAGATTCCTTCGTATCGTAGTGCGACGAAAGTCTAAAATCGTCCAATCGACCAAACAACCATTGAGCCCTGTTCGCCGTTCCATTGCCTACGTTTTACTCTAATAGTTCGACCGCGGTCGTCGTGCTTGTTTTTGAGAAAATCGCGAAAAACCCAAATCCCTCCGAGGAAATTCGAAGTTCCGACAGATTTAAGATTCATTTGTACCAGTGCGACGAAAGTCTAAAATCGTGCAATCGACCAAACAACAATTGAGCCCTGTTCTCCGTTCCATTCCCTACGTTTTACTCTAATGGTTCGACCACGGTCGTCGTGCATGTTTTCGAGAAAATCGCGAAAAACCCAAATCGCTCCGAGGTAATTCGAAGTTCCGATAGATTTAAGATTCCTTCGTATCGTAGTGCGACGAAAGTCTAAAATCGTGCAATCGACCAAACAACCATTGAGCCCTGTTCTCCGTTCCATTGCCTACGTTTTAGTCTAATGGTTCGACCGCGGTCGTCGTGCTGGTTTTCGAGAAAATCGCGAAAAACCCAAATCGCTCCGCGGAAATTCGAAGTTCCGACAGATTTAAGATTCCTTTGTACCAGTGCGACGAAAGTCTAAAATCGTCCAATCGACCAAAAACAATTGAGCCCTGTTCTCCGTTCCATTCCCTACGTTTTACTCTAATGGTTCGACCGCGGTCGTCGTGCATGTTTTGCGAGAAATTCGCGATAAATCTAATCGCACCGTGGTAATTCGAAGATGCCACAGATTTAAGATTCCTGCGTACCGAAGTGCGACGAAAGTCTCAAATCGTCCAATCGACCAAACAACAATTGATTCCTGTTCGCCGTTCCATTGCCTACGTTTTACTCTAATGGTTCGACCGCGGTCGTCGTGCTGGTTTTTGAGAAAATCGCGAAAAAACCAAATCGCTCCGAGGAAATTCGAAGTTCCGACAGATTTAAGATTCCTTTGTACCAGTGCGACGAAAGTCTAAAATCGTCCAATCGACCAAACAACAATTGATCCCCGTTCGCCGTTCCATTGTCTACGTTTTACTCTAATGGTTCGCCAGCGGTCGTCGTGCTGGTTTTCGAGAAAATCGCGATAAATCCAATCGTTCCGAGGTAATTCGAAGTTCCGACAGATTTAAGATACCTTCGTTCCGCAGTGCGACGAAAGTCTAAAATCGTCCAGTCGACCAAACAACAATTGATCCCTGTTTTCCGTTCCATTCCCTACGTTTTACTCTAATGGTTCGACCGCGGTCGTCGTGCTTGTTTTCGAGAAAATCGCGATAAATCCAATCGCTCCGAGGTAATTCGACGTTCCGACAGATTTAAGATTCCTGCGTACCGTAGTGCGACGAAAGTCTAAAATCCTCCAATCGACCAAACAACTATTGATCCCCGTTCGCCGTTCCATTGCCTACGTTTTACTCTAATGGTTCGACCGGGGTCGTCGTGCTGGTTTTTGAGAAAATCGCGAAAAACCCAAATCCCTCCGAGGAAATTCGAAGTTCCGACAGATTTAAGATTCCTGCGTACCATAGTGCGACGAAAGTCTAAAATCCTCCAATCGACCAAACAACTATTGATCCCCGTTCGCCGTTCCATTGCCTACGTTTTACTCTAATGGTTCGACCGCGGTCGTCGTGCATGTTTTCGAGAAAATCGCGATAAACCCAATCGCTCCGAGGTAATTCGAAGATCCGACAGATTTATGATTCCTGCGTACCGTAGTGCGACGATAGTCTAAAATCGTCCAATCGACCAAACAACAATTGATTCCTGTTCTCCGTTCCATTCCCTACGTTTTACTCTAATGGTTCGACCGCGGTCGTCGTGCATGTTTTCGAGAAAATCGCGAAAAACCCAAATCGCTCCGAGGTAATTCGAAGTTCGACGTAGTGCGACGAAAGTCTCAAATCGTCCAATCGACCAAACAACCATTGATTCCTGTTGGCCGTTCCATTGCCTACGGTTTACTCTAATGGATCGATCGCGGTCGTCGTGCTGGTTTTTGAGAAAATCGCGAAAAACCCCAATCGCTCCGAGGTAATTCGATGTTCCGATACATTTAAGATACCTGCGTACCGTAGTGCGACGAAAGTCTAAAATCGTCCAATCGACCAAACAACAATTGATTCCTGTCCGCCGTTCCATTCCCTACGTTTTACTCTAATGGTTCGACCGCGGTCGTCGTGCATGTTTTCGAGAAAATCGCGAAAAACCCAAATCGCTCCGAGGTTATTCGAAGTTCCGATAGATTTAAGATTCCTTCGTATCGTAGTGCGACGAAAGTCTAAAATCGTGCAATCGACCAAACAACAATTGAGCCCTTTTCTCCGTTCCATTCCCTACGTTTTACTCTAATGGTTCGACCGCGGTCGTCGTGCATGTTTTCGAGAAAATCGCGAAAAACCCAAATCGCTCCGAGGTAATTCGAAGTTCCGATAGATTTAAGATTCCTTCGTATCGTAGTGCGACGAAAGTCTAAAATCGTCCAATCGACCAAACAACCATTGAGCCCTGTTCGCCGTTCCATTGCCTACGTTTTACTCTAATAGTTCGACCGCGGTCGTCGTGCTTGTTTTTGAGAAAATCGCGAAAAACCCAAATCCCTCCGAGGAAATTCGAAGTTCCGACAGATTTAAGATTCATTTGTACCAGTGCGACGAAAGTCTAAAATCGTGCAATCGACCAAACAACAATTGAGCCCTGTTCTCCGTTCCATTCCCTACGTTTTACTCTAATGGTTCGACCACGGTCGTCGTGCATGTTTTCGAGAAAATCGCGATAAATCCAATCGCTCCGAGGTAATTCGAAGTTCCGACAGATTTAAGATTCCTGCGTACCGTAGTGCGACGAAAGTCTCAAATCGTCCAATCGACCAAACAACCATTGATTCCTGTTGGCCGTTCCATTGCCTACGTTTTACTCTAATAGTTCGACCGCGGTCGTCGTGCTGGTTTTTGAGAAAATCGCGAAAAACCCCAATCGCTCCGAGGTAATTCGAAGTTCCGATAGATTTAAGATTCCTTCGTATCGTAGTGCGACGAAAGTCTAAAATCGTCCAATCGACCAAACAACCATTGAGCCCTGTTCTCCGTTCCATTGCCTACGTTTTACGCTAATGGTTCGACCACGGTCGTCCTGCAGGTTTTCGAGAAAATCGCGATAAATCCAATCGCTCCGAGGTAATTCGAAGTTCCGACAGATTTAAGATTGCTTCGTACCGTAGTGCGACGATAGTCTAAAATCGTCCAATCGACCAAATAACCAATGATCCCTGTTTCCGGTTCCATTGGCTACGTTTTAGTCTAATGGTTCGACCGCGGTCGTCGTGCTGGTTTTCGAGAAAATCGCGAAAAACCCAAATCGCTCCGCGGAAATTCGAAGTTCCGACAGATATAAGATTCCTTTGTACCAGTGCGACGAAAGTCTAAAATCGTCCAATCGACCAAAAACAATTGAGCCCTGTTCTCCGTTCCATTCCCTACGTTTTACTCTAATGGTTCGACCGCGGTCGTCGTGCATGTTTTGCGAGAAATTCGCGATAAATCTAATCGCACCGTGGTAATTCGAAGATGCCACAGATTTAAGATTCCTGCGTACCGAAGTGCGACGAAAGTCTCAAATCGTCCAATCGACCAAACAACGATTGATTCCTGTTCGCCGTTCCATTGCCTACGTTTTACTCTAATGGTTCGACCGCGGTCGTCGTGCTGGTTTTTGAGAAAATCGCGAAAAAACCAAATCGCTCCGAGGAAATTCGAAGTTCCGACAGATTTAAGATTCCTTTGTACCAGTGCGACGAAAGTCTAAAATCGTCCAATCGACCAAACAACAATTGATCCCCGTTCGCCGTTCCATTGTCTACGTTTTACTCTAATGGTTCGCCAGCGGTCGTCGTGCTGGTTTTCGAGAAAATCGCGATAAATCCAATCGTTCCGAGGTAATTCGAAGTTCCGACAGATTTAAGATTCCTTCGTTCCGCAGTGCGACGAAAGTCTAAAATCGTCCAATCGACCAAACAACAATTGATCCCTGTTTTCCGTTCCATTCCCTACGTTTTACTCTAATGGTTCGACCGCGGTCGTCGTGCTTGTTTTCGAGAAAATCGCGATAAATCCAATCGCTCCGAGGTAATTCGACGTTCCGACAGATTTAAGATTCCTGCGTACCGTAGTGCGACGAAAGTCTAAAATCCTCCAATCGACCAAACAACTATTGATCCCCGTTCGCCGTTCCATTGCCTACGTTTTACTCTAATGGTTCGACCGGGGTCGTCGTGCTGGTTTTTGAGAAAATCGCGAAAAACCCAAATCCCTCCGAGGAAATTCGAAGTTCCGACAGATTTAAGATTCCTGCGTACCATAGTGCGACGAAAGTCTAAAATCCTCCAATCGACCAAACAACTATTGATCCCCGTTCGCCGTTCCATTGCCTACGTTTTACGCTAATGGTTCGACCGCGGTCGTCGTGCATGTTTTCGAGAAAATCGCGATAAACCCAATCGCTTCGAGGTAATTCGAAGATCCGACAGATTTATGATTCCTGCGTACCGTAGTGCGACGATAGTCTAAAATCGTCCAATCGACCAAACAACAATTGATTCCTGTTCGCCGTTCCATTGCCTACGTTTTACTCTAATAGTTCGACCGCGGTCGTCGTGCTGGTTTTTGAGAAAATCGCGAAAAACCCAAATCCCTCCGAGGAAATTCGAAGTTCCGACAGATTTAAGATTCATTTGTACCAGTGCGACGAAAGTCTAAAATCGTGCAATCGACCAAACAACAATTGAGCCCTGTTCTCCGTTCCATTCCCTACGTTTTACTCTAATGGTTCGACCACGGTCGTCATGCATGTTTTCGAGAAAATCGTGAAAAACCCAATTCGCTCCGAGGTAATTCGAAGTTTCGATAGATTTAAGATTCCTTCGTATCGTAGTGCGACGAAAGTCTAAAATCGTGCAATCGACCAAACAACAATTGAGCCCTGTTCTCCGTTCCATTCCCTACGTTTTACTCTAATGGTTCGACCGCGGTCGTCGTGCATGTTTTCGAGAAAATCGCGAAAAACCCAAATCGCTCCGAGGTAATTCGAAGTTCCGATAGATTTAAGATTCCTGCGTACCGTAGTGCGACGAAAGTCTCAAATCGTCCAATCGACCAAACAACCATTGATTCCTGTTGGCCGTTCCATTGCCTACGGTTTACTCTAATGGATCGATCGCGGTCGTCGTGCTGGTTTTTGAGAAAATCGCGAAAAACCCCAATCGCTCCGAGGTAATTCGATGTTCCGATACATTTAAGATACCTGCGTACCGTAGTGCGACGAAAGTCTAAAATCGTCCAATCGACCAAACAACAATTGATTCCTGTCCGCCGTTCCATTCCCTACGTTTTACTCTAATGGTTCGACCGCGGTCGTCGTGCATGTTTTCGAGAAAATCGCGAAAAACCCAAATCGCTCCGAGGTAATTCGAAGTTCCGATAGATTTAAGATTCCTTCGTATCGTAGTGCGACGAAAGTCTAAAATCGTCCAATCGACCAAACAACCATTGAGCCCTGTTCGCCGTTCCATTGCCTACGTTTTACTCTAATAGTTCGACCGCGGTCGTCGTGCTTGTTTTTGAGAAAATCGCGAAAAACCCAAATCCCTCCGAGGAAATTCGAAGTTCCGACAGATTTAAGATTCATTTGTACCAGTGCGACGAAAGTCTAAAATCGTGCAATCGACCAAACAACAATTGAGCCCTGTTCTCCGTTCCATTCCCTACGTTTTACTCTAATGGTTCGACCACGGTCGTCGTGCATGTTTTCGAGAAAATCGCGATAAATCCAATCGCTCCGAGGTAATTCGAAGTTCCGACAGATTTAAGATTCCTGCGTACCGTAGTGCGACGAAAGTCTCAAATCGTCCAATCGACCAAACAACCATTGATTCCTGTTGGCCGTTCCATTGCCTACGTTTTACTCTAATAGTTCGACCGCGGTCGTCGTGCTGGTTTTTGAGAAAATCGCGAAAAACCCAAATCGCTCCGAAGAAATTCGAAGTTCCGACAGATTTAAGATTCATTTGTACCAGTGCGACGAAAGTCTAAAATCGTGCAATCGACCAAACAACAATTGAGCCCTGTTCTCCGTTCCATTCCCTACGTTTTACTCTAATGGTTCGACCGCGGTCGTCGTGCATGTTTTCGAGAAAATCGCGAAAAACCCAAATCGCTCCGAGGTAATTCGAAGTTCCGATAGATTTAAGATTCCTTCGTATCGTAGTGCGACGAAAGTCTAAAATCGTGCAATCGACCAAACAACCATTGAGCCCTGTTCTCCGTTCCATTGCCTACGTTTTAGTCTAATGGTTCGACCGCGGTCGTCGTGCTGGTTTTCGAGAAAATCGCGAAAAACCCAAATCGCTCCGCGGAAATTCGAAGTTCCGACAGATTTAAGATTCCTTTGTACCAGTGCGACGAAAGTCTAAAATCGTCCAATCGACCAAAAACAATTGAGCCCTGTTCTCCGTTCCATTCCCTACGTTTTACTCTAATGGTTCGACCGCGGTCGTCGTGCATGTTTTGCGAGAAATTCGCGATAAATCTAATCGCACCGTGGTAATTCGAAGATGCCACAGATTTAAGATTCCTGCGTACCGAAGTGCGACGAAAGTCTCAAATCGTCCAATCGACCAAACAACAATTGATTCCTGTTCGCCGTTCCATTGCCTACGTTTTACTCTAATGGTTCGACCGCGGTCGTCGTGCTGGTTTTTGAGAAAATCGCGAAAAAACCAAATCGCTCCGAGGAAATTCGAAGTTCCGACAGATTTAAGATTCCTTTGTACCAGTGCGACGAAAGTCTAAAATCGTCCAATCGACCAAACAACAATTGATCCCCGTTCGCCGTTCCATTGTCTACGTTTTACTCTAATGGTTCGCCAGCGGTCGTCGTGCTGGTTTTCGAGAAAATCGCGATAAATCCAATCGTTCCGAGGTAATTCGAAGTTCCGACAGATTTAAGATACCTTCGTTCCGCAGTGCGACGAAAGTCTAAAATCGTCCAGTCGACCAAACAACAATTGATCCCTGTTTTCCGTTCCATTCCCTACGTTTTACTCTAATGGTTCGACCGCGGTCGTCGTGCTTGTTTTCGAGAAAATCGCGATAAATCCAATCGCTCCGAGGTAATTCGACGTTCCGACAGATTTAAGATTCCTGCGTACCGTAGTGCGACGAAAGTCTAAAATCCTCCAATCGACCAAACAACTATTGATCCCCGTTCGCCGTTCCATTGCCTACGTTTTACTCTAATGGTTCGACCGGGGTCGTCGTGCTGGTTTTTGAGAAAATCGCGAAAAACCCAAATCCCTCCGAGGAAATTCGAAGTTCCGACAGATTTAAGATTCCTGCGTACCATAGTGCGACGAAAGTCTAAAATCCTCCAATCGACCAAACAACTATTGATCCCCGTTCGCCGTTCCATTGCCTACGTTTTACTCTAATGGTTCGACCGCGGTCGTCGTGCATGTTTTCGAGAAAATCGCGATAAACCCAATCGCTCCGAGGTAATTCGAAGATCCGACAGATTTATGATTCCTGCGTACCGTAGTGCGACGATAGTCTAAAATCGTCCAATCGACCAAACAACAATTGATTCCTGTTCTCCGTTCCATTCCCTACGTTTTACTCTAATGGTTCGACCGCGGTCGTCGTGCATGTTTTCGAGAAAATCGCGAAAAACCCAAATCGCTCCGAGGTAATTCGAAGTTCGACGTAGTGCGACGAAAGTCTCAAATCGTCCAATCGACCAAACAACCATTGATTCCTGTTGGCCGTTCCATTGCCTACGGTTTACTCTAATGGATCGATCGCGGTCGTCGTGCTGGTTTTTGAGAAAATCGCGAAAAACCCCAATCGCTCCGAGGTAATTCGATGTTCCGATACATTTAAGATACCTGCGTACCGTAGTGCGACGAAAGTCTAAAATCGTCCAATCGACCAAACAACAATTGATTCCTGTCCGCCGTTCCATTCCCTACGTTTTACTCTAATGGTTCGACCGCGGTCGTCGTGCATGTTTTCGAGAAAATCGCGAAAAACCCAAATCGCTCCGAGGTTATTCGAAGTTCCGATAGATTTAAGATTCCTTCGTATCGTAGTGCGACGAAAGTCTAAAATCGTGCAATCGACCAAACAACAATTGAGCCCTTTTCTCCGTTCCATTCCCTACGTTTTACTCTAATGGTTCGACCGCGGTCGTCGTGCATGTTTTCGAGAAAATCGCGAAAAACCCAAATCGCTCCGAGGTAATTCGAAGTTCCGATAGATTTAAGATTCCTTCGTATCGTAGTGCGACGAAAGTCTAAAATCGTCCAATCGACCAAACAACCATTGAGCCCTGTTCGCCGTTCCATTGCCTACGTTTTACTCTAATAGTTCGACCGCGGTCGTCGTGCTTGTTTTTGAGAAAATCGCGAAAAACCCAAATCCCTCCGAGGAAATTCGAAGTTCCGACAGATTTAAGATTCATTTGTACCAGTGCGACGAAAGTCTAAAATCGTGCAATCGACCAAACAACAATTGAGCCCTGTTCTCCGTTCCATTCCCTACGTTTTACTCTAATGGTTCGACCACGGTCGTCGTGCATGTTTTCGAGAAAATCGCGATAAATCCAATCGCTCCGAGGTAATTCGAAGTTCCGACAGATTTAAGATTCCTGCGTACCGTAGTGCGACGAAAGTCTCAAATCGTCCAATCGACCAAACAACCATTGATTCCTGTTGGCCGTTCCATTGCCTACGTTTTACTCTAATAGTTCGACCGCGGTCGTCGTGCTGGTTTTTGAGAAAATCGCGAAAAACCCCAATCGCTCCGAGGTAATTCGAAGTTCCGATAGATTTAAGATTCCTTCGTATCGTAGTGCGACGAAAGTCTAAAATCGTCCAATCGACCAAACAACCATTGAGCCCTGTTCTCCGTTCCATTGCCTACGTTTTACGCTAATGGTTCGACCACGGTCGTCCTGCAGGTTTTCGAGAAAATCGCGATAAATCCAATCGCTCCGAGGTAATTCGAAGTTCCGACAGATTTAAGATTGCTTCGTACCGTAGTGCGACGATAGTCTAAAATCGTCCAATCGACCAAATAACCAATGATCCCTGTTTCCGGTTCCATTGGCTACGTTTTAGTCTAATGGTTCGACCGCGGTCGTCGTGCTGGTTTTCGAGAAAATCGCGAAAAACCCAAATCGCTCCGCGGAAATTCGAAGTTCCGACAGATATAAGATTCCTTTGTACCAGTGCGACGAAAGTCTAAAATCGTCCAATCGACCAAAAACAATTGAGCCCTGTTCTCCGTTCCATTCCCTACGTTTTACTCTAATGGTTCGACCGCGGTCGTCGTGCATGTTTTGCGAGAAATTCGCGATAAATCTAATCGCACCGTGGTAATTCGAAGATGCCACAGATTTAAGATTCCTGCGTACCGAAGTGCGACGAAAGTCTCAAATCGTCCAATCGACCAAACAACGATTGATTCCTGTTCGCCGTTCCATTGCCTACGTTTTACTCTAATGGTTCGACCGCGGTCGTCGTGCTGGTTTTTGAGAAAATCGCGAAAAAACCAAATCGCTCCGAGGAAATTCGAAGTTCCGACAGATTTAAGATTCCTTTGTACCAGTGCGACGAAAGTCTAAAATCGTCCAATCGACCAAACAACAATTGATCCCCGTTCGCCGTTCCATTGTCTACGTTTTACTCTAATGGTTCGCCAGCGGTCGTCGTGCTGGTTTTCGAGAAAATCGCGATAAATCCAATCGTTCCGAGGTAATTCGAAGTTCCGACAGATTTAAGATTCCTTCGTTCCGCAGTGCGACGAAAGTCTAAAATCGTCCAATCGACCAAACAACAATTGATCCCTGTTTTCCGTTCCATTCCCTACGTTTTACTCTAATGGTTCGACCGCGGTCGTCGTGCTTGTTTTCGAGAAAATCGCGATAAATCCAATCGCTCCGAGGTAATTCGACGTTCCGACAGATTTAAGATTCCTGCGTACCGTAGTGCGACGAAAGTCTAAAATCCTCCAATCGACCAAACAACTATTGATCCCCGTTCGCCGTTCCATTGCCTACGTTTTACTCTAATGGTTCGACCGGGGTCGTCGTGCTGGTTTTTGAGAAAATCGCGAAAAACCCAAATCCCTCCGAGGAAATTCGAAGTTCCGACAGATTTAAGATTCCTGCGTACCATAGTGCGACGAAAGTCTAAAATCCTCCAATCGACCAAACAACTATTGATCCCCGTTCGCCGTTCCATTGCCTACGTTTTACGCTAATGGTTCGACCGCGGTCGTCGTGCATGTTTTCGAGAAAATCGCGATAAACCCAATCGCTTCGAGGTAATTCGAAGATCCGACAGATTTATGATTCCTGCGTACCGTAGTGCGACGATAGTCTAAAATCGTCCAATCGACCAAACAACAATTGATTCCTGTTCGCCGTTCCATTGCCTACGTTTTACTCTAATAGTTCGACCGCGGTCGTCGTGCTGGTTTTTGAGAAAATCGCGAAAAACCCAAATCCCTCCGAGGAAATTCGAAGTTCCGACAGATTTAAGATTCATTTGTACCAGTGCGACGAAAGTCTAAAATCGTGCAATCGACCAAACAACAATTGAGCCCTGTTCTCCGTTCCATTCCCTACGTTTTACTCTAATGGTTCGACCACGGTCGTCATGCATGTTTTCGAGAAAATCGTGAAAAACCCAATTCGCTCCGAGGTAATTCGAAGTTTCGATAGATTTAAGATTCCTTCGTATCGTAGTGCGACGAAAGTCTAAAATCGTGCAATCGACCAAACAACAATTGAGCCCTGTTCTCCGTTCCATTCCCTACGTTTTACTCTAATGGTTCGACCGCGGTCGTCGTGCATGTTTTCGAGAAAATCGCGAAAAACCCAAATCGCTCCGAGGTAATTCGAAGTTCCGATAGATTTAAGATTCCTGCGTACCGTAGTGCGACGAAAGTCTCAAATCGTCCAATCGACCAAACAACCATTGATTCCTGTTGGCCGTTCCATTGCCTACGGTTTACTCTAATGGATCGATCGCGGTCGTCGTGCTGGTTTTTGAGAAAATCGCGAAAAACCCCAATCGCTCCGAGGTAATTCGATGTTCCGATACATTTAAGATACCTGCGTACCGTAGTGCGACGAAAGTCTAAAATCGTCCAATCGACCAAACAACAATTGATTCCTGTCCGCCGTTCCATTCCCTACGTTTTACTCTAATGGTTCGACCGCGGTCGTCGTGCATGTTTTCGAGAAAATCGCGAAAAACCCAAATCGCTCCGAGGTAATTCGAAGTTCCGATAGATTTAAGATTCCTTCGTATCGTAGTGCGACGAAAGTCTAAAATCGTCCAATCGACCAAACAACCATTGAGCCCTGTTCGCCGTTCCATTGCCTACGTTTTACTCTAATAGTTCGACCGCGGTCGTCGTGCTTGTTTTTGAGAAAATCGCGAAAAACCCAAATCCCTCCGAGGAAATTCGAAGTTCCGACAGATTTAAGATTCATTTGTACCAGTGCGACGAAAGTCTAAAATCGTGCAATCGACCAAACAACAATTGAGCCCTGTTCTCCGTTCCATTCCCTACGTTTTACTCTAATGGTTCGACCACGGTCGTCGTGCATGTTTTCGAGAAAATCGCGATAAATCCAATCGCTCCGAGGTAATTCGAAGTTCCGACAGATTTAAGATTCCTGCGTACCGTAGTGCGACGAAAGTCTCAAATCGTCCAATCGACCAAACAACCATTGATTCCTGTTGGCCGTTCCATTGCCTACGTTTTACTCTAATAGTTCGACCGCGGTCGTCGTGCTGGTTTTTGAGAAAATCGCGAAAAACCCAAATCGCTCCGAAGAAATTCGAAGTTCCGACAGATTTAAGATTCATTTGTACCAGTGCGACGAAAGTCTAAAATCGTGCAATCGACCAAACAACAATTGAGCCCTGTTCTCCGTTCCATTCCCTACGTTTTACTCTAATGGTTCGACCGCGGTCGTCGTGCATGTTTTCGAGAAAATCGCGAAAAACCCAAATCGCTCCGAGGTAATTCGAAGTTCCGATAGATTTAAGATTCCTTCGTATCGTAGTGCGACGAAAGTCTAAAATCGTGCAATCGACCAAACAACCATTGAGCCCTGTTCTCCGTTCCATTGCCTACGTTTTAGTCTAATGGTTCGACCGCGGTCGTCGTGCTGGTTTTCGAGAAAATCGCGAAAAACCCAAATCGCTCCGCGGAAATTCGAAGTTCCGACAGATTTAAGATTCCTTTGTACCAGTGCGACGAAAGTCTAAAATCGTCCAATCGACCAAAAACAATTGAGCCCTGTTCTCCGTTCCATTCCCTACGTTTTACTCTAATGGTTCGACCGCGGTCGTCGTGCATGTTTTGCGAGAAATTCGCGATAAATCTAATCGCACCGTGGTAATTCGAAGATGCCACAGATTTAAGATTCCTGCGTACCGAAGTGCGACGAAAGTCTCAAATCGTCCAATCGACCAAACAACAATTGATTCCTGTTCGCCGTTCCATTGCCTACGTTTTACTCTAATGGTTCGACCGCGGTCGTCGTGCTGGTTTTTGAGAAAATCGCGAAAAAACCAAATCGCTCCGAGGAAATTCGAAGTTCCGACAGATTTAAGATTCCTTTGTACCAGTGCGACGAAAGTCTAAAATCGTCCAATCGACCAAACAACAATTGATCCCCGTTCGCCGTTCCATTGTCTACGTTTTACTCTAATGGTTCGCCAGCGGTCGTCGTGCTGGTTTTCGAGAAAATCGCGATAAATCCAATCGTTCCGAGGTAATTCGAAGTTCCGACAGATTTAAGATACCTTCGTTCCGCAGTGCGACGAAAGTCTAAAATCGTCCAGTCGACCAAACAACAATTGATCCCTGTTTTCCGTTCCATTCCCTACGTTTTACTCTAATGGTTCGACCGCGGTCGTCGTGCTTGTTTTCGAGAAAATCGCGATAAATCCAATCGCTCCGAGGTAATTCGACGTTCCGACAGATTTAAGATTCCTGCGTACCGTAGTGCGACGAAAGTCTAAAATCCTCCAATCGACCAAACAACTATTGATCCCCGTTCGCCGTTCCATTGCCTACGTTTTACTCTAATGGTTCGACCGCGGTCGTCGTGCATGTTTTCGAGAAAATCGCGATAAACCCAATCGCTCCGAGGTAATTCGAAGATCCGACAGATTTATGATTCCTGCGTACCGTAGTGCGACGATAGTCTAAAATCGTCCAATCGACCAAACAACAATTGATTCCTGTTCGCCGTTCCATTGCCTCCGTTTTACTCTAATAGTTCGACCGCGGTCGTCGTGCTGGTTTTTGAGAAAATCGCGAAAAACCCAAATCCCTCCGAGGAAATTCGAAGTTCCGACAGATTTAAGATTCATTTGTACCAGTGCGACGAAAGTCTAAAATCGTGCAATCGACCAAACAACAATTGAGCCCTGTTCTCCGTTCCATTCCCTACGTTTTACTCTAATGGTTCGACCACGGTCGTCATGCATGTTTTCGAGAAAATCGTGAAAAACCCAATTCGCTCCGAGGTAATTCGAAGTTTCGATAGATTTAAGATTCCTTCGTATCGTAGTGCGACGAAAGTCTAAAATCGTGCAATCGACCAAACAACAATTGAGCCCTGTTCTCCGTTCCATTCCCTACGTTTTACTCTAATGGTTCGACCGCGGTCGTCGTGCATGTTTTCGAGAAAATCGCGAAAAACCCAAATCGCTCCGAGGTAATTCGAAGTTCCGATAGATTTAAGATTCCTGCGTACCGTAGTGCGACGAAAGTCTCAAATCGTCCAATCGACCAAACAACCATTGATTCCTGTTGGCCGTTCCATTGCCTACGGTTTACTCTAATGGATCGATCGCGGTCGTCGTGCTGGTTTTTGAGAAAATCGCGAAAAACCCCAATCGCTCCGAGGTAATTCGATGTTCCGATACATTTAAGATACCTGCGTACCGTAGTGCGACGAAAGTCTAAAATCGTCCAATCGACCAAACAACAATTGATTCCTGTCCGCCGTTCCATTCCCTACGTTTTACTCTAATGGTTCGACCGCGGTCGTCGTGCATGTTTTCGAGAAAATCGCGAAAAACCCAAATCGCTCCGAGGTTATTCGAAGTTCCGATAGATTTAAGATTCCTTCGTATCGTAGTGCGACGAAAGTCTAAAATCGTGCAATCGACCAAACAACAATTGAGCCCTTTTCTCCGTTCCATTCCCTACGTTTTACTCTAATGGTTCGACCGCGGTCGTCGTGCATGTTTTCGAGAAAATCGCGAAAAACCCAAATCGCTCCGAGGTAATTCGAAGTTCCGATAGATTTAAGATTCCTTCGTATCGTAGTGCGACGAAAGTCTAAAATCGTCCAATCGACCAAACAACCATTGAGCCCTGTTCGCCGTTCCATTGCCTACGTTTTACTCTAATAGTTCGACCGCGGTCGTCGTGCTTGTTTTTGAGAAAATCGCGAAAAACCCAAATCCCTCCGAGGAAATTCGAAGTTCCGACAGATTTAAGATTCATTTGTACCAGTGCGACGAAAGTCTAAAATCGTGCAATCGACCAAACAACAATTGAGCCCTGTTCTCCGTTCCATTCCCTACGTTTTACTCTAATGGTTCGACCACGGTCGTCGTGCATGTTTTCGAGAAAATCGCGATAAATCCAATCGCTCCGAGGTAATTCGAAGTTCCGACAGATTTAAGATTCCTGCGTACCGTAGTGCGACGAAAGTCTCAAATCGTCCAATCGACCAAACAACCATTGATTCCTGTTGGCCGTTCCATTGCCTACGTTTTACTCTAATAGTTCGACCGCGGTCGTCGTGCTGGTTTTTGAGAAAATCGCGAAAAACCCCAATCGCTCCGAGGTAATTCGAAGTTCCGATAGATTTAAGATTCCTTCGTATCGTAGTGCGACGAAAGTCTAAAATCGTCCAATCGACCAAACAACCATTGAGCCCTGTTCTCCGTTCCATTGCCTACGTTTTACGCTAATGGTTCGACCACGGTCGTCCTGCAGGTTTTCGAGAAAATCGCGATAAATCCAATCGCTCCGAGGTAATTCGAAGTTCCGACAGATTTAAGATTGCTTCGTACCGTAGTGCGACGATAGTCTAAAATCGTCCAATCGACCAAATAACCAATGATCCCTGTTTCCGGTTCCATTGGCTACGTTTTAGTCTAATGGTTCGACCGCGGTCGTCGTGCTGGTTTTCGAGAAAATCGCGAAAAACCCAAATCGCTCCGCGGAAATTCGAAGTTCCGACAGATTTAAGATTCCTTTGTACCAGTGCGACGAAAGTCTAAAATCGTGCAATCGACCAAACAACAATTGAGCCCTGTTCTCCGTTCCATTCCCTACGTTTTACTCTAATGGTTCGACCACGGTCGTCATGCATGTTTTCGAGAAAATCGTGAAAAACCCAATTCGCTCCGAGGTAATTCGAAGTTTCGATAGATTTAAGATTCCTTCGTATCGTAGTGCGACGAAAGTCTAAAATCGTGCAATCGACCAAACAACAATTGAGCCCTGTTCTCCGTTCCATTCCCTACGTTTTACTCTAATGGTTCGACCGCGGTCGTCGTGCATGTTTTCGAGAAAATCGCGAAAAACCCAAATCGCTCCGAGGTAATTCGAAGTTCCGATAGATTTAAGATTCCTGCGTACCGTAGTGCGACGAAAGTCTCAAATCGTCCAATCGACCAAACAACCATTGATTCCTGTTGGCCGTTCCATTGCCTACGGTTTACTCTAATGGATCGATCGCGGTCGTCGTGCTGGTTTTTGAGAAAATCGCGAAAAACCCCAATCGCTCCGAGGTAATTCGATGTTCCGATACATTTAAGATACCTGCGTACCGTAGTGCGACGAAAGTCTAAAATCGTCCAATCGACCAAACAACAATTGATTCCTGTCCGCCGTTCCATTCCCTACGTTTTACTCTAATGGTTCGACCGCGGTCGTCGTGCATGTTTTCGAGAAAATCGCGAAAAACCCAAATCGCTCCGAGGTAATTCGAAGTTCCGATAGATTTAAGATTCCTTCGTATCGTAGTGCGACGAAAGTCTAAAATCGTCCAATCGACCAAACAACCATTGAGCCCTGTTCGCCGTTCCATTGCCTACGTTTTACTCTAATAGTTCGACCGCGGTCGTCGTGCTTGTTTTTGAGAAAATCGCGAAAAACCCAAATCCCTCCGAGGAAATTCGAAGTTCCGACAGATTTAAGATTCATTTGTACCAGTGCGACGAAAGTCTAAAATCGTGCAATCGACCAAACAACAATTGAGCCCTGTTCTCCGTTCCATTCCCTACGTTTTACTCTAATGGTTCGACCACGGTCGTCGTGCATGTTTTCGAGAAAATCGCGATAAATCCAATCGCTCCGAGGTAATTCGAAGTTCCGACAGATTTAAGATTCCTGCGTACCGTAGTGCGACGAAAGTCTCAAATCGTCCAATCGACCAAACAACCATTGATTCCTGTTGGCCGTTCCATTGCCTACGTTTTACTCTAATAGTTCGACCGCGGTCGTCGTGCTGGTTTTTGAGAAAATCGCGAAAAACCCAAATCGCTCCGAAGAAATTCGAAGTTCCGACAGATTTAAGATTCATTTGTACCAGTGCGACGAAAGTCTAAAATCGTGCAATCGACCAAACAACAATTGAGCCCTGTTCTCCGTTCCATTCCCTACGTTTTACTCTAATGGTTCGACCGCGGTCGTCGTGCATGTTTTCGAGAAAATCGCGAAAAACCCAAATCGCTCCGAGGTAATTCGAAGTTCCGATAGATTTAAGATTCCTTCGTATCGTAGTGCGACGAAAGTCTAAAATCGTGCAATCGACCAAACAACCATTGAGCCCTGTTCTCCGTTCCATTGCCTACGTTTTAGTCTAATGGTTCGACCGCGGTCGTCGTGCTGGTTTTCGAGAAAATCGCGAAAAACCCAAATCGCTCCGCGGAAATTCGAAGTTCCGACAGATTTAAGATTCCTTTGTACCAGTGCGACGAAAGTCTAAAATCGTCCAATCGACCAAAAACAATTGAGCCCTGTTCTCCGTTCCATTCCCTACGTTTTACTCTAATGGTTCGACCGCGGTCGTCGTGCATGTTTTGCGAGAAATTCGCGATAAATCTAATCGCACCGTGGTAATTCGAAGATGCCACAGATTTAAGATTCCTGCGTACCGAAGTGCGACGAAAGTCTCAAATCGTCCAATCGACCAAACAACAATTGATTCCTGTTCGCCGTTCCATTGCCTACGTTTTACTCTAATGGTTCGACCGCGGTCGTCGTGCTGGTTTTTGAGAAAATCGCGAAAAAACCAAATCGCTCCGAGGAAATTCGAAGTTCCGACAGATTTAAGATTCCTTTGTACCAGTGCGACGAAAGTCTAAAATCGTCCAATCGACCAAACAACAATTGATCCCCGTTCGCCGTTCCATTGTCTACGTTTTACTCTAATGGTTCGCCAGCGGTCGTCGTGCTGGTTTTCGAGAAAATCGCGATAAATCCAATCGTTCCGAGGTAATTCGAAGTTCCGACAGATTTAAGATACCTTCGTTCCGCAGTGCGACGAAAGTCTAAAATCGTCCAGTCGACCAAACAACAATTGATCCCTGTTTTCCGTTCCATTCCCTACGTTTTACTCTAATGGTTCGACCGCGGTCGTCGTGCTTGTTTTCGAGAAAATCGCGATAAATCCAATCGCTCCGAGGTAATTCGACGTTCCGACAGATTTAAGATTCCTGCGTACCGTAGTGCGACGAAAGTCTAAAATCCTCCAATCGACCAAACAACTATTGATCCCCGTTCGCCGTTCCATTGCCTACGTTTTACTCTAATGGTTCGACCGCGGTCGTCGTGCATGTTTTCGAGAAAATCGCGATAAACCCAATCGCTCCGAGGTAATTCGAAGATCCGACAGATTTATGATTCCTGCGTACCGTAGTGCGACGATAGTCTAAAATCGTCCAATCGACCAAACAACAATTGATTCCTGTTCGCCGTTCCATTGCCTCCGTTTTACTCTAATAGTTCGACCGCGGTCGTCGTGCTGGTTTTTGAGAAAATCGCGAAAAACCCAAATCCCTCCGAGGAAATTCGAAGTTCCGACAGATTTAAGATTCATTTGTACCAGTGCGACGAAAGTCTAAAATCGTGCAATCGACCAAACAACAATTGAGCCCTGTTCTCCGTTCCATTCCCTACGTTTTACTCTAATGGTTCGACCACGGTCGTCATGCATGTTTTCGAGAAAATCGTGAAAAACCCAATTCGCTCCGAGGTAATTCGAAGTTTCGATAGATTTAAGATTCCTTCGTATCGTAGTGCGACGAAAGTCTAAAATCGTGCAATCGACCAAACAACAATTGAGCCCTGTTCTCCGTTCCATTCCCTACGTTTTACTCTAATGGTTCGACCGCGGTCGTCGTGCATGTTTTCGAGAAAATCGCGAAAAACCCAAATCGCTCCGAGGTAATTCGAAGTTCCGATAGATTTAAGATTCCTGCGTACCGTAGTGCGACGAAAGTCTCAAATCGTCCAATCGACCAAACAACCATTGATTCCTGTTGGCCGTTCCATTGCCTACGGTTTACTCTAATGGATCGATCGCGGTCGTCGTGCTGGTTTTTGAGAAAATCGCGAAAAACCCCAATCGCTCCGAGGTAATTCGATGTTCCGATACATTTAAGATACCTGCGTACCGTAGTGCGACGAAAGTCTAAAATCGTCCAATCGACCAAACAACAATTGATTCCTGTCCGCCGTTCCATTCCCTACGTTTTACTCTAATGGTTCGACCGCGGTCGTCGTGCATGTTTTCGAGAAAATCGCGAAAAACCCAAATCGCTCCGAGGTTATTCGAAGTTCCGATAGATTTAAGATTCCTTCGTATCGTAGTGCGACGAAAGTCTAAAATCGTGCAATCGACCAAACAACAATTGAGCCCTTTTCTCCGTTCCATTCCCTACGTTTTACTCTAATGGTTCGACCGCGGTCGTCGTGCATGTTTTCGAGAAAATCGCGAAAAACCCAAATCGCTCCGAGGTAATTCGAAGTTCCGATAGATTTAAGATTCCTTCGTATCGTAGTGCGACGAAAGTCTAAAATCGTCCAATCGACCAAACAACCATTGAGCCCTGTTCGCCGTTCCATTGCCTACGTTTTACTCTAATAGTTCGACCGCGGTCGTCGTGCTTGTTTTTGAGAAAATCGCGAAAAACCCAAATCCCTCCGAGGAAATTCGAAGTTCCGACAGATTTAAGATTCATTTGTACCAGTGCGACGAAAGTCTAAAATCGTGCAATCGACCAAACAACAATTGAGCCCTGTTCTCCGTTCCATTCCCTACGTTTTACTCTAATGGTTCGACCACGGTCGTCGTGCATGTTTTCGAGAAAATCGCGATAAATCCAATCGCTCCGAGGTAATTCGAAGTTCCGACAGATTTAAGATTCCTGCGTACCGTAGTGCGACGAAAGTCTCAAATCGTCCAATCGACCAAACAACCATTGATTCCTGTTGGCCGTTCCATTGCCTACGTTTTACTCTAATAGTTCGACCGCGGTCGTCGTGCTGGTTTTTGAGAAAATCGCGAAAAACCCCAATCGCTCCGAGGTAATTCGAAGTTCCGATAGATTTAAGATTCCTTCGTATCGTAGTGCGACGAAAGTCTAAAATCGTCCAATCGACCAAACAACCATTGAGCCCTGTTCTCCGTTCCATTGCCTACGTTTTACGCTAATGGTTCGACCACGGTCGTCCTGCAGGTTTTCGAGAAAATCGCGATAAATCCAATCGCTCCGAGGTAATTCGAAGTTCCGACAGATTTAAGATTGCTTCGTACCGTAGTGCGACGATAGTCTAAAATCGTCCAATCGACCAAATAACCAATGATCCCTGTTTCCGGTTCCATTGGCTACGTTTTAGTCTAATGGTTCGACCGCGGTCGTCGTGCTGGTTTTCGAGAAAATCGCGAAAAACCCAAATCGCTCCGCGGAAATTCGAAGTTCCGACAGATTTAAGATTCCTTTGTACCAGTGCGACGAAAGTCTAAAATCGTCCAATCGACCAAAAACAATTGAGCCCTGTTCTCCGTTCCATTCCCTACGTTTTACTCTAATGGTTCGACCGCGGTCGTCGTGCATGTTTTGCGAGAAATTCGCGATAAATCCAATCGCACCGTGGTAATTCGAAGATGCCACAGATTTAAGATTCCTGCGTACCGAAGTGCGACGAAAGTCTCAAATCGTCCAATCGACCAAACAACAATTGATTCCTGTTCGCCGTTCCATTGCCTACGTTTTACTCTAATGGTTCGACCGCGGTCGTCGTTCTGGTTTTTGAGAAAATCGCGAAAAAACCAAATCGCTCCGAGGAAATTCGAAGTTCCGACAGATTTAAGATTCCTTTGTACCAGTGCGACGAAAGTCTAAAATCGTCCAATCGACCAAACAACAATTGATCCCCGTTCGCCGTTCCATTGTCTACGTTTTACTCTAATGGTTCGCCAGCGGTCGTCGTGTTTGTTTCCGAGAAAATCGCGATAAATACAATCGCTCCGAGGTAATTCGACGATCCGACAGGTTTAAGATTCCTACGTACCGTAGTGCGACGAAAGTTTAAACTCGTCGAATCGAACAAACAACCATTGAGCCCTGTTCTCCGTTCCATTGCATACGTTTTACGCTAATGGTTCGACCACGGTCGTCCTGCAGGTTTTCGAGAAAATCGCGATAAATCCAATCGCTCCGAGGTAATTCGAAGTTCCGACAGATTTAAGATTGCTTCGTACCGTAGTGCGACGAAAGTCTAAAATGATCCAATCGACCAAACAACCAATGATCCCTGTTTCCGGTTCCATTGCCTACGTTTTAGTCTAATGGTTCGACCGCGGTCGTCGTGCTGGTTTTCGAGAAAATCGCGATAAATCCAATCGTTCCGAGGTAATTCGAAGTTCCGACAGATTTAAGATTCCTTCGTTCCGCAGTGCGACGAAAGTCTAAAATCGTCCAATCGACCAAACAACAATTGAGCCCTGTTTTCCGTTCCATTCCCTACGTTTTACTCTAATGGTTCGACCGCGGTCATCGTGCTTGTTTTCGAGAAAATCGCGATAAATCCAATCGCTCCGAGGTAATTCGAAGTTCCGACAGATTTAAGATTCCTGCGTACCGTAGTGCGACGAAAGTCTAAAATCCTCCAATCGACCAAACAACTATTGATCCCCGTTCGCCGTTCCATTGCCTACGGTTTACTCTAATGGATCGACCGCGGTCGTCGTGCTGGTTTTCGAGAAAATCGCGAAAAACCCAAATCGCTCCGAGGTAATTCGAAGTTCCGATAGATTTAAGATTCCTTCGTATCGTAGTGCGACGAAAGTCTAAAATCGTCCAATCGACCAAACAACCATTGAGCCCTGTTCTCCGTTCCATTGCCTACGTTTTACGCTAATGGTTCGACCACGGTCGTCCTGCAGGTTTTCGAGAATATCGCGATAAATCCAATCGCTCCGAGGTAATTCGAAGTTCCGACAGATTTAAGATTGCTTCGTACCGTAGTGCGACGAAAGTCTAAAATCGTCCAATCGACCAAACAACCAATGATCCCTGTTCCCGGTTCCATTGCCTACGTTTTAGTCTAATGGTTCGACCGCGGTGGTCGTGCTGGTTTTCGAGAAAATCGCGAAAAACCCAAATCGCTCCGCGGAAATTCGAAGTTCCGACAGATTTAAGATTCCTTTGTACCAGTGCGACGAAAGTCTAAAATCGTCCAATCGACCAAAAACAATTGAGCCCTGTTGTCCGTTCCATTCCCTACGTTGTACTCTAATGGTTCGACCGCGGTCGTCGTGCATGTTTTGCGAGAAATTCGCGATAAATCCAATCGCACCGAGGTAATTCGAAGATCCCACAGATTTAAGATTCCTGCGTACCGTAGTGCGACGAAAGTCTCAAATCGTCCAATCGACCAAACAACAATTGATTCCTGTTCGCCGTTCCATTGCCTACGTTTTACTCTAATGGTTCGACCGCGGTCGTCGTGCTGGTTTTTGAGAAAATCGCGAAAAAACCAAATCGCTCCGAGGAAATTCGAAGTTCCGACAGATTTAAGATTCCTTTGTACGAGTGCGACGAAAGTCTAAAATCGTGCAATCGACCAAACAACAATTGAGCCCTGTTCTCCGTTCCATTCCCTACGTTTTACTCTAATGGTTCGACCACGGTCGTCCTGCAGGTTTTCGAGAAAATCGCGATAAATCCAATCGCTCCGAGGTAATTCGAATTTCCGATAGATTTAAGATACCTTCGTATCGTAGTGCGACGAAAGTCTAAAATCGTCCAATCGACCAAACAACCAATGATCCCTGTTCCCGGTTCCATTGCCTACGTTTTAGTCTAATGGTTCGACCGCGGTCGTCGTGCATGTTTTCGAGAAAATCGCGAAAAACCCAAATCGCTCCGAGGTAATTCGAAGTTCCGACAGATTTAAGATTCCTGCGTACCGTAGTGCGACGAAAGTCTAAAATCCTCCAATCGACCAAACAACAATTGATCCCCGTTCGCCGTTCCATTGCCTACGTTTTACTCTAATGGTTCGACCGCGGTCGTCGTGCATGTTTTCGAGAAAATCGCGAAAAACCCAATCGCACCGAGGTAATTCGAAGATCCCACAGATTTAAGATTTCTGCGTACCGTAGTGCGACGAAAGTCTCAAAGCGTCCAATCGACCAAACAACAATTGATTCCTGTTCGCCGTTCCATTGCCTACGTTTTACTCTAATGGTTCGACCGCGGTCGTCGTGCTGGTTTTTGAGAAAATCGCGAAAAAACCAAATCGCTCCGAGGAAATTCGAAGTTCCGACAGATTTAAGATTCCTTTGTACCAGTGCGACGAAAGTCTAAAATCGTCCAATCGACCAAACAACAATTGATCCCCGTTCGCCGTTCCATTGTCTACGTTTTACTCTAATGGTTCGCCAGCGGTCGTCGTGTTTGTTTCCGAGAAAATCGCGATAAATACAATCGCTCCGAGGTAATTCGACGATCCGACAGGTTTAAGATTCCTACGTACCGTAGTGCGACGAAAGTCTAAAATCGTCGAATCGAACAAACAACATTGATCCCTGTTCGCCGTTCTATTGTCTACGTTTTACTCTAATGGTTCGACCGCGGTCGTCGTGCTTGTTTTCGAGAAAATCGCGATAAATCCAATCGCTCCGAGGTAATTCGAAGTTCCGACAGATTTAAGATTCCTGCGTACCGTAATGCGACGAAAGTCTGAAATCGTCCAATCGACCGAACAACCATTGATTCCTGTTCGCCGTTCCATTGCCTACGTTTTACTCTAATAGATCGACCACGGTCGTCCTGCAGGTTTTCGAGAAAATCGCGATAACTCCAATCGCTCCGAGGTAATTCGAAGTTCTGACAGATTTATGATTCCTGCGTACCGTAGTGCGACGAAAGTCTCAAATCGTCCAATCGACCAAACAACAACAGATACCTGTTCCCCGTTCCATTGCCTACGTTTTACTCTAATGGTTCGACCGCGGTCGTCGTGCATGTTTTCGAGAAAATCGCGAAAAACCCAAATCGCTCCGAGGTAATTCGAAGTTCCGATAGATTTAAGATTCCTTCGTATCGTAGTGCGACGAAAGTCTAAAATCGTCCAATCGACCAAACAACCATTGAGCCCTGTTCTCCGTTCCATTGCATACGTTTTACGCTAATGGTTCGACCACGGTCGTCCTGCAGGTTTTCGAGAAAATCGCGATAAATCCAATCGCTCCGAGGTAATTCGAAGTTCCGACAGATTTAAGATTGCTTCGTACCGTAGTGCGACGAAAGTCTAAAATGATCCAATCGACCAAACAACCAATGATCCCTGTTTCCGGTTCCATTGCCTACGTTTTAGTCTAATGGTTCGACCGCGGTCGTCGTGCTGGTTTTCGAGAAAATCGCGAAAAACCCAAATCGCTCCGCGGAAATTCGAAGTTCCGACAGATTTAAGATTCCTTTGTACCAGTGCGACGAAAGTCTAAAATCGTCCAATCGACCAAAAACAATTGAGCCCTGTTCTCCGTTCCATTCCCTACGTTTTACTCTAATGGTTCGACCGCGGTCGTCGTGCATGTTTTCGAGAAAATCGCGAAAAACCCAAATCGCTCCGAGGTAATTCGAAGTTCCGATAGATTTAAGATTCCTTCGTATCGTAGTGCGACGAAAGTCTAAAATCGTCCAATCGACCAAACAACCATTGAGCCCTGTTCTCCGTTCCATTGCCTACGTTTTACGCTAATGGTTCGACCACGGTCGTCCTGCAGGTTTTCGAGAAAATCGCGATAAATCCAATCGCTCCGAGGTAATTCGATGTTCCGACAGATTTAAGATTGCTTCGTACCGTAGTGCGACGAAAGTCTAAAATCGTCCAATCGACCAAACAACAAATGATCCCTGTTTCCGGTTCCATTGCCTACGTTTTAGTCTAATGGTTCGACCGCGGTCGTCGTGCTGGTTTTCGAGAAAATCGCGAAAAACCCAAATCGCTCCGCGGAAATTCGAAGTTCCGACAGATTTAAGATTCCTTTGTACCAGTGCGACGAAAGTCTAAAATCGTCCAATCGACCAAAAACAATTGAGCCCTGTTCTCCGTTCCATTCCCTACGTTTTACTCTAATGGTTCGACCGCGGTCGTCGTGCATGTTTTGCGAGAAATTCGCGATAAATCTAATCGCACCGTGGTAATTCGAAGATGCCACAGATTTAAGATTCCTGCGTACCGAAGTGCGACGAAAGTCTCAAATCGTCCAATCGACCAAACAACAATTGATTCCTGTTCGCCGTTCCATTGCCTACGTTTTACTCTAATGGTTCGACCGCGGTCGTCGTGCTGGTTTTTGAGAAAATCGCGAAAAAACCAAATCGCTCCGAGGAAATTCGAAGTTCCGACAGATTTAAGATTCCTTTGTACCAGTGCGACGAAAGTCTAAAATCGTCCAATCGACCAAACAACAATTGATCCCCGTTCGCCGTTCCATTGTCTACGTTTTACTCTAATGGTTCGCCAGCGGTCGTCGTGCTGGTTTTCGAGAAAATCGCGATAAATCCAATCGTTCCGAGGTAATTCGAAGTTCCGACAGATTTAAGATTCCTGCGTACCGTAGGGCGACGAAAGTCTAAAATCCTCCAATCGACCAAACAACTATTGATCCCCGTTCGCCGTTCCATTGCCTACGTTTTACTCTAATGGTTCGACCGGGGTCGTCGTGCTGGTTTTCGAGAAAATCGCGATAAATCCAATCGCTCCGAGGTAATTCGACGATCCGACAGGTTTAAGATTCCTACGTACCGTAGTGCGACGAAAGTTTAAACTCGTCGAATCGAACAAACAACCATTGAGCCCTGTTCTCCGTTCCATTGCATACGTTTTACGCTAATGGTTCGACCACGGTCGTCCTGCAGGTTTTCGAGAAAATCGCGATAAATCCAATCGCTCCGAGGTAATTCGAAGTTCCGACAGATTTAAGATTGCTTCGTACCGTAGTGCGACGAAAGTCTAAAATGATCCAATCGACCAAACAACCAATGATCCCTGTTTCCGGTTCCATTGCCTACGTTTTAGTCTAATGGTTCGACCGCGGTCGTCGTGCTGGTTTTCGAGAAAATCGCGATAAATCCAATCGTTCCGAGGTAATTCGAAGTTCCGACAGATTTAAGATTCCTTCGTTCCGCAGTGCGACGAAAGTCTAAAATCGTCCAATCGACCAAACAACAATTGAGCCCTGTTTTCCGTTCCATTCCCTACGTTTTACTCTAATGGTTCGACCGCGGTCATCGTGCTTGTTTTCGAGAAAATCGCGATAAATCCAATCGCTCCGAGGTAATTCGAAGTTCCGACAGATTTAAGATTCCTGCGTACCGTAGTGCGACGAAAGTCTAAAATCCTCCAATCGACCAAACAACCATTGAGCCCTGTTCTCCGTTCCATTGCCTACGTTTTACGCTAATGGTTCGACCACGGTCGTCCTGCAGGTTTTCGAGAATATCGCGATAAATCCAATCGCTCCGAGGTAATTCGAAGTTCCGACAGATTTAAGATTGCTTCGTACCGTAGTGCGACGAAAGTCTAAAATCGTCCAATCGACCAAACAACCAATGATCCCTGTTCCCGGTTCCATTGCCTACGTTTTAGTCTAATGGTTCGACCGCGGTGGTCGTGCTGGTTTTCGAGAAAATCGCGAAAAACCCAAATCGCTCCGCGGAAATTCGAAGTTCCGACAGATTTAAGATTCCTTTGTACCAGTGCGACGAAAGTCTAAAATCGTCCAATCGACCAAAAACAATTGAGCCCTGTTGTCCGTTCCATTCCCTACGTTGTACTCTAATGGTTCGACCGCGGTCGTCGTGCATGTTTTGCGAGAAATTCGCGATAAATCCAATCGCACCGAGGTAATTCGAAGATCCCACAGATTTAAGATTCCTGCGTACCGTAGTGCGACGAAAGTCTCAAATCGTCCAATCGACCAAACAACAATTGATTCCTGTTCGCCGTTCCATTGCCTACGTTTTACTCTAATGGTTCGACCGCGGTCGTCGTGCTGGTTTTTGAGAAAATCGCGAAAAAACCAAATCGCTCCGAGGAAATTCGAAGTTCCGACAGATTTAAGATTCCTTTGTACGAGTGCGACGAAAGTCTAAAATCGTGCAATCGACCAAACAACAATTGAGCCCTGTTCTCCGTTCCATTCCCTACGTTTTACTCTAATGGTTCGACCACGGTCGTCCTGCAGGTTTTCGAGAAAATCGCGATAAATCCAATCGCTCCGAGGTAATTCGAATTTCCGATAGATTTAAGATACCTTCGTATCGTAGTGCGACGAAAGTCTAAAATCGTCCAATCGACCAAACAACCAATGATCCCTGTTCCCGGTTCCATTGCCTACGTTTTAGTCTAATGGTTCGACCGCGGTCGTCGTGCATGTTTTCGAGAAAATCGCGAAAAACCCAAATCGCTCCGAGGTAATTCGAAGTTCCGACAGATTTAAGATTCCTGCGTACCGTAGTGCGACGAAAGTCTAAAATCCTCCAATCGACCAAACAACAATTGATCCCCGTTCGCCGTTCCATTGCCTACGTTTTACTCTAATGGTTCGACCGCGGTCGTCGTGCATGTTTTCGAGAAAATCGCGAAAAACCCAATCGCACCGAGGTAATTCGAAGATCCCACAGATTTAAGATTTCTGCGTACCGTAGTGCGACGAAAGTCTCAAAGCGTCCAATCGACCAAACAACAATTGATTCCTGTTCGCCGTTCCATTGCCTACGTTTTACTCTAATGGTTCGACCGCGGTCGTCGTGCTGGTTTTTGAGAAAATCGCGAAAAAACCAAATCGCTCCGAGGAAATTCGAAGTTCCGACAGATTTAAGATTCCTTTGTACCAGTGCGACGAAAGTCTAAAATCGTCCAATCGACCAAACAACAATTGATCCCCGTTCGCCGTTCCATTGTCTACGTTTTACTCTAATGGTTCGCCAGCGGTCGTCGTGTTTGTTTCCGAGAAAATCGCGATAAATACAATCGCTCCGAGGTAATTCGACGATCCGACAGGTTTAAGATTCCTACGTACCGTAGTGCGACGAAAGTCTAAAATCGTCGAATCGAACAAACAACATTGATCCCTGTTCGCCGTTCTATTGTCTACGTTTTACTCTAATGGTTCGACCGCGGTCGTCGTGCTTGTTTTCGAGAAAATCGCGATAAATCCAATCGCTCCGAGGTAATTCGAAGTTCCGACAGATTTAAGATTCCTGCGTACCGTAATGCGACGAAAGTCTCAAATTGTCCAATCGACCGAACAACCATTGATTCCTGTTCGCCGTTCCATTGCCTACGTTTTACTCTAATGGATCGACCACGGTCGTCCTGCAGGTTTTCGAGAAAATCGCGATAACTCCAATCGCTCCGAGGTAATTCGAAGTTCTGACAGATTTATGATTCCTGCGTACCGTAGTGCGACGAAAGTCTCAAATCGTCCAATCGACCAAACAACAACAGATACCTGTTCCCCGTTCCATTGCCTACGTTTTACTCTAATGGTTCGACCGCGGTCGTCGTGCATATTTTCGAGAAAATCGCGAAAAACCCAAATCGCTCCGAGGTAATTCGAAGTTCCGATAGATTTAAGATTCCTTCGTATCGTAGTGCGACGAAAGTCTAAAATCGTCCAATCGACCAAACAACCATTGAGCCCTGTTCTCCGTTCCATTGCATACGTTTTACGCTAATGGTTCGACCACGGTCGTCCTGCAGGTTTTCGAGAAAATCGCGATAAATCCAATCGCTCCGAGGTAATTCGAAGTTCCGACAGATTTAAGATTGCTTCGTACCGTAGTGCGACGAAAGTCTAAAATGATCCAATCGACCAAACAACCAATGATCCCTGTTTCCGGTTCCATTGCCTACGTTTTAGTCTAATGGTTCGACCGCGGTCGTCGTGCTGGTTTTCGAGAAAATCGCGAAAAACCCAAATCGCTCCGCGGAAATTCGAAGTTCCGACAGATTTAAGATTCCTTTGTACCAGTGCGACGAAAGTCTAAAATCGTCCAATCGACCAAAAACAATTGAGCCCTGTTCTCCGTTCCATTCCCTACGTTTTACTCTAATGGTTCGACCGCGGTCGTCGTGCATGTTTTCGAGAAAATCGCGAAAAACCCAAATCGCTCCGAGGTAATTCGAAGTTCCGATAGATTTAAGATTCCTTCGTATCGTAGTGCGACGAAAGTCTAAAATCGTCCAATCGACCAAACAACCATTGAGCCCTGTTCTCCGTTCCATTGCCTACGTTTTACGCTAATGGTTCGACCACGGTCGTCCTGCAGGTTTTCGAGAAAATCGCGATAAATCCAATCGCTCCGAGGTAATTCGATGTTCCGACAGATTTAAGATTGCTTCGTACCGTAGTGCGACGAAAGTCTAAAATCGTCCAATCGACCAAACAACAAATGATCCCTGTTTCCGGTTCCATTGCCTACGTTTTAGTCTAATGGTTCGACCGCGGTCGTCGTGCTGGTTTTCGAGAAAATCGCGAAAAACCCAAATCGCTCCGCGGAAATTCGAAGTTCCGACAGATTTAAGATTCCTTTGTACCAGTGCGACGAAAGTCTAAAATCGTCCAATCGACCAAAAACAATTGAGCCCTGTTCTCCGTTCCATTCCCTACGTTTTACTCTAATGGTTCGACCGCGGTCGTCGTGCATGTTTTGCGAGAAATTCGCGATAAATCCAATCGCACCGTGGTAATTCGAAGATGCCACAGATTTAAGATTCCTGCGTACCGAAGTGCGACGAAAGTCTCAAATCGTCCAATCGACCAAACAACAATTGATTCCTGTTCGCCGTTCCATTGCCTACGTTTTACTCTAATGGTTCGACCGCGGTCGTCGTGCTGGTTTTTGAGAAAATCGCGAAAAAACCAAATCGCTCCGAGGAAATTCGAAGTTCCGACAGATTTAAGATTCCTTTGTACCAGTGCGACGAAAGTCTAAAATCGTCCAATCGACCAAACAACAATTGATCCCCGTTCGCCGTTCCATTGTCTACGTTTTACTCTAATGGTTCGCCAGCGGTCGTCGTGTTTGTTTCCGAGAAAATCGCGATAAATACAATCGCTCCGAGGTAATTCGACGATCCGACAGATTTAAGATTCCTTCGTACCGTAGTGCGACGAAACTCTAAAATCATCCAATCGACCAAACAACAAATGATCCCTGTTCCCGGTTCCATTGCCTACGTTTTAGTCTAATGGTTCGACCGCGGTCGTCGTGCTGGTTTTCGAGAAAATCGCGATAAATCCAATCGTTCCGAGGTAATTCGAAGTTCCGACAGATTTAAGATTCCTTCGTTCCGCAGTGCGACGAAAGTCTAAAATCGTCCAATCGAACAAACAACAATTGAGCCCTGTTTTCCGTTCCATTCCCTACGTTTTACTCTAATGGTTCGACCGCGGTCGTCGTGCTTGTTTTCGAGAAAATCGCGATAAATCCAATCGCTCCGAGGTAATTCGAAGTTCCGACAGATTTAAGATTCCTGCGTACCGTAGGGCGACGAAAGTCTAAAATCCTCCAATCGACCAAACAACTATTGATCCCCGTTCGCCGTTCCATTGCCTACGTTTTACTCTAATGGTTCGACCGGGGTCGTCGTGCTGGTTTTCGAGAAAATCGCGATAAATCCAATCGCTCCGAGGTAATTCGAAGTTCTGACAGATTTATGATTCCTGCGTACCGTAGTGCGACGAAAGTCTCAAATCGTCCAATCGACCAAACAACCATTGATTCCTGTTGGCCGTTCCATTGCCTACGGTTTACTCTAATGGATCGACCGCGGTCGTCGTGCTGGTTTTTGAGAAAATCGCGAAAAACCCCAATCGCTCCGAGGTAATTCGATGTTCCGATAGATTTAAGATTCTTTTGTACCAGTGCGACGAAAGTCTAAAATCGTCCAATCGACCAAACAACAATTGAGCCCTGTTCTGCGTTCCATTCCCTACGTTTTACTCTAATGGTTCGACCGCGGTCGTCGTGCATGTTTTCGAGAAAATCGCGATAAATCCAATCGCTCCGAGGTAATTCGAAGTTCCGACAGATTTATGATTCCTGCGTACCGTAGTGCGACGATAGTCTAAAATCGTCCAATCGACCAAACAACAATTGATTCCTGTTCGCCGTTCCATTGCCTACGTTTTACTCTAATAGTTCGACCGCGGTCGTCGTGCTGGTTTTTGAGAAAATCGCGAAAAACCCAAATCCCCCCGAGGAAATTCGAAGTTCCGACAGATTTAAGATTCATTTGTACCAGTGCGACGAAAGTCTAAAATCGTGCAATCGACCAAACAACAATTGAGCCCTGTTCTCCGTTCCATTCCCTACGTTTTACTCTAATGGTTCGACCGCGGTCGTCGTGCATGTTTTCGAGAAATTCGCGATAAATCCAATCGCTCCGAGGTAATTCGAAGTTCTGACAGATTTAAGATTCCTGCGTACCGTAGTGCGACGAAAGTCTCAAATCGTCCAATCGACCAAACAACAATTGATTCCTGTTCGCCGTTCCATTGCCTACGTTTTACTCTAATGGTTCGACCGCGGTCGTCGTGCTGGTTTTTGAGAAAATCGCGAAAAAACCAAATCGCTCCGAGGAAATTCGAAGTTCCGACAGATTTAAGATTCCTTTGTACCAGTGCGACGAAAGTCTAAAATCGTCCAATCGACCAAACAACAATTGATCCCCGTTCGCCGTTCCATTGTCTACGTTTTACTCTAATGGTTCGCCAGCGGTCGTCGTGTTTGTTTCCGAGAAAATCGCGATAAATACAATCGCTCCGAGGTAATTCGACGATCCGACAGGTTTAAGATTCCTACGTACCGTAGTGCGACGAAAGTCTAAAATCGTCGAATCGACCAAACAACAATTGATTCCTGTTCTCCGTTCCATTCCCTACGTTTTACTCTAATGGTTCGACCGCGGTCGTCGTGCATGTTTTCGAGAAATTCGCGATAAATCCAATCGCTCCGAGGTAATTCGAAGTTCTGACAGATTTAAGATTCCTGCGTACCGTAGTGCGACGAAAGTCTCAAATCGTCCAATCGACCAAACAACAATTGATTCCTGTTCGCCGTTCCATTGCCTACGTTTTACTCTAATGGTTCGACCGCGGTCGTCGTGCTGGTTTTTGAGAAAATCGCGATAAATCGAATCGCTCCGAGGTAATTCGAAGTTCCGACAGATTTAAGATTCCTTCGTTCCGTAGTGCGACGAATGTCTAAAATCGTCCAATCGACCAAACAACAACAGATACCTGTTCCCCGTTCCATTGCCTACGTTTTACTCTAATGGTTCGACTGCGTTCGTCGTGCTGGAAGTCGAGAAAATCGCGAAAAACACCAATCGTTCCGAGGTTCTTCGAAGTTCCGACAGATTTAAGATTCCTTTCTACCAGTGCGACGAAAGTCTAAAATCGTCCAATCGACCAAACAACAATTGAGCCCTGTTTTCCGTTCCATTCCCTACGTTTTACTCTAATGGTTCGACCGCGGTCGTCGTGCTGGTTTTCGAGAAAATCGCGAAAAACCCAAATCGCTCCGCGGAAATTCGAAGTTCCGACAGATTTAAGATTCCTTTGTACCAGTGCGACGAAAGTCTAAAATCGTCCAATCGACCAAACAACAATTGATCCCCGTTCGCCGTTCCATTGCCTACGTTTTACTCTAATGGTTCGACCACGGTCGTCGTGCTGGTTTTCGAGAAAATCGCGATAAATCGAATCGCTCCGAGGTAATTCGAAGTTCCGACAGATTTAAGATTCCTTCGTTCCGTAGTGCGACGAATGTCTAAAATCGTCCAATCGACCAAACAACAACAGATACCTGTTCCCCGTTCCATTGCCTACGTTTTACTCTAATGGTTCGACTGCGTTCGTCGTGCTGGAAGTCGAGAAAATCGCGAAAAACACCAATCGTTCCGAGGTTCTTCGAAGTTCCGACAGATTTAAGATTCCTTTCTACCAGTGCGACGAAAGTCTAAAATCGTCCAATCGACCAAACAACAATTGAGCCCTGTTTTCCGTTCCATTCCCTACGTTTTACTCTAATGGTTCGACCGCGGTCGTCGTGCTGGTTTTCGAGAAAATCGCGAAAAACCCAAATCGCTCCGCGGAAATTCGAAGTTCCGACAGATTTAAGATTCCTTTGTACCAGTGCGACGAAAGTCTAAAATCGTGCAATCGACCAAACAACAATTGATCCCCGTTCGCCGTTCCATTGCCTACGTTTTACTCTAATGGTTCGACCACGGTCGTCGTGCTGGTTTTCGAGAAAATCGCGATAAATCGAATCGCTCCGAGGTAATTCGAAGTTCCGACAGATTTAAGATTCCTTCGTTCCGTAGTGTGACGAATGTCTAAAATCGTCCAATCGACCAAACAACAACAGATACCTGTTCCCCGTTCCATTGCCTACGTTTTACTCTAATGGTTCGACCGCGGTCGTCGTGCTGGTTTTTGAGAAAATCGCGAAAAACCCATATCGCTCCGAGGAAATTCGAAGTTCCGACAGATTTAAGATTCATTTGTACCAGTGCGACGAAAGTCTAAAATCGTCCAATCGACCAAACAACAATTGAGCCCTGTTCTCCGTTCCATTCCCTACGTTTTACTCTAATGGTTCGACCGCGGTCGTCGTGCACGTTTTGCGAGAAATTCGCGATAAATCCAATCGCACCGAGGTAATTCGAAGATCCCACAGATTTAAGATTCCTGCGTACCGTAGTGCGACGAAAGTCTCAAATCGTCCAATCGACCAAACAACAATTGATTCCTGTTCGCCGTTCCATTGCCTACGTTTTACTCTAATAGTTCGACCGCGGTCGTCGTGCTGGTTTTTGAGAAAATCTCGAAAAACCCAAATCCCTCCGAGGAAATTCGAAGTTCCGACAGATTTAAGATTCCTTTGTACCAGTGCGACGAAAGTCTAAAATCGTCCAATCGACCACACAACAATTGAGCCCTGTTCTCCGTTCCATTCCCTACGTTTTACTCTAATGGTTCGACCGCGGTCGTCGTGCATGTTTTGCGAGAAATTCGCGATAAATCCAATCGCTCCGAGGTAATTCGAAGTTCTGACAGATTTAAGATTCCTGCGTACCGTAGTGCGACGAAAGTCTCAAATCGTCCAATCGACCAAACAACAATTGATTCCTCTTCGCCGTTCCATTGCCTACGTTTTACTCTACTGGTTCGACCGCGGTCGTCGTGCTGGTTTTCGAGAAAATCGCGATAAATCGAATCGCTCCGAGGAAATTCGAAGTTCCGACAGATTTAAGATTCGTTCGTTCCGTAGTGCGACGAATGTCTAAAATCGTCCAGTCGACCAAACAACAACAGATACCTGTTCCCCGTTCCATTGCCTACGTTTTACTCTAATGGTTCGACCGCGGTCGTCGTGCTGGTTTTTGAGAAAATCGCGAAAAACCCAAATCGCTCCGAGGAAATTCGAAGTTCCGACAGATTTAAGATTCATTTGTACCAGTGCGACGAAAGTCTAAAATCGTGCAATCGACCAAACAACAATTGATCCCCGTTCGCCGTTCCATTGCCTACGTTATACTCTAATGGTTCGACCGCGGTCGTCGTGCTGGTTTTCGAGAAAATCGCGATAAATCGAATCGCTCCGAGGAAATTCGAAGTTCCGACAGATTTAAGATTCCTTCGTTCCGTAGTGTGACGAATGTCTAAAATCGTCCAATCGACCAAACAACAACAGATACCTGTTCCCCGTTCCATTGCCTACGTTTTACTCTAATGGTTCGACTGCGTTCGTCGTGCTGGAAGTCGAGAATATCGCGAAAAACACCAATCGTGCCGAGGTTCTTCGAAGTTCCGACAGATTTAAGATTCATTTGTACCAGTGCGACGAAAGTCTAAAATCGTGCAATCGACCAAACAACAATTGATCCCCGTTCGCCGTTCCATTGCCTACGTTATACTCTAATAGTTCGACCGCGGTCGTCGTGCTGGTTTTTGAGAAAATCGCGAAAAACCCAAATCCCCCCGAGGAAATTCGAAGTTCCGACAGATTTAAGATTCATTTGTACCAGTGCGACGAAAGTCTAAAATCGTGCAATCGACCAAACAACAATTGAGCCCTGTTCTCCGTTCCATTCCCTACGTTTTACTCTAATGGTTCGACCGCGGTCGTCGTGCATGTTTTCGAGAAAATCGCGAAAAACCCAAATCGCTCCGAGGTAATTCGAAGTTCCGATAGATTTAAGATTCCTTCGTATCGTAGTGCGACGAAAGTCTAAAATCGTGCAATCGACCAAACAACAATTGAGCCCTGTTCTCCGTTCCATTCCCTACGTTTTACTCTAATGGTTCGACCGCGGTCGTCGTGCATGTTTTCGAGAAAATCGCGAAAAACCCAAATCGCTCCGAGGTAATTCGAAGTTCCGATAGATTTAAGATTCCTTCGTATCGTAGTGCGACGAAAGTCTAAAATCGTCCAATCGACCAAAAACAATTGAGCCCTGTTCTCCGTTCCATTCCCTACGTTTTACTCTAATGGTTCGACCGCGGTCGTCGTGCATGTTTTGCGAGAAATTCGCGATAAATCCAATCGCACCGAGGTAATTCGAAGATCCCACAGATTTAAGATTCCTGCGTACCGTAGTGCGACGAAAGTCTCAAATCGTCCAATCGACCAAACAACAATTGATCCCCGTTCGCCGTTCCATTGTCTACGTTTTACTCTAATGGTTCGCCAGCGGTCGTCGTGTTTGTTTCCGAGAAAATCGCGATAAATACAATCGCTCCGAGGTAATTCGACGATCCGACAGGTTTAAGATTCCTACGTACCCTAGTGCGACGAAAGTCTAAAATCGTCGAATCGAACAAACAACATTGATTCCTGTTCGCCGTTCCATTGCCTACGTTTTACTCTAATGGTTCGACCGCGGTCGTCGTGCATGTTTTCGAGAAAATCGCGATAAATCCAATCGCTCCGAGGTAATTCGAAGTTCCGACAGATTTAAGATTCCTGCGTACCGTAGTGCGACGAAAGTCTAAAATCGTCCAATCGACCAAACAACAATTGATTCCTGTTCGCCGTTCCATTGCCTACGTTTTACTCTAATAGTTCGACCGCGGTCGTCGTGCTGGTTTTTGAGAAAATCGCGAAAAACCCAAATCCCTCCGAGGAAATTCGAAGTTCCGACAGATTTAAGATTCATTTTTACCAGTGCGACGAAAGTCTAAAATCGTGCAATCGACCAAACAACAATTGAGCCCTGTTCTCCGTTCCATTCCCTACGTTTTACTCTAATGGTTCGACCGCGGTCGTCGTGCATGTTTTCGAGAAAATCGCGAAAAACCCAAATCGCTCCGAGGTAATTCGAAGTTCCGATAGATTTAAGATTCCTTCGTATCGTAGTGCAACGAAAATCTAAAATCGTCCAATCGACCAAACAACCAATGATCCCTGTTCCCGGTTCCATTGCCTACGTTTTAGTCTAATGGTTCGACCGCGGTCGTCGTGCTGGTTTTCGAGAAAATCGCGAAAAACGCAAATCGCTCCGCGGAAATTCGAAGTTCCGACAGATTTAAGATTCCTTTGTACCAGTGCGACGAAAGTCTAAAATCGTCCAATCGACCAAAAACAATTGAGCCCTGTTCTCCGTTCCATTCCCTACGTTTTACTCTAATGGTTCGACCGCGGTCGTCGTGCATGTTTTGCGAGAAATTCGCGATAAATACAATCGCACCGAGGTAATTCGAAGATCCCACAGATTTAAGATTCCTGCGTACCGTAGTGCGACGAAAGTCTCAAATCGTCCAATCGACCAAACAACAATTGATTCCTGTTCGCCGTTCCATTGCCTACGTTTTACTCTAATGGTTCGACCGCGGTCGTCGTGCTGGTTTTCCGAGAAAATCGCGAAAAACCCAAATCGCTCCGCGGAAATTCGAAGTTCCGACAGATTTAAGATTCCTGCGTACCGTAGTGCGACGAAAGTCTAAAATCGTCCAATCGACCAAACAACCATTGAGCCCTGTTCTCCGTTCCATTGTCTACGTTTTACTCTAATGGTTCGCCACGGTCGTCCTGCAGGTTTTCGAGAAAATCGCGATAAATCCAATCGCTCCGAGGTAATTCGAAGTTCCGACAGATTTAAGATTGCTTTCTACCGTAGTGCGACGAAAGTCTGAAATCGTCCAATCGACCAAACAACCAATGATCCCTGTTCCCGGTTCCATTGCCTACGTTTTAGTCTAATGGTTCGACCGCGGTCGTCGTGCTGGTTTTCGAGAAAATCGCGAAAAACCCAAATCGCTCCGCGGAAATTCGATGTTCCGACAGATTTAAGATTCCTTTGTACCAGTGCGACGAAAGTCAAAAATCGTCCAATCGACCAAAAACAATTGAGCCCTGTTCTCCGTTCCATTCCCTACGTTTTACTCTAATGGTTCGACCGCGGTCGTCGTGCATGTTTTGCGAGAAATTCGCGATAAATCCAATCGCACCGACGTAATTCGAAGATCCCACAGATTTAAGATTCCTGCATTCCGTAGTGCGACGAAAGTCTCAAATCGTCCAATCGACCAAACAACAATTGATTCCTGTTCGCCGTTCCATTGCCTACGTTTTACTCTAATGGTTCGACCGCGGTCGTCGTGCTGGTTTTTGAGAAAATCGCGAAAAAACCAAATCGCTCCGAGGAAATTCGAAGTTCCGACAGATTTAAGATTCCTTTGTACCAGTGCGACGAAAGTCTAAAATCGTCCAATCGACCAAACAACAATTGATCCCCGTTCGCCGTTCCATTGTCTACGTTTTACTCTAATGGTTCGCCAGCGGTCGTCGTGTTTGTTTCCGAGAAAATCGCGATAAATACAATCGCTCCGAGGTAATTCGACGATCCGACAGGTTTAAGATTCCTACGTACCGTAGTGCGACGAAAGTCTAAAATCGTCGAATCGAACAAACAACATTGATTCCTGTTCGCAGTTCCATTGCCTTCGTTTTACTCTAATGGTTCGACCGCGGTCGTCGTGCATGTTTTCGAGAAAATCGCGATAAATCCAATCGCTCCGAGGTAATTCGAAGTTCCGACAGATTTAAGATTCCTGCGTACCGTAGTGCGACGAATGTCTAAAATCGTCCAATCGACCAAACAACAATTGATTCCTGTTCGCCGTTCCATTGCCTACGTTTTACTCTAATAGTTCGACCGCGGTCGTCGTGCTGGTTTTTGAGAAAATCTCGAAAAACCCAAATCCCTCCGAGGAAATTCGAAGTTCCGACAGATTTAAGATTCCTTTGTACCAGTGCGACGAAAGTCTAAAATCGTCCAATCGACCACACAACAATTGAGCCCTGTTCTCCGTTCCATTCCCTACGTTTTACTCTAATGGTTCGACCGCGGTCGTCGTGCTGGTTTTTGCGAAAATCGCGAAAAAACAAAATCGCTCCGAGGAAATTCGAAGTTCCGACAGATTTAAGATTCCTTTGTACCAGTGCGACGAAAGTCTAAAATCGTCCAATCGACCAAACAACAATTGATCCCCGTTCGCCGTTCCATTGCCTACGTTTTACTCTAATGGTTCGACCACGGTCGTCGTGCTGGTTTTCGAGAAAATCGCGATAAATCGAATCGCTCCGAGGTAATTCGAAGTTCCGACAGATTTAAGATTCCTTCGTTCCGTAGTGCGACGAATGTCTAAAATCGTCCAATCGACCAAACAACAACAGATACCTGTTCCCCGTTCCATTGCCTACGTTTTACTCTAATGGTTCGACTGCGTTCGTCGTGCTGGAAGTCGAGAAAATCGCGAAAAACACCAATCGTTCCGAGGTTCTTCGAAGTTCCGACAGATTTAAGATTCCATTCTACCAGTGCGACGAAAGTCTAAAATCGTCCAATCGACCAAACAACAATTGAGCCCTGTTTTCCGTTCCATTCCCTACGTTTTACTCTAATGGTTCGACCGCGGTCGTCGTGCTTGTTTTTGAGAAAATCGCGATAAATCCAATCGCTCCGAGGTAATTCGAAGTTCTGACAGATTTAAGATTCCTGCGTACCGTAGTGCGACGAAAGTCTCAAATCGTCCAATCGACCAAACAACCATTGATTCCTGTTGGCCGTTCCATTGCCTACGTTTTACTCTAATGGATCGACCGCGGTCGTCGTGCTGGTTTTTGAGAAAATCGCGAAAAACCCCAATCGCTCCGAGGAAATTCGAAGTTCCGACAGATTTAAGATTCCTTTGTACCAGTGCGACGAAAGTCTAAAATCGTCCAATCGACCAAACAACAATTGATCCCTGTTCTCCGTTCCATTCCCTACGTTTTACTCTAATGGTTCGACCGCGGTCGTCGTGCATGTTTTGCGAGAAATTCGCGATAAATCCAATCGCTCCGAGGTGATTCGAAGTTCTGACAGATTTAAGATTCCTGCGTACCGTAGTGCGACGAAAGTCTCAAATCGTCCAATCGACCAAACAACAATTGATTCCTGTTCGCCGTTCCATTGCCTACGTTTTACTCTAATGGTTCGACCGCGGTCGTCGTGCTGGTTTTTGCGAAAATCGCGAAAAAACAAAATCGCTCCGAGGAAATTCGAAGTTCCGACAGATTTAAGATTCCTTTGTACCAGTGCGACGAAAGTCTAAAATCGTCCAATCGACCAAACAACAATTGATCCCCGTTCGCCGCTCCATTGTCTACGTTTTACTCTAATGGTTCGCCAGCGGTCGTCGTGCTGGTTTTCGGGAAAATCGCGATAAATCCAATCGCTCGGAGGTAATTCGAAGTTCCGACAGATTTAAGATTCCTTCGTTCCGTAGTGCGACGAATGTCTAAAATCGTCCAATCGACCAAACAACAACAGATACCTGTTCCCCGTTCCATTGCCTACGTTTTACTCTAAAACGTCGTGCTGGTTTTTGCGAAAATCGCGAAAAAACCAAATCGCTCCGAGGAAATTCGAAGTTCCGACAGATTTAAGATTCCTTTGTACCAGTGCGACGAAAGTCAAAAATCGTCCAATCGACCAAACAACAATTGATCCCCGTTTGCCGCTCCATTGTCTACGTTTTACTCTAATGGTTCGCCAGCGGTCGTCGTGTTTGTTTCCGAGAAAATCGCGATAAATACAATCGCTCCGAGGTAATTCGACGATCCGACAGGTTTAAGATTCCTACGTACCGTAGTGCGACGAAAGTCTAAAATCGTCCAATCGACCAAACAACCATTGATCCCTCTTCGCCGTTCCATTGCCTACGTTTTACTCTAATGGTTCGACCGCGGCCGTCGTGCTGGTTTTCGAGAAAATCGCGAAAAACCCAAATCGCCCCGAGGAAATTCGAAGTTCCGACAGATTTAAGATTCCTTTCTACCAGTGCGACGAAAGTCAAAAATCGTCCAATCGACCAAACAACAATTGAGCCCTGTTCTGCGTTCCATTCCCTACGTTTTAGTCTAATGGTTCGACCGCGGTCGTCGTGCTGGTTTTCGAGAAAATCGCGAAAAACCCAAATCGCTCCGCGGAAATTCGAAGTTCCGACAGATTTAAGATTCCTTTGTACCAGTGCGACGAAAGTCTAAAATCGTGCAATCGACCAAACAACAATTGATCCCCGTTCGCCGTTCCATTGCCTACGTTTTACTCTAATGGTTCGACCACGGTCGTCGTGCTGGTTTTCGAGAAAATCGCGATAAATCGAATCGCTCCGAGGTAATTCGAAGTTCCGACAGATTTAAGATTCCTTCGTTCCGTAGTGTGACGAATGTCTAAAATCGTCCAATCGACCAAACAACAACAGATACCTGTTCCCCGTTCCATTGCCTACGTTTTACTCTAATGGTTCGACCGCGGTCGTCGTGCTGGTTTTTGAGAAAATCGCGAAAAACCCATATCGCTCCGAGGAAATTCGAAGTTCCGACAGATTTAAGATTCATTTGTACCAGTGCGACGAAAGTCTAAAATCGTCCAATCGACCAAACAACAATTGAGCCCTGTTCTCCGTTCCATTCCCTACGTTTTACTCTAATGGTTCGACCGCGGTCGTCGTGCACGTTTTGCGAGAAATTCGCGATAAATCCAATCGCACCGAGGTAATTCGAAGATCCCACAGATTTAAGATTCCTGCGTACCGTAGTGCGACGAAAGTCTCAAATCGTCCAATCGACCAAACAACAATTGATTCCTGTTCGCCGTTCCATTGCCTACGTTTTACTCTAATAGTTCGACCGCGGTCGTCGTGCTGGTTTTTGAGAAAATCTCGAAAAACCCAAATCCCTCCGAGGAAATTCGAAGTTCCGACAGATTTAAGATTCCTTTGTATCAGTGCGACGAAAGTCTAAAATCGTCCAATCGACCACACAACAATTGAGCCCTGTTCTCCGTTCCATTCCCTACGTTTTACTCTAATGGTTCGACCGCGGTCGTCGTGCATGTTTTGCGAGAAATTCGCGATAAATCCAATCGCTCCGAGGTAATTCGAAGTTCTGACAGATTTAAGATTCCTGCGTACCGTAGTGCGACGAAAGTCTCAAATCGTCCAATCGACCAAACAACAATTGATTCCTGTTCGCCGTTCCATTGCCTACGTTTTACTCTACTGGTTCGACCGCGGTCGTCGTGCTGGTTTTCGAGAAAATCGCGATAAATCGAATCGCTCCGAGGAAATTCGAAGTTCCGACAGATTTAAGATTCGTTCGTTCCGTAGTGCGACGAATGTCTAAAATCGTCCAGTCGACCAAACAACAACAGATACCTGTTCCCCGTTCCATTGCCTACGTTTTACTCTAATGGTTCGACCGCGGTCGTCGTGCTGGTTTTTGAGAAAATCGCGAAAAACCCAAATCGCTCCGAGGAAATTCGAAGTTCCGACAGATTTAAGATTCATTTGTACCAGTGCGACGAAAGTCTAAAATCGTGCAATCGACCAAACAACAATTGATCCCCGTTCGCCGTTCCATTGCCTACGTTATACTCTAATGGTTCGACCGCGGTCGTCGTGCTGGTTTTCGAGAAAATCGCGATAAATCGAATCGCTCCGAGGAAATTCGAAGTTCCGACAGATTTAAGATTCCTTCGTTCCGTAGTGTGACGAATGTCTAAAATCGTCCAATCGACCAAACAACAACAGATACCTGTTCGCCGTTCCATTGCCTACGTTTTACTCTAATGGTTCGACCGCGGTCGTCGTGCTGGTTTTTGCGAAAATCGCGAAAAAACAAAATCGCTCCGAGGAAATTCGAAGTTCCGACAGATTTAAGATTCCTTTGTACCAGTGCGACGAAAGTCTAAAATCGTGCAATCGACCAAACAACAATTGATCCCCGTTCGCCGTTCCATTGCCTACGTTTTACTCTAATGGTTCGACCACGGTCGTCGTGCTGGTTTTCGAGAAAATCGCGATAAATCCAATCGCACCGAGGTAATTCGAAGATCCCACAGATTTAAGATTCCTGCGTACCGTAGTGCGACGAAAGTCTCAAATCGTCCAATCGACCAAACAACAATTGATTCCTGTTCGCCGTTCCATTGCCTACGTTTTACTCTAATGGTTCGACCGCGGTCGTCGTGCTGGTTTTTGAGAAAATCGCGAAAAACCCAAATCGCTCCGAGGAAATTCGAAGTTCCGACAGATTTAAGATTCATTTGTACCAGTGCGACGAAAGTCTAAAATCGTGCAATCGACCAAACAACAATTGATCCCCGTTCGCCGTTCCATTGCCTACGTTATACTCTAATGGTTCGACCGCGGTCGTCGTGCTGGTTTTCGAGAAAATCGCGATAAATCGAATCGCTCCGAGGAAATTCGAAGTTCCGACAGATTTAAGATTCCTTCGTTCCGTAGTGTGACGAATGTCTAAAATCGTCCAATCGACCAAACAACAACAGATACCTGTTCCCCGTTCCATTGCCTACGTTTTACTCTAATGGTTCGACTGCGTTCGTCGTGCTGGAAGTCGAGAAAATCGCGAAAAACACCAATCGTGCCGAGGTTCTTCGAAGTTCCGACAGATTTAAGATTCATTTGTACCAGTGCGACGAAAGTCTAAAATCGTGCAATCGACCAAACAACAATTGATCCCCGTTCGCCGTTCCATTGCCTACGTTATACTCTAATAGTTCGACCGCGGTCGTCGTGCTGGTTTTTGAGAAAATCGCGAAAAACCCAAATCCCCCCGAGGAAATTCGAAGTTCCGACAGATTTAAGATTCATTTGTACCAGTGCGACGAAAGTCTAAAATCGTGCAATCGACCAAACAACAATTGAGCCCTGTTCTCCGTTCCATTCCCTACGTTTTACTCTAATGGTTCGACCGCGGTCGTCGTGCATGTTTTCGAGAAAATCGCGAAAAACTCAAATCGCTCCGAGGTAATTCGAAGTTCCGATAGATTTAAGATTCCTTCGTATCGTAGTGCGACGAAAGTCTAAAATCGTGCAATCGACCAAACAACAATTGAGCCCTGTTCTCCGTTCCATTCCCTACGTTTTACTCTAATGGTTCGACCGCGGTCGTCGTGCATGTTTTGCGAGAAATTCGCGATAAATCCAATCGCACCGTGGTAATTCGAAGATCCCACAGATTTAAGATTCCTGCGTACCGTAGTGCGACGAAAGTCTCAAATCGTCCAATCGACCAAACAACAATTGATCCCCGTTCGCCGTTCCATTGTCTACGTTTTACTCTAATGGTTCGCCAGCGGTCGTCGTGTTTGTTTCCGAGAAAATCGCGATAAATACAATCGCTCCGAGGTAATTCGACGATCCGACAGGTTTAAGATTCCTACGTACCCTAGTGCGACGAAAGTCTAAAATCGTCGAATCGAACAAACAACATTGATTCCTGTTCGCCGTTCCATTGCCTACGTTTTACTCTAATGGTTCGACCGCGGTCGTCGTGCATGTTTTCGAGAAAATCGCGATAAATCCAATCGCTCCGAGGTAATTCGAAGTTCCGACAGATTTAAGATTCCTGCGTACCGTAGTGCGACGAAAGTCTAAAATCGTCCAATCGACCAAACAACAATTGATTCCTGTTCGCCGTTCCATTGCCTACGTTTTACTCTAATAGTTCGACCGCGGTCGTCGTGCTGGTTTTTGAGAAAATCGCGAAAAACCCAAATCCCTCCGAGGAAATTCGAAGTTCCGACAGATTTAAGATTCATTTTTACCAGTGCGACGAAAGTCTAAAATCGTGCAATCGACCAAACAACAATTGAGCCCTGTTCTCCGTTCCATTCCCTACGTTTTACTCTAATGGTTCGACCGCGGTCGTCGTGCATGTTTTCGAGAAAATCGCGAAAAACCCAAATCGCTCCGAGGTAATTCGAAGTTCCGATAGATTTAAGATTCCTTCGTATCGTAGTGCAACGAAAGTCTAAAATCGTCCAATCGACCAAACAACCAATGATCCCTGTTCCCGGTTCCATTGCCTACGTTTTAGTCTAATGGTTCGACCGCGGTCGTCGTGCTGGTTTTCGAGAAAATCGCGAAAAACGCAAATCGCTCCGCGGAAATTCGAAGTTCCGACAGATTTAAGATTCCTTTGTACCAGTGCGACGAAAGTCTAAAATCGTCCAATCGACCAAAAACAATTGAGCCCTGTTCTCCGTTCCATTCCCTACGTTTTACTCTAATGGTTCGACCGCGGTCGTCGTGCATGTTTTGCGAGAAATTCGCGATAAATACAATCGCACCGAGGTAATTCGAAGATCCCACAGATTTAAGATTCCTGCGTACCGTAGTGCGACGAAAGTCTCAAATCGTCCAATCGACCAAACAACAATTGATTCCTGTTCGCCGTTCCATTGCCTACGTTTTACTCTAATGGTTCGACCGCGGTCGTCGTGCTGGTTTTCGAGAAAATCGCGAAAAACCCAAATCGCTCCGCGGAAATTCGAAGTTCCGACAGATTTAAGATTCCTGCGTACCGTAGTGCGACGAAAGTCTAAAATCGTCCAATCGACCAAACAACCATTGAGCCCTGTTCTCCGTTCCATTGTCTACGTTTTACTCTAATGGTTCGCCACGGTCGTCCTGCAGGTTTTCGAGAAAATCGCGATAAATCCAATCGCTCCGAGGTAATTCGAAGTTCCGACAGATTTAAGATTGCTTTCTACCGTAGTGCGACGAAAGTCTGAAATCGTCCAATCGACCAAACAACCAATGATCCCTGTTCCCGGTTCCATTGCCTACGTTTTAGTCTAATGGTTCGACCGCGGTCGTCGTGCTGGTTTTCGAGAAAATCGCGAAAAACCCAAATCGCTCCGCGGAAATTCGATGTTCCGACAGATTTAAGATTCCTTTGTACCAGTGCGACGAAAGTCAAAAATCGTCCAATCGACCAAAAACAATTGAGCCCTGTTCTCCGTTCCATTCCCTACGTTTTACTCTAATGGTTCGACCGCGGTCGTCGTGCATGTTTTGCGAGAAATTCGCGATAAATCCAATCGCACCGAGGTAATTCGAAGATCCCACAGATTTAAGATTCCTGCATACCGTAGTGCGACGAAAGTCTCAAATCGTCCAATCGACCAAACAACAATTGATTCCTGTTCGCCGTTCCATTGCCTAAGTTTTACTCTAATGGTTCGACCGCGGTCGTCGTGCTGGTTTTTGAGAAAATCGCGAAAAAACCAAATCGCTCCGAGGAAATTCGAAGTTCCGACAGATTTAAGATTCCTTTGTACCAGTGCGACGAAAGTCTAAAATTGTCCAATCGACCAAACAACAATTGATCCCCGTTCGCCGTTCCATTGTCTACGTTTTACTCTAATGGTTCGCCAGCGGTCGTCGTGTTTGTTTCCGAGAAAATCGCGATAAATACAATCGCTCCGAGGTAATTCGACGATCCGACAGGTTTAAGATTCCTACGTACCGTAGTGCGACGAAAGTCTAAAATCGTCGAATCGAACAAACAACATTGATTCCTGTTCGCAGTTCCATTGCCTTCGTTTTACTCTAATGGTTCGACCGCGGTCGTCGTGCATGTTTTCGAGAAAATCGCGATAAATCCAATCGCTCCGAGGTAATTCGAAGTTCCGACAGATTTAAGATTCCTGCGTACCGTAGTGCGACGAAAGTCTCAAATCGTCCAATCGACCAAACAACAATTGATTCCTGTTCGCCGTTCCATTGCCTACGTTTTACTCTAATGGTTCGACCGCGGTCGTCGTGCTGGTTTTTGCGAAAATCGCGAAAAAACAAAATCGCTCCGAGGAAATTCGAAGTTCCGACAGATTTAAGATTCCTTTGTACCAGTGCGACGAAAGTCTAAAATCGTCCAATCGACCAAACAACAATTGATCCCCGTTTGCCGCTCCATTGTCTACGTTTTACTCTAATGGTTCGCCAGCGGTCGTCGTGTTTGTTTCCGAGAAAATCGCGATAAATACAATCGCTCCGAGGTAATTCGACGATCCGACAGGTTTAAGATTCCTACGTACCGTAGTGCGACGAAAGTCTAAAATCGTCCAATCGACCAAACAACCATTGATCCCCGTTCGCCGTTCCATTGCCTACGTTATACTCTAATGGTTCGACCGCGGTCGTCGTGCATGTTTTGCGAGAAATTCGCGATAAATCCAATCGCACCGAGGTAATTCGAAGATCCCACAGATTTAAGATTCCTGCATACCGTAGTGCGACGAAAGTCTCAAATCGTCCAATCGACCAAACAACAATTGATTCCTGTTCTGCGTTCCATTCCCTACGTTTTAGTCTAATGGTTCGACCGCGGTCGTCGTGCTGGTTTTCGAGAAAATCGCGAAAAACCCAAATCGCTCCGCGGAAATTCGAAGTTCCGACAGATTTAAGATTCCTTTGTACCAGTGCGACGAAAGTCTAAAATCGTGCAATCGACCAAACAACAATTGATCCCCGTTCGCCGTTCCATTGCCTACGTTTTACTCTAATGGTTCGACCACGGTCGTCGTGCTGGTTTTCGAGAAAATCGTGATAAATCGAATCGCTCCGAGGTAATTCGAAGTTCCGACAGATTTAAGATTCCTTCGTTCCGTAGTGTGACGAATGTCTAAAATCGTCCAATCGACCAAACAACAACAGATACCTGTTCCCCGTTCCATTGCCTACGTTTTACTCTAATGGTTCGACCGCGGTCGTCGTGCTGGTTTTTGAGAAAATCGCGAAAAACCCAAATCGCTCCGAGGAAATTCGAAGTTCCGACAGATTTAAGATTCATTTGTACCAGTGCGACGAAAGTCTAAAATCGTGCAATCGACCAAACAACAATTGATCCCCGTTCGCCGTTCCATTGCCTACGTTATACTCTAATGGTTCGACCGCGGTCGTCGTGCTGGTTTTCGAGAAAATCGCGATAAATCGAATCGCTCCGAGGAAATTCGAAGTTCCGACAGATTTAAGATTCCTTCGTTCCGTAGTGTGACGAATGTCTAAAATCGTCCAATCGACCAAACAACAACAGATACCTGTTCCCCGTTCCATTGCCTACGTTTTACTCTAATGGTTCGACCGCGGTCGTCGTGCTGGTTTTTGAGAAAATCGCGAAAAACCCATATCGCTCCGAGGAAATTCGAAGTTCCGACAGATTTAAGATTCATTTGTACCAGTGCGACGTAAGTCTAAAATCGTCCAATCGACCAAACAACAATTGAGCCCTGTTCTCCGTTCCATTCCCTACGTTTTACTCTAATGGTTCGACCGCGGTCGTCGTGCACGTTTTGCGAGAAATTCGCGATAAATCGAATCGCTCCGAGGTAATTCGAAGTTCCGACAGATTTAAGATTCCTTCGTTCCGTAGTGTGACGAATGTCTAAAATCGTCCAATCGACCAAACAACAACAGATACCTGTTCCCCGTTCCATTGCCTACGTTATACTCTAATGGTTCGACCGCGGTCGTCGTGCTGGTTTTCGAGAAAATCGCGATAAATCGAATCGCTCCGAGGAAATTCGAAGTTCTGACAGATTTAAGATTCCTGCGTACCGTAGTGCGACGAAAGTGTTACGTCCTGAAGGGACTTTTGTGAATCACCCCGAGCGGTCGAGATGAATTATCGGGTTCTTGCTCTGTTAAGGTGCTAAAGCACGCCTTGACTACACTTACTGTGGATCGGGGAGGTAATACAGGGGTCGAATAAAAGAGTACAAGGGATATAAAGGAAAAAATCAATCAAGAAAATATATTGTTACAGAAATTAGTCAGAATTTCATACCTCGAGACGGCGCTTCGTCTCAGCTGTCGCTCGCTGTTATCGCACGGCACGCTTGCCGTCTCGCGTTTCGCTCGCTTGCTGTGTCGCTCTACCTAGCGCAGGTCGTGGTCGCTCGTTCTGGTTTCGGGTAGCACACGGAAGTCGGTGACCTGGGGTCCGTCGCGCCTCTTAGTCTCGGATCGTCGCTTATCTTCGCGGTCGTACGTCGGTCCTGATTGACGCACAAGGGCACTCCCGGCTAGGCCGTTCTCGGTGTGTCGGATGGAGTTACCCTTTTACGAATTACTATCGGCCGAATGCGCTACGCGGAATCAACGCGGAGACGTGGTCGCGGTATCTAGACGGCCCTCCGGCTCGTCGTGACTCCCTAACTTGAACTCTCGAATCTGAATGCCCCTTTTCCGGCTCTCGATCGCGGGCCGAACCTCGAACGATCCCCCTAAGTGGGGAATACTGCCCCGTCGGCAGCTGTCGATTGCCTTGCTAATTTCCCTGAATATTGCGAAATATCCGGGACCGACACGAGCGCGGGCGCCGTCCCTATGACTGTTGCCATGGGCTAAGCACAACGTGACTTCTACACGCGAGGCGATTCCGCTGAATCGCCTTTTGAAAGAAAGCGACGCGAGGACAGCGAGCACGGGATGGACCTGAAGGGTCTATGTAACACCTCCCCCCTTAGACACGAAACGGTCTCGTGAGGCTGTTTCGTGGTTGGCACGTGTGAAGCTGTCCGCGCGTACACTTTCGTTAAGCGTCTTATGATTACGATTAACGCTACTAAATCTACGTGGCCGCAAGGGAATACAATTAACGATTCGAATTAAGCGAGGTAAATGATATATATATATTGTTACAATGGTAACCAGTTTGTTACAATGATAATTATGTAATTTTTTTTTTTTTTTTTTTTTTTTTTTTTTTTTTAAAGGAAAGGGGGGCTGGTGATAGCCGGTGCTTTGCTGCTCTGCTGCGAATTGGGATGAAAAACGGAAACAATTACAATCTGATCGCGTCACTTTTAAATGATTACAATTGGGGGGGGGGATAATTACCCAGCGCTGCGGGTGTTGACGTCCTACTCTGCTGCAGCGGGCATGGTCCAGGGCACGTCCCTGGGTTGTGGTGGCTCGAGAGGGCGCGGCGCTTTCAGTACTGGGAACGCCGGGAGGTATCGAGGGTTGATGTCCAGTATGGCCCGGATGCACCCCGTGCAATTTCCCGGGGTCGACCATACCAAATGCTTGTTCCTGCATCTGGAGCATTTCGTGAGGGCCACCGCCCTCACTTCTTCCACCAGCCAGTGAATTGGGACTTCGGTATAGTCTTCGAAGTCTTCCGGTTGGTTGAGCCATGCGCAGGCGTGGCAGATGGTGATTGTTTGATTATCCCGGTGGGTCCACACTCGTCCGCTTCCCCAACTTATTCCGGCGGGCCTCACGCACAGCCTTCGTCCAAAAGGCGCGTGTAAATGCCTAGGCAGTATTGCCTCGGCTAGCGATGATCGGGTGAATTTACTGTCGTTAAACTTGGGCGTTGATGAAGCCATTGTTGGTGCTCGTAAAATTTTAACGACTGTCTCTTGCTTCGATTAATTGCTATCTTATATGACATTATCCCTACTCCCTAATTTTCGCAGCAGAGCGCATCGCGGGGGTCGGTTCTACAGGTATCGCGTGGGGTTTTAGCTGCTATCAGCGAGGTACTTCCTAGAATACATTGAAGTACGGCTCGGCGTCCGCGAAACTTTTCTGTCGTTCCACGTGGGCTCTATATCCTGTGCTCGTGGGTGGTATAACGGGTAGGTCTGAAGGAAAAGATGTAATCGCTAGAGGACGGGGTCTAGAAATTATAGGAGGGGAGGAACGGTGTGGTGTCATTTCAATATTAACCTTTGTCTCTTTCCTCAAGGGCTCGCGATGTTGATTTTGACGTGCCCTCCGAACACGGTATCCAATCCAGATAACGAGGATGATTATGAAAATGCCTCCTAGTCCTGGTAATCCATAGGTAACATATGTTGATAAATTTTTTGTCCGATGGTGTGTTGCTATTTCTCTTGCTTGTCTCTCTATATCCTCCAATGCGATTGCATTAGCTTTTGCATGGGAATCTTGAAGGGTTCCCTGAGGTTCCTTTTCTTGGTAGTCAGTTAAAATTTTTACATGATGTTCCGTGAGGGTTGGCAGAATTTCCGAAATGTTGATGCCGATAGATGGTTTGTAGATGGTTGTTAATGCCTCGGTGTCCACTCCGGTTGCCCAAATCTGGTCGGTCCCGATTTTGGCCTCACAGTCTCTCCTTAGTTGTAATATTCCCGCCCCCTGTAGCACTTCATATCCGGCTGCGTGCTTATTGCATCGGACCTGCAGTGCCAGGGTGTCCTTGACGGAATATATCCAGGTGTTAGGTGTGATCAACTTCTTCAGATATGTTCGGCCCCCGGGAAGAGCTTGAATGTTGCAGCTAGGCCACTCGATATTTTGTGGTTTTAATAGGGCATTCGTTTCGCAGTTTGGTGCCTTTTCGAAATCTTGGAGGGGTACGCTGAGTTCACACATGTACATCCGAGGGTGTTTTCTGCATCCTACGATGTAGTTCTCGTCGGGCATGAAGTATTGAGAGTTCATTTGGTTGATTGCTAAATATGCCGTTCTTGGCTTTATAAATATAGGGGTAGAGACATTGGTCGATATAGTTTGAAAGGAAGGGCAGGGCTGAAGGTAATAAAGGTCGAAGGGAATTTGATCTAGTAAAGGGATGTCGAGTGACACGATAATTCGGCCATGTGAATAAACCACGTTTAATTTGGTCACCCCTTGTAGCTGTTCGGAATTTAATTCTTCCGGAGTCAGCGGGAATTCATAAGGAGTCGATTCGCGGATTCGTTCGCAAGTATTTGCCAGCTGGCTAGGTGAAAGAACGGCCGGATGTAAGATACCAAGTTTCGCGAACGTGAGCGCGTCCGTAATTACGATTAACGCGGTTACATATTCGTCCACGTGTCTGGTCATTAAGAACGTCCACGACGAAAAAGCTAGTTCTAATTCTAATTTTGTTTCGCGCTTGTCTAGTTGACGAGTACCCGACGCTATTTCCTTAATTCTATCGCCCATGGTTTGCACGGAGCTTGTTACAGTTTTAAACGAGTCGTGTATATCCTGAAATTCTGATTTTATAATGTGCGTTTGGTTTGCTAACAATTCGGCGAGATGATTTTGATCTTTATAAAGCTTATCTATTTCCTTATTATAATACTGCGCATCGTCGCTGTCCAGGGTTCCGAAAAGGGCCTTGCTCAGCGATCCGATGAATCCCAATGGTACAGATCGTTTAGAACGGGGGAATCGTGGTTTCCCTATTATACTGAGTAACAATTCCTCGTAACGTTTGGCGTCGAGGAGTTTACGTTGTAGGGCCGTGTTAAGGGCGTCGGCCGGGCAAGGCGTCCAGTTGTATGTTGTACATAACGCTTTCATTCTGTTGATCTGGGGTTGCGTTAGCGGTCGCGAGGCCAGTATTTCGGCGACTCCGATGCCCGTGACCAGTCTCCATTGGGTATGGAAAACTCGGAGAGGTCGAATTTTTTCGTAGTACAAGCCCGGGTTGGGGCTCAGCGGTGATATTTGGTAGTCTCCATCTATGGTGTTACTAGCAACGCTCATCCATAGGAACGTAAATATTAGTGGGCCACGTCCGTCCATGGTGGCTGTAGTACTCGGTTTTCCGAAATGTCTTACGCGGGGAATTCTATTGTTTTAAGTAATTGTCTACTGTAAATACGAAAAACAAGTGAGATTAAGGGGAAGGGTGTGAATTCTATTGTTTTCGAACATATTATTTAAATCAATATTATTTGAAAACAAGTGAGATTAAGGAGGGGAGATAAGGAATTGAAAATAATAACAAAAGAAATGAAATTAGATCTATAAGGGGTCGGACCTTGGTTATGGGAGTCAGCTAAATGAGCTTTTCCGCCGGTCCGTTGTAAGCTTAAACCACATTGAATACGCTCCACTGGCGTCAAGGTGGCTTATCTTTAATATAAGCATGTTTCAATTTGTCGAAATGTTTAATAATCTGTTGGCCCTCATCCGTAATTAATATTGCGTTGTTTTGTTCGGTAATTGCTTTTATTTTGTACGGACCTATGTAATGGGGATCAAATTTATGAAGGCGCGGTTCCTTTTGCACGTAAACGAGGTCATTTTCCGCGAATGTGACTTGGTTACTTTTCTGGTCATAAATATTCTTTGAACGTGATTTGCTCGCGTCCAAGTTTGATCTTGTGGTGTTTCGAATTTCGTCTAAACGTTCTACCAAATTTTGTACGTATGTCGGATACGTTAGTAGCTCCTCGTGGGACATAGGCGTAGATGGGTCTCGAGCTAATTGTCCGAAAATCACCTCATATGGAGTGAACTTTGTTGCTTCATGCACCGAGGTGTTGTATGAGTACATAGCGAATGGGAGGAGAAGGTCCCAATCTTCGTATCTCTCTAGGTAATGTTTCAAGTATTCGGTTAAGACGATATGACTTCTTTCCAGAGAACCGTTAGTCTGGGGTCGGTATCCCGAAGTAGTTACGTGTTTAATTTTGAACGTATGAGCTATTCCCTGTATTGTGTTATTAATGAAGCTCGTTCCGCGGTCCGTTAATATTGCGCGCGGCGCGCCGAAAATCGCGATAAAGTAACGTGATAACGCGTCGGCCACGGTAAGGGCTCGGATGTCGGGTAATGGCACGGCCATACAGAATTTAGATAATTGACATTGCATTGTAAGTACATGACGGTTTCCGCTAGGGGTAAGGGGAAGCGGACCTACGGTGTCTAGGGCTACTTTATCGAAAGGCCGTGCAGGCGTATCTGTGATTAGCATCGGTTCCCGAGTTTTAATTCGTACGAGCTTTTGTTCTTGGCAACTCTGGCATCTACGTACGTAATTCTCTACATCCCGATGTAGGTGGGGCCAGTCAAACAGGTTGCGTATGCGTCGGTACGTTTTCGTTACGCCCTTATGCCCTCCTATCATGGTTTCGTGGTAGTGACGAATGATATTTTCACGTTCGTTTTCTGGCGGTGATTTAACTTCGCCGGAACAGATTATAATTGAGATGGGCGTACGTTTGAAAATAATTTTGCAATGTTTTCGGAGCGTTTCAGCATCGAATCGGTGTAGAGTTTCTCCGTGGGCCGCTATTCGAAGCGACCGGACGTGGATTTCGGTTTCTACGGCGTCCCTGAGCGCCATTAGTGCTGACACCAGCTCTCCTGTTCCCATTTCATGGTAGAAGTTTCGTGCTCCAATGATGCTAAAAAATTTTCCTATTTCGTTGCGAGTGATTATTACATGATTTTTAGAGAATTCCTCAGATATTAATTTTGTTTCATCCAGGAGACCTGTAGCTATTAGAGTTTTACAAATTGGGCTAGTTAATAATCTGTCGGATGATATAAAATGAGCATAGTTGTCAGGGTGAGATGTAAGGGTGGTCCTCACAATTTTTACTAAACATTTTGTTGGCTCTGCTCCGTGTACCGAGGTGTATTCAGGCGATTCCTGGGAACCCCTTTGCAAATTAGGGGGGTCTTTGAATGGCCCCACGGCTGTTCCATAAAGTTCTGTTGCGTCGGGCATTTTGATTACCTCGGGCCTTGGGTTCATGCTCGAATCTTTTCTAGGAGGCGGTTGATCATTCAGTTCTTCCATGTCTTCAACCTTCGGACCGATCATGGTTGATTGCGGGATGTCCAGGGCTTCTTCGTAGAGAGGTACGCCCCACGACACTCGCTTCTTAGGGTCAGATTGTGGTTTTGCCTTTTGAGGACTAGTATTTTCGCGGGCGTTTTTTGGTGTCTCCACCTCGTCGTGGGGGAGGCTTCCCGCGATGGTGATTCTCGCCTCCGTTTCCGGGGCCTTGGGGGTATTAATGGTCCCGTGGGTGGAGTCCAAGTCTTCTCCTTCGATATACTCCCATTCGGGTGGTTCGTCCAGGCTCTTTAAAAAGGCGTATTGGTCCTCCGTATATTCACCTGCTCCCGGGCCCTCCGTTAATATGGGGGAGTAGTCTGCTTCAAAATTTTCAACTCCGTTACGTTACTCCGTTTCATACCGTACCCCCTTGTTTTTGGAGGGGTACTCCTCATCCAGGCTTTTTAAGAGTGTGATTTCTTCCTGCGAAAATGGACCCATGCATGAGTCTTCGTTTAGACTGATTGAGTCCTCGTTGCTTTCTTCCAGATCTTCGTCCTGGAATTCGGGCAGTCCCGTTCGTCCATGTGTTGTGTCCAAAACGGTAGAGTTGGCCCTTATCTCTATCTCTCCCGTTTCGTCTCTTGATAGCGTAGAATCGTCTATAAACGACGGTGGTTCTTCATAATTAGGCCGTGGCTGGCCATGACGGCGCTCCGCTACGCGCGCCGCTATGCCTTCGTTTCCACTATTGGGCGCGGTCTCCTTCGATATTGTCGGAAAAGCGTGTGAGACCGGGTTTCGTGATAGCGCGTCGGCGTTTGCATTTACTCTGCCGGGTTTGTAGATTATTTCGTAATTGTAATCGGCTAGCGTAATTTTCCATCGGGCGAGTCGCGATACCGGGTCTTTTACCGAAAATAACCATTGAAGTGGCCGGTGGTCAGTTACTAAGGAAAATTTCCGTCCATAAATGTATGTCCGAAATTGTTTTACAGCGTAGATGATCGCGTAGCACTCCTTTTCTGTCGTCGAGTAGTTTCCTTGGCAAGGTGAGAGTACCTGTGAGGCGTACGCTATTGGCGGGTCCTCGCCTATTTTGCCTTGGCTTAGAATCGCGCCGACTGCTACGTCAGACGCGTCGGTAGTAATGATAAACGGTTCGTCGAAATTTGGGTAACGCAAAACCGGTTCTTGGCAAAGCACTTGACGCAAATCTTCGAAACTTTCTTGGTGTTTCTCTGACCAATAAAAGGGAATTTTCGGGGTTGTTAAATTTGTAAGGGGTTTAGCGCGCTTTGCCATGTCCGGAATAAAGCGACGGCCTTAATTTTCTCAGGATTGGGTCTTACTCCGTCAGCTGCTATTATATGACCCAAATATATGACCTTGTCCTTCAAGAACTTGGCCTTTTCTGTCTGTAGGGTTAAGTTATGCTCGCGTAAGCGTTCGAAGAATCTCTCGAGTCGGTGTTCGTGCTCCTCGAGTGTGCGTGAATATACGACCACGTCGTCTAGGTACACGAACAACTCCTTACCGATAAGCCCCCTTAACACGTGGTTCATTAAACGCTGGAATGTGGCCGGGGCGTTTTTTAATCCGAATGGCATGCGGAGATATTCGTAGTGTCCGTCGGGAGTGGTAAACGCAGTTTTGGCACGGTCTTCGGAAGCCATGGGAATTTGATGAAAACCGTTTGCTAAGTCGAAAACTGAAAAATATTTGGCACCACCTAATCGGTCGAGGATGTCAGTAATTCGCGGCAAGGGGAATCGGTCGTCGATCGTTTTTGCGTTCAAGATTCTAAAATCGGCCACCACCCTCCATCGTTTGTTTCCTTTTTCGTCCTGCTTCTTCGGGACCACGTGCAGAGGTGAGTTATGTGGCGACGACGAAGGCGCGATTATTCCCAATTCCTCCAAATTGTGCATTTGTCGAGCAATTTCTTCGTCCATCAACGGGGAATGTGGGTATTGTCGTGTAAACACGGGCGTTGGATCGGTCAACGGGATGGTGTGCTCTATTGATGTCGTTCCGCCAAGCGGGTCTCCGGGTACGAAAAACCTGTCTGAATACCTTACGACTAAATCTTCGATTGAACGACGCGGTTCCGGATCTAATTCTTCCAGTTTTAATGTTTCTACTATATGTTGTAGCCGTTCCTCGTGGGGTTTCTGTTCCACGCGGTAGTCTCCCAGATCCTGATCTTCGTTAGCGTCGAATTCTTCCTCGAAAAAGGGGGTAGGGCAATCCTTCTCATCATCCTCGGGACAGTCCCGGGTTTCAGGGAGGCAAATGCTCACCACGTTCCCATTCGACTCGGGTTCTGGTGGTTTGCTTAAACGCGCCAAGAAGTCCTTGTGGCTTTGCTTACATTCCACTAACGTGCGTTCTAACTCCTTATAATTGGAGAAAACTACCGGGCTGATTGGGTGTTTAGCTGTTACCATAGTGCGTTGGTGATAGGAAACGATGGCTTCTTCCTGAAGCAAATATGGGCTCCCGACGAGGCCTGCGATCCCTTCGGGTAGAGTGGGCATGCGCATCACATGGAATAATGCCCAACTGCCGTTAATCTTTACAACGGTCGTCCCTAAGGTCATGACCTTTCCGTTCAAACCGTTAATTTCGAGGGGAGTCGTGCTGAGGACCATGGCCTTTTCGCTTGCAGATCCGATTTCTAACAGGTTCAAAGCGGAACCCGTGTCTACGATGAATTCTCCCTCACCGTTCTCCAGTTGTTCAGACTTGACCTGGATGCGGGGGGACTCCGCGCGTATGAGTCCCGTTGCTGGTTCTGACCCTGGGGCGATCTTTGGGCTTGCGAGGAGGACCCGCCCGCCTCGTTCTGGTTGAACGGGCGGGCGCGCTGGGAGTTTAAATGACCGGTATTTTCGGTTGACGTTCCACGTTCCGTCGATCCTCGCGATTCTTGAGTTTCATATCCCCCTGGTTCGCGTGATTGATATCTTTGTGATTCCGGAGGTTCTGACCTTTGAGGTTCGCGGGGTCGGTACCATTGAGGTTCGCGAGGTTCATATCTTTGGGGTTCGCGGGGCTGGTAGCGTCTATCGCTTTGATATCTTCCGCGTGCTCCTCTGCCGCGTGGAATATACGGTCTGGGTTCGTAGTCCAACGGGCGTTCACCTTGCCTCGTCAGCACAGCGTAGGGACGGTGTTCCGGCGTCAAATCGCGATAATACTGGTCCCGATCATGTTCGTTTTGATAGCGCGGGGAGCTATATGCAGAGTAGGAAGATTGGGGCTCGTAGTACGAGTCCTCTTCGCGGGGTTGTCTCCATTCGGTCCATTTACGCTGGGGGTCATACGGCGAAGGCGGACGCGCGTTCCGAGTGTATTCGTTCGTGTTCTCGCGCGGCAAACCGGATAATTCGTGCTCTCGCCTTTGAGTGTGTACTGCTAAATCGAACGCGTCGTGCAAAGATCCGGGATTTGACAAAGCTACTTTAGTCGAAATTCTTTGGGGTAACGCCGTGATAAACGAGGTCCGTGCCAATCGTTCTACATCAGCTATGGTTTTCTCGACATTTTGTCCGATCAATTCTTTCGCTCTTACAGTCACCTGTCGATACAGGCGAGCCACGCGGTGGATAAAGTCTATTAGACGCTCCCGGGGAAACATGCTTATACGTTCCAATTCCAGTCGGAGCTCCTCATAACCGCGACATGGGGAATATCGGACCCTTAGAAGGGAGAGCAGTTCGGCCACGCTTTGGCAACCTTTATCTTCGACATAGTATCTAATAGGATCTGTTAATTTGTATATAAGCTCGGACAGAAATCTTTCTTCCTGACCGGGCGGAACACGCCTTATTGCGCGCTGTATTGAGGCGGCAAAGTCCTCCAGGGTTACAAAATCGGGGTCGAAACGGGGAATGTTGTCGAGCGCCCGATACACTCTCTCTTCGTCTTCTCGGGAACGCCATATGTCTATTGTAGACATGTCTGGGTCGTTCGTCCGAGAACCCAAAGAAGGCCGATCGCTCGAGGAGGGCGGTACCGGAGGAGGAATAACCGGAGGAGCGATAGCAGAAGTTCGGGAATCAGAAAACTGTTGTGGAGGAGGTGATCTCAAAATACCACCCGGCATTGTTATGCAATGCCCGACAAGAGACTTTGAGTAATGGGAAGTGTAGTCAAGTTACGAGCAGATAAGATTGCGGCTGTCGCAGTTCGTAGCGACGGCGTGCAAGGAAAAAAAAAAGAAAAAAAGAAAGAAAAAGTGGATCCCACTTCTGACACCAGTTTGTTACGTCCTGAAGGGACTTTTGTGAATCACCCCGAGCGGTCGAGATGAATTATCGGGTTCTTGCTCTGTTAAGGTGCTAAAGCACGCCTTGACTACACTTACTGTGGATCGGGGAGGTAATACAGGGGTCGAATAAAAGAGTACAAGGGATATAAAGGAAAAAATCAATCAAGAAAATATATTGTTACAGAAATTAGTCAGAATTTCATACCTCGAGACGGCGCTTCGTCTCAGCTGCCGCTCGCTGTTATCGCACGGCACGCTTGCCGTCTCGCGTTTCGCTCGCTTGCTGTGTCGCTCTACCTAGCGCAGGTCGTGGTCGCTCGTTCTGGTTTCGGGTAGCACACGGAAGTCGGTGACCTGGGGTCCGTCGCGCCTCTTAGTCTCGGATCGTCGCTTATCTTCGCGGTCGTACGTCGGTCCTGATTGACGCACAAGGGCACTCCCGGCTAGGCCGTTCTCGGTGTGTCGGATGGAGTTACCCTTTTACGAATTACTATCGGCCGAATGCGCTACGCGGAATCAACGCGGAGACGTGGTCGCGGTATCTAGACGGCCCTCCGGCTCGTCGTGACTCCCTAACTTGAACTCTCGAATCTGAATGCCCCTTTTCCGGCTCTCGATCGCGGGCCGAACCTCGAACGATCCCCCTAAGTGGGGAATACTGCCCCGTCGGCAGCTGTCGATTGCCTTGCTAATTTCCCTGAATATTGCGAAATATCCGGGACCCACACGAGCGCGGGCGCCGTCCCTATGACTGTTGCCATGGGCTAAGCACAACGTGACTTCTACACGCGAGGCGATTCCGCTGAAAAGCCTTTTGAAAGAAAGCGACGCGAGGACAGCGAGCACGGGATGGACCTGAAGGGTCTATGTAACAAAAGTCTCAAATCGTCCAATCGACCAAACAACAATTGATTCCTGTTCGCCGTTCCATTGCCTACGTTTTACTCTACTGGTTCGACCGCGGTCGTCGTGCTGGTTTTCGAGAAAATCGCGATAAATCGAATCGCTCCGAGGAAATTCGAAGTTCCGACAGATTTAAGATTCGTTCGTTCCGTAGTGCGACGAATGTCTAAAATCGTCCAGTCGACCAAACAACAACAGATACCTGTTCCCCGTTCCATTGCCTACGTTTTACTCTAATGGTTCGACCGCGGACGTCGTGCTGGTTTTTGAGAAAATCGCGAAAAACCCAAATCGCTCCGAGGAAATTCGAAGTTCCGACAGATTTAAGATTCATTTGTACCAGTGCGACGAAAGTCTAAAATCGTGCAATCGACCAAACAACAATTGATCCCCGTTCGCCGTTCCATTGCCTACGTTATACTCTAATGGTTCGACCGCGGTCGTCGTGCTGGTTTTCGAGAAAATCGCGATAAATCGAATCGCTCCGAGGAAATTCGAAGTTCCGACAGATTTAAGATTCCTTCGTTCCGTAGTGTGACGAATGTCTAAAATCGTCCAATCGACCAAACAACAACAGATACCTGTTCCCCGTTCCATTGCCTACGTTTTACTCTAATGGTTCGACTGCGTTCGTCGTGCTGGAAGTCGAGAAAATCGCGAAAAACACCAATCGTGCCGAGGTTCTTCGAAGTTCCGACAGATTTAAGATTCCTTTCTACCAGTGCGACGAAAGTCTAAAATCGTCCAATCGACCAAACAACAATTGAGCCCTGTTTTCCGTTCCATTCCCTACGTTTTACTCTAATGGTTCGACCGCGGTCGTCGTGCTTGTTTTTGAGAAAATCGCGAAAAACCCCAATCGCTCCGAGGAAATTCGACGTTCCGACAGATTTAAGATTCATTTGTACCAGTGCGACGAAAGTCTAAAATCGTGCAATCGACCAAACAACAATTGAGCCCTGTTCTCCGTTCCATTCCCTACGTTTTACTCTAATGGTTCGACCGCGGTCGTCGTGCATGTTTTGCGAGAAATTCGCGATAAATCCAATCGCTCCGAGGTGATTCGAAGTTCTGACAGATTTAAGATTCCTGCGTACCGTAGTGCGACGAAAGTCTCAAATCGTCCAATCGACCAAACAACAATTGATTCCTGTTCGCCGTTCCATTGTCTACGTTTTACTCTAATGGTTCGCCAGCGGTCGTCGTGCTGGTTTTCGAGAAAATCGCGATAAATCCAATCGCTCCGAGGAAATTCGAAGTTCCGACAGATTTAAGATTCCTTTGTACCAGTGCGACGAAAGTCTAAAATCGTCCAATCGACCAAACAACAATTGATCCCCGTTCGCCGCTCCATTGTCTACGTTTTACTCTAATGGTTCGCCAGCGGTCGTCGTGTTTGTTTCCGAGAAAATCGCGATAAATACAATCGCTCCGAGGTAATTCGACGATCCGACAGGTTTAAGATTCCTACGTACCGTAGTGCGACGAAAGTCTAAAATCGTCCAATCGACCAAACAACCATTGATCCCTCTTCGCCGTTCCATTGCCTACGTTTTACTCTAATGGTTCGACCGCGGCCGTCGTGCTGGTTTTCGAGAAAATCGCGAAAAACCCAAATCGCCCCGAGGAAATTCGAAGTTCCGACAGATTTAAGATTCCTTTCTACCAGTGCGACGAAAGTCTAAAATCGTCCAATCGACCAAACAACAATTGAGCCCTGTCCTGCGTTCCATTCCCTACGTTTTACTCTAATGGTTCGACCGCGGTCGTCGCGTTGGTTTTGGAGAAAATCGCGAAAAACCCAAATCGCTCCGAGGAAATTCGAAGTTCCGACAGATTTAAGATTCCTTTCTACCAGTGTGACGAAAGTCTAAAATCGACCAAACAACAATTGAGCTATGTTCTCCGTTCCATTCCCTACGTTTTACTCTAATAGTTCGACCACGGTCGTCGTGCTGGTTTTCGAGAAAATCGCGAAGAACCCAAATCGCACCGAGGAAATTCGAAGTTCCGACAGATTTAAGATTCCTTTGTACCAGTGCGACGAAAGTCTAAAATCGTCCAATCGACCAAACAACAATTGAGCCCTGTTCTCCGTTCCATTCCCTACGTTTTACTCTAATGGTTCGACCGCGGTCGTTGTGCATGTTTTCGAGAAATTCGCGATAAATCCAATCGCTCCGAGGTAATTCGAAGATCCGACAGATTTAAGATTCCTTCGTACCGTAGTGCGACGAAAGTCTAAAATCGTCCAATCGACCAAACAACCATTGAGCCCTGTTCTCCGTTCCATTCCCTACGTTTTACTCTAATGGTTCGACCGCGGTCGTCGTGTTGGTTTTGGAGAAAATCGCGAAAAACCCAAATCGCTCCGAGGAAATTCGAAGTTCCGACAGATTTAAGATTCCTGCGTACCGTAGTGCGACGAAAGTCTAAAATCGTCCAATCGACCAAACAACCATTGATCCCTCTTCGCCGTTCCATTGCCTACGTTTTACTCTAATGGTTCGACCGCGGCCGTCGTGCTGGTTTTCGAGAAAATCGCGAAAAACCCAAATCGCCCCGAGGAAATTCGAAGTTCCGACAGATTTAAGATTCCTTTCTACCAGTGCGACGAAAGTCTAAAATCGTCCAATCGACCAAACAACAACAGATACCTGTTCCCCGTTCCATTGCCTACGTTTTACTCTAATGGTTCGACTGCGTTCGTCGTGCTGGAAGTCGAGAAAATCGCGAAAAACACCAATCGTGCCGAGGTTCTTCGAAGTTCCGACAGATTTAAGATTCCTTTCTACCAGTGCGACGAAAGTCTAAAATCGTCCAATCGACCAAACAACAATTGAGCCCTGTTTTCCGTTCCATTCCCTACGTTTTACTCTAATGGTTCGACCGCGGTCGTCGTGCTTGTTTTTGAGAAAATCGCGAAAAACCCCAATCGCTCCGAGGAAATTCGACGTTCCGACAGATTTAAGATTCATTTGTACCAGTGCAACGAAAGTCTAAAATCGTGCAATCGACCAAACAACAATTGAGCCCTGTTCTCCGTTCCATTCCCTACGTTTTACTCTAATGGTTCGACCGCGGTCGTCGTGCATGTTTTGCGAGAAATTCGCGATAAATCCAATCGCTCCGAGGTGATTCGAAGTTCTGACAGATTTAAGATTCCTGCGTACCGTAGTGCGACGAAAGTCTCAAATCGTCCAATCGACCAAACAACAATTGATTCCTGTTCGCCGTTCCATTGTCTACGTTTTACTCTAATGGTTCGCCAGCGGTCGTCGTGCTGGTTTTCGAGAAAATCGCGATAAATCCAATCGCTCCGAGGAAATTCGAAGTTCCGACAGATTTAAGATTCCTTTGTACCAGTGCGACGAAAGTCTAAAATCGTCCAATCGACCAAACAACAATTGATCCCCGTTCGCCGCTCCATTGTCTACGTTTTACTCTAATGGTTCGCCAGCGGTCGTCGTGTTTGTTTCCGAGAAAATCGCGATAAATACAATCGCTCCGAGGTAATTCGACGATCCGACAGGTTTAAGATTCCTACGTACCGTAGTGCGACGAAAGTCTAAAATCGTCCAATCGACCAAACAACCATTGATCCCTCTTCGCCGTTCCATTGCCTACGTTTTACTCTAATGGTTCGACCGCGGCCGTCGTGCTGGTTTTCGAGAAAATCGCGAAAAACCCAAATCGCCCCGAGGAAATTCGAAGTTCCGACAGATTTAAGATTCCTTTCTACCAGTGCGACGAAAGTCTAAAATCGTCCAATCGACCAAACAACAACAGATACCTGTTCCCCGTTCCATTGCCTACGTTTTACTCTAATGGTTCGACCGCGGCCGTCGTGCTGGTTTTCGAGAAAATCGCGAAAAACCCAAATCGCCCCGAGGAAATTCGAAGTTCCGACAGATTTAAGATTCCTTTCTACCAGTGCGACGAAAGTCTAAAATCGTCCAATCGACCAAACAACAATTGAGCCCTGTCCTGCGTTCCATTCCCTACGTTTTACTCTAATGGTTCGACCGCGGTCGTCGCGTTGGTTTTGGAGAAAATCGCGAAAAACCCAAATCGCTCCGAGGAAATTCGAAGTTCCGACAGATTTAAGATTCCTTTCTACCAGTGTGACGAAAGTCTAAAATCGACCAAACAACAATTGAGCTATGTTCTCCGTTCCATTCCCTACGTTTTACTCTAATAGTTCGACCACGGTCGTCGTGCTGGTTTTCGAGAAAATCGCGAAGAACCCAAATCGCACCGAGGAAATTCGAAGTTCCGACAGATTTAAGATTCCTTTGTACCAGTGCGACGAAAGTCTAAAATCGTCCAATCGACCAAACAACAATTGAGCCCTGTTCTCCGTTCCATTCCCTACGTTTTACTCTAATGGTTCGACCGCGGTCGTTGTGCATGTTTTCGAGAAATTCGCGATAAATCCAATCGCTCCGAGGTAATTCGAAGATCCGACAGATTTAAGATTCCTTCGTACCGTAGTGCGACGAAAGTCTAAAATCGTCCAATCGACCAAACAACCATTGAGCCCTGTTCTCCGTTCCATTCCCTACGTTTTACTCTAATGGTTCGACCGCGGTCGTCGTGTTGGTTTTGGAGAAAATCGCGAAAAACCCAAATCGCTCCGAGGAAATTCGAAGTTCCGACAGATTTAAGATTCCTGCGTACCGTAGTGCGACGAAAGTCTAAAATCGTCCAATCGACCAAACAACCATTGATCCCTCTTCGCCGTTCCATTGCCTACGTTTTACTCTAATGGTTCGACCGCGGCCGTCGTGCTGGTTTTCGAGAAAATCGCGAAAAACCCAAATCGCCCCGAGGAAATTCGAAGTTCCGACAGATTTAAGATTCCTTTCTACCAGTGCGACGAAAGTCTAAAATCGTCCAATCGACCAAACAACAACAGATACCTGTTCCCCGTTCCATTGCCTACGTTTTACTCTAATGGTTCGACTGCGTTCGTCGTGCTGGAAGTCGAGAAAATCGCGAAAAACACCAATCGTGCCGAGGTTCTTCGAAGTTCCGACAGATTTAAGATTCCTTTCTACCAGTGCGACGAAAGTCTAAAATCGTCCAATCGACCAAACAACAATTGAGCCCTGTTTTCCGTTCCATTCCCTACGTTTTACTCTAATGGTTCGACCGCGGTCGTCGTGCTTGTTTTTGAGAAAATCGCGAAAAACCCCAATCGCTCCGAGGAAATTCGACGTTCCGACAGATTTAAGATTCATTTGTACCAGTGCAACGAAAGTCTAAAATCGTGCAATCGACCAAACAACAATTGAGCCCTGTTCTCCGTTCCATTCCCTACGTTTTACTCTAATGGTTCGACCGCGGTCGTCGTGCATGTTTTGCGAGAAATTCGCGATAAATCCAATCGCTCCGAGGTGATTCGAAGTTCTGACAGATTTAAGATTCCTGCGTACCGTAGTGCGACGAAAGTCTCAAATCGTCCAATCGACCAAACAACAATTGATTCCTGTTCGCCGTTCCATTGTCTACGTTTTACTCTAATGGTTCGCCAGCGGTCGTCGTGCTGGTTTTCGAGAAAATCGCGATAAATCCAATCGCTCCGAGGAAATTCGAAGTTCCGACAGATTTAAGATTCCTTTGTACCAGTGCGACGAAAGTCTAAAATCGTCCAATCGACCAAACAACAATTGATCCCCGTTCGCCGCTCCATTGTCTACGTTTTACTCTAATGGTTCGCCAGCGGTCGTCGTGTTTGTTTCCGAGAAAATCGCGATAAATACAATCGCTCCGAGGTAATTCGACGATCCGACAGGTTTAAGATTCCTACGTACCGTAGTGCGACGAAAGTCTAAAATCGTCCAATCGACCAAACAACCATTGATCCCTCTTCGCCGTTCCATTGCCTACGTTTTACTCTAATGGTTCGACCGCGGCCGTCGTGCTGGTTTTCGAGAAAATCGCGAAAAACCCAAATCGCCCCGAGGAAATTCGAAGTTCCGACAGATTTAAGATTCCTTTCTACCAGTGCGACGAAAGTCTAAAATCGTCCAATCGACCAAACAACAACAGATACCTGTTCCCCGTTCCATTGCCTACGTTTTACTCTAATGGTTCGACTGCGTTCGTCGTGCTGGAAGTCGAGAAAATCGCGAAAAACACCAATCGTGCCGAGGTTCTTCGAAGTTCCGACAGATTTAAGATTCCTTTCTACCAGTGCGACGAAAGTCTAAAATCGTCCAATCGACCAAACAACAATTGAGCCCTGTTTTCCGTTCCATTCCCTACGTTTTACTCTAATGGTTCGACCGCGGTCGTCGTGCTTGTTTTTGAGAAAATCGCGAAAAACCCCAATCGCTCCGAGGAAATTCGACGTTCCGACAGATTTAAGATTCATTTGTACCAGTGCAAAGAAAGTCTAAAATCGTGCAATCGACCAAACAACAATTGAGCCCTGTTCTCCGTTCCATTCCCTACGTTTTACTCTAATGGTTCGACCGCGGTCGTCGTGCATGTTTTGCGAGAAATTCGCGATAAATCCAATCGCTCCGAGGTGATTCGAAGTTCTGACAGATTTAAGATTCCTGCGTACCGTAGTGCGACGAAAGTCTCAAATCGTCCAATCGACCAAACAACAATTGATTCCTGTTCGCCGTTCCATTGTCTACGTTTTACTCTAATGGTTCGCCAGCGGTCGTCGTGCTGGTTTTCGAGAAAATCGCGATAAATCCAATCGCTCCGAGGAAATTCGAAGTTCCGACAGATTTAAGATTCCTTTGTACCAGTGCGACGAAAGTCTAAAATCGTCCAATCGACCAAACAACAATTGATCCCCGTTCGCCGCTCCATTGTCTACGTTTTACTCTAATGGTTCGCCAGCGGTCGTCGTGTTTGTTTCCGAGAAAATCGCGATAAATACAATCGCTCCGAGGTAATTCGACGATCCGACAGGTTTAAGATTCCTACGTACCGTAGTGCGACGAAAGTCTAAAATCGTCCAATCGACCAAACAACCATTGATCCCTCTTCGCCGTTCCATTGCCTACGTTTTACTCTAATGGTTCGACCGCGGCCGTCGTGCTGGTTTTCGAGAAAATCGCGAAAAACCCAAATCGCCCCGAGGAAATTCGAAGTTCCGACAGATTTAAGATTCCTTTCTACCAGTGCGACGAAAGTCTAAAATCGTCCAATCGACCAAACAACAATTGAGCCCTGTCCTGCGTTCCATTCCCTACGTTTTACTCTAATGGTTCGACCGCGGTCGTCGCGTTGGTTTTGGAGAAAATCGCGAAAAACCCAAATCGCTCCGAGGAAATTCGAAGTTCCGACAGATTTAAGATTCCTTTCTACCAGTGTGACGAAAGTCTAAAATCGACCAAACAACAATTGAGCTATGTTCTCCGTTCCATTCCCTACGTTTTACTCTAATAGTTCGACCACGGTCGTCGTGCTGGTTTTCGAGAAAATCGCGAAGAACCCAAATCGCACCGAGGAAATTCGAAGTTCCGACAGATTTAAGATTCCTTTGTACCAGTGCGACGAAAGTCTAAAATCGTCCAATCGACCAAACAACAATTGAGCCCTGTTCTCCGTTCCATTCCCTACGTTTTACTCTAATGGTTCGACCGCGGTCGTTGTGCATGTTTTCGAGAAATTCGCGATAAATCCAATCGCTCCGAGGTAATTCGAAGATCCGACAGATTTAAGATTCCTTCGTACCGTAGTGCGACGAAAGTCTAAAATCGTCCAATCGACCAAACAACCATTGAGCCCTGTTCTCCGTTCCATTCCCTACGTTTTACTCTAATGGTTCGACCGCGGTCGTCGTGTTGGTTTTGGAGAAAATCGCGAAAAACCCAAATCGCTCCGAGGAAATTCGAAGTTCCGACAGATTTAAGATTCCTGCGTACCGTAGTGCGACGAAAGTCTAAAATCGTCCAATCGACCAAACAACAATTGAGCCTTGTTTGCCGTTCCATTCCCTACGTTTTACTCTAATGGTTCGATCGCGGTCGTCGTGCTTGTTTTCGAGAAAATCGCGATAAATCCAATCGCTCCGAGGTAATTCGAAGTTCCGACAGATTTAAGATTCCTGCGTACCGTAGTGCGACGAAAGTCTAAAATCCTCCAATCGACCAAACAACAATTGAGCCCTGTTCTGCGTTCCATTCCCTACGTTTTACTCTAATGGTTCGACCGCGGTCGTCGTGTTGGTTTAGGAGAAAATCGCGAAAAACCCAAATCGCTCCGAGGAAATTCGAAGTTCCGACAGATTTAAGATTCCTTTCTACCAGTGTGACGAAAGTCTAAAATCGTCCAATCGACCAAACAACAATTAAGCTCTGTTCTCCGTTCCATTCCCTACGTTTTACTCTAATGGTTCGACCACGGTCGTCGTGCTGGTTTTGGAGAAAATCGCGAAGAACCCAAATCGCACCGAGGAAATTCGAAGTTCCGACAGATTTAAGATTCCTTTGTACCAGTGCGACGAAAGTCTAAAATCGTCCAATCGACCAAACAACAATTGAGCCCTGTTCTCCGTTCCATTCCCTACGTTTTACTCTAATGGTTCGACCGCGGTCGTTGTGCATGTTTTCGAGAAATTCGCGATAAATCCAATCGCTCCGAGGTAATTCGAAGATCCGACAGATTTAAGATTCCTTCGTACCGTAGTGCGACGAAAGTCTAAAATCGTCCAATCGACCAAACAACCATTGAGCCCTGTTCTCCGTTCCATTGCCTACGTTTTACGCTAATGGTTCGACCACGGTCGTCCTGCAGGTTTTCGAGAAAATCGCGATAAATCCAATCGCTCCGAGGTAATTCGAAGTTCCGAAAGATTTAAGATTCCTTTGTACCGTAGTGCGACGAAAGTCTCAAATCTTCCAATCGACCAAACAATCATTGATTCCTGCTCGCCGTTCCATTGCCTACGTTTTACTCTAATGGTTCGACCGCGTTCGTCGTACTGGTTTTCGAGAAAATCGCATTAAATCCAATCGCTCCGAGGTAATTCGAAGTTCCGACAGATTTAAGATTCCTGCGTACCGTAGTGCGACGAAAGTCTCGAATCTTCCAATCGACCAAACAATCATTGATTCCTGCTCGCCGTTCCATTGCCTACGTTTTACTCTAATGGTTTGACCGCGGTCGTCGTGCTGGTTTTTGAGAAAATCGCGATAAATCCAATCGCTCTAAGGTAATTCGAAGTTCCGACAGATTTAAGATTCCTGCGTACCGTAGTGCGACGAAAGTCTAAAATCGTCCAATCGACCAAACAACCATTGATCCCTCTTCGCCGTTCCATTGCCTACGTTTTACTCTAATGGTTCGACCGCGGTCGTCGTGCTGGTTTTCGAGAAAATCGCGAAAAACCCAAATCGCCCCGAGGAAATTCGAAGTTCCGACAGATTTAAGATTCCTTTCTACCAGTGCGACGAAAGTCTAAAATCGTCCAATCGACCAAACAACAATTGAGCCCTGTTCTGCGTTCCATTCCCTACGTTTTAGTCTAATGGTTCGACCGCGGTCGTCGTGCTGGTTTTCGAGAAAATCGCGAAAAACCCAAATCGCTCCGCGGAAATTCGAAGTTCCGACAGATTTAAGATTCCTTTGTACCAGTGCGACGAAAGTCTAAAATCGTGCAATCGACCAAACAACAATTGATCCCCGTTCGCCGTTCCATTGCCTACGTTTTACTCTAATGGTTCGACCACGGTCGTCGTGCTGGTTTTCGAGAAAATCGCGATAAATCGAATCGCTCCGAGGTAATTCGAAGTTCCGACAGATTTAAGATTCCTTCGTTCCGTAGTGTGACGAATGTCTAAAATCGTCCAATCGACCAAACAACAACAGATACCTGTTCCCCGTTCCATTGCCTACGTTTTACTCTAATGGTTCGACCGCGGTCGTCGTGCTGGTTTTTGAGAAAATCGCGAAAAACCCAAATCGCTCCGAGGAAATTCGAAGTTCCGACAGATTTAAGATTCATTTGTACCAGTGCGACGAAAGTCTAAAATCGTGCAATCGACCAAACAACAATTGATCCCCGTTCGCCGTTCCATTGCCTACGTTATACTCTAATGGTTCGACCGCGGTCGTCGTGCTGGTTTTCGAGAAAATCGCGATAAATCGAATCGCTCCGAGGAAATTCGAAGTTCCGACAGATTTAAGATTCCTTCGTTCCGTAGTGTGACGAATGTCTAAAATCGTCCAATCGACCAAACAACAACAGATACCTGTTCCCCGTTCCATTGCCTACGTTTTACTCTAATGGTTCGACCGCGGTCGTCGTGCTGGTTTTTGAGAAAATCGCGAAAAACCCATATCGCTCCGAGGAAATTCGAAGTTCCGACAGATTTAAGATTCATTTGTACCAGTGCGACGAAAGTCTAAAATCGTCCAATCGACCAAACAACAATTGAGCCCTGTTCTCCGTTCCATTCCCTACGTTTTACTCTAATGGTTCGACCGCGGTCGTCGTGCACGTTTTGCGAGAAATTCGCGATAAATCCAATCGCACCGAGGTAATTCGAAGATCCCACAGATTTAAGATTCCTGCGTACCGTAGTGCGACGAAAGTCTCAAATCGTCCAATCGACCAAACAACAATTGATTCCTGTTCGCCGTTCCATTGCCTACGTTTTACTCTAATAGTTCGACCGCGGTCGTCGTGCTGGTTTTTGAGAAAATCTCGAAAAACCCAAATCCCTCCGAGGAAATTCGAAGTTCCGACAGATTTAAGATTCCTTTGTACCAGTGCGACGAAAGTCTAAAATCGTCCAATCGACCACACAACAATTGAGCCCTGTTCTCCGTTCCATTCCCTACGTTTTACTCTAATGGTTCGACCGCGGTCGTCGTGCATGTTTTGCGAGAAATTCGCGATAAATCCAATCGCTCCGAGGTAATTCGAAGTTCTGACAGATTTAAGATTCCTGCGTACCGTAGTGCGACGAAAGTCTCAAATCGTCCAATCGACCAAACAACAATTGATTCCTGTTCGCCGTTCCATTGCCTACGTTTTACTCTACTGGTTCGACCGCGGTCGTCGTGCTGGTTTTCGAGAAAATCGCGATAAATCGAATCGCTCCGAGGAAATTCGAAGTTCCGACAGATTTAAGATTCGTTCGTTCCGTAGTGCGACGAATGTCTAAAATCGTCCAGTCGACCAAACAACAACAGATACCTGTTCCCCGTTCCATTGCCTACGTTTTACTCTAATGGTTCGACCGCGGTCGTCGTGCTGGTTTTTGAGAAAATCGCGAAAAACCCCAATCGCTCCGAGGAAATTCGACGTTCCGACAGATTTAAGATTCATTTGTACCAGTGCGACGAAAGTCTAAAATCGTGCAATCGACCAAACAACAATTGAGCCCTGTTCTCCGTTCCATTCCCTACGTTTTACTCTAATGGTTCGACCGCGGTCGTCGTGCATGTTTTGCGAGAAATTCGCGATAAATCCAATCGCTCCGAGGTGATTCGAAGTTCTGACAGATTTAAGATTCCTGCGTACCGTAGTGCGACGAAAGTCTCAAATCGTCCAATCGACCAAACAACAATTGATTCCTGTTCGCCGTTCCATTGTCTACGTTTTACTCTAATGGTTCGCCAGCGGTCGTCGTGCTGGTTTTCGAGAAAATCGCGATAAATCCAATCGCTCCGAGGAAATTCGAAGTTCCGACAGATTTAAGATTCCTTTGTACCAGTGCGACGAAAGTCTAAAATCGTCCAATCGACCAAACAACAATTGATCCCCGTTCGCCGCTCCATTGTCTACGTTTTACTCTAATGGTTCGCCAGCGGTCGTCGTGTTTGTTTCCGAGACAATCGCGATAAATACAATCGCTCCGAGGTAATTCGACGATCCGACAGGTTTAAGATTCCTACGTACCGTAGTGCGACGAAAGTCTAAAATCGTCCAATCGACCAAACAACCATTGATCCCTCTTCGCCGTTCCATTGCCTACGTTTTACTCTAATGGTTCGACCGCGGCCGTCGTGCTGGTTTTCGAGAAAATCGCGAAAAACCCAAATCGCCCCGAGGAAATTCGAAGTTCCGACAGATTTAAGATTCCTTTCTACCAGTGCGACGAAAGTCTAAAATCGTCCAATCGACCAAACAACAATTGAGCCCTGTCCTGCGTTCCATTCCCTACGTTTTACTCTAATGGTTCGACCGCGGTCGTCGCGTTGGTTTTGGAGAAAATCGCGAAAAACCCAAATCGCTCCGAGGAAATTCGAAGTTCCGACAGATTTAAGATTCCTTTCTACCAGTGTGACGAAAGTCTAAAATCGACCAAACAACAATTGAGCTATGTTCTCCGTTCCATTCCCTACGTTTTACTCTAATAGTTCGACCACGGTCGTCGTGCTGGTTTTCGAGAAAATCGCGAAGAACCCAAATCGCACCGAGGAAATTCGAAGTTCCGACAGATTTAAGATTCCTTTGTACCAGTGCGACGAAAGTCTAAAATCGTCCAATCGACCAAACAACAATTGAGCCCTGTTCTCCGTTCCATTGCCTACGTTTTACGCTAATGGTTCGACCACGGTCGTCCTGCAGGTTTTCGAGAAAATCGCGATAAATCCAATCGCTCCGAGGTAATTCGAAGTTCCGAAAGATTTAAGATTCCTTTGTACCGTAGTGCGACGAAAGTCTCAAATCTTCCAATCGACCAAACAATCATTGATTCCTGCTCGCCGTTCCATTGCCTACGTTTTACTCTAATGGTTCGACCGCGTTCGTCGTACTGGTTTTCGAGAAAATCGCGATAAATGCAATCGCTCCGAGGTAATTCGAAGTTCCGACAGATTTAAGATTCCTACGTTCCGCAGTGCGACGAAAGTCTAAAATCGTCCAATCGAGCAAACAACAATTGAGCCCTGTTTGCCGTTCCATTCCCTACGTTTTACTCTAATGGTTCGACCGCGGTCGTCGTGCTTGTTTTCGAGAAAATCGCGATAAATCCAATCGCTCCGAGGTAATTCGAAGTTCCGACAGATTTAAGATTCCTGCGTACCGTAGTGCGACGAAAGTCTCGAATCTTCCAATCGACCAAACAATCATTGATTCCTGCTCGCCGTTCCATTGCCTACGTTTTACTCTAATGGTTTGACCGCGGTCGTCGTGCTGGTTTTTGAGAAAATCGCGATAAATCCAATCGCTCCAAGGTAATTCGAAGTTCCGACAGATTTAAGATTCCTGCGTACCGTAGTGCGACGAAAGTCTAAAATCGTCCAATCGACCAAACAACAATTGAGCCCTGTTTGCCGTTCCATTCCCTACGTTTTACTCTAATGGTTCGACCGCGGTCGTCGTGCTTGTTTTCGAGAAAATCGCGATAAATCCAATCGCTCCGAGGTAATTCGAAGTTCCGACAGATTTAAGATTCCTGCGTACCGTAGTGCGACGAAAGTCTAAAATCTTCCAATCGACCAAACAACTATTGATCCCCGTTCGCCGTTGCATTGCCTACGTTTTACTCTAATGGTTCGACCGCGGTCGTCGTGCTGGTTTTCGAATTCGAGAAAATCGCGAAGAACACAAATCGCACCGAGGAAATTCGAAGTTCCGACAGATTTAAGATTCCTTCGTTCCGTAGTGCGACGAATGTCTAAAATCGTCCAATCGACCAAACAACAACAGATACCTGTTCCCCGTTCCATTGCCTACGTTTTACTCTAAAACGTCGTGCTGGTTTTTGCGAAAATCGCGAAAAAACCAAATCGCTCCGAGGAAATTCGAAGTTCCGACAGATTTAAGATTCCTTTGTACCAGTGCGACGAAAGTCTAAAATCGTCCAATCGACCAAACAACAATTGATCCCCGTTCGCCGCTCCATTGTCTACGTTTTACTCTAATGGTTCGCCAGCGGTCGTCGTGTTTGTTTCCGAGAAAATCGCGATAAATACAATCGCTCCGAGGTAATTCGACGATCCGACAGGTTTAAGATTCCTACGTACCGTAGTGCGACGAAAGTCTAAAATCGTCCAATCGACCAAACAACCATTGATCCCTCTTCGCCGTTCCATTGCCTACGTTTTACTCTAATGGTTCGACCGCGGTCGTCGTGCTGGTTTTCGAGAAAATCGCGAAAAACCCAAATCGCCCCGAGGAAATTCGAAGTTCCGACAGATTTAAGATTCCTTTCTACCAGTGCGACGAAGGTCTAAAATCGTCCAATCGACCAAACAACAATTGAGCCCTGTTCTGCGTTCCATTCCCTACGTTTTACTCTAATGGTTCGACCGCGGTCGTCGTGTTGGTTTTGGAGAAAATCGCGAAAAACCCAAATCGCTCCGAGGAAATTCGAAGTTCCGACAGATTTAAGATTCCTGCGTACCGTAGTGCGACGAAAGTCTAAAATCGTCCAATCGACCAAACAACAATTGAGCCTTGTTTGCCGTTCCATTCCCTACGTTTTACTCTAATGGTTCGACCGCGGTCGTCGTGCTTGTTTTCGAGAAAATCGCGATAAATCCAATCGCTCCGAGGTAATTCGAAGTTCCGACAGATTTAAGATTCCTGCGTACCGTAGTGCGACGAAAGTCTAAAATCCTCCAATCGACCAAACAACTATTGATCCCCGTTCGCCGTTCCATTCCCTACGTTTTACTCTAATGGTTCGACCGCGGTCGTCGTGCTTGTTTTCGAGAAAATCGCGATAAATCCAATCGCTCCGAGGTAATTCGAAGTTCCGACAGATTTAAGATTCCTGCGTACCGTAGTGCGACGAAAGTCTAAAATCGTCCAATCGACCAAACAACAATTGAGCCTTGTTTGCCGTTCCATTCCCTACGTTTTACTCTAATGGTTCGACCGCGGTCGTCGTGCTGGTTTTCGAGAAAATCGCGATAAATCGAATCGCTCCGAGGAAATTCGAAGTTCCGACAGATTTAAGATTCCTTCGTTCCGTAGTGTGACGAATGTCTAAAATCGTCCAATCGACCAAACAACAACAGATACCTGTTCCCCGTTCCATTGCCTACGTTTTACTCTAATGGTTCGACCGCGGTCGTCGTGCTGGTTTTTGAGAAAATCGCGAAAAACCCATATCGCTCCGAGGAAATTCGAAGTTCCGACAGATTTAAGATTCATTTGTACCAGTGCGACGAAAGTCTAAAATCGTCCAATCGACCAAACAACAATTGAGCCCTGTTCTCCGTTCCATTCCCTACGTTTTACTCTAATGGTTCGACCGCGGTCGTCGTGCACGTTTTGCGAGAAATTCGCGATAAATCCAATCGCACCGAGGTAATTCGAAGATCCCACAGATTTAAGATTCCTGCGTACCGTAGTGCGACGAAAGTCTCAAATCGTCCAATCGACCAAACAACAATTGATTCCTGTTCGCCGTTCCATTGCCTACGTTTTACTCTAATAGTTCGACCGCGGTCGTCGTGCTGGTTTTTGAGAAAATCTCGAAAAACCCAAATCCCTCCGAGGAAATTCGAAGTTCCGACAGATTTAAGATTCCTTTGTACCAGTGCGACGAAAGTCTAAAATCCTCCAATCGACCACACAACAATTGAGCCCTGTTCTCCGTTCCATTCCCTACGTTTTACTCTAATGGTTCGACCGCGGTCGTCGTGCATGTTTTGCGAGAAATTCGCGATAAATCCAATCGCTCCGAGGTAATTCGAAGTTCTGACAGATTTAAGATTCCTGCGTACCGTAGTGCGACGAAAGTCTCAAATCGTCCAATCGACCAAACAACAATTGATTCCTGTTCGCCGTTCCATTGCCTACGTTTTACTCTACTGGTTCGACCGCGGTCGTCGTGCTGGTTTTCGAGAAAATCGCGATAAATCGAATCGCTCCGAGGAAATTCGAAGTTCCGACAGATTTAAGATTCGTTCGTTCCGTAGTGCGACGAATGTCTAAAATCGTCCAGTCGACCAAACAACAACAGATACCTGTTCCCCGTTCCATTGCCTACGTTTTACTCTAATGGTTCGACCGCGGTCGTCGTGCTGGTTTTTGAGAAAATCGCGAAAAACCCAAATCGCTCCGTGGAAATTCGAAGTTCCGACAGATTTAAGATTCATTTGTACCAGTGCGACGAAAGTCTAAAATCGTGCAATCGACCAAACAACAATTGATCCCCGTTCGCCGTTCCATTGCCTACGTTATACTCTAATGGTTCGACCGCGGTCGTCGTGCTGGTTTTCGAGAAAATCGCGATAAATCGAATCGCTCCGAGGAAATTCGAAGTTCCGACAGATTTAAGATTCCTTCGTTCCGTAGTGTGACGAATGTCTAAAATCGTCCAATCGACCAAACAACAACAGATACCTGTTCCCCGTTCCATTGCCTACGTTTTACTCTAATGGTTCGACTGCGTTCGTCGTGCTGGAAGTCGAGAAAATCGCGAAAAACACCAATCGTGCCGAGGTTCTTCGAAGTTCCGACAGATTTAAGATTCCTTTCTACCAGTGCGACGAAAGTCTAAAATCGTCCAATCGACCAAACAACAATTGAGCCCTGTTTTCCGTTCCATTCCCTACGTTTTACTCTAATGGTTCGACCGCGGTCGTCGTGTTTGTTTTTGAGAAAATCGCGATAAATCCAATCGCTCCGAGGTAATTCAAAGTTCTGACAGATTTAAGATTCCTGCGTACCGTAGTGCGACGAAAGTCTCAAATCGTCCAATCGACCAAACAACCATTGATTCCTGTTGGCCGTTCCATTGCCTACGTTTTACTCTAATGGATCGACCGCGGTCGTCGTGCTGGTTTTTGAGAAAATCGCGAAAAACCCCAATCGCTCCGAGGAAATTCGACGTTCCGACAGATTTAAGATTCATTTGTACCAGTGCGACGAAAGTCTAAAATCCTCCAATCGACCAAACAACTATTGATCCCCGTTCGCCGTTCCATTCCCTACGTTTTACTCTAATGGTTCGACCGCGGTCGTCGTGCTTGTTTTCGAGAAAATCGCGATAAATCCAATCGCTCCGAGGTAATTCGAAGTTCCGACAGATTTAAGATTCCTGCGTACCGTAGTGCGACGAAAGTCTAAAATCCTCCAATCGACCAAACAACTATTGATCCCCTTTCGCCGTTCCATTGCCTACGTTTTACTGTAATGGTTCGACCGCGGTCGTCGTGCTGGTTTTCGAGAAAATCGCGAAGAACCCAAATCGCACCGAGGAAATTCGAAGTTCCGACAGATTTAAAATTCCTTTGTACCAGTGCGACGAAAGTCTGAAATCGTTCAATCGACCAAACAACAATTGAGCCCTGTTCTGCGTTCCATTCCCTACGTTTTACTCTAATGGTTCGACCGCGGTCGTCGTGTTGGTTTTGGAGAAAATCGCGAAAAACCCAAATCGCTCCGAGGAAATTCGAAGTTCCGACAGATTTAAGATTCCTTTGTACCAGTGCGACGAAAGTCTAAAATCGTCCAATCGACCAAACAACAATTGCGCCCTGTTCTGCGTTCCATTCCCTACGTTTTACTCTAATGGTTCGACCGCGGTCGTCGTGTTGGTTTTGGAGAAAATCGCGAAAAACCCAAATCGCTCCGAGGAAATTCGAAGTTCCGACAGATTTAAGATTCCTGCGTACCGTAGTGCGACGAAAGTCTAAAATCGTCCAATCGACCAAACAACAATTGAGCCTTGTTTGCCGTTCCATTCCCTACGTTTTACTCTAATGGTTCGACCGCGGTCGTCGTGCTTGTTTTCGAGAAAATCGCGATAAATCCAATCGCTCCGAGGTAATTCGAAGTTCTGACAGATTTAAGATTCCTGCGTACCGTAGTGCGACGAAAGTCTCAAATCGTCCAATCGACCAAACAACCATTGATTCCTGTTGGCCGTTCCATTGCCTACGTTTTACTCTAATGGATCGACCGCGGTCGTCGTGCTGGTTTTTGAGAAAATCGCGAAAAACCCCAATCGCTCCGAGGAAATTCGACGTTCCGACAGATTTAAGATTCATTTGTACCAGTGCGACGAAAGTCTAAAATCGTGCAATCGACCAAACAACAATTGAGCCCTGTTCTCCGTTCCATTCCCTACGTTTTACTCTAATGGTTCGACTGCGGTCGTCGTGCATGTTTTGCGAGAAATTCGCGATAAATCCAATCGCTCCGAGGTGATTCGAAGTTCTGACAGATTTAAGATTCCTGCGTACCGTAGTGCGACGAAAGTCTCAAATCGTCCAATCGACCAAACAACAATTGATTCCTGTTCGCCGTTCCATTGTCTACGTTTTACTCTAATGGTTCGCCAGCGGTCGTCGTGCTGGTTTTCGAGAAAATCGCGATAAATCCAATCGCTCCGAGGTAATTCGAAGTTCCGACAGATTTAAGATTCCTTCGTTCCGTAGTGCGACGAATGTCTAAAATCGTCCAATCGACCAAACAACAACAGATACCTGTTCCCCGTTCCATTGCCTACGTTTTACTCTAAAACGTCGTGCTGGTTTTTGCGAAAATCGCGAAAAAACCAAATCGCTCCGAGGAAATTCGAAGTTCCGACAGATTTAAGATTCCTTTGTACCAGTGCGACGAAAGTCTAAAATCGTCCAATCGACCAAACAACAATTGATCCCCGTTCGCCGCTCCATTGTCTACGTTTTACTCTAATGGTTCGCCAGCGGTCGTCGTGTTTGTTTCCGAGAAAATCGCGATAAATACAATCGCTCCGAGGTAATTCGACGATCCGACAGGTTTAAGATTCCTACGTACCGTAGTGCGACGAAAGTCTAAAATCGTCCAATCGACCAAACAACCATTGATCCCTCTTCGCCGTTCCATTGCCTACGTTTTACTCTAATGGTTCGACCGCGGCCGTCGTGCTAGTTTTCGAGAAAATCGCGAAAAACCCAAATCGCCCCGAGGAAATTCGAAGTTCCGACAGATTTAAGATTCCTTTCTACCAGTGCGACGAAAGTCTAAAATCGTCCAATCGACCAAACAACAATTGAGCCCTGTCCTGCGTTCCATTCCCTACGTTTTACTCTAATGGTTCGACCGCGGTCGTCGTGTTGGTTTTGGAGAAAATCGCGAAAAACCCAAATCGCCCCGAGGAAATTCGAAGTTCCGACAGATTTAAGATTCCTTTCTACCAGTGCGACGAAAGTCTAAAATCGTCCAATCGACCAAACAACAATTGAACTATGTTCTCCGTTCCATTCCCTACGTTTTACTCTAATAGTTCGACCACGGTCGTCGTGCTGGTTTTCGAGAAAATCGCGAAGAACCCAAATCGCACCGAGGAAATTCGAAGTTCCGACAGATTTAAGATTCCTTTGTACCAGTGCGACGAAAGTCTAAAATCGTCCAATCGACCAAACAACAATTGAGCCCTGTTCTCCGTTCCATTCCCTACGTTTTACTCTAATGGTTCGACCGCGGTCGTTGTGCATGTTTTCGAGAAATTCGCGATAAATCCAATCGCTCCGAGGTAATTCGAAGATCCGACAGATTTAAGATTCCTTCGTACCGTAGTGCGACGAAAGTCTAAAATCGTCCAATCGACCAAACAACCATTGAGCCCTGTTCTCCGTTCCATTCCCTACGTTTTACTCTAATGGTTCGACCGCGGTCGTCGTGTTGGTTTTGGAGAAAATCGCGAAAAACCCAAATCGCTCCGAGGAAATTCGAAGTTCCGACAGATTTAAGATTCCTGCGTACCGTAGTGCGACGAAAGTCTAAAATCGTCCAATCGACCAAACAACAATTGAGCCATGTTTGCCGTTCCATTCCCTACGTTTTACTCTAATGGTTCGACCGCGGTCGTCGTGCTTGTTTTCGAGAAAATCGCGATAAATCCAATCGCTCCGAGGTAATTCGAAGTTCCGACAGATTTAAGATTCCTGCGTACCGTAGTGCGACGAAAGTCTAAAATCCTCCAATCGACCAAACAACAATTGAGCCCTGTTCTGCGTTCCATTCCCTACGTTTTACTCTAATGGTTCGACCGCGGTCGTCGTGTTGGTTTAGGAGAAAATCGCGAAAAACCCAAATCGCTCCGAGGAAATTCGAAGTTCCGACAGATTTAAGATTCCTTTCTACCAGTGTGACGAAAGTCTAAAATCGTCCAATCGACCAAACAACAATTAAGCTCTGTTCTCCGTTCCATTCCCTACGTTTTACTCTAATGGTTCGACCACGGTCGTCGTGCTGGTTTTCGAGAAAATCGCGAAGAACCCAAATCGCACCGAGGAAATTCGAAGTTTCGACAGATTTAAGATTCCTTTGTACCAGTGCGACGAAAGTCTAAAATCGTCCAATCGACCAAACAACAATTGAGCCCTGTTCTCCGTTCCATTCCCTACGTTTTACTCTAATGGTTCGACCGCGGTCGTTGTGCATGTTTTCGAGAAATTCGCGATAAATCCAATCGCTCCGAGGTAATTCGAAGATCCGACAGATTTAAGATTCCTTCGTACCGTAGTGCGACGAAAGTCTAAAATCGTCCAATCGACCAAACAACCATTGAGCCCTGTTCTCCGTTCCATTGCCTACGTTTTACGCTAATGGTTCGACCACGGTCGTCCTGCAGGTTTTCGAGAAAATCGCGATAAATCCAATCGCTCCGAGGTAATTCGAAGTTCCGAAAGATTTAAGATTCCTGCGTACCGTAGTGCGACGAAAGTCTCGAATCTTCCAATCGACCAAACAATCATTGATTCCTGCTCGCCGTTCCATTGCCTACGTTTTACTCTAATGGTTTGACCGCGGTCGTCGTGCTGGTTTTTGAGAAAATCGCGATAAATCCAATCGCTCCAAGGTAATTCGAAGTTCCGACAGATTTAAGATTCCTGCGTACCGTAGTGCGACGAAAGTCTAAAATCGTCCAATCGACCAAACAACAATTGAGCCCTGTTTGCCGTTCCATTCCCTACGTTTTACTCTAATGGTTCGACCGCGGTCGTCGTGCTTGTTTTCGAGAAAATCGCGATAAATCCAATCGCTCCGAGGTAATTCGAAGTTCCGACAGATTTAAGATTCCTGCGTACCGTAGTGCGACGAAAGTCTAAAATCTTCCAATCGACCAAACAACTATTGATCCCCGTTCGCCGTTCCATTGCCTACGTTTTACTCTAATGGTTCGACCGCGGTCGTCGTGCTGGTTTTCGAGAAAATCGCGAAGAACACAAATCGCACCGAGGAAATTCGAAGTTCCGACAGATTTAAGATTCCTTCGTTCCGTAGTGCGACGAATGTCTAAAATCGTCCAATCGACCAAACAACAACAGATACCTGTTCCCCGTTCCATTGCCTACGTTTTACTCTAAAACGTCGTGCTGGTTTTTGCGAAAATCGCGAAAAAACCAAATCGCTCCGAGGAAATTCGAAGTTCCGACAGATTTAAGATTCCTTTGTACCAGTGCGACGAAAGTCTAAAATCGTCCAATCGACCAAACAACAATTGATCCCCGTTCGCCGCTCCATTGTCTACGTTTTACTCTAATGGTTCGCCAGCGGTCGTCGTGTTTGTTTCCGAGAAAATCGCGATAAATACAATCGCTCCGAGGTAATTCGACGATCCGACAGGTTTAAGATTCCTACGTACCGTAGTGCGACGAAAGTCTAAAATCGTCCAATCGACCAAACAACCATTGATCCCTCTTCGCCGTTCCATTGCCTACGTTTTACTCTAATGGTTCGACCGCGGTCGTCGTGCTGGTTTTCGAGAAAATCGCGAAAAACCCAAATCGCCCCGAGGAAATTCGAAGTTCCGACAGATTTAAGATTCCTTTCTACCAGTGCGACGAAAGTCTAAAATCGTGCAATCGACAAAACAACAATTGAGCCCTGTTCTGCGTTCCATTCCCTACGTTTTACTCTAATGGTTTGACCGCGGTCGTCGTGCTGGTTTTTGAGAAAATCGCGATAAATCCAATCGCTCCGAGGTAATTCGAAGTTCCGACAGATTTAAGATTCCTGCGTACCGTAGTGCGACGAAAGTCTAAAATCGTCCAATCGACCAAACAACAATTGATCCCCGTTCGCCGCTCCATTGTCTACGTTTTACTCTAATGGTTCGCCAGCGGTCGTCGTGTTTGTTTCCGAGAAAATCGCGATAAATACAATCGCTCCGAGGTAATTCGACGATCCGACAGGTTTAAGATTCCTACGTACCGTAGTGCGACGAAAGTCTAAAATCGTCCAATCGACCAAACAACCATTGATCCCTCTTCGCCGTTCCATTGCCTACGTTTTACTCTAATGGTTCGACCGCGGTCGTCGTGCTGGTTTTCGAGAAAATCGCGAAAAACCCAAATCGCCCCGAGGAAATTCGAAGTTCCGACAGATTTAAGATTCCTTTCTACCAGTGCGACGAAGGTCTAAAATCGTCCAATCGACCAAACAACAATTGCGCCCTGTTCTGCGTTGCATTCCCTACGTGTTACTCTAATGGTTCGACCGCGGTCGTCGTGTTGGTTTTGGAGAAAATCGCGAAAAACCCAAATCGCTCCGAGGAAATTCGAAGTTCCGACAGATTTAAGATCCCTGCGTACCGTAGTGCGACGAAAGTCTAAAATCGTCCAATCGACCAAACAACAATTGAGCCTTGTTTGCCGTTCCATTCCCTACGTTTTACTCTAATGGTTCGACCGCGGTCGTCGTGCTTGTTTTCGAGAAAATCGCGATAAATGCAATCGCTCCGAGGTAATTCGAAGTTCCGACAGATTTAAGATTCCTGCGTACCGTAGTGCGACGAAAGTCTAAAATCCTCCAATCGACCAAACAACTATTGATCCCCGTTCGCCGTTCCATTGCCTACGTTTTACTGTAATGGTTCGACCGCGGTCGTCGTGCTGGTTTTCGAGAAAATCGCGAAGAACCCAAATCGCACCGAGGAAATTCGAAGTTCCGACAGATTTAAAATTCCTTTGTACCAGTGCGACGAAAGTCTGAAATCGTTCAATCGACCAAACAACAATTGAGCCCTGTTCTGCGTTCCATTCCCTACGTTTTACTCTAATGGTTCGACCGCGGTCGTCGTGTTGGTTTTGGAGAAAATCGCGAAAAACCCAAATCGCTCCGAGGAAATTCGAAGTTCCGACAGATTTAAGATTCCTTTGTACCAGTGCGACGAAAGTCTAAAATCGTCCAATCGACCAAACAACAATTGCGCCCTGTTCTGCGTTGCATTCCCTACGTTTTACTCTAATGGTTCGACCGCGGTCGTCGTGTTGGTTTTGGAGAAAATCGCGAAAAACCCAAATCGCTCCGAGGAAATTCGAAGTTCCGACAGATTTAAGATTCCTGCGTACCGTAGTGCGACGAAAGTCTAAAATCGTCCAATCGACCAAACAACAATTGAGCCTTGTTTGCCGTTCCATTCCCTACGTTTTACTCTAATGGTTCGACCGCGGTCGTCGTGCTTGTTTTCGAGAAAATCGCGATAAATCCAATCGCTCCGTGGTAATTCGAAGTTCTGACAGATTTAAGATTCCTGCGTACCGTAGTGCGACGAAAGTCTCAAATCGTCCAATCGACCAAACAACCATTGATTCCTGTTGGCCGTTCCATTGCCTACGTTTTACTCTAATGGATCGACCGCGGTCGTCGTGCTGGTTTTTGAGAAAATCGCGAAAAACCCCAATCGCTCCGAGGAAATTCGACGTTCCGACAGATTTAAGATTCATTTGTACCAGTGCGACGAAAGTCTAAAATCGTGCAATCGACCAAACAACAATTGAGCCCTGTTCTCCGTTCCATTCCCTACGTTTTACTCTAATGGTTCGACTGCGGTCGTCGTGCATGTTTTGCGAGAAATTCGCGATAAATCCAATCGCTCCGAGGTGATTCGAAGTTCTGACAGATTTAAGATTCCTGCGTACCGTAGTGCGACGAAAGTCTCAAATCGTCCAATCGACCAAACAACAATTGATTCCTGTTCGCCGTTCCATTGTCTACGTTTTACTCTAATGGTTCGCCAGCGGTCGTCGTGCTGGTTTTCGAGAAAATCGCGATAAATCCAATCGCTCCGAGGTAATTCGAAGTTCCGACAGATTTAAGATTCCTTCGTTCCGTAGTGCGACGAATGTCTAAAATCGTCCAATCGACCAAACAACAACAGATACCTGTTCCCCGTTCCATTGCCTACGTTTTACTCTAAAACGTCGTGCTGGTTTTTGCGAAAATCGCGAAAAAACCAAATCGCTCCGAGGAAATTCGAAGTTCCGACAGATTTAAGATTCCTTTGTACCAGTGCGACGAAAGTCTAAAATCGTCCAATCGACCAAACAACAATTGATCCCCGTTCGCCGCTCCATTGTCTACGTTTTACTCTAATGGTTCGCCAGCGGTCCTCGTGTTTGTTTCCGAGAAAATCGCGATAAATACAATCGCTCCGAGGTAATTCGACGATCCGACAGGTTTAAGATTCCTACGTACCGTAGTGCGACGAAAGTCTAAAATCGTCCAATCGACCAAACAACCATTGATCCCTCTTCGCCGTTCCATTGCCTACGTTTTACTCTAATGGTTCGACCGCGGCCGTCGTGCTAGTTTTCGAGAAAATCGCGAAAAACCCAAATCGCCCCGAGGAAATTCGAAGTTCCGACAGATTTAAGATTCCTTTCTACCAGTGCGACGAAAGTCTAAAATCGTCCAATCGACCAAACAACAATTGAGCCCTGTCCTGCGTTCCATTCCCTACGTTTTACTCTAATGGTTCGACCGCGGTCGTCGTGTTGGTTTTGGAGAAAATCGCGAAAAACCCAAATCGCCCCGAGGAAATTCGAAGTTCCGACAGATTTAAGATTCCTTTCTACCAGTGCGACGAAAGTCTAAAATCGTCCAATCGACCAAACAACAATTGAACTATGTTCTCCGTTCCATTCCCTACGTTTTACTCTAATAGTTCGACCACGGTCGTCGTGCTGGTTTTCGAGAAAATCGCGAAGAACCCAAATCGCACCGAGGAAATTCGAAGTTCCGACAGATTTAAGATTCCTTTGTACCAGTGCGACGAAAGTCTAAAATCGTCCAATCGACCAAACAACAATTGAGCCCTGTTCTCCGTTCCATTCCCTACGTTTTACTCTAATGGTTCGACCGCGGTCGTTGTGCATGTTTTCGAGAAATTCGCGATAAATCCAATCGCTCCGAGGTAATTCGAAGATCCGACAGATTTAAGATTCCTTCGTACCGTAGTGCGACGAAAGTCTAAAATCGTCCAATCGACCAAACAACCATTGAGCCCTGTTCTCCGTTCCATTCCCTACGTTTTACTCTAATGGTTCGACCGCGGTCGTCGTGTTGGTTTTGGAGAAAATCGCGAAAAACCCAAATCGCTCCGAGGAAATTCGAAGTTCCGACAGATTTAAGATTCCTGCGTACCGTAGTGCGACGAAAGTCTAAAATCGTCCAATCGACCAAACAACAATTGAGCCATGTTTGCCGTTCCATTCCCTACGTTTTACTCTAATGGTTCGACCGCGGTCGTCGTGCTTGTTTTCGAGAAAATCGCGATAAATCCAATCGCTCCGAGGTAATTCGAAGTTCCGACAGATTTAAGATTCCTGCGTACCGTAGTGCGACGAAAGTCTAAAATCCTCCAATCGACCAAACAACAATTGAGCCCTGTTCTGCGTTCCATTCCCTACGTTTTACTCTAATGGTTCGACCGCGGTCGTCGTGTTGGTTTAGGAGAAAATCGCGAAAAACCCAAATCGCTCCGAGGAAATTCGAAGTTCCGACAGATTTAAGATTCCTTTCTACCAGTGTGACGAAAGTCTAAAATCGTCCAATCGACCAAACAACAATTAAGCTCTGTTCTCCGTTCCATTCTCTACGTTTTACTCTAATGGTTCGACCACGGTCGTCGTGCTGGTTTTCGAGAAAATCGCGAAGAACCCAAATCGCACCGAGGAAATTCGAAGTTTCGACAGATTTAAGATTCCTTTGTACCAGTGCGACGAAAGTCTAAAATCGTCCAATCGACCAAACAACAATTGAGCCCTGTTCTCCGTTCCATTCCCTACGTTTTACGCTAATGGTTCGACCACGGTCGTCCTGCAGGTTTTCGAGAAAATCGCGATAAATCCAATCGCTCCGAGGTAATTCGAAGTTCCGAAAGATTTAAGATTCCTTTGTACCGTAGTGCGACGAAAGTCTCAAATCTTCCAATCGACCAAACAATCATTGATTCCTGCTCGCCGTTCCATTGCCTACGTTTTACTCTAATGGTTCGACCGCGGTCGTCGTACTGGTTTTCGAGAAAATCGCGATAAATGCAATCGCTCCGAGGTAATTCGAAGTTCCGACAGATTTAAGATTCCTACGTTCCGCAGTGCGACGAAAGTCTAAAATCGTCCAATCGACCAAACAACAATTGAGCCCTGTTTGCCGTTCCATTCCCTACGTTTTACTCTAATGGTTCGACCGCGGTCGTCGTGCTTGTTTTCGAGAAAATCGCGATAAATCCAATCGCTCCGAGGTAATTCGAAGTTCCGACAGATTTAAGATTCCTGCGTACCGTAGTGCGACGAAAGTCTAAAATCCTCCAATCGACCAAACAACTATTGATCCCCGTTCGCCGCTCCATTGCCTACGTTTTACTCTAATGGTTCGACCGCGGTCGTCGTGCTGGTTTTCGAGAAAATCGCATTAAATCCAATCGCTCCGAGGTAATTCGAAGTTCCGACAGATTTAAGATTCCTGCGTACCGTAGTGCGACGAAAGTCTCAAATCTTCCAATCGACCAAACAATCATTGATTCCTGCTCGCCGTTCCATTGCCTACGTTTTACTCTAATGGTTTGACCGCGGTCGTCGTGCTGGTTTTTGAGAAAATCGCGATAAATCCAATCGCTCCGAGGTAACTCGAAGTTCCGACAGATTTAAGATTCCTGCGTACCGTAGTGCGACGAAAGTCTAAAATCGTCCAATCGACCAAACAACAATTGAGCCCTGTTTGCCGTTCCATTCCCTACGTTTTACTCTAATGGTTCGACCGCGGTCGTCGTGCTTGTTTTCGAGAAAATCGCGATAAATGCAATCGCTCCGAGGTAATTCGAAGTTCCGACAGATTTAAGATTCCTACGTTCCGCAGTGCGACGAAAGTCTAAAATCGTCCAATCGACCAAACAACAATTGAGCCCTGTTTGCCGTTCCATTCCCTACGTTTTACTCTAATGGTTCGACCGCGGTCGTCGTGCTTGTTTTCGAGAAAATCGCGATAAATCCAATCGCTCCGAGGTAATTCGAAGTTCCGACAGATTTAAGATTCCTGCGTACCGTAGTGCGACGAAAGTCTAAAATCCTCCAATCGACCAAACAACTATTGATCCCCGTTCGCCGCTCCATTGCCTACGTTTTACTCTAATGGTTCGACCGCGGTCGTCGTGCTGGTTTTCGAGAAAATCGCATTAAATCCAATCGCTCCGAGGTAATTCGAAGTTCCGACAGATTTAAGATTCCTGCGTACCGTAGTGCGACGAAAGTCTCAAATCTTCCAATCGACCAAACAATCATTGATTCCTGCTCGCCGTTCCATTGCCTACGTTTTACTCTAATGGTTTGACCGCGGTCGTCGTGCTGGTTTTTGAGAAAATCGCGATAAATCCAATCGCTCCGAGGTAACTCGAAGTTCCGACAGATTTAAGATTCCTGCGTACCGTAGTGCGACGAAAGTCTAAAATCGTCCAATCGACCAAACAACAATTGAGCCCTGTTTGCCGTTCCATTCCCTACGTTTTACTCTAATGGTTCGACCGCGGTCGTCGTGCTTGTTTTCGAGAAAATCGCGATAAATCCAATCGCTCCGAGGTAATTCGAAGTTCCGACAGATTTAAGATTCCTGCGTACCGTAGTGCGACGAAAGTCTAAAATCTTCCAATCGACCAAACAACTATTGATCCCCGTTCGCCGTTCCATTGCCTACGTTTTACTCTAATGGTTCGACCGCGGTCGTCGTGCTGGTTTTCGAGAAAATCGCGATAAATCCAATCGCTCCGAGGTAATTCGAAGTTCCGACAGATTTAAGATTCCTGCGTACCGTAGTGCGACGAAAGTCTAAAATCGTCCAATCGACCAAACAACAATTGATCCCCGTTCGCCGCTCCATTGTCTACGTTTTACTCTAATGGTTCGCCAGCGGTCGTCGTGTTTGTTTCCGAGAAAATCGCGATAAATACAATCGCTCCGAGGTAATTCGACGATCCGACAGGTTTAAGATTCCTACGTACCATAGTGCGACGAAAGTCTAAAATCGTCCAATCGACCAAACAAACATTGATCCCTCTTCGCCGTTCCATTGCCTACGTTTTACTCTAATGGTTCGACCGCGGTCGTCGTGCTGGTTTTCGAGAAAATCGCGAAAAACCCAAATCGCCCCGAGGAAATTCGAAGTTCCGACAGATTTAAGATTCCTTTCTACCAGTGCGACGAAGGTCTAAAATCGTCCAATCGACCAAACAACAATTGAGCCCTGTTCTGCGTTCCATTCCCTACGTTTTACTCTAATGGTTCGACCGCGGTCGTCGTGTTGGTTTTGGAGAAAATCGCGAAAAACGCAAATCGCTCCGAGGAAATTCGAAGTTCCGACAGATTTAAGATTCCTGCGTACCGTAGTGCGACGAAAGTCTAAAATCGTCCAATCGACCAAACAACAATTGAGCCTTGTTTGCCGTTCCATTCCCTACGTTTTACTCTAATGGTTCGACCGCGGTCGTCGTGCTTGTTTTCGAGAAAATCGCGATAAATCCAATCGCTCCGAGGTAATTCGAAGTTCTGACAGATTTAAGATTCCTGCGTACCGTAGTGCGACGAAAGTCTCAAATCGTCCAATCGACCAAACAACCATTGATTCCTGTTGGCCGTTCCATTGCCTACGTTTTACTCTAATGGATCGACCGCGGTCGTCGTGCTGGTTTTTGAGAAAATCGCGAAAAACCCCAATCGCTCCGAGGAAATTCGACGTTCCGACAGATTTAAGATTCATTTGTACCAGTGCGACGAAAGTCTAAAATCGTGCAATCGACCAAACAACAATTGAGCCCTGTTCTCCGTTCCATTCCCTACGTTTTACTCTAATGGGTCGACTGCGGTCGTCGTGCATGTTTTGCGAGAAATTCGCGATAAATCCAATCGCTCCGAGGTGATTCGAAGTTCTGACAGATTTAAGATTCCTGCGTACCGTAGTGCGACGAAAGTCTCAAATCGTCCAATCGACCAAACAACAATTGATCCCCGTTCGCCGTTCCATTGCCTACGTTTTACTCTAATGGTTCGCCAGCGGTCGTCGTGCTGGTTTTCGAGAAAATCGCGATAAATCCAATCGCTCCGAGGTAATTCGAAGTTCCGACAGATTTAAGATTCCTTCGTTCCGTAGTGCGACGAATGTCTAAAATCGTCCAATCGACCAAACAACAACAGATACCTGTTCCCCGTTCCATTGCCTACGTTTTACTCTAAAACGTCGTGCTGGTTTTTGCGAAAATCGCGAAAAAACCAAATCGCTCCGAGGAAATTCGAAGTTCCGACAGATTTAAGATTCCTTTGTACCAGTGCGACGAAAGTCTAAAATCGTCCAATCGACCAAACAACAATTGATCCCCGTTCGCCGCTCCATTGTCTACGTTTTACTCTAATGGTTCGCCAGCGGTCGTCGTGTTTGTTTCCGAGAAAATCGCGATAAATACAATCGCTCCGAGGTAATTCGACGATCCGACAGGTTTAAGATTCCTACGTACCGTAGTGCGACGAAAGTCTAAAATCGTCCAATCGACCAAACAACCATTGATCCCTCTTCGCCGTTCCATTGCCTACGTTTTACTCTAATGGTTCGACCGCGGTCGTCGTGCTGGTTTTCGAGAAAATCGCGAAAAACCCAAATCGCCCCGAGGAAATTCGAAGTTCCGACAGATTTAAGATTCCTTTCTACCAGTGCGACGAAAGTCTAAAATCGTGCAATCGACAAAACAACAATTGAGCCCTGTTCTGCGTTCCATTCCCTACGTTTTACTCTAATGGTTTGACCGCGGTCGTCGTGCTGGTTTTTGAGAAAATCGCGATAAATCCAATCGCTCCGAGGTAATTCGAAGTTCCGACAGATTTAAGATTCCTGCGTACCGTAGTGCGACGAAAGTCTAAAATCGTCCAATCGACCAAACAACAATTGATCCCCGTTCGCCGCTCCATTGTCTACGTTTTACTCTAATGGTTCGCCAGCGGTCGTCGTGTTTGTTTCCGAGAAAATCGCGATAAATACAATCGCTCCGAGGTAATTCGACGATCCGACAGGTTTAAGATTCCTACGTACCGTAGTGCGACGAAAGTCTAAAATCGTCCAATCGACCAAACAACCATTGATCCCTCTTCGCCGTTCCATTGCCTACGTTTTACTCTAATGGTTCGACCGCGGTCGTCGTGCTGGTTTTCGAGAAAATCGCGAAAAACCCAAATCGCCCCGAGGAAATTCGAAGTTCCGACAGATTTAAGATTCCTTTCTACCAGTGGGACGAAGGTCTAAAATCGTCCAATCGACCAAACAACAATTGAGCCCTGTTCTGCGTTCCATTCCCTACGTTTTACTCTAATGGTTCGACCGCGGTCGTCGTGTTGGTTTTGGAGAAAATCGCGAAAAACCCAAATCGCTCCGAGGAAATTCGAAGTTCCGACAGATTTAAGATTCCTGCGTACCGTAGTGCGACGAAAGTCTAAAATCGTCCAATCGACCAAACAACAATTGAGCCTTGTTTGCCGTTCCATTCCCTACGTTTTACTCTAATGGTTCGACCGCGGTCGTCGTGCTTGTTTTCGAGAAAATCGCGATAAATCCAATCGCTCCGAGGTAATTCGAAGTTCCGACAGATTTAAGATTCCTGCGTACCGTAGTGCGACGAAAGTCTAAAATCCTCCAATCGACCAAACAACTATTGATCCCCGTTCGCCGTTCCATTGCCTACGTTTTACTCTAATGGTTCGACCGCGGTCGTCGTGTTGGTTTTGGAGAAAATCGCGAAAAACCCAAATCGCTCCGAGGAAATTCGAAGTTCCGACAGATTTAAGATTCCTGCGTACCGTAGTGCGACGAAAGTCTAAAATCGTCCAATCGACCAAACAACAATTGAGCCTTGTTTGCCGTTCCATTCCCTACGTTTTACTCTAATGGTTCGACCGCGGTCGTCGTGCTTGTTTTCGAGAAAATCGCGATAAATCCAATCGCTCCGATGTAATTCGAAGTTCCGACAGATTTAAGATTCCTGCGTACCGTAGTGCGACGAAAGTCTAAAATCTTCCAATCGACCAAACAACTATTGATCCCCGTTCGCCGTTCCATTGCCTACGTTTTACTCTAATGGTTCGACCGCGGTCGTCGTGCTGGTTTTCGAGAAAATCGCGAAGAACCCAAATCGCACCGAGGAAATTCGAAGTTCCGACAGATTTAAGATTCCTTCGTTCCGTAGTGCGACGAATGTCTAAAATCGTCCAATCGACCAAACAACAACAGATACCTGTTCCCCGTTCCATTGCCTACGTTTTACTCTAAAACGTCGTGCTGGTTTTTGCGAAAATCGCGAAAAAACCAAATCGCTCCGAGGAAATTCGAAGTTCCGACAGATTTAAGATTCCTTTGTACCAGTGCGACGAAAGTCTAAAATCGTCCAATCGACCAAACAACAATTGATCCCCGTTCGCCGCTCCATTGTCTACGTTTTACTCTAATGGTTCGCCAGCGGTCGTCGTGTTTGTTTCCGAGAAAATCGCGATAAATACAATCGCTCCGAGGTAATTCGACGATCCGACAGGTTTAAGATTCCTACGTACCGTAGTGCGACGAAAGTCTAAAATCGTCCAATCGACCAAACAACCATTGATCCCTCTTCGCCGTTCCATTGCCTACGTTTTACTCTAATGGTTCGACCGCGGTCGTCGTGCTGGTTTTCGAGAAAATCGCGAAAAACCCAAATCGCCCCGATGAAATTCGAAGTTCCGACAGATTTAAGATTCTTTTCTACCAGTGCGACGAAAGTCCAAAAACGTCCAATCGACCAAACAACAATTGAGCCCTGTTCTGCGTTCCATTCCCTACGTTTTACTCTAATGGTTTGACCGCGGTCGTCGTGCTGGTTTTTGAGAAAATCGCGATAAATCCAATCGCTCCGAGGTAATTCGAAGTTCCGACAGATTTAAGATTCCTGCGTACCGTAGTGCGACGAAAGTCTAAAATCTTCCAATCGACCAAACAACTATTGATCCCCGTTCGCCGTTCCATTGCCTACGTTTTACTCTAATGGTTCGACCGCGGTCGTCGTGCTGGTTTTCGAGAAAATCGCGAAGAACCCAAATCGCACCGAGGAAATTCGAAGTTCCGACAGATTTAAGATTCCTTTGTACCAGTGCGACGAAAGTCTAAAATCGTCCAATCGACCAAACAACAATTGAGCTCTGTTCGCCGTTCCATTGCCTACGTTTTACTCTAATGGTTCGACCGCGGTCGTCGTGCTGGTTTTCGAGAAAATCGCATTAAATCCAATCGCTCCGAGGTAATTCGAAGTTCCGACAGATTTAAGATTCCTGCGTACCGTAGTGCGACGAAAGTCTAAAATCGTCCAATCGACCAAACAGCAATTGAGCCCTGTTTGCCGTTCCATTCCCTACGTTTTACTCTAATGGTTCGACCGCGGTCGTCGTGCATGTTTTCGAGAAAATCGCGAAAAACCCAAATCGCTCCGAGGTAATTCGAAGTTCCGTCAGATTTAAGATTCCTTCGTACCGTAGTGCGACGAAAGTCTAAAATCGTCCAATCGACCAAACAACAAATGATCCATGTTCCCGGTTCCATTGCCTACGTTTTAGTCTAATGGTTCGACCGCGGTCGTCGTGCTGGTTTTCGAGAAAATCGCGAAAAACCCAAATCGCACCGCGGAAATTCGAAGTTCCGACAGATTTAAGATTCCTTTGTACCAGTGCGACGAAAGTCTAAAATCGTCCAATCGACCACACAACAATTGAGCCCTGTTCTCCGTTCCATTCCCTACGTTTTACTCTAATGGTTCGACCGCGGTCGTCGTGCATGTTTTGCGAGAAATTCGCGATAAATACAATCGCTCCGAGGTAATTCGACGATCCGACAGGTTTAAGATTCCTACGTACCGTAGTGCGACGAAAGTCTAAAATCGTCCAATCGACCAAACAACCATTGATCCCTCTTCGCCGTTCCATTGCCTACGTTTTACTCTAATGGTTCGACCGCGGTCGTCGTGCTGGTTTTCGAGAAAATCGCGAAAAACCCAAATCGCTCCGCGGAAATTCGGAGTTCCGACAGATTTAAGATTCCTTTGTACCAGTGCGACGAAAGTCTAAAATCGTCCAATCGACCACACAACAATTGAGCCCTGTTCTCCGTTCCATTCCCTGCGTTTTACTCTAATGGTTCGACCGCGGTCGTCGTGCATGTTTTGCGAGAAATTCGCGATAAATCCAATCGCTCCGAGGTAATTCGAAGATCCGACAGATTTAAGATTCCTGCGTACCGTAGTGCGACGAAAGTCTCAAATCGTCCAATCGACCAAACAACCATTGATTCCGGTTGGCCGTTCCATTGCCTACGTTTTACTCTAATGGATCGACCGCGGTCGTCGTGCTGGTTTTTGCGAAAATCGCGAAAAAACCAAATCGCTCCGAGGAAATTCGAAGTTCCGACAGATTTAAGATTCCTTTGTACCAGTGCGACGAAAGTCTAAAATCGTCCAATCGACCAAACAACAATTGATCCCCGTTCGCCGCTCCATTGTATACGTTTTACTCTAATGGTTCGCCAGCGGTCGTCGTGCTGGTTTTCGAGAAAATCGCGATAAATCCAATCGCTCCGAGGTAATTCGAAGTTCCGACAGATTTAAGATTCCTTCGATCCGTAGTGCGACGAATGTCTAAAATCGTCCAGTCGACCAAACAACAACAGATACCTGTTCCCCGTTCCACTGCCTACGTTTTACTCTAATGGTTCGACCGCGGTCGTCGTGCTGGTTTTCGAGAAATTCGCGATAAATCCAATCGCTCCGAGGAAATTCGAAGTTCCGACAGATTTAAGATTCCTTTGTACCAGTGTGACGAAAGTCTAAAATCGTCCAATCGACCAAACAACAATTGAGTCCTGTTTTCCGTTCCATTCCCTACGTTTTACTCTAATGGTTCGACCGCGGTCGTCGTGCTTGTTTTCGAGAAAATCGCGATAAATCCAATCGCTCCGAGGTAATTCGAAGTTCCGACAGATTTAAGATTCCTGCGTACCGTAGTGCGACGAAAGTCTAAAATCCTCCAATCGACCAAACAACTATTAATCCCCGTTCGCCGTTCCATCGCCTACGTTTTACTCTAATGGTTCGACCGCGGTCGTCGTGCTGGTTTTCGAGAAAATCGCGATAAATCCAATCGCTCCGAGGTAATTCGAAGTTCCGACAGATTTAAGATTCCTTCGTTCCGTAGTGCGACGAATGTCTAAAATCGTCCAATCGACCAAACAACAACAGATACCTGTTCCCCGTTCCATTGCCTACGTTTTACTCTAAAACGTCGTGCTGGTTTTTGCGAAAATCGCGAAAAAACCAAATCGCTCTGAGGAAATTCGAAGTTCCGACAGATTTAAGATTCCTTTGTACCAGTGCGACGAAAGCCTATAATCGTCCAATCGACCAAACAACAATTGATCCCCGTTCGCCGCTCCATTGTCTACGTTTTACTCTAATGGTTCGCCAGCGGTCGTCGTGTTTGTTTCCGAGAAAATCGCGATAAATACAATCGCTCCGAGGTAATTCGACGATCCGACAGGTTTAAGATTCCTACGTACCGTAGTGCGACGAAAGTCTAAAATCCTCCAATCGACCAAACAAGTATTGATCCCCGTTCGCCGTTCCATTGCCTACGTTTTATACTCTAATGGTTCGACCGCGGTCGTCGTGCTGGTTTTCGAGAAAATCGCGATAAATCCAATCGCTCCGAGGTAATTCGAAGTTCCGACAGATTTAAGATTCCTGCGTACCGTAGTGCGACGAAAGTCTCAAATCTTCCAATCGACCAAACAATCATTGATTCCTGCTCGCCGTTCCATTGCCTACGTTTTACTCTAATGGTTTGACCGCGGTCGTCGTGCTGGTTTTAGAGAAAATCGCGATAAATCCAATCGCTCCGAGGTAATTCGAAGTTCCGACAGATTTAAGATTCCTTCGTACTGTAGTGCGACGAAACTCTAAAATCATCCAATCGACCAAACAACAAATGACCCCTGTTCCCGGTTCCATTGCCTACGTTTTAGTCTAATGGTTCGGCCGCGGTCGTCGTGCTGGTTTTCGAGAAAATCGCGATAAATGCAATCGCTCCGAGGTAATTCGAAGTTCCGACAGATTTAAGATTCCTTCGTTCCGCAGTGCGACGAAAGTCTAAAATCGTCCAATCGACCAAACAACAATTGAGCCCTGTTTTCCGTTCCATTCCCTACGTTTTACTCTAATGGTTCGACCGCGGTCGTCGTGCTTGTTTTCGAGAAAATCGCGATAAATCCAATCGCTCAGAGGTAATTCGAAGATCCGACAGATTTAAGATTCCTTCGTACCGTAGTGCGACGAAAGTCTAAAATCCTCCAATCGACCAAACAACTATTGATCCCCGTTCGCCGTTCCATTGCCTACGTTTTACTCTAATGGTTCGACCGCGGTCGTCGTGCTGGTTTTTGAGAAAATCGCGGAAAACCCAAATCGCTCCGAGGAAATTCGAGGTTCCGACAGATTTAAGATTCATTTGTACCAGTGCGACAAAAGTCTAAAATCGTGCAATCGACCAAACAACAATTGAGCCCTGTTCTCCGTTCCATTCCCTACGTTTTACTCTAATGGTTCGACCGCGGTCGTCGTGCATGTTTTCGAGAAAATCACGAAAAACCCAAATCGCTCCGAGGTAATTCGAAGTTCCGATAGATTTAAGATTCCTTCGTATCGTAGTGCGACGAAAGTCTAAAATCGTCCAATAGACCAAACAACCATTGAGCCCTGTTCTCCGTTCCATTGCCTACGTTTTACGCTAATGGTTCGACCACGGTCGTCCTGCAAGTTTTCGAGAAAATCGCGATAAATCCAATCGCTCCGAGGTAATTCGAAGTTCCGAAAGATTTAAGATTCCTTTGTACCGAAGTGCGACGAAAGTCTAAAATCGTCCAATCGACCAAACAACCATTGATCCCTGTTCGCCGTTCCATTGTCTACGTTTTACTCTAATGGTTCGACTGCGTTCGTCGTGCTGGTTTTCGAGAAAATCGCGATAAATACAATCGCTCCGAGGTAATTCGAAGTTCCGACAGATTTAAGATTCCTGCGTACCGTAGTGCGTGGAAAGTCTCAAATCTTCCAATCGACCAAACAATCATTGATTCCTGCTCGCCGTTCCATTGCCTACGTTTTACTCTAATGGTTTGACCGCGGTCGTCGTGCTGGTTTTTGAGAAAATCGCGATAAATCCAATCGCTCCGAGGTAATTCGAAGTTCCGACAGATTTAAGATTCCTTCGTACTGTAGTGCGACAAAACTCTAAAATCATCCAATCGACCAAACAACAAATGATCCCTGTTCCCGGTTCCATTGCCTACGTTTTAGTCTAATGGTTCGACCGCGGTCGTCGTGCTGGTTTTCGAGAAAATCGCGATAAATCCAATCGCTGCGAGGTAATTCGAAGTTCCGACAGATTTAAGATTCATTTGTACCAGTGCGACGAAAGTCTAAAATCGTGCAATCGACCAAACAACAATTGAGCCCTGTTCTCCGTTCCATTCCCTACGTTTTACTCTAATGGTTCGACCGCGGTCGTCGTGCATGTTTTCGAGAAAATCGCGAAAAACCCCAATCGCTCCGAGGAAATTCGAAGTTCCGACAGATTTAAGATTCATTTGTACCAGTGCGACGAAAGTCTAAAATCGTGCAATCGACCAAACAACAATTGAGCCCTGTTCTCCGTTCCATTCCCTACGTTTTACTCTAATGGTTCGACCGCGGTCGTCGTGCATGTTTTCGAGAAAATCGCGAAAAACCCAAATCGCTCCGTGGTAATTCGAAGTTCCGACAGATTTAAGATTCCTTCGTACCGTAGTGCGACGAAAGTCTAAAATCGTCCAATCGACCAAACAACCAATGATCCCTGTTCCCGGTTCCATTGCCTACGTTTTAGTCTAATGGTTCGACCGCGGTCGTCGTGCTGGTTTTCGAGAAAATCGCGAAAAACCCAAATCGCTCCGCGGAAATTCGAAGTTCCGACAGATTTAAGATTCCTTTGTACCAGTGCGACGAAAGTCTAAAATCGTCCAATCGACCACACAACAATTGAGCCCTGTTCTCTGTTCCATTCCCTACGTTTTACTCTAATGGTTCGACCGCGGTCGTCGTGCATGTTTTGCGAGAAATTCGCGATAAATCCAATCGCTCCGAGGTAATTCGAAGATCCGACAGATTTAAGATTCCTGCGTACCGTAGTGCGACGAAAGTCTCAAATCGTCCAATCGACCAAACAACAATTGATTCCTGTTCGCCGTTCCATTGCCTACGTTTTACTCTAATGGTTCGACCGCGGTCGTCGTGCTGGTTTTTGCGAAAATCGCGAAAAAACCAAATCGCTCCGAGGAAATTCGAAGTTCCGACAGATTTAAGATTCCTTTGTACCAGTGCGACGAAAGTCTAAAATCGTCCAATCGACCAAACAACAATTGATCCCCGTTCGCCGCTCCATTGTCTACGTTTTACTCTAATGGTTCGCCAGCGGTCGTCGTGCTGGTTTTAGAGAAAATCGCGATAAATCCAATCGCTCCGAGGTAATTCGATGTTCCGACAGATTTAAGATTCCTTCGTTCCGTAGTGCGACGAATGTCTAAAATCGTCCAGTCGACCAAACAACAACAGATACCTGTTCCCCGTTCCACTGCCTACGTTTTACTCTAATGGTTCGACCGCGGTCGTCGTGTTGGTTTTTGAGAAAATCGCGAAAAACCCAAATCGCTCCGAGGAAATTCGAAGTTCCGACAGATTTAAGATTCCTTTGTACCAGTGTGACGAAAGTCTAAAATCGTCCAATCGACCAAACAACAATTGAGCTCTGTTCTCCGTTCCATTCCCTACGTTTTACTCTAATGGTTCGACCGCGGTCGTCCTGCTGGTTTTCGAGAAATTCGCGATAAATCCAATCGCTCCGAGGAAATTCGCAGTTCCGACAGATTTAAGATTCCTTTGTACCAGTGTGACGAAAGTCTAAAATCGTCCAATCGACCAAACAACAATTGAGCCCTGTTCTCCGTTCCATTCCCTACGTTTTACTCTAATGGTTCGACCGCGGTCGTCGTGCATGTTTTCGAGAAAATCACGAAAAACCCAAATCGCTCCGAGGTAATTCGAAGTTCCGATAGATTTAAGATTCCTTCGTATCGTAGTGCGACGAAAGTCTAAAATCGTCCAATCGACCAAACAACCATTGAGCCCTGTTCTCCGTTCCATTGCCTACGTTTTACGCTAATGGTTCGACCACGGTCGTCCTGCAGGTTTTCGAGAAAATCGCGATAAATCCAATCGCTCCGAGGTAATTCGAAGTTCCGAAAGAATTAAGATTCCTTTGTACCGAAGTGCGACGAAAGTCTAAAATCGTCCAATCGACCAAACAACCATTGATCCCTGTTCGCCGTTCCATTGTCTACGTTTTACTCTAATGGTTCGACTGCGTTCGTCGTGCTGGTTTTCGAGAAAATCGCGATAAATACAATCGCTCCGAGGTAATTCGAAGTTCCGACAGATTTAAGATTCCTGCGTACCGTAGTGCGTGGAAAGTCTCAAATCTTCCAATCGACCAAACAATCATTGATTCCTGCTCGCCGTTCCATTGCCTACGTTTTACTCTAATGGTTTGACCGCGGTCGTCGTGCTGGTTTTTGAGAAAATCGCGATAAATCCAATCGCTCCGAGGTAATTCAAAGTTCCGACAGATTTAAGATTCCTGCGTACCGTAGTGCGACGAAAGTCTAAAATCGTCCAATCGACCAAACAACAATTGAGCCCTGTTTGCCGTTCCATTCCCTACGTTTTACTCTAATGGTTCGACCGCGGTCGTCGTGCTTGTTTTCGAGAAAATCGCGATAAATCCAATCGCTCCGAGGTAATTCGAAGTTCCGACAGATTTAAGATTCCTGCGTACCGTAGTGCGACGAAAGCCTAAAATCCTCCAATCGACCAAACAACAAATGATCCCTGTTCCCGGTTCCATTGCCTACGTTTTAGTCTAATGGTTCGACCGCGGTCGTCGTGCTGGTTTTCGAGAAAATCGCGATAAATGCAATCGCTCCGAGGTAATTCGAAGTTCCGACAGATTGAAGATTCCTTCGTTCCGCAGTGCGACGAAAGTCTAAAATCGTCCAATCGACCAAACAACAATTGAGCCCTGTTTGCCGTTCCATTCCCTACGTTTTACTCTAATGGTTCGACCGCGGTCGTCGTGCTTGTTTTCGAGAAAATCGCGATAAATCCAATCGCTCCGAGGTAATTCGAAGTTCCGACAGATTTAAGATTCCTGCGTACCGTAGTGCGACGAAAGCCTAAAATCCTCCAATCGACCAAACAACTATTGATCCCCGTTCGCCGTTCCATTGCCTACGTTTTACTCTAATGGTTCGACCGCGGTCGTCGTGCTGGTTTTCGAGAAAATCGCATTAAATCCAATCGCTCCGAGGTAATTCGAAGTTCCGACAGATTTAAGATTCCTGCGTACCGTAGTGCGACGAAAGTCTAAAATCGTCCAATCGACCAAACAACAATTGAGCCCTGTTTGCCGTTCCATTCCCTACGTTTTACTCTAATGGTTCGACCGCGGTCGTCGTGCTTGTTTTCGAGAAAATCGCGATAAATCCAATCGCTCCGAGGTAATTCGAAGTTCCGACAGATTTAAGATTCCTGCGTACCGTACTGCGACGAAAGTCTCAAATCGTCCAATCGACCAAACAACCATTGATTCCTGTTGGCCGTTCCAGTGCCTACGTTTTACTCTAATGGATCGACCGCGGTCGTCGTGCTGGTTTTTGAGAAAATCGCGAAAAACCCCAATCGCTCCGAGGAAATTCGAGGTTCCGACAGATTTAAGATTCATTTGTACCAGTGCGACGAAAGTCTAAAATCGTGCAATCGACCAAACAACAATTGAGCCCTGTTCTCCGTTCCATTCCCTACGTTTTACTTTAATGGTTCGACCGCGGTCGTCGTGCATGTTTTCGAGAAAATCGCGAAAAACCCAAATCGCTCCGCGGAAATTCGAAGTTCCGACAGATTTAAGATTCCTTTGTACCAGTGCGACGAAAGTCTAAAATCGTCCAATCGACCACACAACAATTGAGCCCTGTTCTCCGTTCCATTCCCTACGTTTTACTCTAATGGTTCGACCGCGGTCGTCGTGCATGTTTTGCGAGAAATTCGCAATAAATCCAATCGCTCCGAGGTAATTCGAAGATCCGACAGATTTAAGATTCCTGCGTACCGTAGTGCGTGGAAAGTCTCAAATCTTCCAATCGACCAAACAATCATTGATTCCTGCTCGCCGTTCCATTGCCTACGTTTTACTCTAATGGTTCGACGGCGGTCGTGGTGCTGGTTTTTGCGAAAATCGCGAAAAAACCAAATCGCTCCGAGGAAATTCGAAGTTCCGACAGATTTAAGATTCCTTTGTACCAGTGCGACGAAAGTCTAAAATCGTCCAATCGACCACACAACAATTGAGCCCTGTTCTCCGTTCCATTCCCTGCGTTTTACTCTAATGGTTCGACCGCGGTCGTCGTGCATGTTTTGCGAGAAATTCGCGATAAATCCAATCGCTCCGAGGTAATTCGAAGATCCGACAGATTTAAGATTCCTGCGTACCGTAGTGCGACGAAAGTCTCAAATCGTCCAATCGACCAAACAACCATTGATTCCGGTTGGCCGTTCCATTGCCTACGTTTTACTCTAATGGATCGACCGCGGTCGTCGTGCTGGTTTTTGCGAAAATCGCGAAAAAACCAAATCGCTCCGAGGAAATTCGAAGTTCCGACAGATTTAAGATTCCTTTGTACCAGTGCGACGAAAGTCTAAAATCGTCCAATCGACCAAACAACAATTGATCCCCGTTCGCCGCTCCATTGTATACGTTTTACTCTAATGGTTCGCCAGCGGTCGTCGTGCTGGTTTTCGAGAAAATCGCGATAAATCCAATCGCTCCGAGGTAATTCGAAGTTCCGACAGATTTAAGATTCCTTCGATCCGTAGTGCGACGAATGTCTAAAATCGTCCAGTCGACCAAACAACAACAGATACCTGTTCCCCGTTCCACTGCCTACGATTTACTCTAATGGTTCGACCGCGGTCGTCGTGCTGGTTTTCGAGAAATTCGCGATAAATCCAATCGCTCCGAGGAAATTCGAAGTTCCGACAGATTTAAGATTCCTTTGTACCAGTGTGACGAAAGTCTAAAATCGTCCAATCGACCAAACAACAATTGAGTCCTGTTTTCCGTTCCATTCCCTACGTTTTACTCTAATGGTTCGACCGCGGTCGTCGTGCTTGTTTTCGAGAAAATCGCGATAAATCCAATCGCTCCGAGGTAATTCGAAGTTCCGACAGATTTAAGATTCCTGCGTACCGTAGTGCGACGAAAGTCTAAAATCCTCCAATCGACCAAACAACTATTGATCCCCGTTCGCCGTTCCATCGCCTACGTTTTACTCTAATGGTTCGACCGCGGTCGTCGTGCTGGTTTTCGAGAAAATCGCGATAAATCCAATCGCTCCGAGGTAATTCGAAGTTCCGACAGATTTAAGATTCCTTCGTTCCGTAGTGCGACGAATGTCTAAAATCGTCCAATCGACCAAACAACAACAGATACCTGTTCCCCGTTCCATTGCCTACGTTTTACTCTAAAACGTCGTGCTGGTTTTTGCGAAAATCGCGAAAAAACCAAATCGCTCCGAGGAAATTCGAAGTTCCGACAGATTTAAGATTCCTTTGTACCAGTGCGACGAAAGTCTATAATCGTCCAATCGACCAAACAACAATTGATCCCCGTTCGCCGCTCCATTGTCTACGTTTTACTCTAATGGTTCGCCAGCGGTCGTCGTGTTTGTTTCCGAGAAAATCGCGATAAATACAATCGCTCCGAGGTAATTCGACGATCCGACAGGTTTAAGATTCCTACGTACCGTAGTGCGACGAAAGTCTAAAATCCTCCAATCGACCAAACAAGTATTGATCCCCGTTCGCCGTTCCATTGCCTACGTTTTATACTCTAATGGTTCGACCGCGGTCGTCGTGCTGGTTTTCGAGAAAATCGCGATAAATCCAATCGCTCCGAGGTAATTCGAAGTTCCGACAGATTTAAGATTCCTGCGTACCGTAGTGCGACGAAAGTCTCAAATCTTCCAATCGACCAAACAATCATTGATTCCTGCTCGCCGTTCCATTGCCTACGTTTTACTCTAATGGTTTGACCGCGGTCGTCGTGCTGGTTTTAGAGAAAATCGCGATAAATCCAATCGCTCCGAGGTAATTCGAAGTTCCGACAGATTTAAGATTCCTTCGTACGGTAGTGCGACGAAACTCTAAAATCATCCAATCGACCAAACAACAAATGACCCCTGTTCCCGGTTCCATTGCCTACGTTTTAGTCTAATGGTTCGGCCGCGGTCGTCGTGCTGGTTTTCGAGAAAATCGCGATAAATGCAATCGCTCCGAGGTAATTCGAAGTTCCGACAGATTTAAGATTCCTTCGTTCCGCAGTGCGACGAAAGTCTAAAATCGTCCAATCGACCAAACAACAATTGAGCCCTGTTTTCCGTTCCATTCCCTACGTTTTACTCTAATGGTTCGACCGCGGTCGTCGTGCTTGTTTTCGAGAAAATCGCGATAAATCCAATCGCTCAGAGGTAATTCGAAGATCCGACAGATTTAAGATTCCTTCGTACCGTAGTGCGACGAAAGTCTAAAATCCTCCAATCGACCAAACAACTATTGATCCCCGTTCGCCGTTCCATTGCCTACGTTTTACTCTAATGGTTCGACCGTGGTCGTCGTGCTGGTTTTTGAGAAAATCGCGGAAAACCCAAATCGCTCCGAGGAAATTCGAGGTTCCGACAGATTTAAGATTCATTTGTACCAGTGCGACAAAAGTCTAAAATCGTGCAATCGACCAAACAACAATTGAGCCCTGTTCTCCGTTCCATTCCCTACGTTTTACTCTAATGGTTCGACCGCGGTCGTCGTGCATGTTTTCGAGAAAATCACGAAAAACCCAAATCGCTCCGAGGTAATTCGAAGTTCCGATAGATTTAAGATTCCTTCGTATCGTAGTGCGACGAAAGTCTAAAATCGTCCAATAGACCAAACAACCATTGAGCCCTGTTCTCCGTTCCATTGCCTACGTTTTACGCTAATGGTTCGACCACGGTCGTCCTGCAGGTTTTCGAGAAAATCGCGATAAATCCAATCGCTCCGAGGTAATTCGAAGTTCCGAAAGATTTAAGATTCCTTTGTACCGAAGTGCGACGAAAGTCTAAAATCGTCCAATCGACCAAACAACAAATGATCCCTGTTCCCGGTTCCATTGCCTACGTTTTAGTCTAATGGTTGGACCGCGGTCGTCGTGCTGGTTTTCGAGAAAATCGCGATAAATGCAATCGCTCCGAGGTAATTCGAAGTTCCGACAGATTTAAGATTCCTGCGTACCGTAGTGCGACGAAAGTCTAAAATCCTCCAATCGACCAAACAACTATTGATCCCCGTTCGCCGTTCCATTGCCTACGTTTTACTCTAATGGTTCGACCGCGGTCGTCGTGCTGGTTTTCGAGAAAATCGCGATAAATCCAATCGCTCCGAGGTAATTCGAAGTTCCGACAGATTTAAGATTCCTTCGTTCCGTAGTGTGACGAATGTCTAAAATCGTCCAATCGACCAAACAACAACAGATACCTGTTCCCCGTTCCATTGCCTACGTTTTACTCTAAAACGTCGTGCTGGTTTTTGCGAAAATCGCGAAAAAACCAAATCGCTCCAAGGAAATTCGAAGTTCCGACAGATTTAAGATTCCTTTGTACCAGTGCGACGAAAGTCTAAAATCGTCCAATCGACCAAACAACAATTGATCCCCGTTCGCCGCTCCATTGTCTACGTTTTACTCTAATGGTTCCCCAGCGGTCGTCGTGTTTGTTTCCGAGAAAATCGCGATAAATACAATCGCTCCGAGGTAATTCGACGATCCGACAGGTTTAAGATTCCTACGTACCGTAGTGCGACGAAAGTCTAAAATCCTCCAATCGACCAAACAAGTATTGATCCCCGTTCGCCGTTCCATTGCCTACGTTTTATACTCTAATGGTTTGACCGCGGTCGTCGTGCTGGTTTTAGAGAAAATCGCGATAAATCCAATCGCTCCGAGGTAATTCGAAGTTCCGACAGATTTAAGATTCCTTCGTACTGTAGTGCGACGAAACTCTAAAATCATCCAATCGACCAAACAACAAATGACCCCTGTTCCCGGTTCCATTGCCTACGTTTTAGTCTAATGGTTCGACCGCGGTCGTCGTGCTGGTTTTCGAGAAAATCGCGATAAATGCAATCGCTCCGAGGTAATTCGAAGTTCCGACAGATTTAAGATTCCTTCGTTCCGCAGTGCGACGAAAGTCTAAAATCGTCCAATCGACCAAACAATAATTGAGCCCTGTTTTCCGTTCCATTCCCTACGTTTTACTCTAATGGTTCGACCGCGGTCGTCGTGCTTGTTTTCGAGAAAATCGCGATAAATCCAATCGCTCAGAGGTAATTCGAAGATCCGACAGATTTAAGATTCCTTCGTACCGTAGTGCGACGAAAGTCTAAAATCGTCCAATCGACCAAACAACCATTGAGCCCTGTTCTCCTTTCCATTGCCTACGTTTTACGCTAATGGTTCGACCACGGTCGTCCTGCAGGTTTTCGAGAAAATCGCGATAAATCCAATCGCTCCGAGGTAATTCGAAGTTCCGAAAGATTTAAGATTCCTTTGTACCGAAGTGCGACGAAAGTCTAAAATCGTCCAATCGACCAAACAACCATTGATCCCTGTTCGCCGTTCCATTGTCTACGTTTTACTCTAATGGTTCGACTGCGTTCGTCGTGCTGGTTTTCGAGAAAATCGCGATAAATACAATCGCTCCGAGGTAATTCGAAGTTCCGACAGATTTAAGATTCCTGCGTACCGTAGTGCGTGGAAAGTCTCAAATCTTCCAATCGACCAAACAATCATTGATTCCTGCTCGCCGTTCCATTGCCTACGTTTTACTCTAATGGTTTGACCGCGGTCGTCGTGCTGGTTTTTGTGAAAATCGCGATAAATCCAATCGCTCCGAGGTAATTCGAAGTTCTGACAGATTTAAGATTCCTGCGTACCGTACTGCGACGAAAGTCTCAAATCGTCCAATCGACCAAACAACCATTGATTCCTGTTGGCCGTTCCAGTGCCTACGTTTTACCCTAATGGATCGACCGCGGTCGTCGTGCTGGTTTTTGAGAAAATCGCGAAAAACCCCAATCGCTCCGAGGAAATTCGAAGTTCCGACAGATTTAAGATTCATTTGTACCAGTGCGACGAAAGTCTAAAATCGTGCAATCGACCAAACAACAATTGAGCCCTGTTCTCCGTTCCATTCCCTACGTTTTACTCTAATGGTTCGACCGCGGTCGTCGTGCATGTTTTCGAGAAAATCGCGAAAAACCCAAATCGCTCCGAGGTAATTCGAAGTTCCGACAGATTTAAGATTCCTTCGTACCGTAGTGCGACGAAAGTCTAAAATCGTCCAATCGACCAAACAACCAATGATCCATGTTCCCGGTTCCATTGCCTACGTTTTAGTCTAATGGTTCGACCGCGGTCGTCGTGCTGGTTTTCGAGAAAATCGCGAAAAACCCAAATCGCTCCGCGGAAATTCGAAGTTCCGACAGATTTAAGATTCCTTTGTACCAGTGCGACGAAAGTCTAAAATCGTCCAATCGACGACACAACAATTGAGCCCTGTTCTCCGTTCCATTCCCTACGTTTTACTCTAATGGTTCGACCGCGGTCGTCGTGCATGTTTTGCGAGAAATTCGCAATAAATCCAATCGCTCCGAGGTAATTCGAAGTTCCGACAGATTTAAGATTCCTGCGTACCGTAGTGCGACGAAAGTCTAAAATCCTCCAATCGACCAAACAACTATTGATCCCCGTTCGCCGTTCCATTGCCTACGTTTTACTCTAATGGTTCGACCGCGGTCGTCGTGCTGGTTTTCGAGAAAATCGCGATAAATCCAATCGCTCCGAGGTAATTCGAAGTTCTGACAGATTTAAGATTCCTGCGTACCGTACTGCGACGAAAGTCTCAAATCGTCCAATCGACCAAACAACCATTGATTCCGGTTGGCCGTTCCATTGCCTACGTTTTACTCTAATGGATCGACCGCGGTCGTCGTGCTGGTTTTTGAGAAAATCGCGAAAAAACCAAATCGCTCCGAGGAAATTCGAAGTTCCGACAGATTTAAGATTCCTTTGTACCAGTGCGACGAAAGTCTAAAATCGTCCAATCGACCAAACAACAATTGATCCCCGTTCGCCGCTCCATTGTCTACGTTTTACTCTAATGGTTCGCCAGCGGTCGTCGTGCTGGTTTTAGAGAAAATCGCGATAAATCCAATCGCTCCGAGGTAATTCGATGTTCCGACAGATTTAAGATTCCTTCGTTCCGTAGTGCGACGAATGTCTAAAATCGTCCAGTCGACCAAACAACAACAGATACCTGTTCCCCGTTCCACTGCCTACGTTTTACTCTAATGGTTCGACCGCGGTCGTCGTGTTGGTTTTTGAGAAAATCGCGAAAAACCCAAATCGCTCCGAAGAAATTCGAAGTTCCGACAGATTTAAGATTCCTTTGTACCAGTGTGACGAAAGTCTAAAATCGTCCAATCGACCAAACAACAATTGAGCTCTGTTCTCCGTTCCATTCCCTACGTTTTACTCTAATGGTTCGACCGCGGTCGTCCTGCTGGTTTTCGAGAAATTCGCGATAAATCCAATCGCTCCGAGGAAATTCGAAGTTCCGACAGATTTAAGATTCCTTTGTACCAGTGTGACGAAAGTCTAAAATCGTCCAATCGACCAAACAACAAATGATCCCTGTTCCCGGTTCCATTGCCTACGTTTTAGTCTAATGGTTGGACCGCGGTCGTCGTGCTGGTTTTCGAGAAAATCGCGATAAATGCAATCGCTCCGAGGTAATTCGAAGTTCCGACAGATTTAAGATTCCTGCGTACCGTAGTGCGACGAAAGTCTAAAATCCTCCAATCGACCAAACAACTATTGATCCCCGTTCGCCGTTCCATTGCCTACGTTTTACTCTAATGGTTCGACCGCGGTCGTCGTGCTGGTTTTCGAGAAAATCGCGATAAATCCAATCGCTCCGAGGTAATTCGAAGTTCCGACAGATTTAAGATTCCTTCGTTCCGTAGTGTGACGAATGTCTAAAATCGTCCAATCGACCAAACAACAACAGATACCTGTTCCCCGTTCCATTGCCTACGTTTTACTCTAAAACGTCGTGCTGGTTTTTGCGAAAATCGCGAAAAAACCAAATCGCTCCAAGGAAATTCGAAGTTCCGACAGATTTAAGATTCCTTTGTACCAGTGCGACGAAAGTCTAAAATCGTCCAATCGACCAAACAACAATTGATCCCCGTTCGCCGCTCCATTGTCTACGTTTTACTCTAATGGTTCCCCAGCGGTCGTCGTGTTTGTTTCCGAGAAAATCGCGATAAATACAATCGCTCCGAGGTAATTCGACGATCCGACAGGTTTAAGATTCCTACGTACCGTAGTGCGACGAAAGTCTAAAATCCTCCAATCGACCAAACAAGTATTGATCCCCGTTCGCCGTTCCATTGCCTACGTTTTATACTCTAATGGTTTGACCGCGGTCGTCGTGCTGGTTTTAGAGAAAATCGCGATAAATCCAATCGCTCCGAGGTAATTCGAAGTTCCGACAGATTTAAGATTCCTTCGTACTGTAGTGCGACGAAACTCTAAAATCATCCAATCGACCAAACAACAAATGACCCCTGTTCCCGGTTCCATTGCCTACGTTTTAGTCTAATGGTTCGACCGCGGTCGTCGTGCTGGTTTTCGAGAAAATCGCGATAAATGCAATCGCTCCGAGGTAATTCGAAGTTCCGACAGATTTAAGATTCCTTCGTTCCGCAGTGCGACGAAAGTCTAAAATCGTCCAATCGACCAAACAATAATTGAGCCCTGTTTTCCGTTCCATTCCCTACGTTTTACTCTAATGGTTCGACCGCGGTCGTCGTGCTTGTTTTCGAGAAAATCGCGATAAATCCAATCGCTCAGAGGTAATTCGAAGATCCGACAGATTTAAGATTCCTTCGTACCGTAGTGCGACGAAAGTCTAAAATCGTCCAATCGACCAAACAACCATTGAGCCCTGTTCTCCTTTCCATTGCCTACGTTTTACGCTAATGGTTCGACCACGGTCGTCCTGCAGGTTTTCGAGAAAATCGCGATAAATCCAATCGCTCCGAGGTAATTCGAAGTTCCGAAAGATTTAAGATTCCTTTGTACCGAAGTGCGACGAAAGTCTAAAATCGTCCAATCGACCAAACAACCATTGATCCCTGTTCGCCGTTCCATTGTCTACGTTTTACTCTAATGGTTCGACTGCGTTCGTCGTGCTGGTTTTCGAGAAAATCGCGATAAATACAATCGCTCCGAGGTAATTCGAAGTTCCGACAGATTTAAGATTCCTGCGTACCGTAGTGCGTGGAAAGTCTCAAATCTTCCAATCGACCAAACAATCATTGATTCCTGCTCGCCGTTCCATTGCCTACGTTTTACTCTAATGGTTTGACCGCGGTCGTCGTGCTGGTTTTTGTGAAAATCGCGATAAATCCAATCGCTCCGAGGTAATTCGAAGTTCTGACAGATTTAAGATTCCTGCGTACCGTACTGCGACGAAAGTCTCAAATCGTCCAATCGACCAAACAACCATTGATTCCTGTTGGCCGTTCCAGTGCCTACGTTTTACCCTAATGGATCGACCGCGGTCGTCGTGCTGGTTTTTGAGAAAATCGCGAAAAACCCCAATCGCTCCGAGGAAATTCGAAGTTCCGACAGATTTAAGATTCATTTGTACCAGTGCGACGAAAGTCTAAAATCGTGCAATCGACCAAACAACAATTGAGCCCTGTTCTCCGTTCCATTCCCTACGTTTTACTCTAATGGTTCGACCGCGGTCGTCGTGCATGTTTTCGAGAAAATCGCGAAAAACCCAAATCGCTCCGAGGTAATTCGAAGTTCCGACAGATTTAAGATTCCTTCGTACCGTAGTGCGACGAAAGTCTAAAATCGTCCAATCGACGAAACAACCAATGATCCATGTTCCCGGTTCCATTGCCTACGTTTTAGTCTAATGGTTCGACCGCGGTCGTCGTGCTGGTTTTCGAGAAAATCGCGAAAAACCCAAATCGCTCCGCGGAAATTCGAAGTTCCGACAGATTTAAGATTCCTTTGTACCAGTGCGACGAAAGTCTAAAATCGTCCAATCGACGACACAACAATTGAGCCCTGTTCTCCGTTCCATTCCCTACGTTTTACTCTAATGGTTCGACCGCGGTCGTCGTGCATGTTTTGCGAGAAATTCGCAATAAATCCAATCGCTCCGAGGTAATTCGAAGATCCGACAGATTTAAGATTCCTGCGTACCGTAGTGCGACGAAAGTCTCAAATCGTCCAATCGACCAAACAACAATTGATTCCTGTTCGCCGTTCCATTGCCTACGTTTTACTCTAATGGTTCGACCGCGGTCGTCGTGCTGGTTTTTGCGAAAATCGCGAAAGAACCAAATCGCTCCGAGGAAATTCGAAGTTCCGACAGATTTAAGATTCCTTTGTACCAGTGCGACGAAAGTCTAAAATCGTCCAATCGACCAAACAACAATTGATTCCTGTTCGCCGTTCCATTGCCTACGTTTTACTCTAATGGTTCGACCGCGGTCGTCGTGCTGGTTTTTGCGAAAATCACGAAAAAACCAAATCGCTCCGAGGAAATTCGAAGTTCCGACAGATTTAAGATTCCTTTGTACCAGTGCGACGAAAGTCTAAAATCGTCCAATCGACCAAACAACAATTGATCCCCGTTCGCCGCTCCATTGTCTACGTTTTACTCTAATGGTTCGCCAGCGGTCGTCGTGCTGGTTTTTGCGAAAATCGCGAAAAAACCAAATCGCTCCGAGGAAATTCGAAGTTCCGACAGATTTAAGATTCCTTTGTACTAGTGCGACGAAAGTCTAAAATCGTCCAATCGACCAAACAACAACTGATCCCCGATCGCCGCTCCATTGTCTACGTTTTACTCTAATGGTTCGCCAGCGGTCGTCGTGCTGGTTTTCGAGAAAATCGCGATAAATCCAATCGCTCCGAGGTAATTCGAAGCTCCGACAGATTTAAGATTCCCTCGTTCCGTAGTGCGACGAATGTCTAAAATCGTCCAGTCGACCAAACAACAACAGATACCTGTTCCCCGTTCCACTGCCTACGTTTTACTCTCATGGTTCGACCGCGGTCGTCGTGCTGGTTTTTGAGAAAATCGCGAAAAACCCAAATCGCTCCGAGGAAATTCGAAGTTCCGACAGATTTAAGATTCCTTTGTACCAGTGTGACGAAAGTCTAAAATCGTCCAATCGACCAAACAACAATTGAGCTCTGTTCTCCGTTCCATTCCCTACGTTTTACTCTAATGGTTCGACCGCGGTCGTCCTGCTGGTTTTCGAGAAATTCGCGATAAATCCAATCGCTCCGAGGAAATTCGAAGTTCCGACAGATTTAAGATTCCTTTGTACCAGTGTGACGAAAGTCTAAAATCGTCCAATCGACCAAACAACTATTGATCCCCGTTCGCCGTTCCATTGCCTACGTTTTACTCTAATGGTTCGACCACGGTCGTCGTGCTGGTTTTCGAGAAAATCGCGATAAATCCAATCGCTCCGAGGTAATTCGAAGTTCCGACAGATTTAAGATTCCTTCGTTCCGCAGTGCGACGAATGTCTAAAATCGTCCAATCGACCAAACAACAACAGATACCTGTTCCCCGTTCCATTGCCTACGTTTTACTCTAAAACGTCGTGCTGGTTTTTGCGAAAATCGCGAAAAAACCAAATCGCTCCGAGGAAATTCGAAGTTCCGACAGATTTAAGATTCCTTTGTACCAGTGCGACGAAAGTCTAAAATCGTCCAATCGACCAAACAACAATTGATCCCCGTTCGCCGCTCCATTGTCTACGTTTTACTCTAATGGTTCGCCAGCGGTCGTCGTGTTTGTTTCCGAGAAAATCGCGATAAATACAATCGCTCCGAGGTAATTCGACGATCCGACAGGTTTAAGATTCCTACGTACCGTAGTGCGACGAAAGTCTAAAATCCTCCAATCGCGACCAAACAAGTATTGATCCCCGTTCGCCGTTCCATTGCCTACGTTTTATACTCTAATGGTTCGACCGCGGTCGTCGTGCTGGTTTTCGAGAAAATCGCGATAAATCCAATCGCTCCGAGGTAATTCGAAGTTCCGACAGATTTAAGATTCCTGCGTACCGTAGTGCGACGAAAGTCTCAAATCTTCCAATCGACCAAACAAGTATTGATCCCCGTTCGCCGTTCCATTGCCTACGTTTTATACTCTAATGGTTCGACCGCGGTCGTCGTGCTGGTTTTCGAGAAAATGGCGATAAATCCAATCGCTCCGAGGTAATTCGAAGTTCCGACAGATTTAAGATTCCTTCGTACTGTAGTGCGACGAAACTCTAAAATCATCCAATCGACCAAACAACAAATGACCCCTGTTCCCGGTTCCATTGCCTACGTTTTAGTCTAATGGTTCGACCGCGGTCGTCGTGCTGGTTTTCGAGAAAATCGCGATAAATGCAATCGCTCCGAGGTAATTCGAAGTTCCGACAGATTTAAGATTCCTTCGTTCCGCAGTGCGACGAAAGTCTAAAATCGTCCAATCGACCAAACAACAATTGAGCCCTGTTTTCCGTTCCATTCCCTACGTTTTACTCTAATGGTTCGACCGCGGTCGTCGTGCTTGTTTTCGAGAAAATCGCGATAAATCCAATCGCTCAGAGGTAATTCGAAGATCCGACAGATTTAAGATTCCTTCGTACCGTAGTGCGACGAAAGTCTAAATTCCTCCAATCGACCAAACAACTATTGATCCCCGTTCGCCGTTCCATTGCCTACGTTTTACTCTAATGGTTCGACCGCGGTCGTCGTGCTGGTTTTCGAGAAAATCGCGATAAATCCAATCGCTCCGAGGTAATTCGAAGTTCCGACAGATTTAAGATTCCTTCGTTCCGTAGTGCGACGAATGTCTAAAATCGTCCAGTCGACCAAACAACAACAGATACCTGTTCCCCGTTCCATTGCCTACGTTTTACTCTAATGGTTCGACCGCGGTCGTCGTGCTGGTTTTTGAGAAAATCGCGGAAAACACAAATCGCTCCGAGGAAATTCGAGGTTCCGACAGATTTAAGATTCATTTGTACCAGTGCGACGAAAGTCTAAAATCGTGCAATCGACCAAACAACAATTGAGCCCTGTTCTCCGTTCCATTCCCTACGTTTTACTCTAATGGTTCGACCGCGGTCGTCGTGCATGTTTTCGAGAAAATCGCGAAAAACCCAAATCGCTCCGAGGTAATTCGAAGTTCCGATAGATTTAAGATTCCTTCGTATCGTAGTGCGACGAAAGTCTAAAATCGTCCAATCGACCAAACAACCATTGATCCCCGTTCGCCGTTCCATTGCCTACGTTTTACTCTAATGGTTCGACCGCGGTCGTCGTGCTGGTTTTCGAGAAAATCGCGATAAATCCAATCGCTCCGAGGTAATTCGAAGTTCCGACAGATTTAAGATTCCTTCGTTCCGTAGTGTGACGAATGTCTAAAATCGTCCAATCGACCAAACAACAACAGATACCTGTTCCCCGTTCCATTGCCTACGTTTTACTCTAAAACGTCGTGCTGGTTTTTGCGAAAATCGCGAAAAAACCAAATCGCTCCAAGGAAATTCGAAGTTCCGACAGATTTAAGATTCCTTTGTACCAGTGCGACGAAAGTCTAAAATCGTCCAATCGACCAAACAACAATTGATCCCCGTTCGCCGCTCCATTGTCTACGTTTTACTCTAATGGTTCCCCAGCGGTCGTCGTGTTTGTTTCCGAGAAAATCGCGATAAATACAATCGCTCCGAGGTAATTCGACGATCCGACAGGTTTAAGATTCCTACGTACCGTAGTGCGACGAAAGTCTAAAATCCTCCAATCGACCAAACAAGTATTGATCCCCGTTCGCCGTTCCATTGCCTACGTTTTATACTCTAATGGTTTGACCGCGGTCGTCGTGCTGGTTTTAGAGAAAATCGCGATAAATCCAATCGCTCCGAGGTAATTCGAAGTTCCGACAGATTTAAGATTCCTTCGTACTGTAGTGCGACGAAACTCTAAAATCATCCAATCGACCAAACAACAAATGACCCCTGTTCCCGGTTCCATTGCCTACGTTTTAGTCTAATGGTTCGACCGCGGTCGTCGTGCTGGTTTTCGAGAAAATCGCGATAAATGCAATCGCTCCGAGGTAATTCGAAGTTCCGACAGATTTAAGATTCCTTCGTTCCGCAGTGCGACGAAAGTCTAAAATCGTCCAATCGACCAAACAATAATTGAGCCCTGTTTTCCGTTCCATTCCCTACGTTTTACTCTAATGGTTCGACCGCGGTCGTCGTGCTTGTTTTCGAGAAAATCGCGATAAATCCAATCGCTCAGAGGTAATTCGAAGATCCGACAGATTTAAGATTCCTTCGTACCGTAGTGCGACGAAAGTCTAAAATCGTCCAATCGACCAAACAACCATTGAGCCCTGTTCTCCTTTCCATTGCCTACGTTTTACGCTAATGGTTCGACCACGGTCGTCCTGCAGGTTTTCGAGAAAATCGCGATAAATCCAATCGCTCCGAGGTAATTCGAAGTTCCGAAAGATTTAAGATTCCTTTGTACCGAAGTGCGACGAAAGTCTAAAATCGTCCAATCGACCAAACAACCATTGATCCCTGTTCGCCGTTCCATTGTCTACGTTTTACTCTAATGGTTCGACTGCGTTCGTCGTGCTGGTTTTCGAGAAAATCGCGATAAATACAATCGCTCCGAGGTAATTCGAAGTTCCGACAGATTTAAGATTCCTGCGTACCGTAGTGCGTGGAAAGTCTCAAATCTTCCAATCGACCAAACAATCATTGATTCCTGCTCGCCGTTCCATTGCCTACGTTTTACTCTAATGGTTTGACCGCGGTCGTCGTGCTGGTTTTTGTGAAAATCGCGATAAATCCAATCGCTCCGAGGTAATTCGAAGTTCTGACAGATTTAAGATTCCTGCGTACCGTACTGCGACGAAAGTCTCAAATCGTCCAATCGACCAAACAACCATTGATTCCTGTTGGCCGTTCCAGTGCCTACGTTTTACCCTAATGGATCGACCGCGGTCGTCGTGCTGGTTTTTGAGAAAATCGCGAAAAACCCCAATCGCTCCGAGGAAATTCGAAGTTCCGACAGATTTAAGATTCATTTGTACCAGTGCGACGAAAGTCTAAAATCGTGCAATCGACCAAACAACAATTGAGCCCTGTTCTCCGTTCCATTCCCTACGTTTTACTCTAATGGTTCGACCGCGGTCGTCGTGCATGTTTTCGAGAAAATCGCGAAAAACCCAAATCGCTCCGAGGTAATTCGAAGTTCCGACAGATTTAAGATTCCTTCGTACCGTAGTGCGACGAAAGTCTAAAATCGTCCAATCGACCAAACAACCAATGATCCATGTTCCCGGTTCCATTGCCTACGTTTTAGTCTAATGGTTCGACCGCGGTCGTCGTGCTGGTTTTCGAGAAAATCGCGAAAAACCCAAATCGCTCCGCGGAAATTCGAAGTTCCGACAGATTTAAGATTCCTTTGTACCAGTGCGACGAAAGTCTAAAATCGTCCAATCGACGACACAACAATTGAGCCCTGTTCTCCGTTCCATTCCCTACGTTTTACTCTAATGGTTCGACCGCGGTCGTCGTGCATGTTTTGCGAGAAATTCGCAATAAATCCAATCGCTCCGAGGTAATTCGAAGTTCCGACAGATTTAAGATTCCTGCGTACCGTAGTGCGACGAAAGTCTAAAATCCTCCAATCGACCAAACAACTATTGATCCCCGTTCGCCGTTCCATTGCCTACGTTTTACTCTAATGGTTCGACCGCGGTCGTCGTGCTGGTTTTCGAGAAAATCGCGATAAATCCAATCGCTCCGAGGTAATTCGAAGTTCTGACAGATTTAAGATTCCTGCGTACCGTACTGCGACGAAAGTCTCAAATCGTCCAATCGACCAAACAACCATTGATTCCGGTTGGCCGTTCCATTGCCTACGTTTTACTCTAATGGATCGACCGCGGTCGTCGTGCTGGTTTTTGAGAAAATCGCGAAAAAACCAAATCGCTCCGAGGAAATTCGAAGTTCCGACAGATTTAAGATTCCTTTGTACCAGTGCGACGAAAGTCTAAAATCGTCCAATCGACCAAACAACAATTGATCCCCGTTCGCCGCTCCATTGTCTACGTTTTACTCTAATGGTTCGCCAGCGGTCGTCGTGCTGGTTTTAGAGAAAATCGCGATAAATCCAATCGCTCCGAGGTAATTCGATGTTCCGACAGATTTAAGATTCCTTCGTTCCGTAGTGCGACGAATGTCTAAAATCGTCCAGTCGACCAAACAACAACAGATACCTGTTCCCCGTTCCACTGCCTACGTTTTACTCTAATGGTTCGACCGCGGTCGTCGTGTTGGTTTTTGAGAAAATCGCGAAAAACCCAAATCGCTCCGAAGAAATTCGAAGTTCCGACAGATTTAAGATTCCTTTGTACCAGTGTGACGAAAGTCTAAAATCGTCCAATCGACCAAACAACAATTGAGCTCTGTTCTCCGTTCCATTCCCTACGTTTTACTCTAATGGTTCGACCGCGGTCGTCCTGCTGGTTTTCGAGAAATTCGCGATAAATCCAATCGCTCCGAGGAAATTCGAAGTTCCGACAGATTTAAGATTCCTTTGTACCAGTGTGACGAAAGTCTAAAATCGTCCAATCGACCAAACAACAAATGATCCCTGTTCCCGGTTCCATTGCCTACGTTTTAGTCTAATGGTTGGACCGCGGTCGTCGTGCTGGTTTTCGAGAAAATCGCGATAAATGCAATCGCTCCGAGGTAATTCGAAGTTCCGACAGATTTAAGATTCCTGCGTACCGTAGTGCGACGAAAGTCTAAAATCCTCCAATCGACCAAACAACTATTGATCCCCGTTCGCCGTTCCATTGCCTACGTTTTACTCTAATGGTTCGACCGCGGTCGTCGTGCTGGTTTTCGAGAAAATCGCGATAAATCCAATCGCTCCGAGGTAATTCGAAGTTCCGACAGATTTAAGATTCCTTCGTTCCGTAGTGTGACGAATGTCTAAAATCGTCCAATCGACCAAACAACAACAGATACCTGTTCCCCGTTCCATTGCCTACGTTTTACTCTAAAACGTCGTGCTGGTTTTTGCGAAAATCGCGAAAAAACCAAATCGCTCCAAGGAAATTCGAAGTTCCGACAGATTTAAGATTCCTTTGTACCAGTGCGACGAAAGTCTAAAATCGTCCAATCGACCAAACAACAATTGATCCCCGTTCGCCGCTCCATTGTCTACGTTTTACTCTAATGGTTCCCCAGCGGTCGTCGTGTTTGTTTCCGAGAAAATCGCGATAAATACAATCGCTCCGAGGTAATTCGACGATCCGACAGGTTTAAGATTCCTACGTACCGTAGTGCGACGAAAGTCTAAAATCCTCCAATCGACCAAACAAGTATTGATCCCCGTTCGCCGTTCCATTGCCTACGTTTTATACTCTAATGGTTTGACCGCGGTCGTCGTGCTGGTTTTAGAGAAAATCGCGATAAATCCAATCGCTCCGAGGTAATTCGAAGTTCCGACAGATTTAAGATTCCTTCGTACTGTAGTGCGACGAAACTCTAAAATCATCCAATCGACCAAACAACAAATGACCCCTGTTCCCGGTTCCATTGCCTACGTTTTAGTCTAATGGTTCGACCGCGGTCGTCGTGCTGGTTTTCGAGAAAATCGCGATAAATGCAATCGCTCCGAGGTAATTCGAAGTTCCGACAGATTTAAGATTCCTTCGTTCCGCAGTGCGACGAAAGTCTAAAATCGTCCAATCGACCAAACAATAATTGAGCCCTGTTTTCCGTTCCATTCCCTACGTTTTACTCTAATGGTTCGACCGCGGTCGTCGTGCTTGTTTTCGAGAAAATCGCGATAAATCCAATCGCTCAGAGGTAATTCGAAGATCCGACAGATTTAAGATTCCTTCGTACCGTAGTGCGACGAAAGTCTAAAATCGTCCAATCGACCAAACAACCATTGAGCCCTGTTCTCCTTTCCATTGCCTACGTTTTACGCTAATGGTTCGACCACGGTCGTCCTGCAGGTTTTCGAGAAAATCGCGATAAATCCAATCGCTCCGAGGTAATTCGAAGTTCCGAAAGATTTAAGATTCCTTTGTACCGAAGTGCGACGAAAGTCTAAAATCGTCCAATCGACCAAACAACCATTGATCCCTGTTCGCCGTTCCATTGTCTACGTTTTACTCTAATGGTTCGACTGCGTTCGTCGTGCTGGTTTTCGAGAAAATCGCGATAAATACAATCGCTCCGAGGTAATTCGAAGTTCCGACAGATTTAAGATTCCTGCGTACCGTAGTGCGTGGAAAGTCTCAAATCTTCCAATCGACCAAACAATCATTGATTCCTGCTCGCCGTTCCATTGCCTACGTTTTACTCTAATGGTTTGACCGCGGTCGTCGTGCTGGTTTTTGTGAAAATCGCGATAAATCCAATCGCTCCGAGGTAATTCGAAGTTCTGACAGATTTAAGATTCCTGCGTACCGTACTGCGACGAAAGTCTCAAATCGTCCAATCGACCAAACAACCATTGATTCCTGTTGGCCGTTCCAGTGCCTACGTTTTACCCTAATGGATCGACCGCGGTCGTCGTGCTGGTTTTTGAGAAAATCGCGAAAAACCCCAATCGCTCCGAGGAAATTCGAAGTTCCGACAGATTTAAGATTCATTTGTACCAGTGCGACGAAAGTCTAAAATCGTGCAATCGACCAAACAACAATTGAGCCCTGTTCTCCGTTCCATTCCCTACGTTTTACTCTAATGGTTCGACCGCGGTCGTCGTGCATGTTTTCGAGAAAATCGCGAAAAACCCAAATCGCTCCGAGGTAATTCGAAGTTCCGACAGATTTAAGATTCCTTCGTACCGTAGTGCGACGAAAGTCTAAAATCGTCCAATCGACCAAACAACCAATGATCCATGTTCCCGGTTCCATTGCCTACGTTTTAGTCTAATGGTTCGACCGCGGTCGTCGTGCTGGTTTTCGAGAAAATCGCGAAAAACCCAAATCGCTCCGCGGAAATTCGAAGTTCCGACAGATTTAAGATTCCTTTGTACCAGTGCGACGAAAGTCTAAAATCGTCCAATCGACGACACAACAATTGAGCCCTGTTCTCCGTTCCATTCCCTACGTTTTACTCTAATGGTTCGACCGCGGTCGTCGTGCATGTTTTGCGAGAAATTCGCAATAAATCCAATCGCTCCGAGGTAATTCGAAGATCCGACAGATTTAAGATTCCTGCGTACCGTAGTGCGACGAAAGTCTCAAATCGTCCAATCGACCAAACAACAATTGATTCCTGTTCGCCGTTCCATTGCCTACGTTTTACTCTAATGGTTCGACCGCGGTCGTCGTGCTGGTTTTTGCGAAAATCGCGAAAGAACCAAATCGCTCCGAGGAAATTCGAAGTTCCGACAGATTTAAGATTCCTTTGTACCAGTGCGACGAAAGTCTAAAATCGTCCAATCGACCAAACAACAATTGATTCCTGTTCGCCGTTCCATTGCCTACGTTTTACTCTAATGGTTCGACCGCGGTCGTCGTGCTGGTTTTTGCGAAAATCACGAAAAAACCAAATCGCTCCGAGGAAATTCGAAGTTCCGACAGATTTAAGATTCCTTTGTACCAGTGCGACGAAAGTCTAAAATCGTCCAATCGACCAAACAACAATTGATCCCCGTTCGCCGCTCCATTGTCTACGTTTTACTCTAATGGTTCGCCAGCGGTCGTCGTGCTGGTTTTTGCGAAAATCGCGAAAAAACCAAATCGCTCCGAGGAAATTCGAAGTTCCGACAGATTTAAGATTCCTTTGTACTAGTGCGACGAAAGTCTAAAATCGTCCAATCGACCAAACAACAACTGATCCCCGATCGCCGCTCCATTGTCTACGTTTTACTCTAATGGTTCGCCAGCGGTCGTCGTGCTGGTTTTCGAGAAAATCGCGATAAATCCAATCGCTCCGAGGTAATTCGAAGCTCCGACAGATTTAAGATTCCCTCGTTCCGTAGTGCGACGAATGTCTAAAATCGTCCAGTCGACCAAACAACAACAGATACCTGTTCCCCGTTCCACTGCCTACGTTTTACTCTCATGGTTCGACCGCGGTCGTCGTGCTGGTTTTTGAGAAAATCGCGAAAAACCCAAATCGCTCCGAGGAAATTCGAAGTTCCGACAGATTTAAGATTCCTTTGTACCAGTGTGACGAAAGTCTAAAATCGTCCAATCGACCAAACAACAATTGAGCTCTGTTCTCCGTTCCATTCCCTACGTTTTACTCTAATGGTTCGACCGCGGTCGTCCTGCTGGTTTTCGAGAAATTCGCGATAAATCCAATCGCTCCGAGGAAATTCGAAGTTCCGACAGATTTAAGATTCCTTTGTACCAGTGTGACGAAAGTCTAAAATCGTCCAATCGACCAAACAACAAATGATCCCTGTTCCCGGTTCCATTGCCTACGTTTTAGTCTGATGGTTGGACCGCGGTCGTCGTGCTGGTTTTCGAGAAAATCGCGATAAATGCAATCGCTCCGAGGTAATTCGAAGTTCCGACAGATTTAAGATTCCTTCGTTCCGCAGTGCGACGAAAGTCTAAAATCGTCCAATCGACCAAACAACAATTGAGTCCTGTTTTCCGTTCCATTCCCTACGTTTTACTCTAATGGTTCGACCGCGGTCGTCGTGCTTGTTTTCGAGAAAATCGCGATAAATCCAATCGCTCCGAGGTAATTCGAAGTTCCGACAGATTTAAGATTCCTTCGTTCCGCAGTGCGACGAAAGTCTAAAATCCTCCAATCGACCAAACAACTATTGATCCCCGTTCGCCGTTCCATTGCCTACGTTTTACTCTAATGGTTCGACCACGGTCGTCGTGCTGGTTTTCGAGAAAATCGCGATAAATCCAATCGCTCCGAGGTAATTCGAAGTTCCGACAGATTTAAGATTCCTTCGTTCCGCAGTGCGACGAATGTCTAAAATCGTCCAATCGACCAAACAACAACAGATACCTGTTCCCCGTTCCATTGCCTACGTTTTACTCTAAAACGTCGTGCTGGTTTTTGCGAAAATCGCGAAAAAACCAAATCGCTCCGAGGAAATTCGAAGTTCCGACAGATTTAAGATTCCTTTGTACCAGTGCGACGAAAGTCTAAAATCGTCCAATCGACCAAACAACAATTGATCCCCGTTCGCCGCTCCATTGTCTACGTTTTACTCTAATGGTTCGCCAGCGGTCGTCGTGTTTGTTTCCGAGAAAATCGCGATAAATACAATCGCTCCGAGGTAATTCGACGATCCGACAGGTTTAAGATTCCTACGTACCGTAGTGCGACGAAAGTCTAAAATCCTCCAATCGCGACCAAACAAGTATTGATCCCCGTTCGCCGTTCCATTGCCTACGTTTTATACTCTAATGGTTCGACCGCGGTCGTCGTGCTGGTTTTCGAGAAAATCGCGATAAATCCAATCGCTCCGAGGTAATTCGAAGTTCCGACAGATTTAAGATTCCTGCGTACCGTAGTGCGACGAAAGTCTCAAATCTTCCAATCGACCAAACAAGTATTGATCCCCGTTCGCCGTTCCATTGCCTACGTTTTATACTCTAATGGTTCGACCGCGGTCGTCGTGCTGGTTTTCGAGAAAATGGCGATAAATCCAATCGCTCCGAGGTAATTCGAAGTTCCGACAGATTTAAGATTCCTTCGTACTGTAGTGCGACGAAACTCTAAAATCATCCAATCGACCAAACAACAAATGACCCCTGTTCCCGGTTCCATTGCCTACGTTTTAGTCTAATGGTTCGACCGCGGTCGTCGTGCTGGTTTTCGAGAAAATCGCGATAAATGCAATCGCTCCGAGGTAATTCGAAGTTCCGACAGATTTAAGATTCCTTCGTTCCGCAGTGCGACGAAAGTCTAAAATCGTCCAATCGACCAAACAACAATTGAGCCCTGTTTTCCGTTCCATTCCCTACGTTTTACTCTAATGGTTCGACCGCGGTCGTCGTGCTTGTTTTCGAGAAAATCGCGATAAATCCAATCGCTCAGAGGTAATTCGAAGATCCGACAGATTTAAGATTCCTTCGTACCGTAGTGCGACGAAAGTCTAAATTCCTCCAATCGACCAAACAACTATTGATCCCCGTTCGCCGTTCCATTGCCTACGTTTTACTCTAATGGTTCGACCGCGGTCGTCGTGCTGGTTTTCGAGAAAATCGCGATAAATCCAATCGCTCCGAGGTAATTCGAAGTTCCGACAGATTTAAGATTCCTTCGTTCCGTAGTGCGACGAATGTCTAAAATCGTCCAGTCGACCAAACAACAACAGATACCTGTTCCCCGTTCCATTGCCTACGTTTTACTCTAATGGTTCGACCGCGGTCGTCGTGCTGGTTTTTGAGAAAATCGCGGAAAACACAAATCGCTCCGAGGAAATTCGAGGTTCCGACAGATTTAAGATTCATTTGTACCAGTGCGACGAAAGTCTAAAATCGTGCAATCGACCAAACAACAATTGAGCCCTGTTCTCCGTTCCATTCCCTACGTTTTACTCTAATGGTTCGACCGCGGTCGTCGTGCATGTTTTCGAGAAAATCGCGAAAAACCCAAATCGCTCCGAGGTAATTCGAAGTTCCGATAGATTTAAGATTCCTTCGTATCGTAGTGCGACGAAAGTCTAAAATCGTCCAATCGACCAAACAACCATTGAGCCCTGTTCTCCGTTCCATTGCCTACGTTTTACGCTAATGGTTCGACCACGGTCGTCCTGCAGGTTTTCGAGAAAATGGCGATAAATCCAATCGCTCCGAGGTAATTCGAAGTTCCGACAGATTTAAGATTCCTTCGTACCGTAGTGCGACGAAAGTCTAAAATCCTCCAATCGACCAAACAACTATTGATCCCCGTTCGCCGTTCCATTGCCTACGTTTTACTCTAATGGTTCGACCGTGGTCGTCGTGCTGGTTTTTGAGAAAATCGCGGAAAACCCAAATCGCTCCGAGGAAATTCGAGGTTCCGACAGATTTAAGATTCATTTGTACCAGTGCGACAAAAGTCTAAAATCGTGCAATCGACCAAACAACAATTGAGCCCTGTTCTCCGTTCCATTCCCTACGTTTTACTCTAATGGTTCGACCGCGGTCGTCGTGCATGTTTTCGAGAAAATCACGAAAAACCCAAATCGCTCCGAGGTAATTCGAAGTTCCGATAGATTTAAGATTCCTTCGTATCGTAGTGCGACGAAAGTCTAAAATCGTCCAATAGACCAAACAACCATTGAGCCCTGTTCTCCGTTCCATTGCCTACGTTTTACGCTAATGGTTCGACCACGGTCGTCCTGCAGGTTTTCGAGAAAATCGCGATAAATCCAATCGCTCCGAGGTAATTCGAAGTTCCGAAAGATTTAAGATTCCTTTGTACCGAAGTGCGACGAAAGTCTAAAATCGTCCAATCGACCAAACAACCATTGATCCCTGTTCGCCGTTCCATTGTCTACGTTTTACTCTAATGGTTCGACTGCGTTCGTCGTGCTGGTTTTCGAGAAAATCGCGATAAATACAATCGCTCCGAGGTAATTCGAAGTTCCGACAGATTTAAGATTCCTGCGTACCGTAGTGCGTGGAAAGTCTCAAATCTTCCAATCGACCAAACAATCATTGATTCCTGCTCGCCGTTCCATTGCCTACGTTTTACTCTAATGGTTTGACCGCGGTCGTCGTGCTGGTTTTTGAGAAAATCGCGATAAATCCAATCGCTCCGAGGTAATTCGAAGTTCCGACAGATTTAAGATTCCTTTGTACCAGTGCGACGAAAGTCTAAAATCGTCCAATCGACCAAACAACAATTGATCCCCGTTCGCCGCTCCATTGTCTACGTTTTACTCTAATGGTTCGCCAGCGGTCGTCGTGCTGGTTTTAGAGAAAATCGCGATAAATCCAATCGCTCCGAGGTAATTCGATGTTCCGACAGATTTAAGATTCCTTCGTTCCGTAGTGCGACGAATGTCTAAAATCGTCCAGTCGACCAAACAACAACAGATACCTGTTCCCCGTTCCACTGCCTACGTTTTACTCTAATGGTTCGACCGCGGTCGTCGTGTTGGTTTTTGAGAAAATCGCGAAAAACCCAAATCGCTCCGAGGAAATTCGAAGTTCCGACAGATTTAAGATTCCTTTGTACCAGTGTGACGAAAGTCTAAAATCGTCCAATCGACCAAACAACAATTGAGCTCTGTTCTCCGTTCCATTCCCTACGTTTTACTCTAATGGTTCGACCGCGGTCGTCCTGCTGGTTTTCGAGAAATTCGCGATAAATCCAATCGCTCCGAGGAAATTCGAAGTTCCGACAGATTTAAGATTCCTTTGTACCAGTGTGACGAAAGTCTAAAATCGTCCAATCGACCAAACAACAAATGATCCCTGTTCCCGGTTCCATTGCCTACGTTTTAGTCTAATGGTTGGACCGCGGTCGTCGTGCTGGTTTTCGAGAAAATCGCGATAAATGCAATCGCTCCGAGGTAATTCGAAGTTCCGACAGATTTAAGATTCCTGCGTACCGTAGTGCGACGAAAGTCTAAAATCCTCCAATCGACCAAACAACTATTGATCCCCGTTCGCCGTTCCATTGCCTACGTTTTACTCTAATGGTTCGACCGCGGTCGTCGTGCTGGTTTTCGAGAAAATCGCGATAAATCCAATCGCTCCGAGGTAATTCGAAGTTCCGACAGATTTAAGATTCCTTCGTTCCGTAGTGTGACGAATGTCTAAAATCGTCCAATCGACCAAACAACAACAGATACCTGTTCCCCGTTCCATTGCCTACGTTTTACTCTAAAACGTCGTGCTGGTTTTTGCGAAAATCGCGAAAAAACCAAATCGCTCCAAGGAAATTCGAAGTTCCGACAGATTTAAGATTCCTTTGTACCAGTGCGACGAAAGTCTAAAATCGTCCAATCGACCAAACAACAATTGATCCCCGTTCGCCGCTCCATTGTCTACGTTTTACTCTAATGGTTCCCCAGCGGTCGTCGTGTTTGTTTCCGAGAAAATCGCGATAAATACAATCGCTCCGAGGTAATTCGACGATCCGACAGGTTTAAGATTCCTACGTACCGTAGTGCGACGAAAGTCTAAAATCCTCCAATCGACCAAACAAGTATTGATCCCCGTTCGCCGTTCCATTGCCTACGTTTTATACTCTAATGGTTTGACCGCGGTCGTCGTGCTGGTTTTAGAGAAAATCGCGATAAATCCAATCGCTCCGAGGTAATTCGAAGTTCCGACAGATTTAAGATTCCTTCGTACTGTAGTGCGACGAAACTCTAAAATCATCCAATCGACCAAACAACAAATGACCCCTGTTCCCGGTTCCATTGCCTACGTTTTAGTCTAATGGTTCGACCGCGGTCGTCGTGCTGGTTTTCGAGAAAATCGCGATAAATGCAATCGCTCCGAGGTAATTCGAAGTTCCGACAGATTTAAGATTCCTTCGTTCCGCAGTGCGACGAAAGTCTAAAATCGTCCAATCGACCAAACAATAATTGAGCCCTGTTTTCCGTTCCATTCCCTACGTTTTACTCTAATGGTTCGACCGCGGTCGTCGTGCTTGTTTTCGAGAAAATCGCGATAAATCCAATCGCTCAGAGGTAATTCGAAGATCCGACAGATTTAAGATTCCTTCGTACCGTAGTGCGACGAAAGTCTAAAATCGTCCAATCGACCAAACAACCATTGAGCCCTGTTCTCCTTTCCATTGCCTACGTTTTACGCTAATGGTTCGACCACGGTCGTCCTGCAGGTTTTCGAGAAAATCGCGATAAATCCAATCGCTCCGAGGTAATTCGAAGTTCCGAAAGATTTAAGATTCCTTTGTACCGAAGTGCGACGAAAGTCTAAAATCGTCCAATCGACCAAACAACCATTGATCCCTGTTCGCCGTTCCATTGTCTACGTTTTACTCTAATGGTTCGACTGCGTTCGTCGTGCTGGTTTTCGAGAAAATCGCGATAAATACAATCGCTCCGAGGTAATTCGAAGTTCCGACAGATTTAAGATTCCTGCGTACCGTAGTGCGTGGAAAGTCTCAAATCTTCCAATCGACCAAACAATCATTGATTCCTGCTCGCCGTTCCATTGCCTACGTTTTACTCTAATGGTTTGACCGCGGTCGTCGTGCTGGTTTTTGTGAAAATCGCGATAAATCCAATCGCTCCGAGGTAATTCGAAGTTCTGACAGATTTAAGATTCCTGCGTACCGTACTGCGACGAAAGTCTCAAATCGTCCAATCGACCAAACAACCATTGATTCCTGTTGGCCGTTCCAGTGCCTACGTTTTACCCTAATGGATCGACCGCGGTCGTCGTGCTGGTTTTTGAGAAAATCGCGAAAAACCCCAATCGCTCCGAGGAAATTCGAAGTTCCGACAGATTTAAGATTCATTTGTACCAGTGCGACGAAAGTCTAAAATCGTGCAATCGACCAAACAACAATTGAGCCCTGTTCTCCGTTCCATTCCCTACGTTTTACTCTAATGGTTCGACCGCGGTCGTCGTGCATGTTTTCGAGAAAATCGCGAAAAACCCAAATCGCTCCGAGGTAATTCGAAGTTCCGACAGATTTAAGATTCCTTCGTACCGTAGTGCGACGAAAGTCTAAAATCGTCCAATCGACCAAACAACCAATGATCCATGTTCCCGGTTCCATTGCCTACGTTTTAGTCTAATGGTTCGACCGCGGTCGTCGTGCTGGTTTTCGAGAAAATCGCGAAAAACCCAAATCGCTCCGCGGAAATTCGAAGTTCCGACAGATTTAAGATTCCTTTGTACCAGTGCGACGAAAGTCTAAAATCGTCCAATCGACGACACAACAATTGAGCCCTGTTCTCCGTTCCATTCCCTACGTTTTACTCTAATGGTTCGACCGCGGTCGTCGTGCATGTTTTGCGAGAAATTCGCAATAAATCCAATCGCTCCGAGGTAATTCGAAGTTCCGACAGATTTAAGATTCCTGCGTACCGTAGTGCGACGAAAGTCTAAAATCCTCCAATCGACCAAACAACTATTGATCCCCGTTCGCCGTTCCATTGCCTACGTTTTACTCTAATGGTTCGACCGCGGTCGTCGTGCTGGTTTTCGAGAAAATCGCGATAAATCCAATCGCTCCGAGGTAATTCGAAGTTCTGACAGATTTAAGATTCCTGCGTACCGTACTGCGACGAAAGTCTCAAATCGTCCAATCGACCAAACAACCATTGATTCCGGTTGGCCGTTCCATTGCCTACGTTTTACTCTAATGGATCGACCGCGGTCGTCGTGCTGGTTTTTGAGAAAATCGCGAAAAAACCAAATCGCTCCGAGGAAATTCGAAGTTCCGACAGATTTAAGATTCCTTTGTACCAGTGCGACGAAAGTCTAAAATCGTCCAATCGACCAAACAACAATTGATCCCCGTTCGCCGCTCCATTGTCTACGTTTTACTCTAATGGTTCGCCAGCGGTCGTCGTGCTGGTTTTAGAGAAAATCGCGATAAATCCAATCGCTCCGAGGTAATTCGATGTTCCGACAGATTTAAGATTCCTTCGTTCCGTAGTGCGACGAATGTCTAAAATCGTCCAGTCGACCAAACAACAACAGATACCTGTTCCCCGTTCCACTGCCTACGTTTTACTCTAATGGTTCGACCGCGGTCGTCGTGTTGGTTTTTGAGAAAATCGCGAAAAACCCAAATCGCTCCGAAGAAATTCGAAGTTCCGACAGATTTAAGATTCCTTTGTACCAGTGTGACGAAAGTCTAAAATCGTCCAATCGACCAAACAACAATTGAGCTCTGTTCTCCGTTCCATTCCCTACGTTTTACTCTAATGGTTCGACCGCGGTCGTCCTGCTGGTTTTCGAGAAATTCGCGATAAATCCAATCGCTCCGAGGAAATTCGAAGTTCCGACAGATTTAAGATTCCTTTGTACCAGTGTGACGAAAGTCTAAAATCGTCCAATCGACCAAACAACAAATGATCCCTGTTCCCGGTTCCATTGCCTACGTTTTAGTCTAATGGTTGGACCGCGGTCGTCGTGCTGGTTTTCGAGAAAATCGCGATAAATGCAATCGCTCCGAGGTAATTCGAAGTTCCGACAGATTTAAGATTCCTGCGTACCGTAGTGCGACGAAAGTCTAAAATCCTCCAATCGACCAAACAACTATTGATCCCCGTTCGCCGTTCCATTGCCTACGTTTTACTCTAATGGTTCGACCGCGGTCGTCGTGCTGGTTTTCGAGAAAATCGCGATAAATCCAATCGCTCCGAGGTAATTCGAAGTTCCGACAGATTTAAGATTCCTTCGTTCCGTAGTGTGACGAATGTCTAAAATCGTCCAATCGACCAAACAACAACAGATACCTGTTCCCCGTTCCATTGCCTACGTTTTACTCTAAAACGTCGTGCTGGTTTTTGCGAAAATCGCGAAAAAACCAAATCGCTCCAAGGAAATTCGAAGTTCCGACAGATTTAAGATTCCTTTGTACCAGTGCGACGAAAGTCTAAAATCGTCCAATCGACCAAACAACAATTGATCCCCGTTCGCCGCTCCATTGTCTACGTTTTACTCTAATGGTTCCCCAGCGGTCGTCGTGTTTGTTTCCGAGAAAATCGCGATAAATACAATCGCTCCGAGGTAATTCGACGATCCGACAGGTTTAAGATTCCTACGTACCGTAGTGCGACGAAAGTCTAAAATCCTCCAATCGACCAAACAAGTATTGATCCCCGTTCGCCGTTCCATTGCCTACGTTTTATACTCTAATGGTTTGACCGCGGTCGTCGTGCTGGTTTTAGAGAAAATCGCGATAAATCCAATCGCTCCGAGGTAATTCGAAGTTCCGACAGATTTAAGATTCCTTCGTACTGTAGTGCGACGAAACTCTAAAATCATCTAATCGACCAAACAACAAATGACCCCTGTTCCCGGTTCCATTGCCTACGTTTTAGTCTAATGGTTCGACCGCGGTCGTCGTGCTGGTTTTCGAGAAAATCGCGATAAATGCAATCGCTCCGAGGTAATTCGAAGTTCCGACAGATTTAAGATTCCTTCGTTCCGCAGTGCGACGAAAGTCTAAAATCGTCCAATCGACCAAACAATAATTGAGCCCTGTTTTCCGTTCCATTCCCTACGTTTTACTCTAATGGTTCGACCGCGGTCGTCGTGCTTGTTTTCGAGAAAATCGCGATAAATCCAATCGCTCAGAGGTAATTCGAAGATCCGACAGATTTAAGATTCCTTCGTACCGTAGTGCGACGAAAGTCTAAAATCGTCCAATCGACCAAACAACCATTGAGCCCTGTTCTCCTTTCCATTGCCTACGTTTTACGCTAATGGTTCGACCACGGTCGTCCTGCAGGTTTTCGAGAAAATCGCGATAAATCCAATCGCTCCGAGGTAATTCGAAGTTCCGAAAGATTTAAGATTCCTTTGTACCGAAGTGCGACGAAAGTCTAAAATCGTCCAATCGACCAAACAACCATTGATCCCTGTTCGCCGTTCCATTGTCTACGTTTTACTCTAATGGTTCGACTGCGTTCGTCGTGCTGGTTTTCGAGAAAATCGCGATAAATACAATCGCTCCGAGGTAATTCGAAGTTCCGACAGATTTAAGATTCCTGCGTACCGTAGTGCGTGGAAAGTCTCAAATCTTCCAATCGACCAAACAATCATTGATTCCTGCTCGCCGTTCCATTGCCTACGTTTTACTCTAATGGTTTGACCGCGGTCGTCGTGCTGGTTTTTGTGAAAATCGCGATAAATCCAATCGCTCCGAGGTAATTCGAAGTTCTGACAGATTTAAGATTCCTGCGTACCGTACTGCGACGAAAGTCTCAAATCGTCCAATCGACCAAACAACCATTGATTCCTGTTGGCCGGTCCAGTGCCTACGTTTTACCCTAATGGATCGACCGCGGTCGTCGTGCTGGTTTTTGAGAAAATCGCGAAAAACCCCAATCGCTCCGAGGAAATTCGAAGTTCCGACAGATTTAAGATTCATTTGTACCAGTGCGACGAAAGTCTAAAATCGTGCAATCGACCAAACAACAATTGAGCCCTGTTCTCCGTTCCATTCCCTACGTTTTACTCTAATGGTTCGACCGCGGTCGTCGTGCATGTTTTCGAGAAAATCGCGAAAAACCCAAATCGCTCCGAGGTAATTCGAAGTTCCGACAGATTTAAGATTCCTTCGTACCGTAGTGCGACGAAAGTCTAAAATCGTCCAATCGACCAAACAACCAATGATCCATGTTCCCGGTTCCATTGCCTACGTTTTAGTCTAATGGTTCGACCGCGGTCGTCGTGCTGGTTTTCGAGAAAATCGCGAAAAACCCAAATCGCTCCGCGGAAATTCGAAGTTCCGACAGATTTAAGATTCCTTTGTACCAGTGCGACGAAAGTCTAAAATCGTCCAATCGACGACACAACAATTGAGCCCTGTTCTCCGTTCCATTCCCTACGTTTTACTCTAATGGTTCGACCGCGGTCGTCGTGCATGTTTTGCGAGAAATTCGCAATAAATCCAATCGCTCCGAGGTAATTCGAAGATCCGACAGATTTAAGATTCCTGCGTACCGTAGTGCGACGAAAGTCTCAAATCGTCCAATCGACCAAACAACAATTGATTCCTGTTCGCCGTTCCATTGCCTACGTTTTACTCTAATGGTTCGACCGCGGTCGTCGTGCTGGTTTTTGCGAAAATCGCGAAAGAACCAAATCGCTCCGAGGAAATTCGAAGTTCCGACAGATTTAAGATTCCTTTGTACCAGTGCGACGAAAGTCTAAAATCGTCCAATCGACCAAACAACAATTGATTCCTGTTCGCCGTTCCATTGCCTACGTTTTACTCTAATGGTTCGACCGCGGTCGTCGTGCTGGTTTTTGCGAAAATCACGAAAAAACCAAATCGCTCCGAGGAAATTCGAAGTTCCGACAGATTTAAGATTCCTTTGTACCAGTGCGACGAAAGTCTAAAATCGTCCAATCGACCAAACAACAATTGATCCCCGTTCGCCGCTCCATTGTCTACGTTTTACTCTAATGGTTCGCCAGCGGTCGTCGTGCTGGTTTTTGCGAAAATCGCGAAAAAACCAAATCGCTCCGAGGAAATTCGAAGTTCCGACAGATTTAAGATTCCTTTGTACTAGTGCGACGAAAGTCTAAAATCGTCCAATCGACCAAACAACAACTGATCCCCGATCGCCGCTCCATTGTCTACGTTTTACTCTAATGGTTCGCCAGCGGTCGTCGTGCTGGTTTTCGAGAAAATCGCGATAAATCCAATCGCTCCGAGGTAATTCGAAGCTCCGACAGATTTAAGATTCCCTCGTTCCGTAGTGCGACGAATGTCTAAAATCGTCCAGTCGACCAAACAACAACAGATACCTGTTCCCCGTTCCACTGCCTACGTTTTACTCTCATGGTTCGACCGCGGTCGTCGTGCTGGTTTTTGAGAAAATCGCGAAAAACCAAAATCGCTCCGAGGAAATTCGAAGTTCCGACAGATTTAAGATTCCTTTGTACCAGTGTGACGAAAGTCTAAAATCGTCCAATCGACCAAACAACAATTGAGCTCTGTTCTCCGTTCCATTCCCTACGTTTTACTCTAATGGTTCGACCGCGGTCGTCCTGCTGGTTTTCGAGAAATTCGCGATAAATCCAATCGCTCCGAGGAAATTCGAAGTTCCGACAGATTTAAGATTCCTTTGTACCAGTGTGACGAAAGTCTAAAATCGTCCAATCGACCAAACAACAATTGAGCTCTGTTCTCCGTTCCATTCCCTACGTTTTACTCTAATGGTTCGACCGCGGTCGTCCTGCTGGTTTTCGAGAAATTCGCGATAAATCCAATCGCTCCGAGGAAATTCGAAGTTCCGACAGATTTAAGATTCCTTTGTACCAGTGTGACGAAAGTCTAAAATCGTCCAATCGACCAAACAACAAATGATCCCTGTTCCCGGTTCCATTGCCTACGTTTTAGTCTGATGGTTCGACCGCGGTCGTCGTGCTGGTTTTTGAGAAAATCGCGAAAAACCCAAATCGCTCCGAGGAAATTCGAAGTTCCGACAGATTTAAGATTCCTTTGTACCAGTGTGACGAAAGTCTAAAATCGTCCAATCGACCAAACAACAATTGAGCTCTGTTCTCCGTTCCATTCCCTACGTTTTACTCTAATGGTTCGACCGCGGTCGTCCTGCTGGTTTTCGAGAAATTCGCGATAAATCCAATCGCTCCGAGGAAATTCGAAGTTCCGACAGATTTAAGATTCCTTTGTACCAGTGTGACGAAAGTCTAAAATCGTCCAATCGACCAAACAACAAATGATCCCTGTTCCCGGTTCCATTGCCTACGTTTTAGTCTGATGGTTGGACCGCGGTCGTCGTGCTGGTTTTCGAGAAAATCGCGATAAATGCAATCGCTCCGAGGTAATTCGAAGTTCCGACAGATTTAAGATTCCTTCGTTCCGCAGTGCGACGAAAGTCTAAAATCGTCCAATCGACCAAACAACAATTGAGTCCTGTTTTCCGTTCCATTCCCTACGTTTTACTCTAATGGTTCGACCGCGGTCGTCGTGCTTGTTTTCGAGAAAATCGCGATAAATCCAATCGCTCCGAGGTAATTCGAAGTTCCGACAGATTTAAGATTCCTTCGTTCCGCAGTGCGACGAAAGTCTAAAATCCTCCAATCGACCAAACAACTATTGATCCCCGTTCGCCGTTCCATTGCCTACGTTTTACTCTAATGGTTCGACCACGGTCGTCGTGCTGGTTTTCGAGAAAATCGCGATAAATCCAATCGCTCCGAGGTAATTCGAAGTTCCGACAGATTTAAGATTCCTTCGTTCCGCAGTGCGACGAATGTCTAAAATCGTCCAATCGACCAAACAACAACAGATACCTGTTCCCCGTTCCATTGCCTACGTTTTACTCTAAAACGTCGTGCTGGTTTTTGCGAAAATCGCGAAAAAACCAAATCGCTCCGAGGAAATTCGAAGTTCCGACAGATTTAAGATTCCTTTGTACCAGTGCGACGAAAGTCTAAAATCGTCCAATCGACCAAACAACAATTGATCCCCGTTCGCCGCTCCATTGTCTACGTTTTACTCTAATGGTTCGCCAGCGGTCGTCGTGTTTGTTTCCGAGAAAATCGCGATAAATACAATCGCTCCGAGGTAATTCGACGATCCGACAGGTTTAAGATTCCTACGTACCGTAGTGCGACGAAAGTCTAAAATCCTCCAATCGCGACCAAACAAGTATTGATCCCCGTTCGCCGTTCCATTGCCTACGTTTTATACTCTAATGGTTCGACCGCGGTCGTCGTGCTGGTTTTCGAGAAAATCGCGATAAATCCAATCGCTCCGAGGTAATTCGAAGTTCCGACAGATTTAAGATTCCTGCGTACCGTAGTGCGACGAAAGTCTCAAATCTTCCAATCGACCAAACAAGTATTGATCCCCGTTCGCCGTTCCATTGCCTACGTTTTATACTCTAATGGTTCGACCGCGGTCGTCGTGCTGGTTTTCGAGAAAATGGCGATAAATCCAATCGCTCCGAGGTAATTCGAAGTTCCAACAGATTTAAGATTCCTTCGTACTGTAGTGCGACGAAACTCTAAAATCATCCAATCGACCAAACAACAAATGACCCCTGTTCCCGGTTCCATTGCCTACGTTTTAGTCTAATGGTTCGACCGCGGTCGTCGTGCTGGTTTTCGAGAAAATCGCGATAAATGCAATCGCTCCGAGGTAATTCGAAGTTCCGACAGATTTAAGATTCCTTCGTTCCGCAGTGCGACGAAAGTCTAAAATCGTCCAATCGACCAAACAACAATTGAGCCCTGTTTTCCGTTCCATTCCCTACGTTTTACTCTAATGGTTCGACCGCGGTCGTCGTGCTTGTTTTCGAGAAAATCGCGATAAATCCAATCGCTCAGAGGTAATTCGAAGATCCGACAGATTTAAGATTCCTTCGTACCGTAGTGCGACGAAAGTCTAAATTCCTCCAATCGACCAAACAACTATTGATCCCCGTTCGCCGTTCCATTGCCTACGTTTTACTCTAATGGTTCGACCGCGGTCGTCGTGCTGGTTTTCGAGAAAATCGCGATAAATCCAATCGCTCCGAGGTAATTCGAAGTTCCGACAGATTTAAGATTCCTTCGTTCCGTAGTGCGACGAATGTCTAAAATCGTCCAGTCGACCAAACAACAACAGATACCTGTTCCCCGTTCCATTGCCTACGTTTTACTCTAATGGTTCGACCGCGGTCGTCGTGCTGGTTTTTGAGAAAATCGCGGAAAACACAAATCGCTCCGAGGAAATTCGAGGTTCCGACAGATTTAAGATTCATTTGTACCAGTGCGACGAAAGTCTAAAATCGTGCAATCGACCAAACAACAATTGAGCCCTGTTCTCCGTTCCATTCCCTACGTTTTACTCTAATGGTTCGACCGCGGTCGTCGTGCATGTTTTCGAGAAAATCGCGAAAAACCCAAATCGCTCCGAGGTAATTCGAAGTTCCGATAGATTTAAGATTCCTTCGTATCGTAGTGCGACGAAAGTCTAAAATCGTCCAATCGACCAAACAACCATTGAGCCCTGTTCTCCGTTCCATTGCCTACGTTTTACGCTAATGGTTCGACCACGGTCGTCCTGCAGGTTTTCGAGAAAATCGCGATAAATCCAATCGCTCCGAGGTAATTCGAAGTTCCGAAAGATTTAAGATTCCTTTGTACCGAAGTGCGACGAAAGTCTAAAATCGTCCAATCGACCAAACAACCATTGATCCCTGTTCGCCGTTCCATTGTCTACGTTTTACTCTAATGGTTCGACTGCGTTCGTCGTGCTGGTTTTCGAGAAAATCGCGATAAATACAATCGCTCCGAGGTAATTCGAAGTTCCGACAGATTTAAGATTCCTGCGTACCGTAGTGCGTGGAAAGTCTCAAATCTTCCAATCGACCAAACAATCATTGATTCCTGCTCGCCGTTCCATTGCCTACGTTTTACTCTAATGGTTTGACCGCGGTCGTCGTGCTGGTTTTTGAGAAAATCGTGATAAATCCAATCGCTCCGAGGTAATTCGAAGTTCCGACAGATTTAAGATTCCTTCGTACTGTAGTGCGACGAAACTCTAAAATCATCCAATCGACCAAACAACAAATGATCCCTGTTCCCGGTTCCATTGCCTACGTTTTAGTCTAATGGTTCGACCGCGGTCGTCGTGCTGGTTTTCGAGAAAATCGCGATAAATGCAATCGCTCCGAGGTAATTCGAAGTTCCGACAGATTTAAGATTCCTTCGTTCCGCAGTGCGACGAAAGTCTAAAATCGTCCAATCGACCAAACAAGTATGGATCCCCGTTCGCCGTTTCATTGCCTACGTTTTACTCTAATGGTTCGACCGCGGTCGTCGTGCTGGTTTTCGAGAAAATCGCGATAAATCCAATCGCTCCGAGGTAATTCGAAGTTCCGACAGATTTAAGATTCCTTCGTTCCGTAGTGCGACGAATGTCTAAAATCGTCCAATCGACCAAACAACAACAGATACCTGTTCCCCGTTCCATTACCTACGTTTTACTCTAAAACTTCGTGCTGGTTTTTGCGAAAATCGCGAAAAAACCAAATCGCTCCGAGGAAATTCGAAGTTCCGACAGATTTAAGATTCCTTTGTACCAGTGCGACGAAAGTCTAAAATCGTCCAATCGACCAAACAACAATTGATCCCCGTTCGCCGCTCCATTGTCTACGTTTTACTCTAATGGTTCGCCAGCGGTCGTCGTGCTGGTTTTCGAGAAAATCGCGATAAATCCAATCGCTCCGAGGTAATTCGAAGTTCCGACAGATTTAAGATTCCTTCGTTCCGTAGTGCGACGAATGTCTAAAATCGTCCAGTCGACCAAACAACAACAGATACCTGTTCCCCGTTCCACTGCCTACGTTTTACACTAATGGTTCGACCGCGATCGTCGTGCTGGTTTTTGAGAAAATCGCGAAAAACCCAAATCGCTCCGAGGAAATTCGAAGTTCCGACAGATTTAAGATTCCTGCGTACCGTAGTGCGACGAAAGTCTCAAATCTTCCAATCGACCAAACAATCATTGATTCCTGCTCGTCGTTCCATTGCCTACGTTTTAATCTAATGGTTTGACCGCGGTCGTCGTGCTGGTTTTTGAGAAAATCGCGATAAATCCAATCGCTCCGAGGTAATTCGAAGTTCCGACAGATTTAAGATTCCTTCGTACTGTAGTGCGACGAAACTCTAAAATCATCCAATCGACCAAACAACAAATGATCCCTGTTCCCGGTTCCATTGCCTACGTTTTAGTCTAATGGTTCGTCCGCGGTCGTCGTGCTGGTTTTCGAGAAAATCGCGATAAATGCAATCGCTCCGAGGTAATTCGAAGTTCCGACAGATTTAAGATTCCTTCGTTCCGCAGTGCGACGAAAGTCCAAAATCGTCCAATCGACCAAACAACAATTGAGCCCTGTTTTCCGTTCCATTCCCTACGTTTTACTCTAATGGTTCGACCGCGGTCGTCGTGCTTGTTTTCGAGAAAATCGCGATAAATCCAATCGCTCCGAGGTAATTCGAAGTTCTGACAGATTTAAGATTCCTGCGTACCGTACTGCGACGAAAGTCTCAAATCGTCCAATCGACCAAACAACCATTGATTCCTGTTGGCCGTTCCAGTGCCTACGTTTTACCCTAATGGATCGACCGCGGTCGTCGTGCTGGTTTTTGAGAAAATCGCGAAAAACCCCAATCGCTCCGAGGAAATTCGAAGTTCCGACAGATTTAAGATTCATTTGTACCAGTGCGACGAAAGTCTAAAATCGTGCAATCGACCAAACAACAATTGAGCCCTGTTCTCCGTTCCATTCCCTACGTTTTACTCTAATGGTTCGACCGCGGTCGTCGTGCATGTTTTCGAGAAAATCGCGAAAAACCCAAATCGCTCCGAGGTAATTCGAAGTTCCGACAGATTTAAGATTCCTTCGTACCGTAGTGCGACGAAAGTCTAAAATCGTCCAATCGACCAAACAACCAATGATCCATGTTCCCGGTTCCATTGCCTACGTTTTAGTCTAATGGTTCGACCGCGGTCGTCGTGCTGGTTTTCGAGAAAATCGCGAAAAACCCAAATCGCTCCGCGGAAATTCGAAGTTCCGACAGATTTAAGATTCCTTTGTACCAGTGCGACGAAAGTCTAAAATCGTCCAATCGACGACACAACAATTGAGCCCTGTTCTCCGTTCCATTCCCTACGTTTTACTCTAATGGTTCGACCGCGGTCGTCGTGCATGTTTTGCGAGAAATTCGCAATAAATCCAATCGCTCCGAGGTAATTCGAAGATCCGACAGATTTAAGATTCCTGCGTACCGTAGTGCGACGAAAGTCTCAAATCGTCCAATCGACCAAACAACAATTGATTCCTGTTCGCCGTTCCATTGCCTACGTTTTACTCTAATGGTTCGACCGCGGTCGTCGTGCTGGTTTTTGCGAAAATCGCGAAAGAACCAAATCGCTCCGAGGAAATTCGAAGTTCCGACAGATTTAAGATTCCTTTGTACCAGTGCGACGAAAGTCTAAAATCGTCCAATCGACCAAACAACAATTGATCCCCGCTCGCCGCTCCATTGTTTACGTTTTACTCTAATGGTTCGCCAGCGGTCGTCGTGTTTGTTTCCGAGAAAATCGCGATAAATACAATCGCTCCGAGGTAATTCGACGATCCGACAGGTTTAACATTCCTACGTACCGTAGTGCGACGAAAGTCTAAAATCGTCCAATCGACCAAACAACCATTGATCAGTCTTCGCCGTTCCATTGCCTACGTTTTACTCTAATGGTTCGACCGCGGTCGTCGTGCTGGTTTTCGAGAAAATCGCGAAAAACCCAAATCGCTCCGCGGAAATTCGGAGTTCCGACAGATTTAAGATTCCTTTGTACCAGTGCGACGAAAGTCTAAAATCGTGCAATCGACCAAACTACAATTGAGCCCTGTTCTCCGTTCCATTCCCTACGTTTTACTCTAATGGTTCGACCGCGGTCGTCGTGCATGTTTTCGAGAAAATCGCGAAAAACCCAAATCGCTCCGTGGTAATTCGAAGTTCCGACAGATTTAAGATTCCTTCGTACCGTAGTGCGACGAAAGTCTAAAATCGTCCAATCGACCAAACAACCAATGATCCCTGTTCCCGGTTCCATTGCCTACGTTTTAGTCTAATGGTTCGACCGCGGTCGTCGTGCTGGTTTTCGAGAAAATCGCGAAAAACCCAAATCGCTCCGCGGAAATTCGAAGTTCCGACAGATTTATGATTCCTTTGTACCAGTGCGACGAAAGTCTAAAATCGTCCAATCGACCACACAACAATTGAGCCCTGTTCTCTGTTCCATTCCCTACGTTTTACTCTAATGGTTCGACCGCGGTCGTCGTACATGTTTTGCGAGAAATTCGCGATAAATCCAATCGCTCCGAGGTAATTCGAAGATCCAACAGTTTTAAGATTCCTGCGTACCGTAGTGCGACGAAAGTCTCAAATCGTCCAATCGACCAAACAACAATTGATTCCTGTTCGCCGTTCCATTGCCTACGTTTTACTCTAATGGTTCGACCGCGGTCGTCGTGCTGGTTTTTGCGAAAATCGCGATAAATCCAATCGCTCCGAGGAAATTCGAAGTTCCGACAGATTTAAGATTCCTTTGTACCAGTGCGACGAAAGTCTAAAATCGTCCAATCGACCAAACAACAATTGATCCCCGTTCGCCGCTCCATTGTCTACGTTTTACTCTAATGGTTCGCCAGCGGTCGTCGTGCTGGTTTTCGAGAAAATCGCGATAAATCCAATCGCTCCGAGGTAATTCGAAGTTCCGACAGATTTAAGATTCCTTCGTTCCGTAGTGCGACGAATGTCTAAAATCGTCCAGTCGACCAAACAACAACAGATACCTGTTCCCCGTTCCATTGCCTACGTTTTACTCTAAAACATCGTGCTGGTTTTTGCGAAAATCGCGAAAAACCCCAATCGCTCCGAGGAAATTCGAAGTTCCGACAGATTTAAGATTCATTTGTACCAGTGCGACGAAAGTCTAAAATCGTGCAATCGACCAAACAACAATTGAGCCCTGTTCTCCGTTCCATTCCCTACGTTTTACTCTAATGGTTCGACCGCGGTCGTCGTGCATGTTTTCGAGAAAATCGCGAAAAACCCAAATCGCTCCGTGGTAATTCGAAGTTCCGACAGATTTAAGATTCCTTCGTACCGTAGTGCGACGAAAGTCTAAAATCGTCCAATCGATCAAACAACCAATGATCCCTGTTCCCGGTTCCATTGCCTACGTTTTAGTCTAATGGTTCGACCGCGGTCGTCGTGCTGGTTTTCGAGAAAATCGCGAAAAACCCAAATCGCTCCGCGGAAATTCGAAGTTCCGACAGATTTAAGATTCCTTTGTACCAGTGCGACGAAAGTCTAAAATCGTCCAATCGACCACACAACAATTGAGCCCTGTTCTCTGTTCCATTCCCTACGTTTTACTCTAATGGTTCGACCGCGGTCGTCGTGCATGTTTTGCGAGAAATTCGCGATAAATCCAATCGCTCCGAGGTAATTCGAAGATCCGACAGATTTAAGATTCCTGCGTACCGTAGTGCGACGAAAGTCTCAAATCGTCCAATCGACCAAACAACAATTGATTCCTGTTCGCCGTTCCATTGCCTACGTTTTACTCTAATGGTTCGACCGCGGTCGTCGTGCTGGTTTTTGCGAAAATCACGAAAAAACCAAATCGCTCCGAGGAAATTCGAAGTTCCGACAGATTTAAGATTCCTTTGTACCAGTGCGACGAAAGTCTAAAATCGTCCAATCGACCAAACAACAATTGATCCCCGTTCGCCGCTCCATTGTCTACGTTTTACTCTAATGGTTCGCCAGCGGTCGTCGTGCTGGTTTTTGCGAAAATCGCGAAAAAACCAAATCGCTCCGAGGTAATTCGAAGTTCCGACAGATTTAAGATTCCTTTGTACTAGTGCGACGAAAGTCTAAAATCGTCCAATCGACCAAACAACAACTGATCCCCGTTCGCCGCTCCATTGTCTACGTTTTACTCTAATGGTTCCCCAGCGGTCGTCGTGCTGGTTTTCCAGAAAATCGCGATAAATCCAATCGCTCCGAGGTAATTCGAAGCTCCGACAGATTTAAGATTCCCTCGTTCCGTAGTGCGACGAATGTCTAAAATCGTCCAGTCGACCAAACAACAACAGATACCTGTTCCCCGTTCCACTGCCTACGTTTTACTCTAATGGTTCGACCGCGGTCGTCGTGCTGGTTTTTGAGAAAATCGCGAAAAACCAAAATCGCTCCGAGGAAATTCGAAGTTCCGACAGATTTAAGATTCCTTTGTACCAGTGTGACGAAAGTCTAAAATCGTCCAATCGACCAAACAACAATTGAGCTCTGTTCTCCGTTCCATTCCCTACGTTTTACTCTAATGGTTCGACCGCGGTCGTCCTGCTGGTTTTCGAGAAATTCGCGATAAATCCAATCGCTCCGAGGAAATTCGAAGTTCCGACAGATTTAAGATTCCTTTGTACCAGTGTGACGAAAGTCTAAAATCGTCCAATCGACCAAACAACAATTGAGCTCTGTTCTCCGTTCCATTCCCTACGTTTTACTCTAATGGTTCGAGTGAGCGGGCGTCCTGCTGGTTTTCGAGAAATTCGCGATAAATCCAATCGCTCCGAGGAAATTCGAAGTTCCGACAGATTTAAGATTCCTTTGTACCAGTGTGACGAAAGTCTAAAATCGTCCAATCGACCAAACAACAAATGATCCCTGTTCCCGGTTCCATTGCCTACGTTTTAGTCTGATGGTTCGACCGCGGTCGTCGTGCTGGTTTTTGAGAAAATCGCGAAAAACCCAAATCGCTCCGAGGAAATTCGAAGTTCCGACAGATTTAAGATTCCTTTGTACCAGTGTGACGAAAGTCTAAAATCGTCCAATCGACCAAACAACAATTGAGCTCTGTTCTCCGTTCCATTCCCTACGTTTTACTCTAATGGTTCGACCGCGGTCGTCCTGCTGGTTTTCGAGAAATTCGCGATAAATCCAATCGCTCCGAGGAAATTCGAAGTTCCGACAGATTTAAGATTCCTTTGTACCAGTGTGACGAAAGTCTAAAATCGTCCAATCGACCAAACAACAAATGATCCCTGTTCCCGGTTCCATTGCCTACGTTTTAGTCTGATGGTTGGACCGCGGTCGTCGTGCTGGTTTTCGAGAAAATCGCGATAAATGCAATCGCTCCGAGGTAATTCGAAGTTCCGACAGATTTAAGATTCCTTCGTTCCGCAGTGCGACGAAAGTCTAAAATCGTCCAATCGACCAAACAACAATTGAGTCCTGTTTTCCGTTCCATTCCCTACGTTTTACTCTAATGGTTCGACCGCGGTCGTCGTGCTTGTTTTCGAGAAAATCGCGATAAATCCAATCGCTCCGAGGTAATTCGAAGTTCCGACAGATTTAAGATTCCTGCGTACCGTAGTGCGACGAAAGTCTAAAATCCTCCAATCGACCAAACAACTATTGATCCCCGTTCGCCGTTCCATTGCCTACGTTTTACTCTAATGGTTCGACCACGGTCGTCGTGCTGGTTTTCGAGAAAATCGCGATAAATCCAATCGCTCCGAGGTAATTCGAAGTTCCGACAGATTTAAGATTCCTTCGTTCCGCAGTGCGACGAATGTCTAAAATCGTCCAATCGACCAAACAACAACAGATACCTGTTCCCCGTTCCATTGCCTACGTTTTACTCTAAAACGTCGTGCTGGTTTTTGCGAAAATCGCGAAAAAACCAAATCGCTCCGAGGAAATTCGAAGTTCCGACAGATTTAAGATTCCTTTGTACCAGTGCGACGAAAGTCTAAAATCGTCCAATCGACCAAACAACAATTGATCCCCGTTCGCCGCTCCATTGTCTACGTTTTACTCTAATGGTTCGCCAGCTGTCGTCGTGTTTGTTTCCGAGAAAATCGCGATAAATACAATCGCTCCGAGGTAATTCGACGATCCGACAGGTTTAAGATTCCTACGTACCGTAGTGCGACGAAAGTCTAAAATCCTCCAATCGCGACCAAACAAGTATTGATCCCCGTTCGCCGTTCCATTGCCTACGTTTTATACTCTAATGGTTCGACCGCGGTCGTCGTGCTGGTTTTCGAGAAAATCGCGATAAATCCAATCGCTCCGAGGTAATTCGAAGTTCCGACAGATTTAAGATTCCTGCGTACCGTAGTGCGACGAAAGTCTCAAATCTTCCAATCGACCAAACAAGTATTGATCCCCGTTCGCCGTTCCATTGCCTACGTTTTATACTCTAATGGTTCGACCGCGGTCGTCGTGCTGGTTTTCGAGAAAATGGCGATAAATCCAATCGCTCCGAGGTAATTCGAAGTTCCGACAGATTTAAGATTCCTTCGTACTGTAGTGCGACGAAACTCTAAAATCATCCAATCGACCAAACAACAAATGACCCCTGTTCCCGGTTCCATTGCCTACGTTTTAGTCTAATGGTTCGACCGCGGTCGTCGTGCTGGTTTTCGAGAAAATCGCGATAAATGCAATCGCTCCGAGGTAATTCGAAGTTCCGAAAGATTTAAGATTCCTTTGTACCGAAGTGCGACGAAAGTCTAAAATCGTCCAATCGACCAAACAAGTATTGATCCCCGTTCGCCGTTCCATTGCCTACGTTTTATACTCTAATGGTTCGACCGCGGTCGTCGTGCTGGTTTTCGAGAAAATGGCGATAAATCCAATCGCTCCGAGGTAATTCGAAGTTCCGACAGATTTAAGATTCCTTCGTACTGTAGTGCGACGAAACTCTAAAATCATCCAATCGACCAAACAACAAATGACCCCTGTTCCCGGTTCCATTGCCTACGTTTTAGTCTAATGGTTCGACCGCGGTCGTCGTGCTGGTTTTCGAGAAAATCGCGATAAATGCAATCGCTCCGAGGTAATTCGAAGTTCCGACAGATTTAAGATTCCTTCGTTCCGCAGTGCGACGAAAGTCTAAAATCGTCCAATCGACCAAACAACAATTGAGCCCTGTTTTCCGTTCCATTCCCTACGTTTTACTCTAATGGTTCGACCGCGGTCGTCGTGCTTGTTTTCGAGAAAATCGCGATAAATCCAATCGCTCAGAGGTAATTCGAAGATCCGACAGATTTAAGATTCCTTCGTACCGTAGTGCGACGAAAGTCTAAATTCCTCCAATCGACCAAACAACTATTGATCCCCGTTCGCCGTTCCATTGCCTACGTTTTACTCTAATGGTTCGACCGCGGTCGTCGTGCTGGTTTTCGAGAAAATCGCGATAAATCCAATCGCTCCGAGGTAATTCGAAGTTCCGAAAGATTTAAGATTCCTTTGTACCGAAGTGCGACGAAAGTCTAAAATCGTCCAATCGACCAAACAACCATTGATCCCTGTTCGCCGTTCCATTGTCTACGTTTTACTCTAATGGTTCGACTGCGTTCGTCGTGCTGGTTTTCGAGAAAATCGCGATAAATCCAATCGCTCCGAGGTAATTCGAAGTTCCGACAGATTTAAGATTCCTTCGTTCCGTAGTGCGACGAATGTCTAAAATCGTCCAATCGACCAAACAACAACAGATACCTGTTCCCCGTTCCATTACCTACGTTTTACTCTAAAACTTCGTGCTGGTTTTTGCGAAAATCGCGAAAAAACCAAATCGCTCCGAGGAAATTCGAAGTTCCGACAGATTTAAGATTCCTTTGTACCAGTGCGACGAAAGTCTAAAATCGTCCAATCGACCAAACAACAATTGATCCCCGTTCGCCGCTCCATTGTCTACGTTTTACTCTAATGGTTCGCCAGCGGTCGTCGTGCTGGTTTTCGAGAAAATCGCGATAAATCCAATCGCTCCGAGGTAATTCGAAGTTCCGACAGATTTAAGATTCCTTCGTTCCGTAGTGCGACGAATGTCTAAAATCGTCCAGTCGACCAAACAACAACAGATACCTGTTCCCCGTTCCACTGCCTACGTTTTACACTAATGGTTCGACCGCGGTCGTCGTGCTGGTTTTTGAGAAAATCGCGAAAAACCCAAATCGCTCCGAGGAAATTCGAAGTTCCGACAGATTTAAGATTCCTGCGTACCGTAGTGCGACGAAAGTCTCAAATCTTCCAATCGACCAAACAATCATTGATTCCTGCTCGCCGTTCCATTGCCTACGTTTTAATCTAATGGTTTGACCGCGGTCGTCGTGCTGGTTTTTGAGAAAATCGCGATAAATCCAATCGCTCCGAGGTAATTCGAAGTTCCGACAGATTTAAGATTCCTTCGTACTGTAGTGCGACGAAACTCTAAAATCATCCAATCGACCAAACAACAAATGATCCCTGTTCCCGGTTCCATTGCCTACGTTTTAGTCTAATGGTTCGTCCGCGGTCGTCGTGCTGGTTTTCGAGAAAATCGCGATAAATGCAATCGCTCCGAGGTAATTCGAAGTTCCGACAGATTTAAGATTCCTTCGTTCCGCAGTGCGACGAAAGTCCAAAATCGTCCAATCGACCAAACAACAATTGAGCCCTGTTTTCCGTTCCATTCCCTACGTTTTACTCTAATGGTTCGACCGCGGTCGTCGTGCTTGTTTTCGAGAAAATCGCGATAAATCCAATCGCTCCGAGGTAATTCGAAGTTCCGACAGATTTAAGATTCCTGCGTACCGTAGTGCGACGAAAGTCTAAAATCCTCCAATCGACCAAACAACTATTGATACCCGTTCGCCGTTCCATTGCCTACGTTTTACTCTAATGGTTCGACCGCGGTCGTCGAGCTGGTTTTCGAGAAAATCGCGATAAATCCAATCGCTCCGAGGTAATTCGAAGTTCCGACAGATTTAAGATTCCTTCGGTCCGTAGTGCGACGAATGTCTAAAATCGTCCAATCGACCAAACAACAACAGATACCTGTTCCCCGTTCCATTGCCTACGTTTTACTCTAAAACGTCGTGCTGGTTTTTGCGAAAATCGCGAAAAAACCAAATCGCTCCGAGGAAATTCGAAGTTCCGACAGATTTAAGATTCCTTTGTACCAGTGCGACGAAAGTCTAAAATCGTCCAATCGACCAAACAACAATTGATCCCCGTTCGCCGCTCCATTGTCTACGTTTTACTCTAATGGTTCGCCAGCGGTCGTCGTGTTTGTTTCCGAGAAAATCGCGATAAATACAATCGCTCCGAGGTAATTCGACGATCCGACAGGTTTAAGATTCCTACGTACCGTAGTGCGACGAAAGTCTAAAATCGTCCAATCGACCAAACAACCATTGATCCCTCTTCGCCGTTCCATTGCCTACGTTTTACTCTAATGGTTCGACCGCGGTCGTCGTGCTGGTTTTCGAGAAAATCGCGAAAAACCCAAATCGCCCCGAGGAAATTCGAAGTTCCGACAGATTTAAGATTCCTTTCTACCAGTGCGACGAAAGTCTAAAATCGTCCAATCGACCAAACAACAATTGAGCCCTGTTCTGCGTTCCATTCCCTACGTTTTACTCTAATGGTTCGACCGCGGTCGTCGTGTTGGTTTTGGAGAAAATCGCGAAAAACCCAAATAGCACCGAGGAAATTCGAAGTTCCGACAGATTTAAGATTCCTTTGTCCCAGTGTGACGAAAGTCTAAAATCGTCCAATCGACCAAACAACAATTGAGCCCTGTTCTGCGTTCCATTCCCTACGTTTTACTCTAATAGTTCGACCGCGGTCGTCGTGCTTGTTTTCGAGAAAATCGCGATAAATCCAATCGCTCCGAGGTAATTCGAAGTTCCGACAGATTTAAGATTCCTGCGTACCGTAGTGCGACGAAAGTCTAAAATCCTCCAATCGACCAAACAACTATTGATCCCCGTTCGCCGCTCCATTGTCTACGTTTTACTCTAATGGTTCGCCAGCGGTCGTCGTGTTTGTTTCCGAGAAAATCGCGATAAATACAATCGCTCCGAGGTAATTCGACGATCCGACAGGTTTAAGATTCCTACGTACCGTAGTGCGACGAAAGTCTAAAATCGTCCAATCGACCAAACAACCATTGATCCCTCTTCGCCGTTGCATTGCCTACGTTTTACTCTAATGGTTCGACCGCGGTCGTCGTGCTGGTTTTCGAGAAAATCGCGAAAAACCCAAATCGCCCCGAGGAAATTCGAAGTTCCGACAGATTTAAGATTCCTTTGTACCAGTGTGACGAAAGTCTAAAATCGTCCAATCGACCAAACAACAATTGAGCTCTGTTCTCCGTTCCATTCCCTACGTTTTACTCTAATGGTTCGACCGCGGTCGTCCTGCTGGTTTTCGAGAAATTCGCGATAAATCCAATCGCTCCGAGGAAATTCGAAGTTCCGACAGATTTAAGATTCCTTTGTACCAGTGTGACGAAAGTCTAAAATCGTCCAATCGACCAAACAACAAATGATCCCTGTTCCCGGTTCCATTGCCTACGTTTTAGTCTAATGGTTGGACCGCGGTCGTCGTGCTGGTTTTCGAGAAAATCGCGATAAATGCAATCGCTCCGAGGTAATTCGAAGTTCCGACAGATTTAAGATTCCTTCGTTCCGCAGTGCGACGAAAGTCTAAAATCGTCCAATCGACCAAACAACAATTGAGTCCTGTTTTCCGTTCCATTCCCTACGTTTTACTCTAATGGTTCGACCGCGGTCGTCGTGCTTGTTTTCGAGAAAATCGCGATAAATCCAATCGCTCCGAGGTAATTCGAAGTTCCGACAGATTTAAGATTCCTGCGTACCGTAGTGCGACGAAAGTCTAAAATCCTCCAATCGACCAAACAACTATTGATCCCCGTTCGCCGTTCCATTGCCTACGTTTTACTCTAATGGTTCGACCGCGGTCGTCGTGCTGGTTTTCGAGAAAATCGCGATAAATCCAATCGCTCCGAGGTAATTCGAAGTTCCGACAGATTTAAGATTCCTTCGTTCCGTAGTGCGACGAATGTCTAAAATCGTCCAATCGACCAAACAACAACAGATACCTGTTCCCCGTTCCATTGCCTACGTTTTACTCTAAAACGTCGTGCTGGTTTTTGCGAAAATCGCGAAAAAACCATATCGCTCCGAGGAAATTCGAAGTTCCGACAGATTTAAGATTCCTTTGTACCAGTGCGACGAAAGTCTAAAATCGTCCAATCGACCAAACAACAATTGATCCCCGTTCGCCGCTCCATTGTCTACGTTTTACTCTAATGGTTCGCCAGCGGTCGTCGTGTTTGTTTCCGAGAAAATGGCGATAAATACAATCGCTCCGAGGTAATTCGCCGATCCGACAGGTTTAAGATTCCTACGTACCGTAGTGCGACGAAAGTCTAAAATCCTCCAATCGACCAAACAAGTATTGATCCCCGTTCGCCGTTCCATTGCCTACGTTTTATACTCTAATGGTTCGACCGCGGTCGTCGTGCTGGTTTTCGAGAAAATCGCGATAAATCCAATCGCTCCGAGGTAATTCGAAGTTCCGACAGATTTAAGATTCCTGCGTACCGTAGTGCGACGAAAGTCTCAAATCTTCCAATCGACCAAACAATCATTGATTCCTGCTCGCCGTTCCATTGCCTACGTTTTACTCTAATGGTTTGACCGCGGTCGTCGTGCTGGTTTTAGAGAAAATCGCGATAAATCCAATCGCTCCGAGGTAATTCGAAGTTCCGACAGATTTAAGATTCCTTCGTTCCGCAGTGCGACGAAAGTCTAAAATCGTCCAATCGACCAAACAACAATTGAGCCCTGTTTTCCGTTCCATTCCCTACGTTTTACTCTAATGGTTCGACCGCGGTCGTCGTGCATGTTTTCGAGAAAATCGCGATAAATCCAATCGCTCCGAGGTAATTCGAAGTTCCGACAGATTTAAGATTCCTTCGTTCCGTAGTGCGACGATTGTCTAAAATCGTCCAGTCGACCAAACAACAACAGATACCTGTTCCCCGTTCCATTGCCTACGTTTTACTCTGATGGTTCGACCGCGGTCGTCGTGCTGGTTTTTGAGAAAATCGCGAGAAACCCAAATCGCTCCGAGGAAATTCGAAGTTCCGACAGATTTAAGATTCATTTGTACCAGTGCGACGAAAGTCTAAAATCGTGCAATCGACCAAACAACAATTGAGCCCTGTTCTCCGTTCCATTCCCTACGTTTTACTCTAATGGTTCGACCGCGGTCGTCGTGCATGTTTTCGAGAAAATCGCGAAAAACCCAAATCGCTCCGAGGTAATTCGAAGTTCCGATAGATTTAAGATTCCTTCGTATCGTAGTGCGACGAAAGTCTAAAATCGTCCAATCGACCAAACAACCATTGAGCCCTGTTCTCCGTTCCATTGCCTACGTTTTACGCTAATGCTTCGACCACGGTCGTCCTGCAGGTTTTCGAGAAAATCGCGATAAATCCAATCGCTCAGAGGTAATTCGAAGTTCCGAAAGATTAAAGATTCCTTTGTACCGAAGTGCGACGAAAGTCTAAAATCGTCCAATCGACCAAACAACCATTGATCCCTGCTCGCCGTTCCATTGCCTACGTTTTACGCTAATGGTTTGACCGCGGTCGTCGTGCTTGTTTTTGAGAAAATCGCGATAAATCCAATCGCTCCGAGGTAATTCGAAGTTCCGACAGATTTAAGATTCCTTCGTACTGTAGTGCGACGAAACTCTAAAATCATCCAATCGACCAAACAACAAATGATCCCTGTTCCCGGTTCCATTGCCTACGTTTTAGTCTAATGGTTCGACCGCGGTCGTCGTGCTGGTTTTCGAGAAAATCGCGATAAATCCAATCGCTCCGAGGTAATTCGAAGTTCTGACAGATTTAAGATTCCTGCGTACCGTACTGCGACGAAAGTCTCAAATCGTCCAATCGACCAAACAACCATTGATTCCTGTTGGCCGTTCCAGTGCCTACGTTTTACCCTAATGGATCGACCGCGGTCGTCGTGCTGGTTTTTGAGAAAATCGCGAAAAACCCCAATCGCTCCGAGGAAATTCGAAGTTCCGACAGATTTAAGATTCATTTGTACCAGTGCGACGAAAGTCTAAAATCGTGCAATCGACCAAACAACAATTGAGCCCTGTTCTCCGTTCCATTCCCTACGTTTTACTCTAATGGTTCGACCGCGGTCGTCGTGCATGTTTTCGAGAAAATCGCGAAAAACCCAAATCGCTCCGAGGTAATTCGAAGTTCCGACAGATTTAAGATTCCTTCGTACCGTAGTGCGACGAAAGTCTAAAATCGTCCAATCGACCAAACAACCAATGATCCATGTTCCCGGTTCCATTGCCTACGTTTTAGTCTAATGGTTCGACCGCGGTCGTCGTGCTGGTTTTCGAGAAAATCGCGAAAAACCCAAATCGCTCCGCGGAAATTCGACGTTCCGACAGATTTAAGATTCCTTTGTACCAGTGCGACGAAAGTCTAAAATCGTCCAATCGACGACACAACAATTGAGCCCTGTTCTCCGTTCCATTCCCTACGTTTTACTCTAATGGTTCGACCGCGGTCGTCGTGCATGTTTTGCGAGAAATTCGCAATAAATCCAATCGCTCCGAGGTAATTCGAAGATCCGACAGATTTAAGATTCCTGCGTACCGTAGTGCGACGAAAGTCTCAAATCGTCCAATCGACCAAACAACAATTGATTCCTGTTCGCCGTTCCATTGCCTACGTTTTACTCTAATGGTTCGACCGCGGTCGTCGTGCTGGTTTTTGCGAAAATCGCGAAAGAACCAAATCGCTCCGAGGAAATTCGAAGTTCCGACAGATTTAAGATTCCTTTGTACCAGTGCGACGAAAGTCTAAAATCGTCCAATCGACCAAACAACAATTGATCCCCGCTCGCCGCTCCATTGTTTACGTTTTACTCTAATGGTTCGCCAGCGGTCGTCGTGTTTGTTTCCGAGAAAATCGCGATAAATACAATCGCTCCGAGGTAATTCGACGATCCGACAGGTTTAACATTCCTACGTACCGTAGTGCGACGAAAGTCTAAAATCGTCCAATCGACCAAACAACCATTGATCAGTCTTCGCCGTTCCATTGCCTACGTTTTACTCTAATGGTTCGACCGCGGTCGTCGTGCTGGTTTTCGAGAAAATCGCGAAAAACCCAAATCGCTCCGCGGAAATTCGGAGTTCCGACAGATTTAAGATTCCTTTGTACCAGTGCGACGAAAGTCTAAAATCGTGCAATCGACCAAACTACAATTGAGCCCTGTTCTCCGTTCCATTCCCTACGTCTTACTCTAATGGTTCGACCGCGGTCGTCGTGCATGTTTTCGAGAAAATCGCGAAAAACCCAAATCGCTCCGTGGTAATTCGAAGTTCCGACAGATTTAAGATTCCTTCGTACCGTAGTGCGACGAAAGTCTAAAATCGTCCAATCGACCAAACAACCAATGATCCCTGTTCCCGGTTCCATTGCCTACGTTTTAGTCTAATGGTTCGACCGCGGTCGTCGTGCTGGTTTTCGAGAAAATCGCGAAAAACCCAAATCGCTCCGCGGAAATTCGAAGTTCCGACAGATTTATGATTCCTTTGTACCAGTGCGACGAAAGTCTAAAATCGTCCAATCGACCACACAACAATTGAGCCCTGTTCTCTGTTCCATTCCCTACGTTTTACTCTAATGGTTCGACCGCGGTCGTCGTACATGTTTTGCGAGAAATTCGCGATAAATCCAATCGCTCCGAGGTAATTCGAAGATCCAACAGTTTTAAGATTCCTGCGTACCGTAGTGCGACGAAAGTCTCAAATCGTCCAATCGACCAAACAACAATTGATTCCTGTTCGCCGTTCCATTGCCTACGTTTTACTCTAATGGTTCGACCGCGGTCGTCGTGCTGGTTTTTGCGAAAATCGCGATAAATCCAATCGCTCCGAGGAAATTCGAAGTTCCGACAGATTTAAGATTCCTTTGTACCAGTGCGACGAAAGTCTAAAATCGTCCAATCGACCAAACAACAATTGATCCCCGTTCGCCGCTCCATTGTCTACGTTTTACTCTAATGGTTCGCCAGCGGTCGTCGTGCTGGTTTTCGAGAAAATCGCGATAAATCCAATCGCTCCGAGGTAATTCGAAGTTCCGACAGATTTAAGATTCCTTCGTTCCGTAGTGCGACGAATGTCTAAAATCGTCCAGTCGACCAAACAACAACAGATACCTGTTCCCCGTTCCATTGCCTACGTTTTACTCTAAAACATCGTGCTGGTTTTTGCGAAAATCGCGAAAAACCCCAATCGCTCCGAGGAAATTCGAAGTTCCGACAGATTTAAGATTCATTTGTACCAGTGCGACGAAAGTCTAAAATCGTGCAATCGACCAAACAACAATTGAGCCCTGTTCTCCGTTCCATTCCCTACGTTTTACTCTAATGGTTCGACCGCGGTCGTCGTGCATGTTTTCGAGAAAATCGCGAAAAACCCAAATCGCTCCGTGGTAATTCGAAGTTCCGACAGATTTAAGATTCCTTCGTACCGTAGTGCGACGAAAGTCTAAAATCGTCCAATCGATCAAACAACCAATGATCCCTGTTCCCGGTTCCATTGCCTACGTTTTAGTCTAATGGTTCGACCGCGGTCGTCGTGCTGGTTTTCGAGAAAATCGCGAAAAACCCAAATCGCTCCGCGGAAATTCGAAGTTCCGACAGATTTAAGATTCCTTTGTACCAGTGCGACGAAAGTCTAAAATCGTCCAATCGACCACACAACAATTGAGCCCTGTTCTCTGTTCCATTCCCTACGTTTTACTCTAATGGTTCGACCGCGGTCGTCGTGCATGTTTTGCGAGAAATTCGCGATAAATCCAATCGCTCCGAGGTAATTCGAAGATCCGACAGATTTAAGATTCCTGCGTACCGTAGTGCGACGAAAGTCTCAAATCGTCCAATCGACCAAACAACAATTGATTCCTGTTCGCCGTTCCATTGCCTACGTTTTACTCTAATGGTTCGACCGCGGTCGTCGTGCTGGTTTTTGCGAAAATCACGAAAAAACCAAATCGCTCCGAGGAAATTCGAAGTTCCGACAGATTTAAGATTCCTTTGTACCAGTGCGACGAAAGTCTAAAATCGTCCAATCGACCAAACAACAATTGATCCCCGTTCGCCGCTCCATTGTCTACGTTTTACTCTAATGGTTCGCCAGCGGTCGTCGTGCTGGTTTTTGCGAAAATCGCGAAAAAACCAAATCGCTCCGAGGTAATTCGAAGTTCCGACAGATTTAAGATTCCTTTGTACTAGTGCGACGAAAGTCTAAAATCGTCCAATCGACCAAACAACAACTGATCCCCGTTCGCCGCTCCATTGTCTACGTTTTACTCTAATGGTTCTCCAGCGGTCGTCGTGCTGGTTTTCGAGAAAATCGCGATAAATCCAATCGCTCCGAGGTAATTCGAAGCTCCGACAGATTTAAGATTCCCTCGTTCCGTAGTGCGACGAATGTCTAAAATCGTCCAGTCGACCAAACAACAACAGATACCTGTTCCCCGTTCCACTGCCTACGTTTTACTCTAATGGTTCGACCGCGGTCGTCGTGCTGGTTTTTGAGAAAATCGCGAAAAACCAAAATCGCTCCGAGGAAATTCGAAGTTCCGACAGATTTAAGATTCCTTTGTACCAGTGTGACGAAAGTCTAAAATCGTCCAATCGACCAAACAACAATTGAGCTCTGTTCTCCGTTCCATTCCCTACGTTTTACTCTAATGGTTCGACCGCGGTCGTCCTGCTGGTTTTCGAGAAATTCGCGATAAATCCAATCGCTCCGAGGAAATTCGAAGTTCCGACAGATTTAAGATTCCTTTGTACCAGTGTGACGAAAGTCTAAAATCGTCCAATCGACCAAACAACAATTGAGCTCTGTTCTCCGTTCCATTCCCTACGTTTTACTCTAATGGTTCGAGTGAGCGGGCGTCCTGCTGGTTTTCGAGAAATTCGCGATAAATCCAATCGCTCCGAGGAAATTCGAAGTTCCGACAGATTTAAGATTCCTTTGTACCAGTGTGACGAAAGTCTAAAATCGTCCAATCGACCAAACAACAAATGATCCCTGTTCCCGGTTCCATTGCCTACGTTTTAGTCTGATGGTTCGACCGCGGTCGTCGTGCTGGTTTTTGAGAAAATCGCGAAAAACCCAAATCGCTCCGAGGAAATTCGAAGTTCCGACAGATTTAAGATTCCTTTGTACCAGTGTGACGAAAGTCTAAAATCGTCCAATCGACCAAACAACAATTGAGCTCTGTTCTCCGTTCCATTCCCTACGTTTTACTCTAATGGTTCGACCGCGGTCGTCCTGCTGGTTTTCGAGAAATTCGCGATAAATCCAATCGCTCCGAGGAAATTCGAAGTTCCGACAGATTTAAGATTCCTTTGTACCAGTGTGACGAAAGTCTAAAATCGTCAAATCGACCAAACAACAAATGATCCCTGTTCCCGGTTCCATTGCCTACGTTTTAGTCTGATGGTTGGACCGCGGTCGTCGTGCTGGTTTTCGAGAAAATCGCGATAAATGCAATCGCTCCGAGGTAATTCGAAGTTCCGACAGATTTAAGATTCCTTCGTTCCGCAGTGCGACGAAAGTCTAAAATCGTCCAATCGACCAAACAACAATTGAGTCCTGTTTTCCGTTCCATTCCCTACGTTTTACTCTAATGGTTCGACCGCGGTCGTCGTGCTTGTTTTCGAGAAAATCGCGATAAATCCAATCGCTCCGAGGTAATTCGAAGTTCCGACAGATTTAAGATTCCTGCGTACCGTAGTGCGACGAAAGTCTAAAATCCTCCAATCGACCAAACAACTATTGATCCCCGTTCGCCGTTCCATTGCCTACGTTTTACTCTAATGGTTCGACCACGGTCGTCGTGCTGGTTTTCGAGAAAATCGCGATAAATCCAATCGCTCCGAGGTAATTCGAAGTTCCGACAGATTTAAGATTCCTTCGTTCCGCAGTGCGACGAATGTCTAAAATCGTCCAATCGACCAAACAACAACAGATACCTGTTCCCCGTTCCATTGCCTACGTTTTACTCTAAAACGTCGTGCTGGTTTTTGCGAAAATCGCGAAAAAACCAAATCGCTCCGAGGAAATTCGAAGTTCCGACAGATTTAAGATTCCTTTGTACCAGTGCGACGAAAGTCTAAAATCGTCCAATCGACCAAACAACAATTGATCCCCGTTCGCCGCTCCATTGTCTACGTTTTACTCTAATGGTTCGCCAGCGGTCGTCGTGTTTGTTTCCGAGAAAATCGCGATAAATACAATCGCTCCGAGGTAATTCGACGATCCGACAGGTTTAAGATTCCTACGTACCGTAGTGCGACGAAAGTCTAAAATCCTCCAATCGCGACCAAACAAGTATTGATCCCCGTTCGCCGTTCCATTGCCTACGTTTTATACTCTAATGGTTCGACCGCGGTCGTCGTGCTGGTTTTCGAGAAAATCGCGATAAATCCAATCGCTCCGAGGTAATTCGAAGTTCCGACAGATTTAAGATTCCTGCGTACCGTAGTGCGACGAAAGTCTCAAATCTTCCAATCGACCAAACAAGTATTGATCCCCGTTCGCCGTTCCATTGCCTACGTTTTATACTCTAATGGTTCGACCGCGGTCGTCGTGCTGGTTTTCGAGAAAATGGCGATAAATCCAATCGCTCCGAGGTAATTCGAAGTTCCGACAGATTTAAGATTCCTTCGTACTGTAGTGCGACGAAACTCTAAAATCATCCAATCGACCAAACAACAAATGACCCCTGTTCCCGGTTCCATTGCCTACGTTTTAGTCTAATGGTTCGACCGCGGTCGTCGTGCTGGTTTTCGAGAAAATCGCGATAAATGCAATCGCTCCGAGGTAATTCGAAGTTCCGAAAGATTTAAGATTCCTTTGTACCGAAGTGCGACGAAAGTCTAAAATCGTCCAATCGACCAAACAACAATTGATCCCCGTTCGCCGCTCCATTGTCTACGTTTTACTCTAATGGTTCGCCAGCGGTCGTCGTGCTGGTTTTTGAGAAAATCGCGGAAAACACAAATCGCTCCGAGGAAATTCGAGGTTCCGACAGATTTAAGATTCATTCGTACCAGTGCGACGAAAGTCTAAAATCGTGCAATCGACCAAACAACAATTGAGCCCTGTTCTCCGTTCCATTCCCTACGTTTTACTCTAATGGTTCGACCGCGGTCGTCGTGCATGTTTTCGAGAAAATCGCGAAAAACCCAAATCGCTCCGAGGTAATTCGAAGTTCCGATAGATTTAAGATTCCTTCGTATCGTAGTGCGACGAAAGTCTAAAATCGTCCAATCGACCAAACAACCATTGAGCCCTGTTCTCCGTTCCATTGCCTACGTTTTACGCTAATGGTTCGACCACGGTCGTCCTGCAGGTTTTCGAGAAAATCGCGATAAATCCAATCGCTCCGAGGTAATTCGAAGTTCCGAAAGATTTAAGATTCCTTTGTACCGAAGTGCGACGAAAGTCTAAAATCGTCCAATCGACCAAACAACCATTGATCCCTGTTCGCCGTTCCATTGTCTACGTTTTACTCTAATGGTTCGACTGCGTTCGTCGTGCTGGTTTTCGAGAAAATCGCGATAAATACAATCGCTCCGAGGTAATTCGAAGTTCCGACAGATTTAAGATTCCTGCGTACCGTAGTGCGTGGAAAGTCTCAAATCTTCCAATCGACCAAACAATCATTGATTCCTGCTCGCCGTTCCATTGCCTACGTTTTACTCTAATGGTTTGACCGCGGTCGTCGTGCTGGTTTTTGAGAAAATCGCGATAAATCCAATCGCTCCGAGGTAATTCGAAGTTCCGACAGATTTAAGATTCCTTCGTACTGTAGTGCGACGAAACTCTAAAATCATCCAATCGACCAAACAACAAATGATCCCTGTTCCCGGTTCCATTGCCTACGTTTTAGTCTAATGGTTCGACCGCGGTCGTCGTGCTGGTTTTCGAGAAAATCGCGATAAATGCAATCGCTCCGAGGTAATTCGAAGTTCCGACAGATTTAAGATTCCTTCGTTCCGCAGTGCGACGAAAGTCTAAAATCGTCCAATCGACCAAACAAGTATTGATCCCCGTTCGCCGTTTCATTGCCTACGTTTTACTCTAATGGTTCGACCGCGGTCGTCGTGCTGGTTTTCGAGAAAATCGCGATAAATCCAATCGCTCCGAGGTAATTCGAAGTTCCGACAGATTTAAGATTCCTTCGTTCCGTAGTGCGACGAATGTCTAAAATCGTCCAATCGACCAAACAACAACAGATACCTGTTCCCCGTTCCATTGCCTACGTTTTACTCTAAAACGTCGTGCTGGTTTTTGCGAAAATCGCGAAAAAACCAAATCGCTCCGAGGAAATTCGAAGTTCCGACAGATTTAAGATTCATTTGTACCAGTGCGACGAAAGTCTAAAATCGTGCAATCGACCAAACAACAATTGAGCCCTGTTCTCCGTTCCATTCCCTACGTTTTACTCTAATGGTTCGACCGCGGTCGTCGTGCATGTTTTCGAGAAAATCGCGAAAAACCCAAATCGCTCCGAGGTAATTCGAAGTTCCGACAGATTTAAGATTCCTTCGTACCGTAGTGCGACGAAAGTCTAAAATCGTCCAATCGACCAAACAACCAATGATCCATGTTCCCGGTTCCATTGCCTACGTTTTAGTCTAATGGTTCGACCGCGGTCGTCGTGCTGGTTTTCGAGAAAATCGCGAAAAACCCAAATCGCTCCGCGGAAATTCGAAGTTCCGACAGATTTAAGATTCCTTTGTACCAGTGCGACGAAAGTCTAAAATCGTCCAATCGACGACACAACAATTGAGCCCTGTTCTCCGTTCCATTCCCTACGTTTTACTCTAATGGTTCGACCGCGGTCGTCGTGCATGTTTTGCGAGAAATTCGCAATAAATCCAATCGCTCCGAGGTAATTCGAAGATCCGACAGATTTAAGATTCCTGCGTACCGTAGTGCGACGAAAGTCTCAAATCGTCCAATCGACCAAACAACAATTGATTCCTGTTCGCCGTTCCATTGCCTACGTTTTACTCTAATGGTTCGACCGCGGTCGTCGTGCTGGTTTTTGCGAAAATCGCGAAAGAACCAAATCGCTCCGAGGAAATTCGAAGTTCCGACAGATTTAAGATTCCTTTGTACCAGTGCGACGAAAGTCTAAAATCGTCCAATCGACCAAACAACAATTGATCCCCGCTCGCCGCTCCATTGTTTACGTTTTACTCTAATGGTTCGCCAGCGGTCGTCGTGTTTGTTTCCGAGAAAATCGCGATAAATACAATCGCTCCGAGGTAATTCGACGATCCGACAGGTTTAACATTCCTACGTACCGTAGTGCGACGAAAGTCTAAAATCGTCCAATCGACCAAACAACCATTGATCAGTCTTCGCCGTTCCATTGCCTACGTTTTACTCTAATGGTTCGACCGCGGTCGTCGTGCTGGTTTTCGAGAAAATCGCGAAAAACCCAAATCGCTCCGCGGAAATTCGGAGTTCCGACAGATTTAAGATTCCTTTGTACCAGTGCGACGAAAGTCTAAAATCGTGCAATCGACCAAACTACAATTGAGCCCTGTTCTCCGTTCCATTCCCTACGTCTTACTCTAATGGTTCGACCGCGGTCGTCGTGCATGTTTTCGAGAAAATCGCGAAAAACCCAAATCGCTCCGTGGTAATTCGAAGTTCCGACAGATTTAAGATTCCTTCGTACCGTAGTGCGACGAAAGTCTAAAATCGTCCAATCGACCAAACAACCAATGATCCCTGTTCCCGGTTCCATTGCCTACGTTTTAGTCTAATGGTTCGACCGCGGTCGTCGTGCTGGTTTTCGAGAAAATCGCGAAAAACCCAAATCGCTCCGCGGAAATTCGAAGTTCCGACAGATTTATGATTCCTTTGTACCAGTGCGACGAAAGTCTAAAATCGTCCAATCGACCACACAACAATTGAGCCCTGTTCTCTGTTCCATTCCCTACGTTTTACTCTAATGGTTCGACCGCGGTCGTCGTACATGTTTTGCGAGAAATTCGCGATAAATCCAATCGCTCCGAGGTAATTCGAAGATCCAACAGTTTTAAGATTCCTGCGTACCGTAGTGCGACGAAAGTCTCAAATCGTCCAATCGACCAAACAACAATTGATTCCTGTTCGCCGTTCCATTGCCTACGTTTTACTCTAATGGTTCGACCGCGGTCGTCGTGCTGGTTTTTGCGAAAATCGCGATAAATCCAATCGCTCCGAGGAAATTCGAAGTTCCGACAGATTTAAGATTCCTTTGTACCAGTGCGACGAAAGTCTAAAATCGTCCAATCGACCAAACAACAATTGATCCCCGTTCGCCGCTCCATTGTCTACGTTTTACTCTAATGGTTCGCCAGCGGTCGTCGTGCTGGTTTTCGAGAAAATCGCGATAAATCCAATCGCTCCGAGGTAATTCGAAGTTCCGACAGATTTAAGATTCCTTCGTTCCGTAGTGCGACGAATGTCTAAAATCGTCCAGTCGACCAAACAACAACAGATACCTGTTCCCCGTTCCATTGCCTACGTTTTACTCTAAAACATCGTGCTGGTTTTTGCGAAAATCGCGAAAAACCCCAATCGCTCCGAGGAAATTCGAAGTTCCGACAGATTTAAGATTCATTTGTACCAGTGCGACGAAAGTCTAAAATCGTGCAATCGACCAAACAACAATTGAGCCCTGTTCTCCGTTCCATTCCCTACGTTTTACTCTAATGGTTCGACCGCGGTCGTCGTGCATGTTTTCGAGAAAATCGCGAAAAACCCAAATCGCTCCGTGGTAATTCGAAGTTCCGACAGATTTAAGATTCCTTCGTACCGTAGTGCGACGAAAGTCTAAAATCGTCCAATCGATCAAACAACCAATGATCCCTGTTCCCGGTTCCATTGCCTACGTTTTAGTCTAATGGTTCGACCGCGGTCGTCGTGCTGGTTTTCGAGAAAATCGCGAAAAACCCAAATCGCTCCGCGGAAATTCGAAGTTCCGACAGATTTAAGATTCCTTTGTACCAGTGCGACGAAAGTCTAAAATCGTCCAATCGACCACACAACAATTGAGCCCTGTTCTCTGTTCCATTCCCTACGTTTTACTCTAATGGTTCGACCGCGGTCGTCGTGCATGTTTTGCGAGAAATTCGCGATAAATCCAATCGCTCCGAGGTAATTCGAAGATCCGACAGATTTAAGATTCCTGCGTACCGTAGTGCGACGAAAGTCTCAAATCGTCCAATCGACCAAACAACAATTGATTCCTGTTCGCCGTTCCATTGCCTACGTTTTACTCTAATGGTTCGACCGCGGTCGTCGTGCTGGTTTTTGCGAAAATCACGAAAAAACCAAATCGCTCCGAGGAAATTCGAAGTTCCGACAGATTTAAGATTCCTTTGTACCAGTGCGACGAAAGTCTAAAATCGTCCAATCGACCAAACAACAATTGATCCCCGTTCGCCGCTCCATTGTCTACGTTTTACTCTAATGGTTCGCCAGCGGTCGTCGTGCTGGTTTTTGCGAAAATCGCGAAAAAACCAAATCGCTCCGAGGTAATTCGAAGTTCCGACAGATTTAAGATTCCTTTGTACTAGTGCGACGAAAGTCTAAAATCGTCCAATCGACCAAACAACAACTGATCCCCGTTCGCCGCTCCATTGTCTACGTTTTACTCTAATGGTTCTCCAGCGGTCGTCGTGCTGGTTTTCGAGAAAATCGCGATAAATCCAATCGCTCCGAGGTAATTCGAAGCTCCGACAGATTTAAGATTCCCTCGTTCCGTAGTGCGACGAATGTCTAAAATCGTCCAGTCGACCAAACAACAACAGATACCTGTTCCCCGTTCCACTGCCTACGTTTTACTCTAATGGTTCGACCGCGGTCGTCGTGCTGGTTTTTGAGAAAATCGCGAAAAACCAAAATCGCTCCGAGGAAATTCGAAGTTCCGACAGATTTAAGATTCCTTTGTACCAGTGTGACGAAAGTCTAAAATCGTCCAATCGACCAAACAACAATTGAGCTCTGTTCTCCGTTCCATTCCCTACGTTTTACTCTAATGGTTCGACCGCGGTCGTCCTGCTGGTTTTCGAGAAATTCGCGATAAATCCAATCGCTCCGAGGAAATTCGAAGTTCCGACAGATTTAAGATTCCTTTGTACCAGTGTGACGAAAGTCTAAAATCGTCCAATCGACCAAACAACAATTGAGCTCTGTTCTCCGTTCCATTCCCTACGTTTTACTCTAATGGTTCGAGTGAGCGGGCGTCCTGCTGGTTTTCGAGAAATTCGCGATAAATCCAATCGCTCCGAGGAAATTCGAAGTTCCGACAGATTTAAGATTCCTTTGTACCAGTGTGACGAAAGTCTAAAATCGTCCAATCGACCAAACAACAAATGATCCCTGTTCCCGGTTCCATTGCCTACGTTTTAGTCTGATGGTTCGACCGCGGTCGTCGTGCTGGTTTTTGAGAAAATCGCGAAAAACCCAAATCGCTCCGAGGAAATTCGAAGTTCCGACAGATTTAAGATTCCTTTGTACCAGTGTGACGAAAGTCTAAAATCGTCCAATCGACCAAACAACAATTGAGCTCTGTTCTCCGTTCCATTCCCTACGTTTTACTCTAATGGTTCGACCGCGGTCGTCCTGCTGGTTTTCGAGAAATTCGCGATAAATCCAATCGCTCCGAGGAAATTCGAAGTTCCGACAGATTTAAGATTCCTTTGTACCAGTGTGACGAAAGTCTAAAATCGTCAAATCGACCAAACAACAAATGATCCCTGTTCCCGGTTCCATTGCCTACGTTTTAGTCTGATGGTTGGACCGCGGTCGTCGTGCTGGTTTTCGAGAAAATCGCGATAAATGCAATCGCTCCGAGGTAATTCGAAGTTCCGACAGATTTAAGATTCCTTCGTTCCGCAGTGCGACGAAAGTCTAAAATCGTCCAATCGACCAAACAACAATTGAGTCCTGTTTTCCGTTCCATTCCCTACGTTTTACTCTAATGGTTCGACCGCGGTCGTCGTGCTTGTTTTCGAGAAAATCGCGATAAATCCAATCGCTCCGAGGTAATTCGAAGTTCCGACAGATTTAAGATTCCTGCGTACCGTAGTGCGACGAAAGTCTAAAATCCTCCAATCGACCAAACAACTATTGATCCCCGTTCGCCGTTCCATTGCCTACGTTTTACTCTAATGGTTCGACCACGGTCGTCGTGCTGGTTTTCGAGAAAATCGCGATAAATCCAATCGCTCCGAGGTAATTCGAAGTTCCGACAGATTTAAGATTCCTTCGTTCCGCAGTGCGACGAATGTCTAAAATCGTCCAATCGACCAAACAACAACAGATACCTGTTCCCCGTTCCATTGCCTACGTTTTACTCTAAAACGTCGTGCTGGTTTTTGCGAAAATCGCGAAAAAACCAAATCGCTCCGAGGAAATTCGAAGTTCCGACAGATTTAAGATTCCTTTGTACCAGTGCGACGAAAGTCTAAAATCGTCCAATCGACCAAACAACAATTGATCCCCGTTCGCCGCTCCATTGTCTACGTTTTACTCTAATGGTTCGCCAGCGGTCGTCGTGTTTGTTTCCGAGAAAATCGCGATAAATACAATCGCTCCGAGGTAATTCGACGATCCGACAGGTTTAAGATTCCTACGTACCGTAGTGCGACGAAAGTCTAAAATCCTCCAATCGCGACCAAACAAGTATTGATCCCCGTTCGCCGTTCCATTGCCTACGTTTTATACTCTAATGGTTCGACCGCGGTCGTCGTGCTGGTTTTCGAGAAAATCGCGATAAATCCAATCGCTCCGAGGTAATTCGAAGTTCCGACAGATTTAAGATTCCTGCGTACCGTAGTGCGACGAAAGTCTCAAATCTTCCAATCGACCAAACAAGTATTGATCCCCGTTCGCCGTTCCATTGCCTACGTTTTATACTCTAATGGTTCGACCGCGGTCGTCGTGCTGGTTTTCGAGAAAATGGCGATAAATCCAATCGCTCCGAGGTAATTCGAAGTTCCGACAGATTTAAGATTCCTTCGTACTGTAGTGCGACGAAACTCTAAAATCATCCAATCGACCAAACAACAAATGACCCCTGTTCCCGGTTCCATTGCCTACGTTTTAGTCTAATGGTTCGACCGCGGTCGTCGTGCTGGTTTTCGAGAAAATCGCGATAAATGCAATCGCTCCGAGGTAATTCGAAGTTCCGAAAGATTTAAGATTCCTTTGTACCGAAGTGCGACGAAAGTCTAAAATCGTCCAATCGACCAAACAACAATTGATCCCCGTTCGCCGCTCCATTGTCTACGTTTTACTCTAATGGTTCGCCAGCGGTCGTCGTGCTGGTTTTTGAGAAAATCGCGAAAAACCCAAATCGCTCCGAGGAAATTCGAAGTTCCGACAGATTTAAGATTCCTTTGTACCAGTGTGACGAAAGTCTAAAATCGTCCAATCGACCAAACAACAATTGAGCTCTGTTCTCCGTTCCATTCCCTACGTTTTACTCTAATGGTTCGACCGCGGTCGTCCTGCTGGTTTTCGAGAAATTCGCGATAAATCCAATCGCTCCGAGGAAATTCGAAGTTCCGACAGATTTAAGATTCCTTTGTACCAGTGTGACGAAAGTCTAAAATCGTCAAATCGACCAAACAACAAATGATCCCTGTTCCCGGTTCCATTGCCTACGTTTTAGTCTGATGGTTGGACCGCGGTCGTCGTGCTGGTTTTCGAGAAAATCGCGATAAATGCAATCGCTCCGAGGTAATTCGAAGTTCCGACAGATTTAAGATTCCTTCGTTCCGCAGTGCGACGAAAGTCTAAAATCGTCCAATCGACCAAACAACAATTGAGTCCTGTTTTCCGTTCCATTCCCTACGTTTTACTCTAATGGTTCGACCGCGGTCGTCGTGCTTGTTTTCGAGAAAATCGCGATAAATCCAATCGCTCCGAGGTAATTCGAAGTTCCGACAGATTTAAGATTCCTGCGTACCGTAGTGCGACGAAAGTCTAAAATCCTCCAATCGACCAAACAACTATTGATCCCCGTTCGCCGTTCCATTGCCTACGTTTTACTCTAATGGTTCGACCACGGTCGTCGTGCTGGTTTTCGAGAAAATCGCGATAAATCCAATCGCTCCGAGGTAATTCGAAGTTCCGACAGATTTAAGATTCCTTCGTTCCGCAGTGCGACGAATGTCTAAAATCGTCCAATCGACCAAACAACAACAGATACCTGTTCCCCGTTCCATTGCCTACGTTTTACTCTAAAACGTCGTGCTGGTTTTTGCGAAAATCGCGAAAAAACCAAATCGCTCCGAGGAAATTCGAAGTTCCGACAGATTTAAGATTCCTTTGTACCAGTGCGACGAAAGTCTAAAATCGTCCAATCGACCAAACAACAATTGATCCCCGTTCGCCGCTCCATTGTCTACGTTTTACTCTAATGGTTCGCCAGCGGTCGTCGTGTTTGTTTCCGAGAAAATCGCGATAAATACAATCGCTCCGAGGTAATTCGACGATCCGACAGGTTTAAGATTCCTACGTACCGTAGTGCGACGAAAGTCTAAAATCCTCCAATCGCGACCAAACAAGTATTGATCCCCGTTCGCCGTTCCATTGCCTACGTTTTATACTCTAATGGTTCGACCGCGGTCGTCGTGCTGGTTTTCGAGAAAATCGCGATAAATCCAATCGCTCCGAGGTAATTCGAAGTTCCGACAGATTTAAGATTCCTGCGTACCGTAGTGCGACGAAAGTCTCAAATCTTCCAATCGACCAAACAAGTATTGATCCCCGTTCGCCGTTCCATTGCCTACGTTTTATACTCTAATGGTTCGACCGCGGTCGTCGTGCTGGTTTTCGAGAAAATGGCGATAAATCCAATCGCTCCGAGGTAATTCGAAGTTCCGACAGATTTAAGATTCCTTCGTACTGTAGTGCGACGAAACTCTAAAATCATCCAATCGACCAAACAACAAATGACCCCTGTTCCCGGTTCCATTGCCTACGTTTTAGTCTAATGGTTCGACCGCGGTCGTCGTGCTGGTTTTCGAGAAAATCGCGATAAATGCAATCGCTCCGAGGTAATTCGAAGTTCCGAAAGATTTAAGATTCCTTTGTACCGAAGTGCGACGAAAGTCTAAAATCGTCCAATCGACCAAACAACAATTGATCCCCGTTCGCCGCTCCATTGTCTACGTTTTACTCTAATGGTTCGCCAGCGGTCGTCGTGCTGGTTTTTGAGAAAATCGCGGAAAACACAAATCGCTCCGAGGAAATTCGAGGTTCCGACAGATTTAAGATTCATTCGTACCAGTGCGACGAAAGTCTAAAATCGTGCAATCGACCAAACAACAATTGAGCCCTGTTCTCCGTTCCATTCCCTACGTTTTACTCTAATGGTTCGACCGCGGTCGTCGTGCATGTTTTCGAGAAAATCGCGAAAAACCCAAATCGCTCCGAGGTAATTCGAAGTTCCGATAGATTTAAGATTCCTTCGTATCGTAGTGCGACGAAAGTCTAAAATCGTCCAATCGACCAAACAACCATTGAGCCCTGTTCTCCGTTCCATTGCCTACGTTTTACGCTAATGGTTCGACCACGGTCGTCCTGCAGGTTTTCGAGAAAATCGCGATAAATCCAATCGCTCCGAGGTAATTCGAAGTTCCGAAAGATTTAAGATTCCTTTGTACCGAAGTGCGACGAAAGTCTAAAATCGTCCAATCGACCAAACAACCATTGATCCCTGTTCGCCGTTCCATTGTCTACGTTTTACTCTAATGGTTCGACTGCGTTCGTCGTGCTGGTTTTCGAGAAAATCGCGATAAATACAATCGCTCCGAGGTAATTCGAAGTTCCGACAGATTTAAGATTCCTGCGTACCGTAGTGCGTGGAAAGTCTCAAATCTTCCAATCGACCAAACAATCATTGATTCCTGCTCGCCGTTCCATTGCCTACGTTTTACTCTAATGGTTTGACCGCGGTCGTCGTGCTGGTTTTTGAGAAAATCGCGATAAATCCAATCGCTCCGAGGTAATTCGAAGTTCCGACAGATTTAAGATTCCTTCGTACTGTAGTGCGACGAAACTCTAAAATCATCCAATCGACCAAACAACAAATGATCCCTGTTCCCGGTTCCATTGCCTACGTTTTAGTCTAATGGTTCGACCGCGGTCGTCGTGCTGGTTTTCGAGAAAATCGCGATAAATGCAATCGCTCCGAGGTAATTCGAAGTTCCGACAGATTTAAGATTCCTTCGTTCCGCAGTGCGACGAAAGTCTAAAATCGTCCAATCGACCAAACAAGTATTGATCCCCGTTCGCCGTTTCATTGCCTACGTTTTACTCTAATGGTTCGACCGCGGTCGTCGTGCTGGTTTTCGAGAAAATCGCGATAAATCCAATCGCTCCGAGGTAATTCGAAGTTCCGACAGATTTAAGATTCCTTCGTTCCGTAGTGCGACGAATGTCTAAAATCGTCCAATCGACCAAACAACAACAGATACCTGTTCCCCGTTCCATTGCCTACGTTTTACTCTAAAACGTCGTGCTGGTTTTTGCGAAAATCGCGAAAAAACCAAATCGCTCCGAGGAAATTCGAAGTTCCGACAGATTTAAGATTCCTGCGTACCGTAGTGCGACGAAAGTCTCAAATCTTCCAATCGACCAAACAAGTATTGATCCCCGTTCGCCGTTCCATTGCCTACGTTTTATACTCTAATGGTTCGACCGCGGTCGTCGTGCTGGTTTTCGAGAAAATGGCGATAAATCCAATCGCTCCGAGGTAATTCGAAGTTCCGACAGATTTAAGATTCCTTCGTACTGTAGTGCGACGAAACTCTAAAATCATCCAATCGACCAAACAACAAATGACCCCTGTTCCCGGTTCCATTGCCTACGTTTTAGTCTAATGGTTCGACCGCGGTCGTCGTGCTGGTTTTCGAGAAAATCGCGATAAATGCAATCGCTCCGAGGTAATTCGAAGTTCCGACAGATTTAAGATTCCTTCGTTCCGCAGTGCGACGAAAGTCTAAAATCGTCCAATCGACCAAACAACAATTGAGCCCTGTTTTCCGTTCCATTCCCTACGTTTTACTCTAATGGTTCGACCGCGGTCGTCGTGCTTGTTTTCGAGAAAATCGCGATAAATCCAATCGCTCAGAGGTAATTCGAAGATCCGACAGATTTAAGATTCCTTCGTACCGTAGTGCGACGAAAGTCTAAATTCCTCCAATCGACCAAACAACTATTGATCCCCGTTCGCCGTTCCATTGCCTACGTTTTACTCTAATGGTTCGACCGCGGTCGTCGTGCTGGTTTTCGAGAAAATCGCGATAAATCCAATCGCTCCGAGGTAATTCGAAGTTCCGACAGATTTAAGATTCCTTCGTTCCGTAGTGCGACGAATGTCTAAAATCGTCCAGTCGACCAAACAACAACAGATACCTGTTCCCCGTTCCATTGCCTACGTTTTACTCTAATGGTTCGACCGCGGTCGTCGTGCTGGTTTTTGAGAAAATCGCGGAAAACACAAATCGCTCCGAGGAAATTCGAGGTTCCGACAGATTTAAGATTCATTTGTACCAGTGCGACGAAAGTCTAAAATCGTGCAATCGACCAAACAACAATTGAGCCCTGTTCTCCGTTCCATTCCCTACGTTTTACTCTAATGGTTCGACCGCGGTCGTCGTGCATGTTTTCGAGAAAATCGCGAAAAACCCAAATCGCTCCGAGGTAATTCGAAGTTCCGATAGATTTAAGATTCCTTCGTATCGTAGTGCGACGAAAGTCTAAAATCGTCCAATCGACCAAACAACCATTGAGCCCTGTTCTCCGTTCCATTGCCTACGTTTTACGCTAATGGTTCGACCACGGTCGTCCTGCAGGTTTTCGAGAAAATCGCGATAAATCCAATCGCTCCGAGGTAATTCGAAGTTCCGAAAGATTTAAGATTCCTTTGTACCGAAGTGCGACGAAAGTCTAAAATCGTCCAATCGACCAAACAACCATTGATCCCTGTTCGCCGTTCCATTGTCTACGTTTTACTCTAATGGTTCGACTGCGTTCGTCGTGCTGGTTTTCGAGAAAATCGCGATAAATACAATCGCTCCGAGGTAATTCGAAGTTCCGACAGATTTAAGATTCCTGCGTACCGTAGTGCGTGGAAAGTCTCAAATCTTCCAATCGACCAAACAATCATTGATTCCTGCTCGCCGTTCCATTGCCTACGTTTTACTCTAATGGTTTGACCGCGGTCGTCGTGCTGGTTTTTGAGAAAATCGTGATAAATCCAATCGCTCCGAGGTAATTCGAAGTTCCGACAGATTTAAGATTCCTTCGTACTGTAGTGCGACGAAACTCTAAAATCATCCAATCGACCAAACAACAAATGATCCCTGTTCCCGGTTCCATTGCCTACGTTTTAGTCTAATGGTTCGACCGCGGTCGTCGTGCTGGTTTTCGAGAAAATCGCGATAAATGCAATCGCTCCGAGGTAATTCGAAGTTCCGACAGATTTAAGATTCCTTCGTTCCGCAGTGCGACGAAAGTCTAAAATCGTCCAATCGACCAAACAAGTATGGATCCCCGTTCGCCGTTTCATTGCCTACGTTTTACTCTAATGGTTCGACCGCGGTCGTCGTGCTGGTTTTCGAGAAAATCGCGATAAATCCAATCGCTCCGAGGTAATTCGAAGTTCCGACAGATTTAAGATTCCTTCGTTCCGTAGTGCGACGAATGTCTAAAATCGTCCAATCGACCAAACAACAACAGATACCTGTTCCCCGTTCCATTACCTACGTTTTACTCTAAAACTTCGTGCTGGTTTTTGCGAAAATCGCGAAAAAACCAAATCGCTCCGAGGAAATTCGAAGTTCCGACAGATTTAAGATTCCTTTGTACCAGTGCGACGAAAGTCTAAAATCGTCCAATCGACCAAACAACAATTGATCCCCGTTCGCCGCTCCATTGTCTACGTTTTACTCTAATGGTTCGCCAGCGGTCGTCGTGCTGGTTTTCGAGAAAATCGCGATAAATCCAATCGCTCCGAGGTAATTCGAAGTTCCGACAGATTTAAGATTCCTTCGTTCCGTAGTGCGACGAATGTCTAAAATCGTCCAGTCGACCAAACAACAACAGATACCTGTTCCCCGTTCCACTGCCTACGTTTTACACTAATGGTTCGACCGCGGTCGTCGTGCTGGTTTTTGAGAAAATCGCGAAAAACCCAAATCGCTCCGAGGAAATTCGAAGTTCCGACAGATTTAAGATTCCTGCGTACCGTAGTGCGACGAAAGTCTCAAATCTTCCAATCGACCAAACAATCATTGATTCCTGCTCGCCGTTCCATTGCCTACGTTTTAATCTAATGGTTTGACCGCGGTCGTCGTGCTGGTTTTTGAGAAAATCGCGATAAATCCAATCGCTCCGAGGTAATTCGAAGTTCCGACAGATTTAAGATTCCTTCGTACTGTAGTGCGACGAAACTCTAAAATCATCCAATCGACCAAACAACAAATGATCCCTGTTCCCGGTTCCATTGCCTACGTTTTAGTCTAATGGTTCGTCCGCGGTCGTCGTGCTGGTTTTCGAGAAAATCGCGATAAATGCAATCGCTCCGAGGTAATTCGAAGTTCCGACAGATTTAAGATTCCTTCGTTCCGCAGTGCGACGAAAGTCCAAAATCGTCCAATCGACCAAACAACAATTGAGCCCTGTTTTCCGTTCCATTCCCTACGTTTTACTCTAATGGTTCGACCGCGGTCGTCGTGCTTGTTTTCGAGAAAATCGCGATAAATCCAATCGCTCCGAGGTAATTCGAAGTTCCGACAGATTTAAGATTCCTGCGTACCGTAGTGCGACGAAAGTCTAAAATCCTCCAATCGACCAAACAACTATTGATACCCGTTCGCCGTTCCATTGCCTACGTTTTACTCTAATGGTTCGACCGCGGTCGTCGAGCTGGTTTTCGAGAAAATCGCGATAAATCCAATCGCTCCGAGGTAATTCGAAGTTCCGACAGATTTAAGATTCCTTCGGTCCGTAGTGCGACGAATGTCTAAAATCGTCCAATCGACCAAACAACAACAGATACCTGTTCCCCGTTCCATTGCCTACGTTTTACTCTAAAACGTCGTGCTGGTTTTTGCGAAAATCGCGAAAAAACCAAATCGCTCCGAGGAAATTCGAAGTTCCGACAGATTTAAGATTCCTTTGTACCAGTGCGACGAAAGTCTAAAATCGTCCAATCGACCAAACAACAATTGATCCCCGTTCGCCGCTCCATTGTCTACGTTTTACTCTAATGGTTCGCCAGCGGTCGTCGTGTTTGTTTCCGAGAAAATCGCGATAAATACAATCGCTCCGAGGTAATTCGACGATCCGACAGGTTTAAGATTCCTACGTACCGTAGTGCGACGAAAGTCTAAAATCGTCCAATCGACCAAACAACCATTGATCCCTCTTCGCCGTTCCATTGCCTACGTTTTACTCTAATGGTTCGACCGCGGTCGTCGTGCTGGTTTTCGAGAAAATCGCGAAAAACCCAAATCGCCCCGAGGAAATTCGAAGTTCCGACAGATTTAAGATTCCTTTCTACCAGTGCGACGAAAGTCTAAAATCGTCCAATCGACCAAACAACAATTGAGCCCTGTTCTGCGTTCCATTCCCTACGTTTTACTCTAATGGTTCGACCGCGGTCGTCGTGTTGGTTTTGGAGAAAATCGCGAAAAACCCAAATAGCACCGAGGAAATTCGAAGTTCCGACAGATTTAAGATTCCTTTGTCCCAGTGTGACGAAAGTCTAAAATCGTCCAATCGACCAAACAACAATTGAGCCCTGTTCTGCGTTCCATTCCCTACGTTTTACTCTAATGGTTCGACCGCGGTCGTCGTGCTTGTTTTCGAGAAAATCGCGATAAATCCAATCGCTCCGAGGTAATTCGAAGTTCCGACAGATTTAAGATTCCTGCGTACCGTAGTGCGACGAAAGTCTAAAATCCTCCAATCGACCAAACAACTATTGATCCCCGTTCGCCGCTCCATTGTCTACGTTTTACTCTAATGGTTCGCCAGCGGTCGTCGTGTTTGTTTCCGAGAAAATCGCGATAAATACAATCGCTCCGAGGTAATTCGACGATCCGACAGGTTTAAGATTCCTACGTACCGTAGTGCGACGAAAGTCTAAAATCGTCCAATCGACCAAACAACCATTGATCCCTCTTCGCCGTTGCATTGCCTACGTTTTACTCTAATGGTTCGACCGCGGTCGTCGTGCTGGTTTTCGAGAAAATCGCGAAAAACCCAAATCGCCCCGAGGAAATTCGAAGTTCCGACAGATTTAAGATTCCTTTGTACCAGTGTGACGAAAGTCTAAAATCGTCCAATCGACCAAACAACAATTGAGCTCTGTTCTACGTTCCATTCCCTACGTTTTACTCTAATGGTTCGACCGCGGTCGTCCTGCTGGTTTTCGAGAAATTCGCGATAAATCCAATCGCTCCGAGGAAATTCGAAGTTCCGACAGATTTAAGATTCCTTTGTACCAGTGTGACGAAAGTCTAAAATCGTCCAATCGACCAAACAACAAATGATCCCTGTTCCCGGTTCCATTGCCTACGTTTTAGTCTAATGGTTGGACCGCGGTCGTCGTGCTGGTTTTCGAGAAAATCGCGATAAATGCAATCGCTCCGAGGTAATTCGAAGTTCCGACAGATTTAAGATTCCTTCGTTCCGCAGTGCGACGAAAGTCTAAAATCGTCCAATCGACCAAACAACAATTGAGTCCTGTTTTCCGTTCCATTCCCTACGTTTTACTCTAATGGTTCGACCGCGGTCGTCGTGCTTGTTTTCGAGAAAATCGCGATAAATCCAATCGCTCCGAGGTAATTCGAAGTTCCGACAGATTTAAGATTCCTGCGTACCGTAGTGCGACGAAAGTCTAAAATCCTCCAATCGACCAAACAACTATTGATCCCCGTTCGCCGTTCCATTGCCTACGTTTTACTCTAATGGTTCGACCGCGGTCGTCGTGCTGGTTTTCGAGAAAATCGCGATAAATCCAATCGCTCCGAGGTAATTCGAAGTTCCGACAGATTTAAGATTCCTTCGTTCCGTAGTGCGACGAATGTCTAAAATCGTCCAATCGACCAAACAACAACAGATACCTGTTCCCCGTTCCATTGCCTACGTTTTACTCTAAAACGTCGTGCTGGTTTTTGCGAAAATCGCGAAAAAACCATATCGCTCCGAGGAAATTCGAAGTTCCGACAGATTTAAGATTCCTTTGTACCAGTGCGACGAAAGTCTAAAATCGTCCAATCGACCAAACAACAATTGATCCCCGTTCGCCGCTCCATTGTCTACGTTTTACTCTAATGGTTCGCCAGCGGTCGTCGTGTTTGTTTCCGAGAAAATCGCGATAAATACAATCGCTCCGAGGTAATTCGCCGATCCGACAGGTTTAAGATTCCTACGTACCGTAGTGCGACGAAAGTCTAAAATCCTCCAATCGACCAAACAAGTATTGATCCCCGTTCGCCGTTCCATTGCCTACGTTTTATACTCTAATGGTTCGACCGCGGTCGTCGTGCTGGTTTTCGAGAAAATCGCGATAAATCCAATCGCTCCGAGGTAATTCGAAGTTCCGACAGATTTAAGATTCCTGCGTACCGTAGTGCGACGAAAGTCTCAAATCTTCCAATCGACCAAACAATCATTGATTCCTGCTCGCCGTTCCATTGCCTACGTTTTACTCTAATGGTTTGACCGCGGTCGTCGTGCTGGTTTTAGAGAAAATCGCGATAAATCCAATCGCTCCGAGGTAATTCGAAGTTCCGACAGATTTAAGATTCCTTCGTTCCGCAGTGCGACGAAAGTCTAAAATCGTCCAATCGACCAAACAACAATTGAGCCCTGTTTTCCGTTCCATTCCCTACGTTTTACTCTAATGGTTCGACCGCGGTCGTCGTGCATGTTTTCGAGAAAATCGCGATAAATCCAATCGCTCCGAGGTAATTCGAAGTTCCGACAGATTTAAGATTCCTTCGTTCCGTAGTGCGACGATTGTCTAAAATCGTCCAGTCGACCAAACAACAACAGATACCTGTTCCCCGTTCCATTGCCTACGTTTTACTCTGATGGTTCGACCGCGGTCGTCGTGCTGGTTTTTGAGAAAATCGCGAGAAACCCAAATCGCTCCGAGGAAATTCGAAGTTCCGACAGATTTAAGATTCATTTGTACCAGTGCGACGAAAGTCTAAAATCGTGCAATCGACCAAACAACAATTGAGCCCTGTTCTCCGTTCCATTCCCTACGTTTTACTCTAATGGTTCGACCGCGGTCGTCGTGCATGTTTTCGAGAAAATCGCGAAAAACCCAAATCGCTCCGAGGTAATTCGAAGTTCCGATAGATTTAAGATTCCTTCGTATCGTAGTGCGACGAAAGTCTAAAATCGTCCAATCGACCAAACAACCATTGAGCCCTGTTCTCCGTTCCATTGCCTACGTTTTACGCTAATGCTTCGACCACGGTCGTCCTGCAGGTTTTCGAGAAAATCGCGATAAATCCAATCGCTCAGAGGTAATTCGAAGTTCCGAAAGATTAAAGATTCCTTTGTACCGAAGTGCGACGAAAGTCTAAAATCGTCCAATCGACCAAACAACCATTGATCCCTGCTCGCCGTTCCATTGCCTACGTTTTACGCTAATGGTTTGACCGCGGTCGTCGTGCTTGTTTTTGAGAAAATCGCGATAAATCCAATCGCTCCGAGGTAATTCGAAGTTCCGACAGATTTAAGATTCCTTCGTACTGTAGTGCGACGAAACTCTAAAATCATCCAATCGACCAAACAACAAATGATCCCTGTTCCCGGTTCCATTGCCTACGTTTTAGTCTAATGGTTCGACCGCGGTCGTCGTGCTGGTTTTCGAGAAAATCGCGATAAATCCAATCGCTCCGAGGTAATTCGAAGTTCCGACAGATTTAAGATTCCCGCGTACCGTAGTGCGACGAAAGTCTAAAATCCTCCAATCGACCAAACAACTATTGATCCCCGTTCGCCGTTCCATTGCCTACGTTTTACTCTAATGGTTCGACCGCTGTCGTCGTGCTGGTTTTCGAGAAAATCGCGATAAATCCAATCGCTCCGAGGTAATTCGAAGTTCCGACAGATTTAAGATTCCCGCATACCGTAGTGCGACGAAAGTCTAAAATCCTCCAATCGACCAAACAACTATTGATCCCCGTTCGCCGTTCCATTGCCTACGGTTTACTCTAATGGATCGACCGCGGTCGTCGTACTGGTTTTTGAGAAAATCGCGAAAAACCCCAATCGCTCCGTGGTAATTCGATGTTCCGATACATTTAAGATACCTGCGTACCGTAGTGCGACGAAAGTCTCAAATCGTCCAATCGACCAAACAACAATTGATTCCTGTCCGCCGTTCCATTGCCTACGTTTTACTCTAATGGTTCGACCGCGGTCGTCGTGCTGGTTTTTGAGAAAATCGCGAAAAACCCAAATCGCTCGGAGGAAATTCGAAGTTCCGACATATTTAAGATTCATTTGTACCAGTGCGACGAAAGTCTACAATCGTGCAATCGACCAAACAACAATTGAGCCCTGTTCTCCGTTCCATTCCCTACGTTTTACTCTAATGGTTCGACCGCGGTCGTCGTGCATGTTTTCGAGAAAATCGCGATAAATCCAATCGCTCCGAGGTAATTCGAAGTTCCGACAGATTTAAGATTCCTGCGTACCGTAGTGCGACGAAAGTCTAAAATCGTCCAATCGACCAAACAACCATTGAGCCCTGTTCTCCGTTCCATTGCCTACGTTTTACGCTAATGGTTCGACCACGGTCGTCCTGCAGGTTTTCGAGAAAATCGCGATAAATCCAATCACTTCGAGGTAATTCGAAGTTCCGACAGATTTAAGATTCCTTCGTACCGTAGTGCGACGAAAGTCTAAAATCGTCCAATCGACCAAACAACCAATGATCTCTGTTCCCGGTTCCATTGCCTACGTTTTACTCTAATGGTTCGACTGCGTTCGTCGTGCTGGAAATCGAGAAAATCGCGAAAAACACCAATCGTTCCGAGGTTCTTCGAAGTTCCGAAAGATTTAAGATTCCTTTGTACCGAAGTGCGACGAAAGTCTAAAATCGTCCAATCGACCAAACAACCATTGATCCCTGTTCGCCGTTCCATTGCCTACGGTTTACTCTAATGGATCGACCGCGGTCGTCGTGCTGGTTTTTGAGAAAATCGCGAAAAACCCCAATCGCTCCGTGGTAATTCGATGTTCCGATACATTTAAGATACCTGCGTACCGTAGTGCGACGAAAGTCTCAAATCGTCCAATCAACCAAACAACAATTGATTCCTGTCCGCCGTTCCATTGCCTACGTTTTACTCTAATGGTTCGACCGCGGTCGTCGTGCTGGGTTTTGAGAAAATCGCGAAAAACCCAAATCGCTCGGAGGAAATTCGAAGTTCCGACATATTTAAGATTCATTTGTACCAGTGCGACGAAAGTCTACAATCGTGCAATCGACCAAACAACAATTGAGCCCTGTTCTCTGTTCCATTCCCTACGTTTTACTCTAATGGTTCGACCGCGGTCGTCGTGCATGTTTTCGAGAAAATCGCGAAAAACCCAAATCGCTCCGAGGTAATTCGAAGTTCCGATAGATTTAAGATTCCTTCGTATCGTAGTGCGACGAAAGTCTAAAATCGTGCAATCGACCAAACAACAATTGAGCCCTGTTCTCCGTTCCATTCCCTACGTTTTACTCTAATGGTTTGACCGCGGTCGTCGTGCTTGTTTTTGAGAAAATCGCGATAAATCCAATCGCTCCGAGGTAATTCGAAGTTCCGACAGATTTAAGATTCCTTCGTACTGTAGTGCGACGAAACTCTAAAATCATCCAATCGACCAAACAACAAATGAAACCTGTTCCCGGTTCCATTGCCTACGTTTTAGTCTAATGGTTCGACCGCGGTCGTCGTGCTGGTTTTCGAGAAAATCGCGATAAATGCAATCGCTCCGAGGTAATTCGAAGTTCCCACAGATTTATGATTCCTTCGTTCCGCAGTGCGACGAAAGTCTAAAATCGTCCAATCGACCAAACAACAATTGAGCCCTGTTTTCCGTTCCATTCCCTACGTTTTACTCTAATGGTTCGACCGCGGTCGTCGTGCTTGTTTTCGAGAAAATCGCGATAAATCCAATCGCTCCGAGGTAATTCGAAGTTCCGACAGATTTAAGATTCCCGCGTACCGTAGTGCGACCAAAGTCTAAAATCCTCCAATCGACCAAACAACTATTGATCCCCGTTCGCCGTTCCATTGCCTACGTTTTACTCTAATGGTTCGACCGCTGTCGTCGTGCTGGTTTTCGAGAAAATCGCGATAAATCCAATCGCTCCGAGGTAATTCGAAGTTCCGACAGATTTAAGATTCCCGCATACCGTAGTGCGACGAAAGTCTAAAATCCTCCAATCGACCAAACAACTATTGATCCCCGTTCGCCGTTCCATTGCCTACGTTTTACTCTAATGGTTCGACCGCGTTCGTCGTGCTGGTTTTCGAGAAAATCGCGAAAAACACCAATCGTTCCGAGGTTCTTCGATGTTCCGACAGATTTAAGATTCCTTTCTACCAGTGCGACGCAAGTCTAAAATCGTCCAATCGACCAAACAACAATTGAGCCCTGTTTTCCGTTCCATTCCCTACGTTTTACTCTAATGGTTCGACCGCGGTCGTCGTGCTTGTTTTTGAGAAAATCGCGATAAATCCAATCGCTCCGAGGTAATTCGAAGTTCCGACAGATTTAAGATTCCTGCGTACCGTAGTGCGACGAAAGTCTAAAATCGTCCAATCGACCAAACAACCATTGAGCCCTGTTCTCCGTTCCATTGCCTACGTTTTACGCTAATGGTTCGACCACGGTCGTCCTGCAGGTTTTCGAGAAAATCGCGATAAATCCAATCACTCCGAGGTAATTCGAAGTTCCGACAGATTTAAGATTCCTTCGTTCCATAGTGCGACGAATGTCTAAAATCGTCCACTCGACCAAACAACAACAGATACCAGTTCCCCGTTCCATTGCCTACGTTTTACTCTAATGGTTCGACTGCGTTCGTCGTGCTGGAAATCGAGAAAATCGCGAAAAACACCAATCGTTCCGAGGTTCTTCGAAGTTCCGAAAGATTTAAGATTCCTTTGTACCGAAGTGCGACGAAAGTCTAAAATCGTCCAATCGACCAAACAACCATTGATCCCTGTTCGCCGTTCCATTGTCTACGTTTTACTCTAATGGTTCGACTGCGTTCGTCGTGCTGGTTTTCGAGAAAATCGCGATAAATCCAATCGCTCCGAGGTAATTCGATGTTCCGACAGATTTAAGATTCCTTCGTTCCGCAGTGCGACGAAAGTCTAAAATCGTCCAATCGACCAAACAATCATTGATTCCTGCTCGCCGTTCCATTGCCTACGTTTTACTCTAATGGTTCCACCGCGGTCGTCGTGCTGGTTTTTGAGAAAATCGCGAAAAACCCAAATCGCTCCGAGGAAATTCGAAGTTCCGACAGATTTAAGATTCATTTGTACCAGCGCGACGAAAGTCTAAAATCGTGCAATCGACCAAACAACAATTGAGCCCTGTTCTCCGTTCCATTCCCTACGTTTTACTCTAATGGTTCGACCGCGGTCGTCGTGCATGTTTTCGAGAAAATCGCGAAAAACCCAAATCGCTCCGAGGTAATTCGAAGTTCCGATAGATTTAAGATTCCTTCGTATCGTAGTGCGAGGAAAGTCTAAAATCGTCCAATCGACCAAACAACCATTGAGCCCTGTTCTCCGTTCCATTGCCTACGTTTTACGCTAATGGTTCGACCACGGTCGTCCTGCAGGTTTTCGAGAAAATCGCAATAAATCCAATCGCTCAGAGGTAATTCGAAGTTCCGAAAGATTTAAGATTCCTTTGTACCGAAGTGCGACGAAAGTCTAAAATCGTCCAATCGACCAAACAACCATTGATCCCTGCTCGCCGTTCCATTGCCTACGTTTTACTCTAATGGTTTGACCGCGGTCGTCGTGCTTGTTTTTGAGAAAATCGCGATAAATCCAATCGCTCCGAGGTAATTCGAAGTTCCGACAGATTTAAGATTCCTTCGTACTGTAGTGCGACGAAACTCTAAAATCATCCAATCGACCAAACAACAAATGATCCCTGTTCCCGGTTCCATTGCCTACGTTTTAGTCTAATGGTTCGATCGCGGTCGTCGTGCTTGTTTTCGAGAAAATCGCGATAAATCCAATCGCTCCGAGGTAACTCGAAGTTCCGACAGATTTAAGATTCCCGCGTACCGTTGTGCGACGAAAGTCTAAAATCATCCAATCGACCAAACAACTATTGATCCCCGTTCGCCGTTCCATTGCCTACGTTTTACTCTAATGGTTCGACAGCGGTCGTCGTGCTGGTTTTCGAGAAAATCGCGATAAATGCAATCGCTCCGAGGTAATTCGAAGTTCCCACAGATTTAAGATTCCTTCGTTCCGCAGTGCGACGAAAGTCTAAAATCGTCCAATCGACCAAACAACAATTGAGCCCTGTTTTCCGTTCCATTCCCTACGTTTTACACTAATGGTTCGACCGCGGTCGTCGTGCATGTTTTCGAGAAAATCGCGATAAATCCAATCGCTCCGAGGTAATTCGATGTTCCGACAGATTTAAGATTCCTTCGTTCCGTAGTGCGACGATTGTCTAAAATGGTCCAGTCAACCAAACAACAACAGATTCCTGTTCCCCGTTCCATTGCCTACGTTTTACTCTAATGGTTCGACCGCGGTCGTCGTGCTGGTTTTTGAGAAAATCGCGAGAAACCCAAATCGCTCCGAGGAAATTCGAAGTTCCGACAGATTTAAGATTCATTTGTACTAGTGCGACGAAAGTCTAAAATCGTGCAATCGACCAAACAACAATTGAGCCCTGTTCTCCGTTCCATTCCCTACGTTTTACTGTAATGGTTCGACCGCGGTCGTCGTGCATGTTTTCGAGAAAGTCGCGAAAAACCCAAATCGCTCCGAGGTAATTCGAAGTTCCGATAGATTTAAGATTCCTTCGTATCGTAGTGCGACGAAAGTCTAAAATCGTCCAATCGACCAAACAACCATTGATCCCTGCTCGCCGTTCCATTGCCTACGTTTTACGCTAATGGTTTGACCGCGGTCGTCGTGCTTGTTTTTGAGAAAATCGCTATAAATCCAATCGCTCCGAGGTAATTCGAAGTTCCGACAGATTTAAGATTCCTTCGTACTGTAGTGCGACGAAACTCTAAAATCATCCAATCGACCAAACAACAAATGATCCCTGTTCCCGGTTCCATTGCCTACGTTTTAGTCTAATGGTTCGACCGCGGTCGTCGTGCTGGTTTTCGAGAAAATCGCGATAAATGCAATCGCTCCGAGGTAATTCGAAGTTCCCACAGATTTATGATTCCTTCGTTCCGCAGTGCGACGAAAGTCTAAAATCCTCCAATCGACCAAACAACTATTGATCCCCGTTCGCCGTTCCATTGCCTACGTTTTACTCTAATGGTTCGACCGCTGTCGTCGTGCTGGTTTTCGAGAAAATCGCGAAAAACACCAATCGTTCCGAGGTTCTTCGAAGTTCCGACAGATTTAAGATTCCTTTCTACCAGTGCGACGAAAGTCTAAAATCGTCCAATCGACCAAACAACAATTGAGCCCTGTTTTCCGTTCCATTCCCTACGTTTTACTCTAATGGTTCGACCGCGGTCGTCGTGCTTGTTTTTGAGAAAATCGCGATAAATCCAATCGTTCCGAGGTAATTCGAAGTTCTGACAGATTTAAGATTCCTGCGTACCGTAGTGCGACGAAAGTCTCAAATCGTCCAATCGACCAAACAACCATTGATTCCTGTTGGCCGTTCCATTGCCTACGGTTTACTCTAATGGATCGACCGCGGTCGTCGTGCTGGTTTTTGAGAAAATCGCGAAAAACCCCAACCGCTCCGTGGTAATTCGATGTTCCGACATATTTAAGATTCATTTGTACCAGTGCGACGAAAGTCTACAATCGTGCAATCGACCAAACAACAATTGAGCCCTGTTCTCCGTTCCATTCCCTACGTTTTACTCTAATGGTTCGACCGCGGTCGTCGTGCATGTTTTCGAGAAAATCGCGAAAAACCCAAATCGCTCCGAGGTAATTCGAAGTTCCGATAGATTTAAGATTCCTTCGTATCGTAGTGCGACGAAAGTCTAAAATCGTGCAATCGACCAAACAACAATTGAGCCCTGTTCTCCGTTCCATTCCCTACGTTTTACTCTAATGGTTCGACCGCGGTCGTCGTGCATGTTTTCGAGAAAATCGCGATAAATCCAATCGCTCCGAGGTAATTCGAAGTTCCGACAGATTTAAGATTCCTGCGTACCGTAGTGCGACGGAAGTCTAAAATCGTCCAATCGACCAAACAACCATTGAGCCCTGTTCTCCGTTCCATTGCCTACGTTTTACGCTAATGGTTCGACCACGGTCGTCCTGCAGGTTTTCGAGAAAATCGCGATAAATCCAATCACTCCGAGGTAATTCGAAGTTCCGACAGATTTAAGATTCCTTCGTACCGTAGTGCGACGAAAGTCTAAAATCGTCCAATCGACCAAACAACCAATGATCCCTGTTCCCGGTTCCATTGCCTACGTTTTAGTCTAATGGTTCGACCGCGGTCGTCGTGCTGGTTTTCGAGAAAATCGCGATTAATCCAATCGCTCCGAGGTAATTCGAAGTTCCGACAGATTTAAGATTCCTTCGTTCCATAGTGCGACGAATGTCTAAAATCGTCCACTCGACCAAACAACAACAGATACCTGTTCCCCGTTCCTTTGCCTACGTTTTACTCTAATGGTTCGACTGCGTTCGTCGTGCTGGAAATCGAGAAAATCGCGAAAAACACCAATCGTTCCGAGGTTCTTCGAAGTTCCGAAAGATTTAAGATTCCTTTGTACCGAAGTGCGACGAAAGTCTAAAATCGTCCAATCGACCAAACAACCATTGATCCCTGTTCGCCGTTCCATTGTCTACGTTTTACTCTAATGGTTCGACTGCGTTCGTCGTGCTGGTTTTCGAGAAAATCGCGATAAATCCAATGGCTCCGAGGTAATTCGATGTTCTGACAGATTTAAGATTCCTTCGTTCCGCAGTGCGACGAAAGTCTAAAATCGTCCAATCGACCAAACAATCATTGATTCCTGCTCGCCGTTCCATTGCCTACGTTTTACTCTAATGGTTCGACCGCGGTCGTCGTGCTGGTTTTTGAGAAAATCGCGAAAAACCCCAATCGCTCCGAGGTAATTCGAAGTTCCGATATATTTAAGATTCCTTCGTATCGTAGTGCGACGAAAGTCTAAAATCGTGCAATCGACCAAACAACAATTGAGCCCTGTTCTCCGTTCCATTCCCTACGTTTTACTCTAATGGTTCGACCGCGGTCGTCGTGCTGGTTTTCGAGAAAATCGCGATAAATCCAATCGCTCCGAGGTAATTCGAAGTTCCGACAGATTTAAGATTCCTGCGTACCGTAGTGCAACGAAAGTCTAAAATCGTCCAATCGACCAAACAACCATTGAGCCCTGTTCTCCGTTCCATTGCCTACGTTTTACGCTAATGGTTCGACCACGGTCGTCCTGCAGGTTTTCGAGAAAATCGCGATAAATCCAATCACTCCGAGGTAATTCGAAGTTCCGACAGATTTAAGATTCCTTCGTACCGTAGTGCGACGAAAGTCTAAAATCGTCCAATCGACCAAACAACCAATGATCCCTGTTCCCGGTTCCATTGCCTACGTTTTAGTCTAATGGTTCGACCGCGGTCGTCGTGCTGGTTTTCGAGAAAATCGCAATTAATCCAATCGCTCCGAGGTAATTCGAAGTTCCGACAGATTTAAGATTCCTTCGTTCCGTAGTGCGACGAATGTCTAAAATCGTCCACTCGACCAAACAACAACAGATACCTGTTCCCCGTTCCATTGCCTACGTTTTACTCTAATGGTTCGACTGCGTTCGTCGTGCTGGAAGTCGAGAAAATCGCGATAAATCCAATCGCTCCGAGGTAATTCGAAGTTCCGACAGATTTAAGATTCATTTGTACCAGTGCGACGAAAGTCTAAAATCGTTCAATCGACCAAACAACAATTGAGCCCTGTTCTCCGTTCCATTCCCTACGTTTTACTCTAATGGTTCGACCGCGGTCGTCGTGCATGTTTTCGAGAAAGTCGCGATAAATCCAATCGCTCCGAGGTAATTCGAAGTTCTGACAGATTTAAGATTCCTGCGTACCGTAGTGCGACGAAAGTCTAAAATCGTCCCATCGACCGAACAACAATTGATTCCTGTTCGCCGTTCCATTGCCTACGTTTTACTCTAATGGTTCGACTGCGTTCGTCGTGCTGGTTTTCGAGAAAATCGCGATAAATCCAATCGCTCCGAGGTAATTCGAAGTTCCGACAGATTTAAGATTCCTTCGTTCCGCAGTGCGACGAAAGTCTCAAATCTTCCAATCGACCAAACAATCATTGATTCCTGCTCGCCGTTCCATTGCCTACGTTTTACTCTAATGGATCGTACGCGGTCGTCGCGCTGGTATTTGAGAAAATCGCGAAAAACCCCAATCGCTCCGAGGTAATTCGAAGTTCCGATAGATTTAAGATTCCTGCGTACCGTAGTGCGAAGAATGTCTAAAATCGTCCAATCGACCAAACAACAACAGATACCTGTTCCCCGTTCCATTGCCTACGTTTTACTCTAATGGTTCGACCGCGGTCGTCGTGCTGGTTTTCGAGAAAATCGCGATAAATCCAATCGCTCCGAGGTAATTCGATGTTCCGATAGATTTAAGATTCCTGCGTACCGTAGTGCGACGAAAGTCTCAAATCGTCCAATCGACCAAACAACCATTGATTCCTGTTCGCCGTTCCATTGCCTACGTTTTACTCTAATGGTTCGACCGCGGTCGTCGTGCTGGTTTTTGAGAAAATCGCGAAAAACACCAATCGCTCCGAGGTAATTCGAAGTTCCGATTTATTTAAGATTCCTTCGTACCGTAGTGCGACGAAAGTCTAAAATCGTCCAATCGACTAAACAACCATTGAGTCCTGTTCTCCGTTCCATTGCCTACGTTTTACGCTAATGGTTCGACCACGGTCGTCCTGCAGGTTTTCGAGAAAATCGCAATAAATCCAATCGCTCCGAGGTAATTCGATGTTCCGATAGATTCAAGATTCCTGCGTACCGTAGTGCGACGAAAGTCTCAAATCGTCCAATCGACCAAACAACCATTGATTCCTGTTCGCCGTTCCATTGCCTACGCTTTACTCTGATGGTTCGATCGCGGTCGTCGTGCTGGTTTTTGAGAAAATCGCGAAAAACCCAAATCGCTCCGAGGAAATTCGATGTTCCGACAGATTTAAGATTCCTTTGTACCAGTGCGACGAAAGTCTAAAATCGTCCAATCGACCAAACAACAATTGAGCCCTGTTCTCCGTTCCATTCCCTACGTTTTACTCTAATGGTTCGACCGCGGTCGTCGTGCATGTTTTCGAGAAAATCGCGATAAATCCAATCGCTCCGAGGTAATTCCAAGTTCCGACAGATTTAAGATTCCTGCGTACCGTAGTGCGACGAAAGTCTAAAATCGTCCAATCGACCAAACAACCAATGAGTCCTGTTCTCCTTTCCATTGCCTACGTTTTACGCTAATGGTTCGACCGCGGTCGTCGTGCACGTTTTCGAGAAAATAGCGATAAATCCAATCGCTCCGAGGTAATTCGAAGTTCCGACAGATTTAAGATTCCTGCGTACCGTAGTGCCACGAAAGTCTAAAATCGTCCAATCGACCAAACAACCATTGAGCCCTGTTCTCCGTTCCATTGCCTACGTTTTACGCTAATGGTTCGACCACGGTCGTCCTGCAGGTTTTCGAGAAAATCGCGATAAATCCAATCGCTCCGAGGTAATTCGAAGTTCCGACAGATTTAAGATTCCTTCGTACCGTAGTGCGACGAAAGTCTAAAATCGTCCAATCGACCAAACAACCAATGATCCCTGTTCCCGGTTCCATTGCCAACGTTTTAGTCTAATGGTTCGACCGCGGTCGTCCTGCTGGTTTTCGAGAAAATCGCGATTAATCCAATCGCTCCGAGGTAATTCGAAGTTCCGACAGATTTAAGATTCCTTCGTTCCGTAGTGCGACGAATGTCTAAAATCGTCCACTCGACCAAACAACAACAGATACCTGTTCCCCGTTCCATTGCCTACGTTTTACTCTAATGGTTCGACTGCGTTCGTCGTGCTGGAAGTCGAGAAAATTGCGAAAAACACCAATCGTTCCGAGGTTCTTCGAAGTTCCGAAAGATTTAAGATTCCTTTGTACCGAAGTGCGACGAAAGTCTAAAATCGTCCAATCGACCAAACAACCATTGATCCCTGTTCGCCGTTCCATTGTCTACGTTTTACTCTAATGGTTCGACTGCGTTCGTCGTGCTGGTTTTCAAGAAAATCGCGATAAATCCAATCGTTCCGAGGTAATTCGAAGTTCCGACAGATTTAAGATTCCTTCGTTCCGCAGTGCAACGAAAGTCTAAAATCTTCCAATCGACCAAACAATCATTGATTCCTGCTCGCCGTTCCATTGCCTACGTTTTACTCTAATGGTTTGACCGCGGTCGTCGTGCTGGTTTTTGAGAAAATCGCTATAAATCCAATCGCTCCGAGGTAATTCGAAGTTCCGACAGATTTAAGATTCCTTCGTACCGTAGTGCGACGAAACTCTAAAATCATCCAATCGACCAAACAACAAATGATCCCGGTTCGCCGTTCCATTGTCTACGTTTTACTCTAATGGTTCGACTGCGTTCATCGTGCTGGTTTTCAAGAAAATCGCGATAAATCCAATCGCTCCGAGGTAATTCGAAGTTCCGACAGATTTAAGATTCCTGCGTACCGTAGTGCGACGAAAGTCTCAAATCGTCCAATCGACCAAACAACCATTGATTCCTGTTCGCCGTTCCATTGCCTACGTTTTACTCTAATGGTTCGACCGCGGTCGTCGTGCTGGTTTTTGAGAAAATCGCGAAAAACCCCAATCGCTCCGAGGTAATTCGAAGTTCCGATATATTTAAGATTCCTTCGTACCGTAGTGCGACGAAAGTCTAAAATCGTCCAATCGACCAAACAACCATTGAGTCCTGTTCTCCGTTCCATTGCCTACGTTTTACGCTAATGGTTCGACCACGGTCGTCCTGCAGGTTTTCGAGAAAATCGCGATAAATCCAATCGCTCCGAGGTAATTCGATGTTCCGATAGATTCAAGATTCCTGCGTACCGTAGTGCGACGAAAGTCTCAAATCGTCCAATCGACCAAACAACCATTGATTCCTGTTCCCGGTTCCATTGCCTACGCTTTACTCTGATGGTTCGACCGCGGTCGTCGTGCTGGTTTTTGAGAAAATCGCGAAAAACCCCAATCGCTCCGAGGTAATTCGAAGTTCCGACTGATTTAAGATTCCTTGGTACCGCAGTGCGACGAAAGTGTAAAATCGTCCAATCGACCAAACAACCAATGATCCCTGTTCCCGGTTCCATTGCGTACGTTTTACTCTAATGGTTCGACCACGGTCGTCGTGCTGGTTTTCGAGAAAATCGCGAAAAACCCAAATCGCTCCGAGGAAATTCGATGTTCCGACAGATTTAAGATTCCTTTGTACCAGTGCGACGAAAGTCTAAAATCGTCCAATCGACCAAACAACAATTGAGCCCTGTTCTCCGTTCCATTCCCTACGTTTTACTCTAATGGTTCGACCGCGGTCGTCGTGCATGTTTTCGAGAAAATCGCGATAAATCCAATCGCTCCGAGGTAATTCCAAGTTGCGACAGATTTAAGATTCCTGCGTACCGTAGTGCGACGAAAGTCTAAAATCGTCCAATCGACCAAACAACCAATGACTCCTGTTCTCCTTTCCATTGCCTACGTTTTACGCTAATGGTTCGACCGCGGTCGTCGTGCACGTTTTCGAGAAAATCGCGATAAATCCAATCGCTCCGAGGTAATTCGAAGTTCCGACAGATTTAAGATTCCTGCGTACCGTAGTGCGACGAAAGTCTAAAATCGTCCAATCGACCAAACAACAATTGAGCCCTGCTCTACGTTCCATTCCCTACGTTTTACGCTAATGTTTCGACCACGGTCGTCCTGCAGGCTTTCGAGAAAATCGCGATAAATCCAATCGCTCCGAGGTAATTCGAAGTTCCGACAGATTTAAGATTCCTTCGTACAGTAGTGCGACGAAATTCTAAAATCGTCCAATCGACCAAACAACCAATGATCCCTGTTCCCGGTTCCATTGCCTACGTTTTAGTCTAATGGTTCGACCGCGGTCGTCGTGCATGTTTTCGAGAAATTCGCGATAAATCCAATCGCTCCGAGGTAATTCGAAGTTCCGACAGATTTACGATTCCTTCGTAGCGTAGTGCGACGAAAGTCTAAAATCGTCCAATCGACCAAAGAACCATTGATCCCCGTTCGCCGTTCCATTGCCTACGTTTTACTCTAATGGTTCGACTGCGTTCGTCGTGCTGGAAGTCGAGAAAATCGCGAAAAACACCAATCGTTCCGAGGTTCTTCGAAGTTCCGAAAGATTTAAGATTCCTTTGTACCGAAGTGCGACGAAAGTCTAAAATCGTCCAATCGACCAAACAACCATTGATCCCTGTTCGCCGTTCCATTGTCTACGTTTTACTCTAATGGTTCGACTGCGTTCGTCGTGCTGGTTTTCGAGAAAATCGCGATAAATCCAATCGTTCCGAGGTAATTCGAAGTTCCGACAGATTTAAGATTCCTTCGTTCCGCAGTGCAACGAAAGTCTAAAATCTTCCAATCGACCAAACAATCATTGATTCCTGCTCGCTGTTCCATTGCCTACGTTTTACTCTAATGGTTTGACCGCGGTCGTCGTGCTGGTTTTTGAGAAAATCGCTATAAATCCAATCGCTCCGAGGTAATTCGAAGTTCCGACAGATTTAAGATTCCTTCGTACCGTAGTGCGACGAAACTCTAAAATCATCCAATCGACCAAACAACAAATGATCCCTGTTCGCCGTTCCATTGTCTACGTTTTACTCTAATGGTTCGACTGCGTTCGTCGTGCTGGTTTTCGAGAAAATCGCGATAAATCCAATCGCTCCGAGGTAATTCGAAGTTCCGACAGATTTAAGATTCCTGCGTACCGTAGTGCGACGAAAGTCTCAAATCATCCAATCGACCAAACAATCATTGATTCCTGCTCGCCGTTCCATTGCCTACGTTTTACTCTAATGGATCGACCGCGGTCGTCGCGCTGGTATTTGAGAAAATCGCGAAAAACCCCAATCGCTCCGAGGTAATTCGAAGTTCCGATAGATTTAAGATTCCTGCGTACCGTAGTGCGAAGAATGTCTAAAATCGTCCAATCTACCAAACAACAACAGATACCTGTTCCCCGTTCCATTGCCTACGTTTTACTCTAATGGTTCGACCGCGGTTGTCGTGCTGGTTTTCGAGAAAATCGCGATAAATCCAATCGCTCCGAGGTAATTCGATGTTCCGATAGATTTAAGATTCCTGCGTACCGTAGTGCGACGAAAGTCTCAAATCGTCCAATCGACCAAACAACCATTGATTCCTGTTCGCCGTTCCATTGCCTACGTTTTACTCTAATGGTTCGACCGCGGTCGTCGTGCTGGTTTTTGAGAAAATCGCGAAAAACCCCAATCGCTCCGAGGTAATTCGAAGTTCCGATATATTTAAGATTCCTTCGTACCGTAGTGCGACGAAAGTCTAAAATCGTCCAATCGACCAAACAACCATTGAGCACTGTTCTCCGTTCCATTGCCTACGTTTTACGCTAATGGTTCGACCACGGTCGTCCTGCTGGTTTTCGAGAAAATCGCGATTAATCCAATCGCTCCGAGGTAATTCGAAGTTCCGACAGATTTAAGATTCCTTCGTTCGGTAGTGCGACGAATGTCTAAAATCGTCCACTCGACCAAACAACAACAGATACCTGTTCCCCGTTCCATTGCCTACGTTTTACTCTAATGGTTCGACTGCGTTCGTCGTGCTGGAAGTCGAGAAAATCGCGAAAAACACCAATCGTTCCGAGGTTCTTCGAAGTTCCGAAAGATTTAAGATTCCTTTGTACCGAAGTGCGACGAAAGTCTAAAATCGTCCAATCGACCAAACAACAATTGAGCCCTGTTCTCCGTTCCATTCCCTACGTTTTACTCTAATGGTTCGACCGCGGTCGTCGTGCTTGTTTTCGAGAAAATCGCGATAAATCCAATCGCTCCGAGGTAATTCGAAGTTCCGACAGATTTTAGATTCCTGCGTACCGTAGTGCGAACAAAGTCTAAAATCCTCCAATCGACCAAACAACTATTGATCCCCGTTCGCCGTTCCATTGCCTACGTTTTACTCTAATGGTTCGACCGCGGTCGTCGTGCTGGTTTTCGAGAAAATCGCGATAAATCCAATCGCTCCGAGGTAATTCGATGTTCCGATAGATTTAAGATTCCTGCGTACCGTAGTGCGACGAAAGTCTCAAATCGTCCAATCGACCAAACAACCATTGATTCCTGTTCGCCGTTCCATTGCCTACGTTTTACTCTCACGGTTCGACCGCGGTCGTCGTGCTGGTTTTTGAGAAAATCGCGAAAAACCCCAATCGCTCCGAGGTAATTCGAAGTTCCGATAGATTTAAGATTCCTTCGTACCGTAGTGCGACGAAAGTCTAAAATCGTCCAATCGACCAAACAACAATTGAGCCCTGCTCTACGTTCCATTCCCTACGTTTTACGCTAATGGTTCGACCACGGTCGTCTTGCAGGCTTTCGAGAAAATCGCGATAAATCCAATCGCTCCGAGGTAATTCGAAGTTCCGACAGATTTAAGATTCCTTCGTACAGTAGTGCGACGAAATTCTAAAATCGTCCAATCGACCAAACAACCAATGATCCCTGTTCCCGGTTCCATTGCCTACGTTTTAGTCTAATGGTTCGACCGCGGTCGTCGTGCATGTTTTCGAGAAATTCGCGATAAATCCAATCGCTCCGAGGTAATTCGAAGTTCCGACAGATTTACGATTCCTTCGTACCGTAGTGCGACGAAAGTCTAAAATCGTCCAATCGACCAAGGAACCATTGATCCCCGTTCGCCGTTCCATTGCCTACGTTTTAATCTAATGGTTCGACCGCGGTCGTCGTGTTGATTTCCGAGAAAATCGCGATAAATCCAATCGCTCCGAGGTAATTCGACGTTCCGACAGATTTAAGATTCCTGCGTACCGTAGTGCGACGAAAGTTCCAAATCGTCCAATCGACCAAACAATCATTGATTCCTGTTCGCCGTTCCATTGCCTACGTTTTACTCTAATGGGTCGACCGCGGTCGTCGTGCTGGTTTTCGAGAAATTCGCGATAAATCCAATCGCTCCGAGGTAATTCGAAGTTCCGACAGATTTAAGATTCCTCCGTACCGTAGTGCGACAAAAGTCTAAAATCGTCCAATCTACCAAACAACCATTGATCTCTGTTCCCCGTTCCATTGCCTACGTTTTACTCTAATGGTTCGACCACGGTCGTCGTGCTGGTTTTCGAGAAAATCGCGAAAACCCCAAATCGCTCCGAGGAAATTCGAAGTTCCGACAGATTTAAGATCCCTGCGTACCGTAGTGCGACGAAAGTCAAATCGTCCAATCGACCGAACAACCATTGATTCCTGTTCGCCGTTCCATTGCCTACGTTTTACTCTAATGGATCGACCGCGGTCGTCGGCCTGGTATTTGAGAAAATCGCGAAAAACCCCAATCGCTCCGAGGTAATTCGAAGTTCCGATAGATTTAAGATTCCTGCGTACCGTAGTGCGACGAAAGTCTAAAATCGTCCAATCGACCAAACAACAATTGAGCCCTGTTCTCCGTTCCATTCCCTACGTTTTACTCTAATGGTTCGACCGCGGTCGTCGTGCATGTTTTCGAGAAATTCGCGATAAATCCAATCGCTCCGAGGTAATTCGACGTTCCGACAGATTTAAGATTCCTTCGTACCGTAGTGCGACGGAAGTCTAAAATCGTCGAATCGACCAAACAACATTGATCCCTGTTCGCCGTTCCATTTTCTACGTTTTAGTCTAATGGTTCGACCGCGTTCGTCGTGCTGGTTTTCGAGAAAATCGCGATAAATCCAATCGCTCCGAGGTAATTCGAAGTTCCGACAGATTTAAGATTCCTTCGTTCCGTAGTGCGACGAATGTCTAAAATCGTCCAATCGACCAAACAACAACAGATACCTGTTCCCCGTTCCATTGCCTACGTTTTACTCTAATGGTTCGACTGCGTTCGTCGTGCTGGTTTTCGAAAAAATCGCGAAAAACCCAAATCGCTCCAAAGAAATTCGAAGTTCCGACAGATTTAAGATTCCTGCGTACCGTAGTGCGACGAAAGTTCCAAATCGTCCAATCGACCAAACAACATTGATTCCTGTTCGCCGTTCCATTGTCTACGTTAGTAGTATAACTATGCCGATTCTAACGCAAATTTGAGTTTCAAGGCCATTTCCCCCACTCCTCCTCCGACCTTGAAACTCAAATTTGAGTTTCAAAAGTCGGCGGAAAATTCCCGCAGGCGGCGGGCGGGCGGCGGATGACATCATACAGATGGCGAAGTGGTGGGGGTATAGCGCGAGAGCAGAAGATATCAATCGATACCGAACCGCATCGAGGAGGAACCGCGGGTATGAATTGCTGCTACTCTGGAGCGTGGTACCAACCGCAGTCGGTAAGGAAGGAAATATTAATTTAAGATATTAAGAATAATCGAAAAACTGAATCTCGGGCGACGGGGCTCGAACCCAAGACCTCCGCGTTACGAGTCAGCCGCCTAACCAACTCCCCAACGCCCACTCTGTGACATTAGTCTTTAATGAATGGTACATATACCGAGCGTCACCAAGCATAATCCATTATTTTTTATCGGACGATGTCGGACAATGTCGGGAAAGATCGACGTTCTTTTCTTTTACGATCCACGTCTTCGGGACGGAAAGAGAGAGCAATACTTCGTTATAAAGCTAAATTCGGAGGGTGGGAAAGAGAGAGCATCACTTTTAAAGCTAAATTCGAGAGAAAGAGACGACACTACATAGTGGTACAATCGCTTTCGTTCTAAAAATTTTCAAAATGATTTTAAATCTTAGCGTCGCAGCGTATCGCGCGATTACATGTAACTTGAGTCCGACCCTCAAGGATAAAAGTCTCGACACGTGTTGAATGTAATATAATACCTGTGGAAATGTCGAATCTTAGAATTCTGCGGTGTCAGCAGAAACTGCGTCGGATGATTTTGCACGCTAATTCGCCATACGCGTGAATCATAGAAAGAATTATGCTGTATCAGCGGAAATTGCTTCGGCTGATATCGGGAAGAATCGGCTTTTTACATACAATCTATTGGAGGAAGGAGGTACATCGAAGGAGTTAGACAGAGATAGCAAATCGTGGTGAGGATATAAAAGCGCGCTCCAAACTGTCCAAAGCCTCAAATCGTTGCAACCTGTTGCGCGTAAAAGACGTTACATATACAGTCCATTTACAATCACTCCATTTACAATCATGGAATTCGCGCAAGTAGAAAGCCAATTGTTGGATCAATCTGCACGATTGATTTCACGCGAAGAATTCATCGCGTGGGAAGAACGGTGCAACGAGTGTATCGAATCGTTGGAAGAACATAGTCGAGTGAAACGTCCTCGATTATCGATCGGTATTCAACAATCGTTGGTTGCTCGAATCGCGCGGCTCGAGGGACTGAAACATTCGTTGCGCGGACGTTTCGTGCGTGAAGGTGCAGGACATTCGAGTACGGGACTTTTGTGGCGCGAAATAGACACGGCGTTCGATAGCCGCGTGTTAACCGGTGCCGTGCTAAATTCGAACTATATCCAGCCGCGCAACTTCCTCCAGGATGAGGCGACCATTGTGTTGGAGCACGTGCGGGGCGCTTTGAGAAAATGTCGAAACCTCAAAGTGAACATGGTGTTCAATGGTGAATTTTTGGCGGGTGACAAGCGTGCTTGCAAAAGCATCAATACCCGGAACTGTGAACTCTTCGGCACATCCGATCTGCATGAGTGGTACCAGCGATGCGTCATCGAACCCACCCTGGCATCGCTGGAAGAGTTCCAGGAACGCGACAGCGGATGGGCATTGACGAGAATTCTCAACCTAACCGTCAATGTCAACAAGTATAATCCCCTGCGCGCGGGGTGCCACTGCAAGTTGCTGCGAGAAATATTGCAGAAGAAAGCGACTATTAGCGTACGATCCGAGGACAATGCGTGTTTCGCATGGGCAGTGGTCGCCGCTCTTCATCCTGCTGAACGAGACACCGCGCGCCCAAGTTCATACCCGCCATATGCTTCCGTATTAAATCTCCAAGGCATTGAGTTTCCAATGTCCCTGGAGCAAATTGGGAAGTTTGAGCGACAGAATGCCATCTCGATCAACGTGTACAGCTTCGATGAGGAGAAGACGAAGACGGTCTTTCCGCTGCGTCTCACCAGCCACAAGAGGGATCAGCACGTAAACTTGCTCTACACGCCAAATCAAGAACACGGTGATGTAGGGCACTTTGTGCTGATCAAGAACTTGTCCCGGCTTGTGAGCGCGCAGCTGAGCAGACACGGGAAAAAGAAATTCATCTGTGACCGGTACATATATATATACTTACGAAATGCTGAAATGTCTCGCGAAACAAATTAAATAATACATATTTGGGGTTTACAGATGCATGCACTACTTCGGATCCGCCGCGAAGTTGGAGGCTCATGCAGTGGACTGCAGCAAGATGAATGACTGCGCCATCCTGCTGCCCAGCGAAGGCAACAACTTGCTCAGCTTCGAGAACCACTGTAGGAAGGAGCGGCTCCCCTTCGTGGTGTACGCCGATCTGGAGTGCATCATCGAGAAAACAGAGGACAGTCGAACGGGTGATAATAAATTACACACGTATCAACACCACGAAGTTCATAGTATAGCCTATTACATGCATTGCTCGTATGATACATCGCTATTCACGTATCGATGTCACCGCGGCGCGGATTGTGTTTCATGGTTCGTAGACGAACTAAAAAATTTTGCAAATTTCGCCAAACCCATCCTGACCAGCAATGTTCCCATGATTGATTTAACTACCGAACAGTGGACGGCATTTCGGGATGCAACACACTGTCATATTTGCGAAGAACCATTCGAGGCTGGTGATGTACGAGTTCGCGATCATTGTCATCTATACGGACGGTTTAGAGGCCCAGCACATTCGGAGTGCAATTTAAATTATAAAAACGCGTTTTACATCCCCATAGTTTTCCATAATTTATCAGGCTACGATTCGCATTTTATTATCGAGGAAATAGCTACCGCTTTCGAAGGTCACGTCCACGTATTACCCATAACTAAAGAAAAATATACTTCATTCACAAAAAATGTCGAAGATACAGCTGACTCAGACTCGCGAAATTATATTAAATTGCGATTCATCGATTCATACAAATTTCTCAACACCAGTCTCGACAAATTAGCATCTTTTCTTAGCACAGATCAATTAAAAATTTTACGATCCCAATTTCAAACATTATCCATCGAGGATTTCAATTTATTGACGAGAAAGGGTATCTTTCCATACGAATATCTTGATTGCGCGAACAAGCTGCAGGACTCATGCTTACCACCGCGCGAGTCATTCTATAGTTCGTTAACGGGTGAAACTGTATCCGAGAGCGATTACGCACACGCCGAGACTGTCTGGCAGCGTTTCGGCATTAGAACCTTGGGCGAATACAGCGACTTGTATTTGAAAACAGATGTCATGTTATTGGCAGATATTTTTGAAAATTTTCGTGAAAGTTGCATCAAGAGTTATGGACTAGATTCGGCGCATTATTATACTTTACCCGGTTTCACATGGGATGCCATGCTAAAACATACCAAAATTACATTTGAATTGCTCACCGACGTCGATATGGTCATGTTTATCGAACGCGGTATACGCGGGGGTTTGAGTCAATGTTCCGGAAGATACGCACATGCCAATAACAAGTACATGCCATCTTACGCCGCATCGGAAGCGTCATCGTACTTGATGTACTTTGATGTAGATAATTTGTATGGATGGGCAATGTGTCAACCCCTGCCACACGCCAAATTTCAATGGGTCGAAGATGTTGAAAAATTTGACGTGTCTTCGATCGCTGTCGATTCGCCCACGGGGTACATTCTCGAGGTAGATCTGGAATATCCGCAACGTCTGCACGACGCTCATGCCGATCTACCGTTCTGCCCGACGCGTGCCAAACCACCTGGCAGCAGACAGGACAAGTTACTCGCGACAGTATACGATAAGCAGCGTTACGTCATCCATTACCGCAACCTGCAGCAGTGCACGCGTCACGGTCTTTGTATTACAAAGATATACCGCGTGCTTCAATTCGCTCAATCTCCCTGGCTCCGCGATTACATCGAACTCAATACACGGTTTAGAACAGGTGCGACAAACGACTTCGAAAAAAATTTATACAAATTGATGAACAACGCAGTATTCGGTAAAACTATGAAAAATGTACGAAATCACGTGGATGTAAAATTTTGACTCATTGGGAAGGGCGATATGGCGCGGAGGCAATGATCGCGAAACCGAATTTCCATAGCAGAAGTGTTTTTTCGGAAAATTTTATAGCTGTTGAATTGCGAAAACTCGAGGTGAAATTCAACAAACCGATATACGTGGGTATGGGCATTCTGGACATATCAAAAATTTGTTTGTATGAATTTCATCACGAGTACATGTCTCCCCTGCACGGACCAAGTTGTAAAATTCTATACACAGACACGGACAGTCTCATTTACCACATTCGATGCGACGATATCTACGAGACCATGAAACGCGATATCGATAGATTCGACACAAGCGATTATCCTATCAACAATCCATATAATATGCTCCACTTAAATAAGAAGGTTCCAGGGCTGATGAAGGATGAAAATAACGGTGCGATAATGACCGAGTTCGTAGGTCTTAGAGCGAAAATGTATGCACTCCGCGTAGACGGCAAAAAAGATACGAAAAAGGCGAAAGGCGTCAAGACCAACGTCATAGCCAGAACGATAACTTTCGACGACTACGCGCAGTGTTTGCAAAGGGAGATCGAAATGGTTCGCAGACAATCGTGCATACGGTCTAAATTGCACAAAGTGTACACCATTTCGGAATCTAAAATCGCTCTAAGTCCGTACGACGACAAGCGGCATATCGTACCCGATTCGACCGACACTCTGCCCTGGGGACATTATAAAATACCGTTGTAAAAAAAATTTTGTATTTATTATAAATAGTGGAATTGTGTAATATAAAATTGTTCACTCATGCATAGAAATTATAAATGGTGGAATTAATGTGTAAAAATAAAATTGTTCACTCATTTACATATATGTATCATTGTATTTATTGAATCATGTATTATTATGTTACAATACATTATTTTTATTTATCCAAGAATTGTGCGATTTATCAAATCCCAACCACTTGACGTATACCTTATCCCCCTTTCTACGCAACACTTTTTCCACTAGATATACATCAGGATCGGTGACGCGTTGCAGCTCGTGTTCATAGAATCCTCCGGCAACAGGTTTTGCACAGGAATCGACGAGCAGATACGTCGCGGGATTAGTTGCCTGTACTTTGGCTATCTTGAACACCTCCGTTGTCCAATTCGGCGTATAGCCTTTATCGAAGATGGTTTTAAATTTGCTCACGCGCACAAACTCGCCCAACTTGAATCTCGCCGGAGCAGCGATCTTTATGTTGCTGTATACGGTGGATAGCAGCTTGTCAGCGATCGCAGGGGTAACATCGCGAAGACGCATTCCGATGGTACTATGTTTTCGTGCGTTATACTCTGTAAGTAGACTTGGTAGTGCGTCTGTCCATCTGTAGGTTCCATTGAGCGTAAACATTTTCCACATATTGTTCTTCAAAGTTCGATTGAAACGTTCTACGACGGAGGCCTTCATCACCGAATACGTCGAATAATGATTAATATCATGTTTTGTCAAGAGTTTCTGCACATCGGCGTTGTAAAATTCTTTTCCTTGATCGGTTTGCAAATTTTTCGGATATCGATCTCTAAATATCTTTGCAAACGCTTTAGTCACCTCAGCACCACTTTTAGTCTTGAGCGGCACCGCCCATGCATACTTGCTGAACACATCGATAACGGTGAGTATGTAGTGGTGGCCTTGGTTGAATCGCGAGTATGGACGCATTTCTACAACGTCAGCTTGCCACAGATCGTCGTATCCATGCACTATGACGCGCCTCCGCGGGAAATGTCTTCGAGCTGGAGCATGCAATTCCTCAACAAGTTGTCGCTTCTTGGGACCATGGTTTTCTTTACTCTTGGATTTCGATAATGGTTGCATGTTTGATCGCAGAGGTGTCTTTGACATGAATGATGTGATAATTATCGTGTACGTGCATTAAGTGCTCCCAATCGGCCCGGGGACAAGTTCAGCCGCCTCGCATGATTCTCCTTCGCAGCGCTGCTGTGGGATTGAATTTGACGCCTGCGATATCTTTTTAACGCTGTTTTGCAACGTCAGCATATCTCTTTGAAACACGACCAGCTTCCTCTCTAATTCTTCCTGCTGCTCTCTCAAAAGTTTAATGCTCTTTTCCATGTATAGTTTATTGACGGCATCGCTGTCAGCCACCGGCTGAGCTACGCGTCGTATCTTGCATGATTTTGCATCAAAGTCGGCACCGTCCACACAAAGAGCGTTATCTCGCATATAATTTCGAAGCATGCCGCTCCATTTGTAATAGTCCATTCTAGCTGCTCCACTCTTCTCGAGCGATACTCCAAATTTGTTGATCGGCATCTCGATGCATACTGCGCACATCATCAGCGTGTGGTTTTATATAATGAGGCCTACCTCGCGGAGTTCCTCGATAATCGATAGAATTTCGGGATCGTGGGAGTTGTTACCCGCCTGACGCGACGCTTCAAGCAAACGCAATCGATCCACCAACTCGTTGGGATCGTCCCAGTGCACGTAATCGATCTTGTTATCGTTTACCATCATCGCTAGCGGTGTCCTTAGACCTTTTCCTGCTTTACTCGTTGATGCGCGGGGGACTAGTGGTGCAATTACATGTTTGTACGTGTATCCCTTGTTGCCCAATATGGGTTTTTGAGCACAATGACTGCGTCTGTAGGTATTCGTCGCCAGCAGTATACTTTTGTATTTTTGTTTATCAGCATCGGTGTACAGGGCATCGTCGGGAATTCTCTTGAAAATCAGTTCGTAAAGGCCGGGCGTTCCTTTGTATTTTACAACACCGATGATTATATTATCATCCTTGTCCATATCGAAAGCCTTATCTCCAAGCATCGTTCCACTATTGCCAAAGTATACGCCGTACACATAGTCAATTGCTGTATCCTTATCCATACTTAGGATGGCGCTCATGTATTCTTGCCCCAGCGGACCGAAATGGTTGCGAAACGTTTCTTGTCCCTCGGATGTTTGAAGTTGCTGTCTAATAGATGTTACAAACGACTCATCTGGACTAGTTTCGAAAACGTCGTCATCATCATCCTCGGTTGCAAGCAATTGTACACTGGGAAATGTATTTATTGGTGTGGGAGGAACCGAGGAATCGTTTTGTCGTTTTCGCTTCGATTGAACTGGTGTGGAGGTTATGAGTGAATATTCCGATGATGTGTGTCGTTTCTTCTTTGTCTTGCGCGATGTGCTCCATTTCGACTGGATTTTTGTTTTAGGCGTTAATGTTTCATTCTCTTCAACGTCTATGCTCGTCAGCGGTGATGTGTCAGCTTCTGCCGCTGTGGTATTTTCCACGATATGTTTCAAGGGTTCGACGATAGGTTTGAAGTATCTCTCCAACGCGATATCTTCCTCTATCTTGCCAGACTTCAAAGCCTGATGTTTCTTGCGAATGGTTTCGCTGGTTTTTGCAATTTCCTTCGCTATTCTCTCGCGATCCTTAATCTCCAGACTATCGATATCAATCATCGTTGTGCAGCAGACGTTGCTTTCCCACCGACGTGTTGACGACAATTGACCATCTCACGGTACGGCAAACTCGTTAAATCCCTTTCTATAACGTCCATTGGGCATCGCGCTATCCTTGTCTATTACCACGAAACCATACTCTCGTTGCCAACAATTACGACACAAAGCGCAGAAATCCTCGTAAGACATATCAGTATTTACATGATCTTCGTACACATGTTTCAAGTTGGTACCATCCTGCTTAAACAGAATCAACAGATTGGCATTGTCGCGTATAAGATGTTTGGGAATCTTTGCATACGTCTGACAGAGATAGAAGCAGTCAACGTTCGAGTGGCGCCCCATTGCAAAGTATTCTCGTATCGTATCTTGCTTGTCGCATGCCACATCATCAAAGATAAAAATGGAATTCGGAAGCGATTCGCTCGGTGGGATGACATCACTGTTATTCGAAAACGTAAAGTAGCCAATTTCATCTATCGGGGTCAATAAATTCTCCAAATACTGGTATTTCGGCTGTTGCAACGACTTGGAATACACGTACACGTTCTCGAAGCGGACACCGTGAGGACTTTCCAACAAGCTCACCAACACGTTGGTCTTTCCACAATTGGATGGGGCACAAATGAGGCACCGTATAGTGTTTGGTATCATGCTGCCATGTTTGCGTCTTGTTTTCGAGGGCATCACTCGTGATTTATCGTCAAAATTTGTCACGCGTATCGTCACAGGCTGTCGCACGAATCGCATCCTCGCTGCGAATTGTGAAAAATGATTTTGATACGTCGAAGCGGCGACGCGCCCTATTTATAGGTCCGCGCCGAAGCAAAACAGCTCAGTGTTCAAAATGCTTCTGGTCCTGTCGGATAATTGTGATATTCGAGACTTAACCTGTGAACAGTTGAAATATATACCAAAGATTATTATACTGCGAGAGTTTGAGAGATACATTGATCAGTTGTGGGACAGACTCCCCGAGCATATAAAAGCCGATTCCGAGGTTCAACAGTATCGTCGGTGTCTGGAACCTTATAATCGCACTTGGCAGCGAACGCATATCGACGGTCCAGCACCATTGATTAAAAACTGTAGCGAATGTCGCCGATGCGTGTGAAGAAAGTTTGTGGTTTGTTAAATCGGGCGATAAACGCGCTACCTATCGAATTACATATCCCGGGATACCAGTTTTGCGGCCCAGGAACTCATCTGGCAAAACGATTGGCTAGAGGTGATCAAGGCATCAATCCGTTGGACGCAGCGTGTCGCGAACACGATATTGCATATTCGCGTAGCAACGACCTCGGCGAAAGGCACGCGGCAGATAACGTACTCGCTGACAAAGCGCGAAAACGCATCGTTGCGCGAGACTCGACTCTGGGCGAAAGAGGTGCTGCTACGGCTGTTTGGGCAGCTATGAAGGCCAAGACGAAAATCGGAATGGGGATGAAAGCAAAATTGTGCAAAAGGATTTCAAAGAGAGCATCGAAAAAGCGGATTCTTCCGATAGAAAAACGGGGTGGTATATTACCACTTCTCCCGCTGCTAGGTGTTCTCGGATCGTTAGCTGGCGGAGCGGCGGGGATAGCCAAGGCGGTAAACGATAATATTGTGGTGGCGCAACATCAGCTGCAGGAAATGCAACGTCATAATCGCTGCATGGAAGTTCGTGGACTTTATCTCGCACCATACAAGCGCGGACAGGGAATATCGAAACGAAAAAGAAAAAACGTCGAAAAGAAAATAAAAATGCCCGCGGGTGTAACTACCGACGCGCAATTGGAGGAGTTTGCAAAACGTATGCGTATTCCATTCTTTAGAGGTGTTTTTATGCGTAACGCGCTACCAGCCGGAGGAGTACGTCGAAACGAGAGCGGTATCGTAAATTTGGACAATGTCGAGGGGCCGGGGACTCATTGGGTGGCGTATGCGAAGAGAGGGTGTCGAGCTATATATTTCGACAGCTTTGGAAATCTTCAACCGCCTAAGGAATTGGTACAATATCTGGACAAAGATGTCGTGAAAATCGAATACAATCGAACGGCTTATCAGAAGTACGATCAGAGCAATTGTGGACAACTATGTCTACGCTTTCTACAAACGATTGGTACCAAATTTAAGGATTGACTTCCAACCACTCTGATTCAGTACCAGTCCAGTCGTACAGCTCGGAATATGTCGTTAACATTCACTCTAACCGGCAAGAGTAGCACCCTCGCGGTAAGCTACTTTCCACCCATAGATTTGAGCGACGATGATTACGAGCTTGGTCTAGCAACCTTTGAAACTTATCACACAATACCAAACATCGACTCAAGCAACGATAAATTCTACTTTGTCGTAAACTATGACATCAGCAACAGCGTCGACACCACTCATGAATACATTACGATTCCACACGGCTCCTACGAACTAGACGCTATTGCCAAATATTTGAAGCAGCGAATACTCGAGCGGTATCCTCAAAATCTCGGTGGCACCGATGTCGGTGATAACGATGTGTATCCTATAGTGTTGCGCCCCAACAACAACACCATGAAAAGCGAGCTGTACTGCTCGTTCGTTATAGACTTTACAAAGTCCAATAACATTGGATCGCTACTGGGATTCTCGACGAATCGGGTATTAGAACCTGGACGGTGGCATGAATCGGACGATCCAATTAATATCATGAACGTGAACATTATTCGCATAGAATGCAGCGTGACCGCTGGCGCGTACAACAATAGGAAGCGCGTACATACGATACATGAATTTTCTCCGAGAGTCCCACCCAGGGGGGCCAAGCTTCCCTCTTACGAAAGTTGAAGCAGAGTTTGTAGCGCCTCCTGCCTACTAGGTGCGTACTAAACTGTGAATGTGTGAATCGGGACGTATGTGTATGTGTATACGTGTAATGCACCGCTTACTTTAAAACCTGTCCACGGATCGTCGCGCCAGCGACACGTATGCAGCAGATAGAAGGATAAACATTGAAACTGAATATTTCTTCTTTTCTTAGGAAAAGAAAATATATTCAATTTCTTTGTATATCCTTCTATCTGCTGCATACGCGTCACTGACGCGACGATCCATGGTCAGACGGCCTTAGAAAAGGTAAACCAGGGAAAGTGAGGACGCCATTTGAAGGATTTCTGGTCATTCCAAAATTTAATCTTTTAAATTTTATTTTAGAAATGACAGGGGTCCTTTGAGTCACGTCCGTACTTCCTCCGATTTACCTTCTGAAAATATAAATATAATTAAAAGTAAAAGTATAATTAGATACATAAATATATATTAAATGATATAAAAATTCTTTATTAACTTTAAATAATATTAGTCATTACAATTATTACAATAACAATGATCATATTAAATTCAACAATAATATTACAAAATTGATACAACTCCTAAAATATTTTACTTTATTTCCCAAATTGCTTCAATTCGTTGACATCAATAGAATCTGCAAAATAATTAAATTGTTTACAAAATTTTTTTTTCTTTAGGTTGTTTTTACGAGGGAAAACAGCGGGAATCTTCAAAAGACGCCTAGTAGGATCCGCACTACTAGGCAGTGTCGGATTTATACCGACTAAAACCGCTAACCCCATGCGCATACAAAACACTCATTTCCACTCCTACATGCAATATAAAAAGTCAAACACTCATGCAATATAAAAAGTCAAACACTCATGCAATATAAAAAATGAAACGCACATGCAATATAAAAAATTAAACACACATGCAACAGTCCGACAGCCAAACATATATACATAATAAAAAACGCATTACACACTCATACTGCAATCGCATACATGCAAAAAGACTTAAAAGTAGATTCGAATATACAAAAACACAATTAGAACCTTTGCTTCCCATGTGATCTGCCATACGTCAAAGCACATAATGACAAACCAGACATTGGAATCATAGGTTCTTCGGAACAATTTAGTAGCCTATTGGTGGAAGAAATGCATTTCTTTAATACATGATCGACATAGTTGTCGGTCAAATACACTTTGAGATGCCCTAAAGGGCAATCGCTCAGGTTGACATCAACTGAAAGGCTTAGGCACTTCATGCAATTGATAAAAAAACTTACAGTATCTCAAAGACGCTATATTACAAAAATTACTTATCTTATGTGCTGACTGATCCACGTGGGTTATAGTGGGTTACACTTCCTCGTGTCCGCGCCAAACATTTAAAAATGACGACGGTCGTCATGGTAACATTTCATCAACGTCGAAAGGTTGTGTGTCGTGCTCACTGATACACCTAGGTATGTGTGTGTGATGTACCTAGCGCCTCCTACCTACTTGGTGCTAACTAAACGGGAACTTCGGCCAATCCCAGACGGCTTGGTCCCCCTGGTCCCACCTGGATATAAGATATCGGAAACGCCCGCGCAGATCATTTACCTTCCAATCACCGCACGGGTCATTACGGATCTAACGATACGCGTTGTGGATCAAGACGGACGGTTGCTCGATTTTCGAGGTGAAGAGATTACCATCAGATTGCACGTACGACGGCGACGACGATAATACGTTTGACGTGATCGAAAGAGATGCTTGTGCTGAACGACTCCAGAAACCCGTTTCTTCCAAACGAAATTGTATACAACAACAATAACAACAACAACAACAACAACAACAACAACAACAACAACAACAACAGCAACTGCAACAGCTCTGATTACACTAAAAAGAAGAGGCCCAGTGCTGCGAACATTGCATTTTTGAAATCATTGGGATTCATTGTGCACGGTTAAGTTGAAAAAAAAAATGGTTGACATTCTAAGCATTGGAGGGAAGCCGACGTTTGACGATCGCATCGTCAAGCTTGAGACTCACACATACAACCCATACGTCAACTCAACGTTTGGATACAGCGATGAAATAAGAATACCCATACAGCAGCAGGATTTATACACATTGCCGTGTGAAAGTTTCCTCTACGTGGAGGGAAAATTGAAGATAAACAAGCCAAACGATGCATTAATGGTGGCGTTGGGTAATAATTGCATGGCGTTCTTATTTGATGAGATTCGATACGAGCTGAATGGCGTGGAGATTGATCGCAACAGAAACGTTGGGATAACTAGCACCCTTAAAAACTATGTATCGTTGACATCTAGCGAAGACAAAAATATGGAGAATGCCGGATGGGGCTTGAAACGACGCGATGGGTCAATATTGAAAAATCATTTCAATTTTTGCATCCCACTCAAATATTTGCTGGGATTTTGTGAGAACTACAAACGCATTATTATTAATGTGCGTCACGAATTGATTTTAATACGATCGCGCAACGACAATAATGCTCTAATAGGATCGCCGATGCTGGAACCAGAAATTGAATTACTTAAAGTGCAGTGGCGGATGCCTCATGTGACGCTGAACGACGTTAATAAGCTATCCTTGCTACGTGCTTTGGAACGTGGGCAAAACCTGAGCATTTGTTTTCAATCGTGGGATCTGTACGAGTATCCTCTCTTACAGAGTACAACCAAGCATTCGTGGGCCGTGAAGGCATCTGCACAGCTGGAGAAGCCGCGAGTTATTATCCTTGCTCTACAGACTGGTCGAAGGAATGTGATGAGCGAAGACGTTACTAGGTTCAACAACTGCAAATTGACCAATGTAAAACTTTTTCTCAACTCGGAATTTTACCCATACGATGACATGAACTTGGACTTTGACAAGAATAAGCATGCCATCTTGTATCATATGTATACGCAATTCCATAAATCGTATTATGGACATAGTTGCAACGAGGCATTATTCACCGTGGCCGAATTTTTACAATTTGGTCCCCTCGTGGTGATTGATTGCTCGCGACAAAATGAGTCGATCAAGAATGGCACAGTGGACGTGCGCATAGAATTCGAGTGTAAAAGGAATGTGCCGATAAATACTACGGCCTACTGTCTGATTCTACCCGATCGGGTGGTTGAATACAATCCGCTGACAAACGTGGTGCGCAAAATCAATTAAATTGCCACGCCCTCTCCTGTGTCAAATTCATACCAAAAGAAAATTTCATCGTGAAAATCGAGATGCTTTACGAGAAGGACTGCATTCTCCCGCCTGTCTTGGAAGTGAGCGGACCTCTAAATTGTATCGATAATGGCCGTGCCAACATTTGTTGACCTGCAAGGGTTCATCGTCGATGGAAGATTTGTCGTCAAGGAAGTGGCTGTCGTACGAATGGGAACAATTCTCTCGCACTATATTTTTGGGAGTTCGATGCCACAATATCTTCTTACGAAATCCGTCAAATCGAGCATTCGGTGGTTGGTGGTAAAACATCATGGACTACGGTGGGACGATGGAGACGTTCCATACTGTATGGCTAAACGGCTAATTACGAAGCTGTAGCTGATGCGATCGACGAAGAAGATGACGCATCCCATATCGTATACGTTAAAGGGTTGCAGAAACGCGACTGGCTTGCGAATTTCCTCGATGAAAATACCAGAGCGGACGTGCTCATCGAGACTCTGGACATTGACTACGAGGATATCAAATCCCTAAATAAACTAAATGTAATTAATACTCTGCGATGTGGCAGACACGCAAAGCACTGTGCCATGCAAAATGTATTTAAAATATTCAACTGGTGGTCTAAACGCCAGAGAGAAATGCTTAAATAAAATATAATCAATTTTAATGTATAAAATGTTTTTCTTCACTCTCTCCAACCTAATCTCCTGTACATGATGTATGCTAGATTAAGACGATAGTTATAATTATGTAGAAGTGGTTTGATACACGTTCAGAGTGATACGATAGACGTTGAAAGTTACCATACACGTACAATACATGATCAAAGTGGTACCATACACGATCAAAGTGGTTCGATTCATGTTGAAAGTGGTTCAATTGATGTTGAAAGTGGTTCGATTGTGGTTGAAAGTGGTTCAATACACGTTCGATACACGATCAAGGTGGTTCGATTCATGTTGAAAGTGGTTCAATACATGTTCGGAGTGGTTCGATTGATGTTGAAAGTGGTTCGATTCATGTTCGATTGATGTTGAAAGTGGTACGTTTGATGTTGAATGTGGTACGATTGATGTTGAAAGTGGTTCTATTGTGGTTGAAAGTGGTTCGATTGATGTTCGATTGATGTTGAAAGTGGTACCATACACGTTCAAAGTGGTTCGATTGATGTTGAAAGTGGTTCGATTCATGTTCGATTGATGTTGAAAGTGGTACGTTTGATGTTGAAAGTGGTACGATTGATGTTGAAAGTGGTTCGATTGATGTTCGATTGATGTTGAAAGTGGTACCATACACGTTCGATTCACGTTCAGAGTCGTTCAATACCCGTTCGATTCACGTTCGATTGATGTTCGATTCACGTTCGATATAGGATAAAAGTGGCTCAATACATGTTCCATACACATTCAAAGTGGTTCGATTTAGTCGAATAATGTGTCCAAAGAAAAAAGGGGAAAGAAGATGCATGGGAATAAGGAGAGGATGGTCAGCGAAAATGCATGTGGCCTGTGATGAAGATGGCGAAGAACAACAGCATCTTACTTTTGCAAAGCTACGCACTTCTCGATTTCATGATAGGAGTTTATATGCGAGAGCTTGGAGATGCAGCGAGACCAGTTGTCTTCAAATCTTTGAAGGCAACAGTCGAGAAAGTTTTGTGTTAGCAAAAAAAAAATGGGATTATTACGCATTGCCCCGGAGTGTGACCCCGAGGTATGTACATTTAAATATTTTTACATTTATCGCGTTTAACCGTTGAAATCGAGCGAGATCAAATCAGACGTTCATATCAATATTGAATCGTGGGGCTTCTATGTTTTAGCGTTCGCCACCACCATCGCCTGTGTGGTCGAGCGACTGGGGGTCGCCACCACCGTCGCCGCAGCCGTCGCCGCAGCCGTCGCCGCAGCCGTCGCCGCAGCCGTCGCCGCCGCGGTCGCCTCCTCCTCCACAGGTATGTAATAATACTTTGCATTGTTTTGCACGTTTGATGTTTATTATGTTTAATGTATCAATATTATATCGTTGTTTGCGTGTTCTAGGGCTCGCCGCCACCCCGAGTAAGGCATGATTTGATGCCTGTGGGTTGGCAGCAGCCGGTGGTGGACCTGCGGGTGCGGCGGCGGCAGGAGCCGATATATGGGGCCGCGCGGCTGCGGCCATATGCACCACCGCTGGGGGCCTTGCGACGACCACGGCGACCGATGGTGCATATATTTGAGCCACCGCAGCTGCCACCATCACCCCCCTCACCACCATCCCATTTAACGTAGTTTTTTATATTTTTTATATTTTTCTATTTTTTTTCCTATTTTTCTATTTTTTCCTATTTTGATATTTTATATTTTATATTTTATATCCTTTTTTATTACATTCTTTTTTTATTATATTCTTTTTTATATATTATTTTTTATTATATTCTTTTATTTTCTTTTCTTTTATTATTATATTCTTTTAATTTTAAAGTCTTTTCGTTTGTAACAATATATATTCTTAAACGCATATTATTTATCAATTTCATTTACCCGTCTTCCTCCTCGCCACATAATTTTAAGATTTGCTGACTTCGCATAATTCTATTTCATTCTTCGCGCCGCCAAATGACGTCATCCCGCGCGACTGCTCCAGAGGATTCGAATTACGCGAGATCGCGCGATACGCTGCGACGTTAAATCGGAACGCTTTAGAATACTGTTTAGCTTTAGAATGAATGCTGCATAATGGTTTGGTAGATCGCTGGTTAAAAATTTTAGAATATCTGCGATTGTACCGCTATGTAGTGCTGTTTCTCCCCCTCCTCCGAATTTAGATTTGTAACGAAGTATTGCTCTCTCTTTCCGTCCCAAAGACGTGGTTCGTAAAAGAAAAGAACGTCGATCTTTCCCGATCTTTCCCGACATCGTCCGAAACAATTTCGGGTAAAAAATAAATTATTAAACAATTTCAGCTGCACATTGGTTTGGAAAAAAGTCCTGGGGGCCGTCCCCTCCCTGGGTTAGGTCTGAAAAATTTTTCGGGGTGGGCCAACGTCTGAAAAAGACTTTTCGGGGGTCATTCCCTCCCTCTGAAAAATTTCGGGGACGGTGGGCCAGGTCTCCGCGGCGGCTCGGCTCGGAATGATACCCTCCATCATCGCGGCTTCTCCCACTCCGCGGCACGTGCGCGCGCAACCACTCTTCCACTCCCCGCAGGCCCCGTGCCGAGGTTTCCCTCCGCCGCGCTCCCCCGCGCGCCCTCACTTCCCCCCGCCCCCGCGCTCCCCCCAGAGGACCTGGGTTAGAACTGTCCTAGCCTTACTACGCGTCGCGTCAGGCTGGTAACAACTCTCATGATTCTGAAAGTCTATCGATTATCGAGGAACTCCGCGAGGTAGGCCTCATTATAAATTAAACCACACGTCGATGATTTGCACTATATGCGTCGAGATGCCGATCAACAAATTTGGAGTATCGCTCGAGAAGAGTGGAGCAGCTAGAATGGACTATTACAAATGGAGCGGCATGCTTCGAAATTATATGCGAGATAACGCTCTTTGTGTGGACGGTGCCGACTTTGATGCAAAATCACGCAAGATACGACGCGTAGCTCAGCCGGTGGCTGACAGCGATGCAGTCAATAAACATTACATGGAAAAGAGCATTAAACTTTTGAGAGAGCAGCAGGAAGAATTAGAGAGGAAGCTGGTCGTGTTTCAGAGAGATATGCTGACGTTGCAAAACAGCGTTAAAATGATATCGCAGGCGTCAAATTCAATCCTTCAATTAAAAAAATTCAAATTCAATACATGATAATTATCACATCATTCGTGTCAAAGACACCTCTGCGATCAAACATGCAGCCATTATTGAAATCACAAAGTAAAGAAAACCATGGTCCCAAGAAGCGACAAGTCATTGAGGAATTGCATGCTCCAGCTCGAAGACATTTCCCACGGAGACGCGTTATAGTGCATGGATACGATGATCTGTGGCAAACTGACATTGTAGAAATGCGTCCATACTCGCGATTCAACCAAGGTCACCACTACATACTCACCGTCATCGATGTGCTCAGCACGTATGCATGGGCGGTGCCGCTCAAGACTAAAAGTGGTGCTGAGGTGACCAAAGCGTTTACAAACATATTTAGAGATCGATATCCGAAAAATTTGCAAACCGATCAAGGAAAAGAATTTTACAACGCCGATGTGCAGAAACTCTTGACAAAACATGGCATTAATCATTATTCGACGTATTCGGTGATGAAGGCCTCCGTCGTAGAACGTTTCAATCGAACTTTGAAGAACAATATGGGGAAAATGTTTACGCTCAATGGAACCTACAGATGGATCGATTCGCTATCGCGTCTTCTCGCAGAGTATAACGCGCGAAAACATAGAACCATCAGAATGCGTCCTTGCGATGTTACCCCTGCGATCGCCGACAAGCTGCTAGCCACCGTATACAGCAACATAAAGATCGCTGCTCCGGCGAGATTCAAGCTGGGCGAATTTGTGCGCGTGAGCAAATTTAAAACCATCTTCGATAAAGGCTATACGCCGAATTGGACAACGGAGGTGTTCAAGATAGCCAAAGTACAGGCAACTAATCCCGCGACGTATCTGCTCCTCGATTCCTGTGGAAAACCTGTTGCCGGAGGATTTTATGAACACGAGCTGCAACGCGTCACCGATCCTGATGTGTATCTAGTGGAAAAAGTGTTGCGTAGGAAGGGGGATAAGGTATACGTCAAGTGGTTGGGATTTGATAAATCACACAATTCATGGATAAATAAAAATAATGTATTGTAACATAATAACACATGATTCAATAAAAATACAATGATATATACATGTGTGAACAATTTTATTTTTGCACATTAATTCCACCATTTATAATTTCTATACACGTGCGAACAATTTCTATATTACACAATAATGACAATAAATACAATTTCCATTTTAAAATGATATTCTACAACGGAATTTTATAATGTCCCCAGGGCAGAGTGTCGATCGAATCGGGTACGATATGCCGCTTGTCGTCGTACGGACTTAGAGCGATTTTGGATTCCGAAATGTTGTACACTTTGTGCAATTTAGACCGTATACATGATTGCCTGCGAACCATTTCGATCTCCCTATACAAACACTGCGCGTAGTCGTCGAAAGTTATCGTTCTGGCTATGACGTTGATCTTGACGCCTTTCGCCTTTTTAGTATCTTTTTTTGCCGTCTACGCGAAGTGCATACATTTTCGCTCTAAGACCTACGAATTCGGTCATTATCGCGCCATTATTTTCGTCCTTCATCAGCCCTGGAACCTTCTTATTTACGCGCGGCATATTATATGAATTGTCGATAGGATAATCGCTTGTGTCGAATCTATCGATATTGCGTTTCATGGACTCGTAGATATCTTCGCATCGAATGTGATAAATGAGGCTGTCTGTGTCGGAGTATAGAATTTTACAATTTTGTCCGTGCAGGGGAGACATGTACTCGTGATGAAATTCATACAAACAAATTTTTTATAAGTCCAGAATGCACATACCCACGTATATCGGTTTGTTGAATTTCACCTCGAGTTTTCGCAATTCAACAGCTATTAAATTTTCCGAAAAAACACTTCTGCTGTGGAAATTCGGTTTCGCGATTATTGCTTCCGCGCCATATCGCCCTTCCCAATTTGTCAAAAGTTTTACATCCACATGATTTCGTACATTTTCCATAGTTTTACCAAATACCGCGTTGTTCATCAATTTGTACAAATTTTTTACAAAATCATTTGTCGCGCTTGTTCTAAACCGTGTATTGAGTTCGATGTAATCGCGGAGCCAGGAGGATTGAGCGAATTGAAGCACGCGCTGTATCTTAGTAATACGAAGACCGTGACGCGTGCACTGCTGCAGGTTGCGATAATGTATAACGTAACGCTGCTTATCGTATACCGTCGCGAGTAACTTGTCCTGCCTGCTGCCAGGTGGTTTGGCACGCGTCGGGCAGAACGGCAGATCGGCGTGAGCGTCGTGCAGACTTTGTGGATATTCCAGATCTACCTCGAGAATGTACCGGGATCGAAGACACGTTAAAACTTGCAACTTCTTCGACCCATTGAAATTTGGCGTGTGGCAGGGGTTGACACATTGCCCATCCATACAAATTATTTACATCAAAGTACATCAAGTACGATGACTGTTCCGATGCGTCGTAAGATGGCATGTACTTGTTATTGGCATGTGCGTATCTTCCGGAACATTGACTTAAACCCCCGCGTATACCGCGTTCGATAAACATAACCATATCAACGTCGGTGAGCAATTCGAATGTAATTTTGGTATGTTTTAGCATGGCATCCCAGGTGAAACCGGGTAGAGTATAATAATGTGCTGAATCTAATCCGTAACTCTTGATACCACTTTCGCGAAAATTTTCAAAAATATCTGCCAATAACAAGACATCTGTTTTCAAATACAAATCGCTGTATTCGCGCAAGGTTCTAATCCCGAAACGCTGCCAGACAGTCTCGGCGTGTGCGTAATCGCTCTCGGATACAGTCTCACCCGTTAACGAACTGTAGAATGATTCGCGCGGCGGTAAGCATGGGTCCTGCAGCTTGTTCGCGGAATCAAGGTATTCGTACAGAAAGACACCCTTTCGCGTCAATAAATTGAAATCCTCGGCGGATAATGTTTCAAATTTAGATCGTAAAATTTTTAATTGATCTGTGCTAAGAAAAGATGCTAATTTGTCGAGACTGGTGTTGAGAAATTTGTACGAATCGGTGAATCGCAATTTAATATAATTTCGCGAGTCTGAGTTAGCCGTATCTTCGACATTTTTTGTGAATGAAATATATTTTTCTTTCGTTATAGGCAATACGTCAACGCTGCCTTCGAAAGCGGTAGCTATTTCCTCGATAATGAAATGTCAATCGTAGCTGGATAAATTATGAAAAACTATGGGGATGTAAAACGCGTTTTTATAATTTAAATTGCACTCCGAATGTGCTGGGCCTCTAAACCGTCCGGATAGATGACAATGATCGCGGACTCGTATATCGATAGCCTTGAATGGTTCTTCGCAAATATGACAGTGTGTTGCATCGCGAAATGCCGTAAACTGTTCGGCGGTTAAATCAAGCATGGGAACATTGCTGGTCAGGATGGGTTTGGCGAAATTTGCAAACTTTTTAGGTTCATCGACGAACAATGAAATGTTCATATGAACAATGCATATAATAGGCTATACTATGTACATTGTGGTGCTGATACATATGTAATTTATTATCACCCACTCGGTTGTCCTCAGTTTTTTCGATGATGCACTCCAGATCTGCATATACCACGAATGGGAGTCGCTCCTTCCTATCGCGGTTGTTGAAGCTGAGCAAATTGTTGTCTTCGCTGGGCAGCAGGATGGCACAGTCGTTCATTTGCCCACAGTCCAGCGAATGAAGCTCCAACTTCTCGGCAGATCCGAAATAGTGCATGCATCTGTAAACCCCAAATATGTATTATTTAATTTGTTTCGCGAGACATTTCAGCATTTCGTAAGTATATATACGTACCGGTCGCAGATGAATTTCTTTGCCTTGTGCCTGCTCAGCTGCATGCCCACTAGCCGGGACAAGTTCTTAATCAGCACAAAGTGCCCTACATCTCCATCATTCGGTATGTAGAGCAGGTTGGCGTGCCGATCCCTCTTGTGGCTGGTGAGGCGCAGCGGAAAGACCGTCTTCGTCTTCTCCGCCTCGAAGCTGTAGACGTTGACGGAGATGGCATTCTGCCGCTCGAACTTCGCAATTTGTGTTAGGGACATTGGAAATTCAATGCCCTGGAGATTTAGCACCAATGTATAAGGCGGGTATGAACTTGGGCGCACGGTATTTCTTTCCGCAGGATGAAGAGCGGCGACCACTGCCCACGCGAAACACGCATTGTCCTCGGATCGTACGCTAATAGTCGCTTTCTTCTGCAATATTTCCCGCGGCAACTTAAACTGACACCCCGCGCATAGTGGATTATACTTGTTGACATTGACGGTTAGGTTGAGAATTCTCGTCAATGCCCATCCGCTGTCGCGTTCCTGGAACTCTTCCAACGATGCTAGGGTGGGTTCGACGACGCATCGCTGATACCACTCCTGCAGATCGGATGTGTCGAAGAGTTCACAGCTTCGGGTGTTGATGCTTTTGCAAGCATGTTTATCGCCCGCCACAAATTCACCGTTGAATACGGTGTTCACTTTGAGGTTTCGACGTTTCCTCAAAGCGCCCCGCACGTGCTCCAACACAATGGTCGCCGCATCTTGGAGAAAGTTGCGAGGTTCGATGTAATTCGAATTGAGCACGGCACCAGTTAATACGCGGCTATCGAACGCAGTGTCTATTTCGCGCCACAAAAGTCTTGCGCTCGAATGTCCTGCACCTTCACGAACGAAACGGCCGCGTAACGAATGTTTCAGTCCTTCGAGCCGCGCGATTCGGGCAATCAGCGATTGTTGAACACCAATCGATAATCGCGGGCGTTTCACTCGGCTGTGTTCTTCCAACGATTCGATACACTCGTTGCACCGTTCTTCCCACGCGATGAATTCTTCGCGTGAAATCAATCGTGCAGATTGATCCAACAATTTCTACTTGCGCGAATTCCATGATTGTAAATGGAATGTAATGTCTTTTCCTCGCAACACGTTGCGACGATTTGAGGCTTTTGACAGTTTGGAGCGCGCTTTTATATCCTCACCACGATTTGCTATCTCTGTCTAACTCTTTTGGCGTACCCCCTCCCTCGAATGCATCGCATGCAAAAACGACGATCCGTCCCAACATGGTTCTGTGCAGTTTCTGCCGATACAGCATAATTCTTTCTATGATTCACACGTATGGCGAATTAGCGCGCAAAATCATCCGACGCAGTTTCTGCTAACACCGCAGAATTCTAAGATTCGACATTTCCACAGGTATTATATTACATTCAACACGTGTCGAAACTTTTATCCTTGAGGGTCGGACTCAAGTTACATGTAATCGCGCGTTACGCTGCGGCGCTTTAAAAACTTGTTATCTATAGAATGCATGCGATTGTGATCCTAAGTAGTGCTGTCTCTTTCCCTCCCTCGAATTTAACTTTAAAATAATGCTCTCTCTTTCCCTCCTCCTCCGAAGACGCGGTGTGTAAAAACACCGATCTTTCCCGACATTGCCCGACATCATCCGATAAAAAAATAATGGATTATGCTTGGTGACGCTGGGTACATGTACCATTCATTAAAGACTAATGTTAGAGAGTGGGCGTTGGGGGAGTTGGTTAGGCGGCTGACTCGTAACGCGGAGGTCTTGGGTTCGAGCCCCGTCGCCCGAGATTCAGTTTTTCGATTATTCTTAATATCTTAAATTAATATTTCCTTCCTTACCGACTGTGGTTGGGGTACCACGCTCCAGAGTAGCAGCAATTCACCCGCGGTTCCTCCTCGATGCGGTTCGGTATTGATTCGGTATCGATTGATTCGATATCTTCTGCTCTCGCGCTATACCCCCACCACTTCGCCATCTGTATGACGTCATCCGCCGCCCGCCCGCAGGAATTTTCCGCCGACTTTTGAAACTTAAATTTGAGTTTCAAGGTCGGAGAAAATTCTTATCACGACCTTGAAACTCAAATTTGAGTTAGAATCCCCCTAGCCCTACTACTACACCGCAACCTGCCGCAACCCTCGGGGGACGTTCGAGGGAACGAGGAATGCAGCGAATCGACTAGGGATGTTCCGGAAGCACGTGGGAGATCAGGACGACGAACGGCGGAGCCGTCGCGGGATTCTTGACTTGAACCCCGACAGCTGAAAAGTCGAAGAGTCCCGACCGTCAGAAGAATCGGACCTCTCCGCCTGTCTCTGCCCAAGAAGAAGATGCGCCATCGAAGAAGAGGAAAGCCGTGCAAGAAAGAAATACACAAGTACGAAGACGCAAGTGGAGGGCAGAGACATAGAGATACGGATCCACGTACCCACGCCTTGCCCAGGGTTTTTGGGTGGTTTTCCCCTCGGGCGTGAAGACGAATGTCGAGGTGACGGCCTGAAGAGGCCACCCAGCGTTCTCCACTCTTCTGGACCAGGGTACGATTGCAGACGACGAATAAGCTGCAGCGGTCGGGACGACCGCTCCTCGAGAGGGGGGAGCAGTGTTGCAGGCACCCTATGAATAGAATCCATGGCCCCCTGGTGCCCGCGACGAAGACAAGAGGACAACGAGAAGAAGGCGATCGGACCGATCGCCTGTCAAGCTGTCATTCGAGAGTCAGCCGCCATTACAAGCAGACGTATCGATATTCACATTCCCCTGCCTAAGAGATTGTATTTCGTTACCTTTGTTCTGTTACCAGTCCTGTTAATGTTCTGTTACTCTTGTTATACATTAAAGTCATATTATGTCGAGCGCGAAACGTAACAATATGAACAAAATCGTTCCTTCAACGATGCAGTCCATTAGTTTAGATGTGGAAGACGTTTGCCCACCCAGAATTTCGTATGCCCACCCTCTAGAATCGAATTAAAAAATAAAAACCGCGTAAAGAAGGGTGCTGGAGCACTGACCGCTGTTCTTGGCTCTGACCGTGGGCCTCAGGTTCCTCGAGAACCAGCTCGGGAAAGAAGACCGAAAGGAGGTGCGACACGGAACATAACGCTCGACGGCAGTATTGATGCGAGTGTAAAGACAGTCCACTGCACTATCCAGGGGCAATTGTTGTAGGTTGGTGTCCCAGTCGAAAGCGCCCAGGAAGCAGTTAATGGCCAGGTAGTCCCCGGCTCCGAAGTCCGGACGCGAGCAAGATATCCTGGGAAGAGAGCATGTCGGATGAGCCCTGATAGAAGCCGATAGCGCCGGATGATGTGAGTCTGCTTCCACTAGGAGATCCAGAGCGGCCTTCATGGTCGTGTCATTCGTGTAAAGTAGATTCAGCTTGACGCCCTTGTCATTTCAAATGCTGTTTCTCTGGAGCAGGCCAATTTCATTAAAATACTCTATTGCAGTCTCAACCGCTGCGCATTCCTGTTGAGTAGCTCCGATATTAGTGCTAGCATCTAAGAATAGTGGATCGGTGAAGGTAAATGGCGCTACCCTCTCCAACATTCCGAGGTACTGCAGACATAGACTCGCAGTGACTTGTGTAAGAGGCGAGGCACGCGGTGGGCGGAATATAGCAGATACTAATGTAACAATCCCGGGATTGCAGCAAAATTCTGACCAGTAGTTGCTCAACTCCGCATGCTTGCAATCTCAAACGCAAGCTACATATTGACCTGCGCACAGCAATCAAGACTCCACCACCCCGAGCAAAAGGGATGGTCACCAGGTTTCTGTCCAAGCGATATGTATTGAAGTCGTGTAGTCCAAGTTCCGAGGTAAGAAATCCCACCGTGAGCCATGTTTCGGTCAAAATGATTACATCCGGATCCACAGAAAAACATGAAATAGCGCGGGCAAAGGCAGACAGTTTAGTGCGCAATCCACGCACATTCTGATAATAGATGTTCAGTTTTTTGGATGGCGCGGCGCCCGAGATATTGCAATGGCAGGAACTCCGCGCTCGAAATATTATGAACTGAGTTTAACGCATTCTTGCTACCACCAACAATTTCCTTTAAAACCTTTCATATTTCCTTCGGCTTATTCTTGTTATCGTCGATAGCTTTTTCGTGAAATTCTTATTTCTACATCGTTTATAGTATATCCAATCCTGATGATTTATGTTCGCTCGTGCTATCTTATATGCTCGATCTCTATTTCGTATCGCTACCTTAATATCCCTGTCAAACCACTTATTATGGGACCATTTAAGATTTCTTTTTTTCCATATTTTATGTCCATCATATATGATAAAAAAATCTGGCCAATTCTGCTTATGTATCATGTATGATCAAATGGAATAATTTTTTTGATTTTCAAACGGTTTGAATGAAACTTGGTATGTAATGGTTTTTGGGATCGCTGAATCTGAATTTGGCATTGGAATTGTAAAATTCAATATGGCAGACTCAAAATAGCCGACCCAAAATGGCTGCCAAATATTAAAATATTATCGGGATTTAGAAAAATTGTATATAGGGGTTTTGGGGTCACCCATACCCCCATATACCATATTTTGTGTGATTCACTTAATTTTTCGATGTTGCCAGTTTGGGCACGAACAGTAAAAAAAGCTGTGGCAGTTAACCGATAAATACCGTCGTCACAACATCCATGACTTTATTCGCAGAAACAATTGCATCATTATCTTTATCGACTTCATTTGGTACGCTGTATATATTACGAATCTCCTGCAGTAGGTTACCACTAAATACACTTTCCTGAAAGTTCGTGAAATTTGTATAATTAATTTCTTCCTGTTGTTCTACATTTTCTCTCTGACTCTTCCTAAATTTAATCAGCAACATTGCATGATCAGTCCCTGTTCCATACCTCAAGTGTAATTTCAAAATTACAGAATATTAAGTCAATTATGGTGCTTGATACCTGCGTAATTGTAGTTGGTCAGAGAGAGAAAGGGGGGAGGGAGAGAGGGGGGAGAGGAGAGAGAAGGGGAGAGGGGGGAGAGAGAGGGAGAGAGAGAGAGATTAATCTTTATTAGCATCCTCAGCTATTTACATACATTTAATTGCTTACAATTAACTTACACCTAATATATGTTCTTTAAGTTTCCGTTTAAAGTGCTCCAATCTCTCCTTTCTTTTTATTTCTAAAGGTAACTCGTTGTACATCTTTATTCCTGCATACAACAGACTTCTTTGTGCATTGCTTGTTCCTCTAAATTGTACCGCAATGTTATTCGCCTGACGTGTTTGTATTCCGTCATATGCACCCACTATTTGTGTCTTCCTTACTAAATAATCAGGTAATAAACCTTTCACTGCCTTAAAAATAAATATACACGCATTATAACATACCCTCTGCCTTACTGACATAAAACACAGCGCATTCAACATACGCTCAACTTTGGTGTCGCATTTACATTGCAATATCACTCGCATAGCCCGATTCTGCGCTACTTGCAGTTTGTCCAGTTGTTTGTCGCTCATATTAATCAGTAGTGTCGCGCAGTATTCAAAGTGAGGCGCAATGATTGCTTTATATATAGTACATCTACTATACGCTGATAGACTGCTACCTAACCTATTTAAGAAGCTTGTTTTTTTTTCAATTTTGTTGAGCATATAATCACAATGTTCCTCCAGTCTTAATTTACTGTCAATTACTACTCCTAGATATTTTATTTTTTCTACTTGTTCTATTGGCGATAAATCCATACAATTAACTTTGATGTGCGCCTTTAATTCTTTTCTTACACTCCTTACAACCATATATTTTGTTTTGTCGGCATTTAATTTCAGTCCATTCACATTCATCCATTCTTCCGCTATATTGAGCATCTTATTCATTTTCCTTTCAATTTCCTCACAGCTTGCTCCCGTTGTATATAATATGGTATCATCTGCGAACATTTTTATACAACCATCTGTACAACTATTGACTATGTCGTTTATGTATATAATAAACAGCAAGGGCCCCAATACTGAGCCCTGCGACACCCCATAATCATTCTCTATTAGGCCAGATATTATGTCACCGCAGCGTACTTGCTGTCTTCTGCTGCTCAGATATGATTGAAACCATTTCCGAACGGTTCCTTTCATTCCATATTGCTCTAATTTTCCAAGTAATCTATTTCTATTTACCGTTTCAAATGCTCGTTTCAAGTCCATGAATATTACTCCTATCATTTTACCCTCACTGATTAACAATTTCCAGTCATCTATGATCATCTGAAGCGCGTTCGGTTTCACATGAGTGTCGTTTCCTAAATCCTGATTGGTTATCCGTAATGATATCATTTCTCTCTAAGAACCTCTCTATTTGTTCTTTAACCACAAATTCTAACACTTTTTCATAAATTGGTAGGATATTGATAGGTCTATATTCGCTAGCCTTTTTAGGTGTGTTTACTTTCGGTATTGGAATGATTGTTGATGTTTTCCACCCTTCGGGACATTGTCCTGTCCTCAACGAATCATTAATTACCCCCACATATTCATCTTTTATCACATAAAATCTTGATTTTAGTACGTCGCTAGATATTCCTTCTTCAGTCCTCTTCTTCTTAGCTAGCTTCATAACAATTTTCTCTACGTACCATGCTTCGATCATTTCAAAATTTTATATTGCGTCTATCATTTTTATAACATAACTAATTTTTTTTGGCGATTTCTTTCTATTTCCTTCTTTTGATTTCATTATACTATTAATGCTTTCTATGGAAAATAGATTAAACTTATCTGCTATGTTGCATTTTCCCTCTATATTGCATTCATTAACATTATCTAACTCGAAGTCTATATTCCCTGTAATTCTATGTTCCATTGGTTCTCCTCTAATTACTTCTTTTAAAGTTTTCCACATTGTTATAGGATCATTTTTATTTAAATCTATCATGTTTTCATTATACTCTTTCCTTTTATTTTTAATAAGTTTAACTACCTTATTTCTTTCAAGTTTGTATTTTAATCAATTTTGCTCCGTACCTGTAGACACCGCTTTTCGGTACGCATTATCCCTTTCCGTTGCTGCCATTCTTATTTCATTCGAGAACCATTTTTTCCATACCATATGTTTGGGATTTTAAATATTTTCTTAGGAGCTGCTGTATTTAATGTATCTACTATTTTACCAATCAATCTTTCTGCCCTCGCATTCACAGATAATCCCTGACCCTGTACTATATTCACTTCTAATGACTTAAGGAAATTGTTCATATTAAATTTTCTATAGTCTCTACCATTAATTATTTTATAGTTTTCATTCCATTTAATTGATTCCATTTCAATTGTTAGCCATGCGTGAACCGTTATTTTAGGCTTATCACTTACTTGAACTATTATCTCATTATTTGCAAAAACTAAATCGATGATTGTTTGTTTGACAATCTTTAGTAATTCTTGTCGGTTTATCAACAAACTGCTTCATACCTAAACTTAACATTGTTGTTCGTAATTTTCTTGCATAGAACGAGTCCACCATCATATCTATATTAAAGTCGCCTACCAGTATACATTTTCCTTTTACTATAACTGATTCTACATCTTATGAAGTCCCCATCCGATGCACTCGGTGAGTGGTATATTACTATTATTATCCCTTTGTATATATTATTATCCTGCACTTCTATCACTATACACCAACAATTCGCTACTATTTGCTTTACTAAGACTACATTATATTTAATATTACTTTTCACATATAAAATAACTCCTGTATTTCGATTTTCCGCATCACATCGAACTATACTATATCCTGGCACATTCACTTCACAATATTCTATGACTTGCGTTATTCTAGCTTCTGGTAGCGCTACGAAAGCACGATTCATTCTCTTCATAATCTGGTGTAGTATCTCATCCTTATGTGCCAATAGACTCTGGGTATTCGTATACATAATTGAATCCGTCTCCGTCTTTAGTTGCTACTTTGTGTAACTCGAGCCAGTCCTCTTCCTTTCCTCTTCTAATGCTCTCAGATATGTTGGACATTCCCTGCTTAGGGCATCATGCTTATCATTTATCTTCAAGTTGTATGTCTTTATTTTATACATGCAATTCACACATCTCTTCTTTTTCGTTTTGCATTCACTATCTTTATGCTCACCTGCACACTTATGGCAAGTTTCCTGTCGTGTACAGTTTTTGGCAATATGATAATAGCCCCAACATTTAAAGCAGCTTTTAACACTGTAGTAATGGAAAACACGACATTTTCTCCATCCTATGTTTATTTTTTCTCTTCTCATTATTAACCCATGCGTTACGTGATCCATTTCGATAATTAACGAACCATTTTCCCTTCCTCTATTGGAGTTTTCTTTGGTTATCTTTTTAATTATTCGCATATGAAATTCCTCCCTGTCATTTTCAATTTTATTTTGCTTCATAATAACTTTTAACAAATTTTCCTCATCCATTGTCATTTCTTTCTCCCCGATGTTTACAACATTAATTTTTGGCTTCGCTTCTTTTGGTTCCAGTATATTATAGTCTTTACCGAATTTATTCTGTACTGTGGCTTTTAATTCTTCCATCTCACTTTCATTTTCACATCCAAGAATGACAGTTCCTTTGTTTCCCTTTCTAAGTTTTGTGATTCCCACTGCCATATCTGTAATATTAATTTTTTCTTTTACTAATTTTTTGTCATTTCACTTTCCTGTTGCTTCTTTGATTTGATTATTATCACACTTTTTTCTTCTTCTCCTTGACTGCACTCGTGTAGCTCTTCCCTCCATCGTCTGCTGTTTCTTCGACTCTTCCTTGCAAGTTTTTTTTCATCTCTTCTAGCTCCTGTTTTATTTCTTTCAGCTCGCTTTTAACTATTTCTCTAATCATTGACTTAATTCCTTTTTTACACGCAACTTCATCTTTCATTTTCTTCATTGTCCTTACCAACCAGTCAATTTTCATATCAGTCGTGCCCGATGTACTCGCATCTCCCGTAGCTCCTATGGAACCAATCCTTTCTCTATCTTCTTTTCCGCTCTCCAGTTTTATTTCTTCATATGGACCCTCGCACTTTATAAGCTCTTCGGCACAATTGTATACCCTATGCTTATTAACACACTCAGGTTGAAAGAATAGTTTTCTGCATTTTTACACTGTACAGCGATGTTTTTAATGTCCTTCTAACATGCAGAACATTTATATTCTGCATAATCGTCGTTGTCAGTCATATTGATAATAATACCGGCTGATATGATATGACATCACAGTCTGTTATTTAGTTGACCCCTGGTGCCGCACCTGTGCCTTACACGTAAACATACGTCGGCTCTTATGGCTGTCTGGGTATAGTCCGTACACCGGAATTCTAGAGTAATAATCTGCTCTAGCGTCCTCAATTTAGCACAAATCTGTTAGATAACACTCACAGCTACTCATTATCTATGCAGACACACTTGGTACTACTCTATCTTTTATCCTCAATGTATTTCCCACCGAACAACTGCACTTTTCACGGAGCGATGTAACACTCATCCAGTAGATGAGAGAGAGAGGGAGACAGAGAGGAAGAGAGAGAGAGGGAGAGAGAGAGGGAGAGACAGAGAGGGGCGGAGAGAGACGGAGAGAGGCAGACAGAGACAGAGAGGCAGAGAGACAGATAGTGTCGGTTATTATAAGGTCCAGCTGACGCGCTGCGCCTCAGAGTCTCCTCTATAGCAGCATTTTAACCAAGCAAGATGGAGTGAGCATTGATCGCCTCCAAGTTTACCACCGTGCAGACCACAGGGGGCGGAACAGTCAAAGGAAGTGAAGACCACGCTTGACCATTTGCTGGACACCGTAAGGAATTTTCTCTTCGAGCTGTTTTCAGGTCACGAACTAAAAATCGTTCACGATTGACATCACCGCTAGAAAGGCAGAGAGACAGAGAAAGAGGGGAGGGAGAGAGAAAGTGGGGAGGGAGGGAGAGAGGGAGAGAGATGAATATCGTACCTCTATCTCGCGCTGCTTGTTCAGACGTCGCGAATCATTCGCAGTCGCTTCTGCATATTTCCGCGAAATGTATAAAAACCTAGGGAATTTGCGTCGGTCGGCGGCGTGACTAGATCGAATCTAGGGACTTTTCATTACAACGGCTGACTAATTGTCCCCACCATCGCCAACGCTGACGCGCAGTACGTCATTTTAGAATCCCCCTCTCCTGTGACGTCATCTCCCTCGCCCACAGTGCGGTACCCCCTGTTCCGTCTCACCCGTAGCCAACACTTGATCCGGAATCGGATTATAATACCTACTGACCGAGTTTGAAAAGGCAGAATATAGGCACCTGAAGCATGAGGCGAGACAAAGTATCATGTTTTCTCAGTAGTAACGCTAGGAGGATTTCAACCGAAATTTGAGTTTCAAGGCCACATCCCCCACCCCCTCCCTCGACTTTGAAATCCAAATTTGAGTTTCAAGGTCGGAGGAAATCCAACGCGGCGGATGACGTCATACAGATGGCGGAGTGGTGGGGGGTATAGCGCTAGAGCAGATATCGAATCAATCGATACCGAATCGATACCGAAGTGTATCGATTCGGAACTGCAGGTAAAGTGCTACGCTCTTGGGCGTGGTACCGACTGTAGGTAAGGAGGGAAATATTAATTTAAGATATTAACATATATGAAAAAACAGAATCTCGGGCGACGGGGATCGAACCCAAGACGTCACGAGTCTTTCCTGAATGGTACATATACCGAGCGTCACTCGCGCCCGCACACGCCATGAACCGTTGTCAAACGTCAACGCGTAATAATTATCGGATGTCGGACAATGTCGGGAAAGATCGGCGTTTTACAAACCACGTATTCGGGGACGGGAAAGAGAGAGCATTACTTAGTGGTACAATCACAGTTATTTTAAAGCTACATTCTGGGGAGGGAATGAGACAGCACTACATAATGGTACAATCGCAGATATTCTAAAATTTTTTTAAAGCGTTCCAATTTAACGTCGCAGCGCATCGTGCGATTACGCGCCATTTGAGTCCCTTGGGACAGCCGCGCGAGATGATGTCATTTTCCCGGCGCGAAGAACGCATGAACGAAACATGATACTTTTTAGGAAACGTCGAATCTTAGAATTATGTGGTGTCAGCAGGCTCTGTGTCGGATGATTTTGTGCGCTAATTCGCCCTATGTGTGAATCATAGAAAGAATTATGCTGTGTTGGCGGAAATTGCCTCGGACGATATCGGGACGGATCGGCTTTTTATGTGCAATCTATTGGAGGAAGGAGACATGCAGAAAGAGATAGACAGAGATACCAAATCGCAGTGTGGGTATAAATATGCGCTCTATACTGCACAAAGCCTCAAATCGTTGCAACGTGTTGCGTGGAAAAAAGACACTACATTTACATTCCATTTAAGATCATGGAAGAATTCGCGCAAGTAGAACGCCAATTGTTGGATCAATCTGCACGATTGATTTCACGGAAAGAATACCTTGCGTGGGAAGAACGATGCAATGAGTGTATCGAATCTTTAGAAGAACCCAGCCGAGTGAAATGTTCTCGATTATCGATCGGTGCTCGACAATCGTTGATTACTCGAATCGCGCGCATCGAAGGATTGAAACATTCGTTGCGCGGACATTTCGTGCGTGAAGGTGCCGGACATTCGAGCACAGGACTTTTGTGGCGCGAAATAGACACTGCGTTCGTTAGCCGCGTATTAACTGGCGCCGTGCTAAATTCGATTTATATCGAGCCGCGCAACTTCCTCCAGGATGCGGAGACCATTGTGTTGGAGCATGTGCGAAGCGCTTTGAGGAAACATCGAAAGTGAGGAAACCTCGAAGTGAACACAATGTTCATTGGCCAATTTGTGGCTGGTGACAAGCATGCTTGTAAAAACATCAATACCCGAAACTGCGAACTCTTCGGCACATCCGATCTGCAGGAGTGGTACCAGCGATGCTTCATCGAACCCACCCTTGTATCGCTGGAAGAGTTCCAGGAACGCGACAGCTGATTAACATTGACTAGAATTCTCAACCTTGCCGTCAATGTCAACAAGTACAATCCGCTGCGCGCGGGGTGCCACTGCAAGTTGCCGCGAGAATTATTGTTGAAGAAAGCAACAATTAGTGTGCAATCCGAAGACAACGCTTGTTTCGCATGGGCAATTGTCGCCGCGCTACATCTCGCCGAACGACACGTTGACCGCACAAGCTCATATCCACACTATACATTGGTGCTAAATCTGCAGGGCATTGTTGTTTCCAATGTCCCTGGAACAAATTGGAAAATTTGAGCGATAGAACAACATCTCAATAAACGTGTACAGCTTCGAGGCGAAGAAAGGGCCGACAATCTCTCCGCTGCGTCTCACCAACCAAAAGAGGGATCGACACGTTAACCTGCTCTACACGCCGAATCAAGAGCATGGCGATGTAGGGCACTTCGTGCTGATCAAGGACTTGACCCGGCTGATGGACATGCAGCTGAGCAGGCACAAGGCAAAGAAATTCATCTGTGATCGGTATGTATAGAAACTTATGAAATATCCAAATATCCCCATGAAAAAAATTAAATAAAATTTTTTTGTTTTTTTTACAGATGCGTACACTACTTTGGATCTGTCGAGAAGTTGGAGCTTCATTCGCTGGACTGTGGACAGATGAATGACTGCGCCATTCTGCTGCCCAGCGAACGCAACAACTTGCTCAGTTTTGACGGTCACGGTAGGAAGGAGCGGCTACCCTTCGTGGTATATGCAGATGTCGAGTGCATCATCCAAAAAACAGAGAACAATCGAGTGGATGATGTAGATAATAAATTACATGCGTACCAGCTCCACAAAGTGCACAGCATTGCATATTATATGCATTGTTCGTACGATACATCGCATTCGATGTATCGATGTCTCCGCGATGCGGACTGTGTTTCATGGTTCGTAGACGAACTGAAAAATTTTGCAGATTTTGCTAAGCCCATTCTGACCAGTAATACTCAAATGCTGGATTTAAATACCCACTAGTGGAGGGCATTTTAAAGCGCGATGCATTGCCACATTTGCGAAGAACCATTCGAGACTGATGATATACGAGTCCGCAAGCATTGTCATCTATTCGGATGGTTTAGAAACCCCGCACATTCAGAGTGCAAGTTAAATTATAAAAATTCGTTTTACATCCCAACAGTTTTCCGTAATTTATCCGGCTATGATTCGCATTTTATTATCAAGGAAATAGATATCGCTATCGAAGGCAGCGTTGACGTATTGCCTATAACTAAAGAAAAGTATATTTCATTCACAAAAGATGTCAAAGATACGGATGAAGAATCAAACACGCGAAAATGTATTAAATTGCGATTCACTGATTCGTATAAATTTCTAAATACCAGTCTTGACAAATTAGCATCCTTTCTTAGTGCAGAAAAGTTAAAAATTTTATGATCTCAATTTGAAACATTATTCGCCAAGGATTTCAATTTATTGACGCGAAAGGGTGTCTTTCCATATGAATGTCTTGATTGCGCAAACAAGCTGCAGGACCCATGCTTACCGCCGCGCGAGTCATTCTACAGTTCGTTAACGGGTGAGACTGTATCCGAGAGCGATTACGCGCACGCCGAGGCGTAGGTCCGACCGCGCATGCGCCAACTTGTGGCGCGCTTTGGATGGTGCTAATGCCAGTTATTGAAGTACAGTTTTCGTCATTGCGAAGAGTCTGGATAAAATTTTTTTTTTTAATTTCTGAAATCTTTTCTTTATACTAAAATGACGTTGAACTAACAAAAAAGAAACGTGCAACAAGCGATCAAAAGCCGCGAGAACAAAAGAAAGGGTTTTACAGAGAAACATAACGAAAAACAGGTGATCCTTCAATTTTTCAGACCATATCGCCATGCGATGTTTGACCATCGAGGACATACCGAAAAAAAATCTGATTGGTCCGGCTTTTTGCACAGTGTTTACGGGTAGTCTTAACTCGCAAAAAACGTGGACACTTGAATGATTCCATGATTTTCCTTGAAGTGGCGTCATGTTTTCTAGAAAATGGTAAATATGCAATTTTTGGGATCATTTTAAAATGAATTTAATAAGGTTAAAAAAAAATCTCATTGAATTGGCAAATAAAGGTTCTGAAAGGAAACTGTCTTAGCTTTCCAAAACACTCATGGAAAATTTTCTACGATCATGCGTTCGCAAGTTATAGGCGTTCAAAGTGAAAAGTTCCTTTTTTGCTTTGATAGCGAATAACTCGGTTAATCAAAATCATACAACAAAACCAAAAAAATGAAATTAAAGAGAAATGTTTGCTCCATATGAGCCCTTCATTGGATTTATCTGAAAAAAATTTTTTGGCCCGAGCATACGTGCAAACTAGGCAAAAAATTCTGAAACTTCGTTTCCTGCGCTTCATCTTGATCAAACAGTATCATAATGGACAAAGAAAAAAAATTGAGTCCTTGATTCAAAAACTAAAAACTTCAAGCTTTCAAATGCATCTTTCAAATATTTTTTGCGACCATTTTTCGCAGAGATACAGCCATTTGAAAATGTCCAAAATTTTCGGGAAATTATAGTGTTCCCTTAATTTTGACGCGGAGTGTATAATATATATATATATATACAGGGTGTCCCAAAAATGTCGGAGTTCCTTGGAAGGGGTAACTCAGGGGATGATTTGAAACAACTTTTCCTTAGCAAAAATATTGTCCGAAGCTTCGTTAAGGAGATATTAACAAAAAACCCCGACCAATCAGAGCGCGCGCCTTCCGTCCGAGCTCCCGCGGTAGCGTTGGCTACGCGGTAGGCGACTGCGCTTGTACTACGAACGTACGAACAAGCAAGTCGGCATGCATCGAAGGACACTGCGTTACACATTTTTTTTTTAAAGCAGAATCTTAAATAAGAATTATTTGAAGTGAGAGGACAAGAAGTACGTAAATTTCGTTTTTAAATAAGGCATAAACGAAAAGGTAATGTAGCAGAAAACGTACAACATGTGATCGTAATTCGTTATTGAGGTAAAATTCCGTAGTTTAATAACGGCCAACACAACTAAATTTAAACAATAATATTAGGTGTATGAATAAATTCTTTCCGACTGGATTTACATAATCAGTACAAAGCTAATGAATTTCTATCGCGGTGGTATTCATAAGCTGCCAGAAAAATGGCAAAAGGTAATTAACAATAATGGAAATTATTTCGATGATTGAGTTGTTTTCATATTTTTTAAATCAAACTGTCATTGTACCCTAAAATCGGAAAGAATTTATTTCTACACCTAATAATCAGCAATAAATTAAATAAAACTCACCCATTCGGACATTCCTTTCCTTCCTTTTCGGAAACCTGTGTCACTGGGTCACTGTACCGATCCTGGTCATCGGTGGACGAAAAGATTTATGGTAGGGTAGCGCCCAGTGCTCAGCTGATCGCAGGTATTCGCAGGACACCACCCGAAGGTAAGGGTCGCAACGTCAAGTGCGTCCGGGTTAATGTACCGAATATTCACTTCACTGCACTGATACTAACACTGATCACTTCATTTATTTTTCATGGAACGTGTTGTTCCTGCGTTATAAAAATTGGTGGCCCCGAAAGGGGCCGATTACTGTTAGTTGAGCAGTTGCTCGATGTGGCCACCCTCGGCGTCTATGCACGCCTCCGCACGTACAACCAGCTGCCTTTGGACGGCTCGCAATGTTTGTGGCGTTATGTTTGCGACCGCAGCATGAATGCGCACGACTATGTCTTCCAGTGAATCCACTGGCTGACGGTACACCTCATCCTGAAATAATTATTGTACAACAAATACAAAACGTAAGTAAAAAAAAGAATACCTATAAAAAATTAAGAGCACTAATGAAATTACCTTCAGGTAGCCTCAGAAGAAAAAATCCAGCGGGGTGATATCCGGTGACCGTGGGGGTCACGCAACAGGACCGCCGCGGCTGATCCACCTGTCCTGGAAGGTTTCATCAAGGTAGTCATGGGCAATTGTGGCGCAGTGAGGTCCAGCCCCGTCTTGCTGATAGACCATGTTCTGTCGGACCTCATTTGAAATATGGGCCATAAGACCCGGCAGAACATGCTCTAAAATGACTTTATACGCTGGACCGTCCATCCTGTCTGGCAGCATGTACGGCCCAACGATAAATTCGCCACAAATGCCCGCTCATACATTAATTGACCAACGGACTTGTGCTGCGCGTGTCCGAAGCGCTAGCGGATTCTCGTCGCTCCACACATGCCGATTGCAGGAATTGAAGCAGCCTTCCCTTTTGAAGATTGCTTCGTCCGTCCACAATATGTATTTGCAGAACGACGGATTCCGCTGCACTTCTCCCAACAGCCACACTGCATAGTCAACCCGCTGGTCGGCATCACCGGGGCGCAAATGATGCACCCGTACATAGCGGTAAGGGTGCAACATGTTTTCCATCAGAGTTCGGTGTACCGTCATTCTGCTGGCACTAGAAGAAAATGCAGAAACTTCCATTATTAGATAACATTTGTTTCCCTTAATTAATAATTGCTGCAGTTATCTTGTACTGTGACTTACTCTAGGCGGCGGCTCAAGTCGCGCACGCTGACGGTCGGGTCCTCATCGATGGCTTCCAGGACGTTCTCTTGTACCGCAAAGTTCCGCGCGGCTCGGGGTCTACCCACGTCGCTGCCTCGCGGCATCATCGACCCCGTCGGGTATAATCTAGACGCCAAACGTCTAATCGTTCCCTCGCTCGGGGTTTCGATGCGCGGGTACTCCAGTGCCAACGCTCGCACGGTAGCACTTACGTCCCCGTTGTTCCGCGCGTACACCCAGAACATCGCGTAATACTCTTCGGCTGAGTACATTTCTGGGACGAGATTACTAGCTGACTGACAGGATTTTTTCCCAAGCAACTTCCTCTACCCCCAAGTAGTTTCTCTCGTTCCATTATGAGTGTCTAAACACGCGCTTGAATTTCAAAACAAAAGCACGCGTCGACGTATTCCATGCGAGAGAAGGTGGGCCTTGGGGAGGAGATATTGCTGTGAAGAGGGCCTCTTCAGGACAGTGGCCATTTGGGAGGGATGCAGGGCAGATTCGGGCCAATCGGACCTCAAGCCCACAGTCACTCGCACCGAATACGTCGACGCGTGCTTTTGTTTTGAAATTCGAGCGCGTGTATAGACCCGAGAGATAAGCAGGCCCGATTGGTTAGTTTGCGGCCAATCGGACTTCAAGCCCACAGTCTCTCGCACCGAACACGTCGACGCGTGCTTTTGTTTTGAAATTCGAGCGCGTGTTTAGACACGAGAGATAAGCAGGCCCGATCGGTTAGTTTGTGGTCAATCGGACTTCAAGCCCACAGTCTCTCGTACCGAATACGTCGACGCGTGCTTTTGTTTTGAAATTCGAGCGCGTATTTAGACACGAGAGATAAGGGATCCGTCTTTAATTTGAGGGTAGGACGAAGCAGGCGGGACTACGCGCAGTCAGCGGACTACCACTTCTTTTCCTGTGTCTCTCCGCGAGACGTATTGGTGTTGGATAATACTCTGTAATTTCTAGTTCTCCAAAATTAATCAGGCTGATCAGCCAGAGCATTTCGCCAGGGTCGCGGTTTATGACCGTATTGTCCTGCCAGTCGGCGGTAGAGAACGGTTTCCTACAGTTTCGGATAATTTATGACTTAATTGGTTCCGCCTCGTAGCAGACGTGAATTCAGGGTATCGGAAAGGGGCAACAGGAATGGTGTGCATTTTCTTCTTTATAGCAACTCGAAGACTTTCTGCTTCTCTTCCCTTCGGACCCTTTCGAACCGATACACGTGGTGTCTGTTTTATATCTCGAAGCAATGGGTACATTGGCACTAGAAGGACGGAGCGCGGGCTTTTGTGAAAGTGTAGGATGGTTCGTTCGTTGCACTTCTGAAAAACACGTGTGTTTCGAAAATGTGCTGGCTTCTTTTTACCTAAAGCCGCTTGTCCTGGTGGGAGTAAACTCATAATGGAACGAGAGAAACTACTTGGGGGTAGAGGAAGTTGCTTGGGAAAAAATCCTGTCAGTCAGCTAGTAATCTCGTCCCAGAAATGTACTCAGCCGAAGAGTATTACGCGATGTTCTGGGTGTACGCGCGGAACAACGGGGACGCAAGTGCTACCGTGGGAGCGTTGGCACTGGAGTACCCGCGCATCGAAACCCCGAGCGAGGGAACGATTAGACGTTTGGCGTCTAGATTATACTCGACGGGGTCGATGATGCCGCGAGGCAGCGACGCACAGTGGGGCATTTCGGGTCGAAACGCGGCACTAACAAGGAAACATATCGAACCCGAAAATTCTGATTTTAATGAAACTCCGTACGATTGTAGAGCATGTCGGAGTATGTAAGAAATAATTTTTTTTTTCTGCGGAAAAACACTCTGAGGGGGTGAAATCAGCCCCCAAGTTTTCAGCGATTTTTCGTTTTTCGAGTATAACTTTGTAACGGTGCGAGGTAGAAGAAAACCGTAAATGGACAAAATGTTCAGTGTTTGATGCCGTATAACACGCTGCAAAAGAAATGTTTGTACGTCCAACAATTTATAAATAAATTAAAATTTTCGTTATTTTACATATAATTTCTAATCGCGAGAGTTGGGGACGATCTTTTTCCATGTAAAAGTTATAATTCGCAATGGTTTACTAAAATGTAAAAGGAAAAAATTTTGGTTCATTTGTTTATTTGTTTACAAAAATTTTCCGCCTTTGTCCATATTACTACCATCTGCCACTTGACAATCGAGAATTTCGATGAAACTTAGTATACAAGCACACCATTTGGAACTATTCGACATGTATTTGTCTTTATTGGCGGAAATTCATGTTTACAGGGTGAAACTACTCCCTCAAGGTTTAGGGGTGGGAACCTTCTAAAGCGTATAACCGAAAAAGTAATAGACATAGAAAGAAATGTTAAATACAAAAATTACTTGAATTTTTATGAGGAATAATATAATTCACAGTTAATAAATGAAATTTTAATTGCTATTTGTTAATTCCCAAAACAATTTAATTGTTCCTAACACTGTTCGTAAATAGTATTGTATTTGATTCTTTCTTACCTTGGTCAATTTGTGTACAATATTTGTCACGAGTGGAAACAGGCGACTCACAAATGCAAATTATCGTTCTCGACCACGACGTTTTATTTACAACACCGGCCACCGTAATCGTGACCTTCTGCCCTCCAACAGATCGTATACGTGCATAACAATTCTATTCACATCGCTGTGTGGGTAACCGTGTTTACGATTGTTGTGACCAGACAAATTCAAAATAGAAAAGCCAATCTACGCAGCGATTTAAAAATAGTTGTTATGTCGATAAGAAAAGCCGTGGAAAAACAGCGAGTACGTTGGCCGATGTTGTATATAAAACGCAATGATCCAGAATGAAAATTCGCATTTGTGAGTCGATTGTCAAGGTTCGTACATAGTTCTCATCACATTACGATACGTAACTCATTACAGCACTAGTGTAAGACCTATGCTGTTTGATAGTCATCCTAGTCTTTCGATTCTGACATTTGTTAAAGGTGCACATTTGTAAGAATGGCGCGAATAAATCCTGTTCGTGTTATCCAGTTGCTCATGATAACATTCGACGTAACGAATATAAATCGACCGGATGCGAACCAACAAGAGGTGGAACTGCACGATATTGTAGCAGATATTATACGAAGAAGTGTCGAGGACACATCTTTTACCATGGAAACAGACACGACGTTGGAATTCCTTCAACCATTTCGACTACATTCAGAAGACTTCGTTGATGAAGAGGCACTATCACCAGAAGACTTACTTGAGGTATTAGAGTCAACGCAAGATGAAGAACAAGCCTGCGTTCCAGAAGAAGGTGGGCTCATGGACTTGGAATACAAACAAAACGCAGTCGATTATTGGAAAGGTGGTAAGAAAAAGCGTCTGTCACTTGAGAGCGTTAGACAAAAGTTCAGAAAGGTAAAATCGGTGTCACAGTTATTCAGGTGGGAGCAGTCTTTAGAAAAGGGAGGGAATCGAAGGGAAAAACTAATGCAAATATCCCGTTCTGTTTTTGATCTGTTTTGTGCTGCTACGGACGTAAACGCTATAATCCATGATACTGATTTGCGACAATGGGCGTTGGAAGCAAATATAGCGGTTTCTCTTCAAAATTTTAAAGCCTCGCCAATGTGGATATTAAATTTTAAAAGACATTATAATATTGTATCTCGAAAGATAAATAAGTTTATTACCCGCTCTTACGCGGCGGACGCTGCAACTTTGGAAAACAGTGCTACAGAGTTTGTTAACATGATCAAAAGTGTAATTGACATTGTCGGCCTGGAACATGTGTATAACGCGGACGAAAGCAATTTCAACCTTGAATTGCATTCTGGTCGTACGTTAGCAGTTGAAGGCACGAAAAAGGTGGAAACAGTTGTTCAGTCCCTTTCAGCAATGACACATAGCTATACCATATTACCCGTAATCTCTGCAGCTGGGAAATTCATGTCTCCCCTTCTAATCGTGCTGAAAGAATCAAGTGGAACGTTTGGTCCTCAAGTGAAGAAAACATTATTTAATGCTCCAAACGTACATATACAGGCATCAAAATCAGGAAAATTAAGCACACAATTATTTCATGAACGGTTTACTAATGTATACATACCTAATACACAGACCTCAAGTGCTCTTCTATTAGATTCCTGGACTGGGCACAGTTCAGCTTCTCTGTTGGAACTTGTTCCCAACAATAAACAAGTCGCCATTTACACTATTCCAAGGAAAACAACGGGTATGATACAACCGCTTGACGTATACGGATTTCGGGTATGGAAAGGCTTCGTGAGAAAATTTTCAGATATAGTACTCCTTTTAAACATAGACGTTAATTTGCATTTGCGTAACAATATAATAAAACTACAATCACTAACTCACAATCAATTGTCTGCACCAAGATACAATGCCTTGTTCAGGTATGGATGGTACAAAAGTGGGTACATACCTACTAATTGTAAAGCGACGTTTGAACATCCTGTGGATATTGCTTTTAAAAATCAAGAAAACATAGATCCACCTAAATGTGCAATCTGTGGAGCGCCAGCTGTTATTCGTTGTGCATGGTGCGACAAGTTCTTATGCTTTCATCATTTCTTCGAAGCCTTTCACTACCACGCACATTCTTCATAGAAGTGTAACATTCTTCTACGGCAATACTGTTAGAATTGCCTGTGGTAATATGTATCGTAATGATTATACTGTCTTCGAGAATCATTCACGTATGTAAAGACATTGTTAGAGATACCCTCATTGATGCCGTACATTCGTCTGTAGCACTTTTGATTGCATACCTATTTGTCTGTATATTCTGTTACGTTCCGACCAGATTTTGAATGTTACTTTCGACCTAACGTTGGCTGGAATGTGTCTTGACAATGCTTTGCATTTTGGATTTTCCTAATTGAGCACAATCTCACCGTTGACACATTGTTCCCATAAATACAAAAAAAAATGAAAACGACACATCTGGAGTGCAACTACTGTTTGGAAATACATTTTACGCGTACTTTATACATTTTACGGCTACTGTGACGCCACCTAGGATTTCGTTCCCGTTGCACTTCAGTTATATTATTCCTCATAAAAATTCAAGTAATTTTTGTATTTAACATTTCTTTCTATGTCTATTACTTTTTCGGTTATACGCTTTAGAAGGTTCCCACCCCTAAACCTTGAGGGAGTAGTTTCACCCTGTAAACATGAATTTCCGCCAATAAAGACAAATACTTGTCGAATAGTTCCAAATGGTGTGCTTGTACACCAAGTTTCATCGAAATCCTCGATTGTCAAGTGGCAGATGGTAGTAATATGGACAAAGGCGGAAAATTTTTGTAAACAAATAAACAAATGAACCAAAATTTTTTCCTTTTACATTTTAGTAAACCATTGCGAATTATAACTTTTACACGGAAAAAGATCGTCCCCAACCCTCACGGTTAGAAATTATATGTAAAATAACGAAAATTTTAATTTATTTATAAATTGTTGGACGTACAAACATTTCTTTTGCAGCGCGTTATACGGCATCAAACACTGAACATTTTGTCCATTTACGGTTTTCTTCTACCTCGCACCGTTACAAAGTTATACTCGAAAAACGAAAAATCGCTGAAAATTTGAGGGCTGATTTCACTCCCTCAGAGTGTTTTTCCGCAGAAAAAAAATCGTTTCTTACATACTCCGACATGCTCTACAATCGTACGGAGTTTCATTAAAATCAGAATTTTCGGGTTCGATATGTTTCCTTGTAAGTCCTTTTACAAAAATATTGCCAAACTGCAAATTTTTTTTTCAGGTAGTTGATTGTGTATTTGGGTGATAATGTAGCATGATTGTTTTTCACATTCATTAATTTTTAACGCGACTACACGGTTTTGAAAAGGACAACCACGAAACTCTTCAGAACTTGTATTGTTATTTATAGTTTTGTTGTTTGTTTAAGTCAACTAATTTTTGGCGGGATTAAGTGTTGAGATATGTATTTGACGTGTACCAAATTTGATTTTGATATCTCTGATATTTTTGGAATTATACCTTACTGAATTTTTCAATTTTCATTGCTTATTTTGAATGGGAGTTCAGTGGAGTTCAGTGTTCTTACTGGTCACATTGGAAAGGGCGAAGCCTTACCTTTATCGTACAGAAAAAATTGGTTGCTACTAGCTGCTATTGGGGTAGTGAGAGGAGCGAGAAGGTGGCCAGCACCCGTTTTTTTGCACAATGACTACAGTTCAGAACAGAGTATTGTTATTTATAGTTTTGTTGTTTGCTTAATTGAACTAATTTTTGGTGGAATTAAGTGTTGAGGTATGCATTTGAAGTGTGCCAAATTTGATTTTGATATCTCTAATATTTTTGGAATTATACCTTACTGAATTTGTCAATTTTCATTGTTTATTTTGAACGGGAGTTCAGTGGAGTTCAGTGTTCTTACTGGTCACATTGGAAAGGGTGAAGCCTTACCTTTATCGTACAGAAAAAATTGGCTGCTACTAGCTGCTACTGGGGTAGTTAGTAGGGCGAGAAGGTGTCTATGACGCGTTCATTTTCACAAAAATGCCTTTCCTGCCATTGAAATTCAAAGTAAATGAAATATTTTTACATGTGAAAGATGCGGAGCTTTTTCCTATGTACAGTGTGCACGATATTGTCGGCAATTTGTACATAGCCAGTGGAGAAGTCCTCAGGGTGAAGCTGGTACAAGTCGTAAATCGGAAGGGTCAGTCTCAACCATTGCTCCGTTTTCTTTCAGATACATGGCCATAAACATAATATGGCAAAAGGAAATAGTGTTTTTAAATGTTCCATTATAGCAGTATGTGGGAGAATTTTTGTTCGTTGATTTATGACGCCCTTGCAAAATTCTTTTTGACTGGACCGTTTCGAATTGAAGCGTCTCGAATGTGATTGCAGTGTCTACTGGTTGTAACAAGTAACACATTACGAACGGATCATCAGAATTCTCATGTTTTCATTATTGTAACTACACGAAGCACAAAAATACCTGGCCCCTGGGGATAGCAACTCTCAGAATACGAAACCGTTTCGATTTGCAAAGGTAGTTCTCCGATAGTCGCATTACTATGTATCCATTTGAAAACAAGCGAAGATCGTGCGTTTTCGCTCTCGAAGAGTCACTCAAACGCAGTGTCCACTCGCGAGGAATACTCTCAAGAGGACTCTTAAGCTTTAGCAGTTAGGACAAGTGACACGTCAAATTATTGAAGCGTTGTTTCATTTGTGGTAGCACATGTGTCGGAAGTGATATCTTTTTGCAACAGATACCTTGTGTTATCTTATTATACGATTTTGTATAATAAAACAATAAACGTGATTTGTATCTTTATCAGTACTGTGAAATTCAGTGATCAGTGATGGAATTAAGTCCACCAGGTATGTAATTAAATTTTATAAAATCACACTATGGTAGCACTGAACTTTTGGGTGTTACACCTTCTTGAATGTGTTGTATTTTCTTGTGTTGCTTTCCGTATTTCAAGATTTAAATTCAAAAATTGGTTTGTAAATTTTGTTAGGTCCATCGGGAGCGAAAATTATGACCATGATGCAATTATATAAAATCATGCAACAGCACCAAAATGGAACTTTCGCCGAGAAATTGGATTTTTTATAAGCGACATTGATGAGTCGTGAAGGGTATTCCCTAAAAAAAAAAGACCATTTTAAGAGGTAAATTGCGAATTTTTAAAAATCGTATTAAAACCAGATGGCAGGCAGCTACAAGACGAAATGATTTATTCTTGATCCAAAATCGTAATTGGCTTACGCAAACTATAGATTTGCCAATAGTAGCAACTAAGCAAGGACGGCCAAAGATACCTTTTATTGAATTAAGTAAACGCGGGAAGCGGAAAAGAACAGAGCAAATCCGGAAATTGGAGACGGAATAATTAAGATTTGCTATGGAATCCAAATTACGGGAGTCAGGCGAATTAGATGCTTCCAAATTGATGGGAGATATTACTGCAACTCCAACTAGGGCGAAGAAATCAAGAAAGGCATATATTCAAAGTATGTGAACTGAACCAAAACGATTATCATTGTTAAATGCTCTAGCAATATATGTAGATGCTGACTTGTCGCGAGCACAATACGACATAATTCGCACAAGTGATAAGAAACTTTTTCCCTGTTATAAAAGAATTCAAGCAGCAAAAACAGATTGCTATCCAGTAGAAGAAGCATTTCGTGTGACAGCTACTTGTACCGAAGTACTTTTGTAACACTTGTTAGATCATACGGCAACCAGATTATTTACATATTTAAACGAAGTAGTTGCAAACTTGGACAAAAGTGAGCGTGCTCCTTTTGAATTAATCAGCAAATGGGGATGCGATGGTTCCCAACAAATGCAGTATAAAAAAAAATTTGATAATGAGGAAGATTCTGATAGTCAGATTATCCAAAGTTCGATGTTACCTTTGCGACTGATTTATGGTAAGTAATAGCAACCCTGCGAATGTAGAACGTTTTTAAGGTTTCAAAATATTTGTACTTTATAAGAACATTTTCTTAAAACGTGGTTTTAATTTTTAGGAACAGATATTATTTGGCAAAATCCGTCACCGTCCTCACCTCGTTACTGCCGACCAATACGCCTCCGATTGAGAAAGGAAACGACCGACATTATTCGGGAGGAAACCGAATATATAAAAACACAAATTACAAACTTAAAATATACTAAAATTGAAGGTAATGAAAGAATAATTTGAGCAACTTGGAAATGATGAAAAAGTGATAATTAAATTTAACTTAATTGCTTCAAGTTGAAGGAAGTTCATTGTCGGTGAAGCATACAATGATATTGGCCATGGTTGATGGAAAAGTGTGCAATGCCCTCACTAATACGGCATCGACAATGAGATGCTATATTTGCGGGGCCACGTCAAAGCATTTTAACAAATTATCAAGAACACCTGAAGTTGATCTAAATACAATAAAATTCGGTCTGTCGATTTTACACGCCAGAATACGCTTTTTTGAAAGTTTACTGCACTTGGCGTACAAATTGCCTCTGAGAAAATGGCAAGTCAAAACTGAAGCCGACAAGAATGTCATGAAAGCGAAGAAGAAAGAAATTCAGGACCAATTTAGAATCCAATTGGGCTTGTTAGTTGATGTACCAAAACAAGGATACGGTAATACTTTGGAAAAGATTTATTTATCTGTATTACAATAAGAATATTTTTTATAAAAATGAAGTTGCAAAACATGACTTGTAATATAATGTTTTAGGAAATACTAATGATGGGAATACAAGCCGTAGATTTATTTCATAAAATAACTAATCTGCAAACTCAAGCCCGAGAAAATTTGATAAAGGCAAAAGCCAAGTCTAAACAATATTATGATCGGAAAATCAATCCGCAAGATTTTAAAGCAGGAGATTTAGTATATCTCTTGAAAGAACCTCGGAGAACAAAGTTCGCAGATCAGTACTCAGGACCGTATAAGGTACTCGAATTGTTGCCTAATCAGAATGTTAAAATATTATCTGATGGAACAACTCGTACAGTACATATAAATAAACTTAAGCTCGCGTATATTAAGTCATATCCAGGTTGATTAATAACCAAATAAAAGTACACAAGTAGAGAATAGATCGACAAAATGACTAAGTAATAAAATACTTAGATTGTCGTCTATTACAGATCGGGTACCCATAAAGATATTTGTTATATATATATATATATATATATATATATATATATATATAACAAATATATATATATATATATATATATATATATATATATATATAACAAATATATATATATATATATATATATATATATATATATATATATATATATATATATATATAGAATAAGATTAAGAGAGTACGAAATATTAAAGGGAATATACGTTATTAACATAACGATAGTTTAAAACAAATTTTTACTTTTGTTAAAAGGAGAGTCACCATGATTTTAACATGGATGATTTCAATCAACTTGAACCCTGTTTGGGCTCTCATTGAATACGATTGCAATGGGGAACATATAAACGTGACAACCGTTTCATTAAATTCAGTAGGAGATTGTGAAATTAATCCAATCTCCACAACTACAAAGGAAACCTACCTTCAACTTCTGCAACTCTCGGACTTTAACTACGTGGAAGTCATCCAATGCAAGCTGATAATTTCAAGAACCATCTATTATTGCGGAATGCATTCACACATTTCTGCAGTACACAACGGAACATCCAAAGTTATTCATTTTGGGAACAACAAAGGAAAGAACATTTGCATCTTTACACAAAATTCCAGTAGAAAATTTGGGTATTTTCACGTACGTAAATTACAAATTTGTCTACGTGGAGAAACATATAAGAACTGAATTGAAAACTCTATACCGAGATATAATTATACAAAAATGCTTATTGGAACAACAAATACTAAACAATGCTCTAATAACTGCTACGCTGAAACCAGACGAATTTGCTAATATAGTCACGAAAACACCGGGACATATGGCACTAGTAGCTGGCGAAGTGATTCATATTGTAAAATGCATTCCTGTTCAAGTTAAAATACGTAAAACAGACGAATGTTATATAGAGTTACCTGTGTGGGTAAGAAGCAATTCAATGTTCTTAACACCAAAAACACATATTTTAACCACTCAAGGGACACATCGAGAATGTAGTCCCATTCTACCAGTCATGTATGAAATTGACCAAGCATGGCACAGAATTTAACCACATCCAATTGAAGTTCGTCCACCCCGAGTATTACATCCAAAAACAAAATTCAACTGGCATTATACATCTCCTTCGGATCTCGCAACAAGCGGAATATATACACAGAAGGAATTGGAAAATTTAAGGGATCACATAATGTTCCCTGCAGAAAAAGCAGCCGTATTAAATACACTCGCCAGAGGAGTATCCGGGAAAAATATTCCCGCAGGATCAATTTCAATAATGGGAATTATGGACGAGGAAACCATCACCTCATTAGCCGAAAATGCAGTAACCAAATTTTGGAACAAATTCCTTAAATTTGGAACAGTCACCGCAGGACTACTTGGAATTTTTATTATCATTAAAATCATAAAAACAATATTTGATACCATTGTACACGGATATCAAATACATGCAGTCTATGGATGCGGACTACACTTGTTAGGGGCGATTTGGAGCTCCTTAACAACTTTAATAATACATCTGGCCAAGAAAAAGCAACCGTCACCGCAGAATGCAGATCAACCAGCAACAACTGACGAGGGACGACAACCGACTCCAGCGGCAAGAGAATTCAAAGAAGCCATCCAAGAATTAAAACAAATTTCCTCCGGAAATTTGCTTTCTAAGGGGGGAGGTGTCACGTCCCGCGACGTGGAGGCTACTATTAATTAACCTTTTAAATCACTATATTTACTATTTCGTACTCTGAGGTATTGTAACCACCTCGTATGAAAACATTATACAAAATATTACGTAACAAATAGCCAATAAGGCATTATAACCATAAACAACGATAAGAAGAGATCGAGAGAAGAATGTGCAGACGGCAGCGAGCAGGACAGCCAGATCAAGGAGGTGACGGACAGCCAGCTGTATACCAGATAGCTGACCGCACGAACACCAAGAAGGCCCAGCCAACACCAGCTGATGTTCAGCGTGGTACAGAGGCCCATATCAACCAGTGGAGACGATACATCTTCGCGGAGCTGTGCCCCTAATCCTCGACAGAAGATTGCCCTCCCGTCATTTCCCGCAAATCGATCACCGATACCCATACCAAGTACTTAACTTCAAACCCTAGTACGTAAGCTGCACGGAACTAACCGTACAGAAAATATTATAAACTTATAAATCTAAATATGTATTAAGAATCTTGCTATCGTCGCCGCTGGGAATCAGATAAAATTAACACGTATTAGTCACGAAGAATGCGAACGAAAAGGAACGTGACTAAGTAGTAAACAAAACTCTCGGATTAGAACGATGGGAAGATTCTTCCTGGAAGATTCCAGGTTGAGGCTGTGGGATGGGGTCTCCCACCTATAATTTGTCATGTGACAAATCATAGAGAAGGAGTGATCGACTGCCCTATAAAAAGGGACTGACCACCCGCGGAGCTCAGTATTACAGTATTATATTATTATATTATTATTATTACCATGTTCATCGAAAAACATATTTTTATCAATAACAAAGTGTAAAAGTATAAAGTGACAAATAAAAGTGTTGTTAACATTTTAAACAGTGAGTGAAGAGTTTCCATCCTTTTATCCTATCCTCAAAAGCGAGCACTCGTCTTTTAATTAAGTAAACTCAATTACGAAAATGTGTATTGACAGTTCACGGGTTGCGCTGATTGATGGGAACTCCTATGAGCAGAACGTTGCCCGCGGTTTTACCAGAAATTAAGCGCAAGGCGTGATTGACGCGATTAGTTCTAATATCAACGAAATTCTAATTAAATGTTGCAAAAATATGAAAAATCACGCTTGCCTCCGTCGATGGTGCCACTGAAGAGCAGAACGTTGCCCGCGGTAGCACCTGGTACGGAAGGTGGAGAGTGATTTATTGGTCGATAAATAATAACTATTTTAAATTATAAAAGACGAATGCCGCGAAAAATCGTGCGACGTGTGCAATTAAAGAAACTAAACATCGAGAAGCGCCAGTGACAGTCTAGCAGGCCCCAGGAGATATCAGAGGTTCATCAGGTCCTATCTCGAGAAAGTTAAAGCTAATATCGAAATAAGAAAGGTAGGGTACTTCACAGAATAATAATATTGAATTTATAAAAACATTGTCTCAACTATCCCAGAGCGTAAATCCCTGGATTTGCTCAAAAGCGGTTAAATATGAGAACTCTATAAAATCGCGCCCCAAATAGGAAGTAGGGACGTAACATTATGTAAATAAAGATTTTATAACTATTAAGTATTATATGATTTAAATGTTCCCCAAAAGTTTATTTACAAATACAGTTAAGGGGGCATAGTACTTTTTTGCTCGAAAATTAACCAATTTTTGCGAATTTTTTTCTATATGAAATTGAAAAGCTAGAACGATGGTGTTTGTTGCAAATAAAAGATCACTGATTGAAAGTATTAAAAAAATTCTATTTAAAAAAGGCACCATTCCTCCCCTCGCTATAAGCTCTCAAAGGTCGCTCGCGGAATGAGTAAAATTGCGGTGCCATAAATTCCGCCTTCTATGCTTACCTGAAACATAAAAACAAATCAAGACATTAAACTTTATTATATTTTGTTTTGTTGACCGAGCCGATTCTTAAATTTTACATTTAAAATAAAATGGCGCGCCATTGCGGACTGTCAAACCTATAGGGTGAAGCCACCAGTAGTCGACCATGTATCAGTAGTCGACCACTTTCAGAAAAACATGAAAAATAAGATTTTTAGAAGTAACGATCGTTTGAACAAAGTGCAATTCTCTAACTGTACTCTATCTACACCCTGTTCAAAAGATTGTCACTTCTAAAAACCTTATTTTTCATGTTTTTCTGAAAGTGGTCAACTACTAGTGGCTTCACCCTACTTTCAGTGCCGAAAATCGATACCTACAGTTGTGACAGTCCGCCATTTTGTTTTAAATGCGAAATTTAAGAATCGGCTCAGTCAGCAAAACAAAATGTAATAAAGTTTAATGTCTTGATTTGTTTTTATATTTCAGACAAGCATAGAAGGCGGAATTTATGGCACCGCAAGGGACCAACTTTGAGCGATTATAGCGAAGGGTGGCAGGGTGTCTTTTTTAAATAAAAATTCTTTTAATACTTTCAAACAGTGATCTTTCATTTGCAACAAACCCCATCTTCCTAGCATTTCAGTTTCAAATAGAAAAAAATTCATAAGGACTGCTCAATTTTCAGGCCAAAAAAGTACTATGCCCCCTTAAATAAACAAATTTCATTCATTTTTCTGTATCAATAGGACAACAAATATACGCCCTAAATGAATGAAATAAAAAAATTAACGATAAATATATGAATTCAGTCCGAAAATGTTTTCTGCCTCGTTTCGACCCGTAATGCCCCACTGTGCGACGTGGGTAGACCCCGAGCCGCGCGGAACCTTGCGGTACAAGAGAACGTCCTGGAAGCCATCGACGAGGGCCCGACCGTTAGCGTGCGCGACTTGAGCCGCCGCCTAGAGTAAGTCACAGTACAAGATAACTGCAGCAATTATTAATTAAGGGAAACAAATGTTATCTAATAATGCATGTTTCTGCATTTTTTTCTAGTGCCAGCAGAATGGCGGTACACCGAACTCTGAGGGAAAACATGTTGCACCCGTACCGCTATGTACGGGTGCAACATTTGCGCCCCGGGGATGCCGACCAGCGGGTTGAGTATGCAGTGTGGCTGTTGGGAGAAGTGCAGCGGAATCCGTCGTTCTGCAAATAAATATTGTGGACGGACGAAGCAATCTTCAAGAGGGAAGGTTGCTTCAATTCCCGCAATCGGCATGTGTGGAGCGACGAGAATCCGCTAGCGCTTCGGACACGCGCAGCACAAGTCCGTTGGTCAATTAATGTATGGGCGGGCATTTGTGGCGAATTTATCGTTGGGCCGTACATGCTGCCAGACGGGATGGACGGTCCGGCGTATAATGTCTTTTTAGAGCATGTTCTGCCGGGTCTTATGGCCCATATTCCAAATGAGGTTCGACAGAACATGGTCTATCAGCAAGACGGGGCTGGACCTCACTACGCCACAATTGCCCGCGACTACCTGGATGAAACCTTCCAGGACAGGTGGATCGGCCGCGGCGGTCCTGTTGCGTGACCCCCACGGTCACCGGATATGACCCCGCTGGATTTTCTCTTCTGGGGCTACCTGAAGGTAATTTCATTAGCGCTCTTAATTTTTTATATGCATTCTTTTTTTACTTACGTTTTGTATTTGTTGTACAACAATCATTTCAGGATGAGGTGTACCGTCAGCCAGTGGATTCACTGGAAGACATAGTCGTGCGCATTCATGCTGCGGTCGCAAACATAACGCCATAAACATTGCGAGCCGTCCAAAGGCAGCTGGTTGTACGTGCGGAGGCGTGCATAGACGCTGAGGGTGGCCACATCGAGCAACTGCTCAACTATCAGTAATCGGCCCCTTTCGGGGTCACCAATTTTTATAACGTAGGAACAACACGTTCCATGAAAAATAAATGAAGTGATCAGTGTTAGTATCAGTGCAGTGAAGTGAATATTCGGTACATTAACCCGGACGCACTTGACGTTGCGACCCTTACCGTCGGGTGGTGTCCTGCGAATACCCGCGATCAGCTGAGCACTGGGCGCTACCCTACCATAAATTTTTTCGTCCACCGATGACCAGGATCGGTACAGTGACCCAGTGACACAGGTTTCCGAAATGGAAGGAAAGGAATGTCCGAATGGGTGAGTTTTATTTAATTTATTGGTGATTATTAGATGTAGAAATAAATTCTTTCCGATTTTAGGGTACAATGACAGTTTGATTTAAAAAATATGAAAACAACTCAATCATCGAAATAATTTCCATTATTGTTAATTACCTTTTGCCATTTTTCTGGCAGCTTATGAATACCACCGCGATAGAAATTCAGTAGCTTTGTACTGATTATGTAAATCCAGTCGGAAAGAATTTATTCATACACCTAATATTATTGTTTAAATTTAGTTGTGTTGGCCGTTATTAAACTACGGATTTTTACCTCAATAACGAATTACGATCACATGTCGTACATTTTCTGCTACATTACTTTTTCGTTTATGCCTTATTTAAAAACGAAATTTATGTACTTCTTGTCCTCTCACTTCAAATAATTCTTATTTAACATTCGGCTTTAAAAAAAAAAATGTGTAACGCAGTGTTCACGAAAGCAACCTACTAACGACACCTCTTGAGCGGTGTCACTAATTAGGCAGGTGGCACAGCCTGCTCACTCATGTGGAGCGCGAATCGCGTCCCCTTCCATCGACTCGTGATCCATGGAAGGGGGAGGCTTTGCCTTCCTAGAAATCGAGCGGTATTTCTGAGAATCGCTCTCTCTCTGTTCCTGACATCACTTGTGGTAATATACTTAGCTTTCGCACCTTGCTTGCGCCCCTTTATTCGACTTTGCTTCGAATCTTTACCTTCGCGACACTGCTTCGCGAAATCCACCGCTGGTGCTCTTGCTTCCCAGCTAATAATTATTTCGATTAAATGTAAGGATTCTAATTAACCATTGTTAAATTGCTTGTGTAAATAACTGTCTAATTACTGTGTTTGACCTTGTACATATTCAATTATAACTGTGACTTATCGATAACCGTTTAAATATACATCTAATCACTTTAACTAATTTATGTTTAATAATTGCTTAAATAAACGCTTGTTGTATCTAGACGGAAAATTCTATAGTTTAAATATACCCTTGCTGTGATCGTTTAAATCTATGTGTTGTGTGTTTTAAAACTTTCGCTTGTTAACAGCGCTCCTCAGTGGTCTTATTCGCCTTGCATCTATCCAATATTCCTTTGTAACATTATATTTTGGTCCTTCGAGCCGGATCCGGTGCCTGTGAAACAGTTTCGAACGTTCGATAGTGCCGTCCAACCGTCGCGCGTGTCCTACACCTGCAAAACAATGAGTCACCTTATTGCCAGCCAACGTGACCTTAACGGTAGAATCACTCGCGCGTTTGAAAATCTAAAGAAACTAGGAGCAACCAAGCTCACAAAATCGGCCGTGTCTTCGCGATTAGATGCTCTTCGGAAGAATTGGGCCAAATTTGAAGCTCAACACGATAAATTGCTCGCCTGCGCGTCCGAACCTGAAGTCGCGGAAGACAATTATTGGGAAGAGGACGAGCCATCTCACACCGGAGATGTCTTTCTGGAGCAAGAGGCTCTTTTGCTGGAAAAATTAGAGGAGATTAATAAAAGGGAACAGTTATTAAATCGTACGATGGAACGTCTAGCTGACGGGGAAACATCGAGCGACCGTTCCAATGCCGCGACCGCTCACCTTTCGTCTTCGCTTCCGGAAATACCGTTACCTACCTTCGAGGGTAAACATAAAGACTGGCCGTCTTTCAAAGGGCTGTTCCGCTCTCTGGTAATCCGCGAATCGACGTTAACCGATGCCGAGCGCCTTCATTATTTACGGGGTGCTCTCAAGGGCGATGCTGCTCTCCTCCTTCGCAATATCCCTGAAAGTGAGGAGAATTTCGAAGCTGCTTGGGAACTGTTACAGGAACGATACGATAATCAGAGACTAATGGTCAAGGCGCAAATGAACACGATCTTCGGCCTCCCTGCTATCGCGCGCGAGTCAGGGCCCGAGCTCAAACGTTTATTCTATAACGTCTGTGATACTGTAAAGGCCGTTGCTGCCATGAACCGTCCCTTCGACGCCAGCGGCGACTGGCTTATTCATTTAATCGTGGAAAAATAGATCCTCAATCCCGCCGCGAGTGGGAAACTCTTATCGGCAAGACGAAGACACCGCCTACCTTTACCGAACTACAAGTCTTCCTAGAGGGTAGAGTCAACACTCGTGAGGCCTTGGAAGAACAGCGTAAGGGACCTGAGAACAGATCGTCGAAGCCGGCTGCCAATCAAAAAACGACCAGAGTGCATCAGGTGAGCCAAGATAAGCGCCCACTGGAACCATGCAGCCTCTGTAAGTCGAACCATTTCATTCTGTACTGCCGATTGTATAAATCGAAGAGAATTGCCGAACGCCGGGCCGCGTTACAAGCCGCGAAAATTTGTTATAACTGTCTGGGCAAACATCAAGTAAAAGATTGTACCTCGGAGCGACGCTGCCAGAAGTGCAACGGGAAGCATCATACTACGATACATGTAGACTGTGCCGACTTCACCTACGATAAGGAGCTTACTACCAACACGTCTAGCTGTGTGTCGAGCCCCTTACCTGCGGTGTTACTGGCCACGGCACGGGTGAAAGTGTGGCAGCCCGACGGCGGCTCTAGAGATTGGTGCGTGCGCTAATTGACCAAGGCTGCGATTCTTACCGAAGCACTGGCTCAACAACTGCGCCTTACTAGAAGATCTGCCAACATTAGTATCGTCGGTGTGGGGAACCAGGCCCCGGAACGCATCCGCGGCAAGGTACAGCTAGAATTAGCTGCACATTTCAACTCCACAGACCGACACGTGATAGCCGCCCTGGTACTGCCTCGGATTACGTCATACCAACCACACATCAATAGCCGCGCAGCTATGTGGAGCCATCTAAAGGAACTCACCTTAGCGGATCCCAACTTCGATTCCAAGGGGCCGATCGAGCTGCTGCTGGGAGCCGACGCATTTGCCCTCGTCTTGCTCGATGGCATTGCTAGAGGCCGCCCAGGCGAACTCATTGCCCAGAAGACAACCCTGGGGTGGATTGTATCGGGCCCGGCCATACCGAACGCTGAGTGCGAAGCAACTGACAGGCGCGGCCTCGCGGCCCTGTCAAGCACTCCCGAGGAGGATCTGCTGCCCTTGGTGCGACGCTTCTGGGAACAAGAGGAAATTGTGGTATCACCTGCCTATACCACGGAGGAACAGAGGTGCGAGAACCACTTCAGGACGACTCACCAACGCTTGCCGTCCGGACGCTATATGGTTCGCCTGCCATTTCGTGAGAGGCCGGAACTCGGCGAGTCACGTCACGGGGCCCGAAGAATGCTGCAAAGGATGGAAACCAAATTCAGAAAAGAACCATCATTCGCTCAGGCCTACAGCACATTCATGCGTGAGTACTTGCAACTCGCGCACATGTCTAAATTATAAGATGTTTCCCAGAGTCGGCTTACTATTTGCCTCACCACGGAGTGATGAAGGAGAGCAGTACCACCACCAAGTTACGAGTGGTATTTAACGGGTCTTTTACCACAACGTCGGGACACTCACTTAACGACGTGCTGATGGTGGGCCCGAATCTGCTTCCAAACCTGCAGCAATTACTATTACGGTGGCGTACCCATCGTGTCTGCCTCACTGCCGACGTCGAGAAAATGTACCGACAGATTCTGATCCACCCTGACGATCGACGATACCAACGAGTACTCTGGCGAGAAAAGGAAAGCAGTGAGATAAGTGAATACCAACTTAGCACCGTCACTTATGGGTTAGCGTGTGCCCCTTACCTGGCGATTCGCACACTACGTCAACTGGCTCTGGACGAGCAAGACCGGTACCCTCGAACGGCGGCCATCTTACAACGAGACGTCTACATGGATGACGTCCTGACAGGAGCGGACTCCGTGCAGGAAGCTATCGATATATAGACCGAACTATGCCTACTTTGCAAGGCGGGCGGCTTTAATCTCAGGAAATGGGCCTCCAGTCAACCAGCATTAATGGAGCAAGTACCTACCGAAGACACCATTCCCGAGAGCAAATGGCAGGCAGGCGAAACTCATACAGCGTTGGGAGTTCATTGGAGCCTGGCGGACAAATGCTTCCGTGCTCGCGTGCAGCCTCCCATGCCGGGGAGCGGAATAACACGGCGTTTGGTTCTATCAACAATTGCAAAAATATTTGAACCACTGGGTTTGGTGTCCCCAGTTACTGTTAATGCTAAAATATTCATGCAATCACTCTGGTTATTAAACTTAGATCGGGACACACCATTGCCGCCGGCTGACGCCGGATATTGGACGCAGTTCCTCTCTGAACTGCCTACTCTGAACCGCATTGCTGTCCCTCGCTGGCTCGGACTACGACCGACATCTCAGCTTCGGGAGCTCCATGGGTTTGCTGACGCCTCGGAACGTGCCTATGCTGCCGCTATCTACTTCCGAGTCGTGAACCACGATGGCACTGTCCGGACCCAGTTGATCACTTCTAAAACCAAGGTTGCACCCTTAAAGAAGATCTCGCTACCAAGATTAGAATTGTGCGCTGCGCTGCTACTGACAAAATTAATGGCTCTTACCTGCGAGAGTCTGAGCTTGGGTGGAGCCACCATTCACATGTGGAGCGACTCCACCATCACGCTCGCCTGGATTCGAGGTCACCCTGCCCACTGGAAGACCTACGTAGCAAATCGAGTGTCCGAAATTCAACGGACACTTCCCGACGCACAGTGGCACCACGTGTCTGACACATCTACATGACTTTGATATTTAGTGGACAGGACCGAGCTGGCTGACCACAACGACAGGATGGGCCATCAACAATCAGCCCTCATTGCCCGAGACAGACTTGGAGGCCCGAACTGCTGCGCTTACGATGTCGGGTGAACCTACAACAGGCGAGACAATTTTAAATCGTTACTCATCCGTACATTCTCTACTTAGAATCACCGCTTGGTGCCTGCGGTGGCTGCGAAGGAGTTCAGCCAAGAAACGAGGGGCTCACCTGCTGTCAGACGAGATCGAGTCAGCCCGGAACCGCTGGCTGAGCCTTGTGCAACACCAGGAATTGGCACAAGAAATTCAGCAACTGGAATTGGGTCGCCCATTACCAAGCCGCAGCCGGCTGCTGCGACTCAACCCCTACTTGGATGACCAAGGCCTCCTGCGTGTGGGGGGCCGCCTCCACCATTCTGCGCTGCCGCTGGACGCCAAACACCAGGTGTTGTTACCGCGGGATGGCCGGCTAACTGAACTCCTGGTGGATGAGGCTCATCGAAGAACCTTGCATGGGGGAACGCAGCTCGTTTTGGCCACCTTACGCCAGAGATACTGGCTCCTGCAGGGACGACAGCGGGTAAAGGCTGCAATACATCGCTGCCCAACTTGCATCCGGTGGCGAGCTTCGACTGGACAGCAGCTGATGAGGGACCTACCCGCTACTCGGGTAACACCAGCCCGACCATTCCTCCACGTGGGGGTGGACTATGCCGGCCCTGTATCGCTGCTTATGTCTCGGGGAAGAGGTCAACGCGCACATAAGGGATATGTGGCGCTGTTTGTTTGCCTGAGCACTCGAGCGGTCCATCTAGAATTGGTTTCTGATTGCGGCACTGAGGCCTTCATAGCTGCTCTGCGCCGTTTCACGTCACGGCGAGGTCGCTGCGCTGTGATCCAGAGCGACAGAGGGACCAATTTCGTGGGAGCCGCCCGTGCACTGAAGGAGATGCTGACTCATCTCGACACTGGGCACGACCTTATCCATTCCACTCTGCTGAAGGAGGGCATCGAATGGCGGTTCAATCCTCCTGCTGCTCCTCACTTCGGAGAACTATGGGAAGCAGCCGTGAAGTCTACAAAGTATCACCTAAGGCGGGTGATAGGCGATCAACACCTTACCTTCGAGGAAATGTCGACGCTGCTCCATCAGATCGAGGTCTGTCTCAACTCTCGACCACTACAAGCTATGAGCGATGACCCTGGCGACTTGACTCCACTGACACCCGGCCATTTTCTGATCGGCGACGCCCTGCTGAGCTTGCCCGATCCTGTCGTCGAGGATGTCCCAGCTTCCCGGCTTTCTCGGTGGCACCTGCTGCAACAGATGAGGTTGCAGTTCTGGAAACGCTGGGCTACCGAGTACTTACAATCGCTCCAAGCTCGTAACAAATGGATCCATCCGCACCCTCAGCTCCGTGTCGGTGATCTGTGCATTATTAAATCCGAATTGACATCGCCTGCCCGATGGCCTCTTGCGCGAATCACTAAACTGCATCCGGGCAGCGATGGTTTAACACGCGTCGTTACTGTAAAGACTGCTCGTTCAGAATTCATACGACCCGTCACTAAATTAGTCTTCTTGCCACTTGTACGGGATTCAAAACCAGCACTCTCACTTCGCGATCCCACTGCGTTAGATCACGATCAATAACCACATTTACTTTGTCCTACGCCTTCACATGAGTTGAGCGGCGCCACCGCTACGAGATTGTAAAATGCTATCGATCGGCACATCGATTCGTAACTACGTTCAGATTCATCGAGTGATGAAAGCTGGGGAGAATGTTCACGAAAGCAACCTACTAACGACACCTCTTGAGCGGTGTCACTAATTAGGCAGGTGGCACAGCCTGCTCACTCATGTGGAGCGCGAATCGCGTCCCCTTCCATCGACTCGTGATCCATGGAAGGGGGAGGTTTTGGCTTCCTAGAAATCGAGCGTGATTTCTGTGAATCGCTCTCTCTCTGTTCCTGACATCACTTGTGGTAATATACTTAGCTTTCGCACCTTGCTTGCGCCCCTTTATTCGACTTTGCTTCGAATCTTTACCTTCGCGACACTCCTTCGCGAAATCCACCGCTGGTGCTCTTGCTTCCCAGCTGATAATTATTTCGATTAAATGTAAGGATTCTAATTAACCATTGTTAAATTGCTTGTGTAAATAACTGCCTAATTACTGTGTCTGACCTTGTACATATTCAATTATAACTGTGACTTATCGTCTAACTATGACTTATACATCTAATCGCTTTAACTAATTTATGTTTAATAATTGCTTAAATAAACGCTTGTTGTGTCTAGACGGAAAATTCTACAGTTTAAATATACTCTTGCTGTGATCGTTTAAATCTAAGTGTTGTGCGTTTTAAAACTTTCGCTTGTTAACAGCGCTCCTCAGTGGTCTTATTCGCCTTGCACCGATCCAATATTCCTTTGTAACACGCAGTTTCCTTCGATGCATGCCGACTTGCTTGTTCGTACGTTCGTAGTACAAGCGCAGTCGCCTACCGCGTAGCCAACGCCACCGCGGGAGCTCCGACGGAAGGCGCGCGCTCTGATTGGTCGGGGTTTTTTGTTAATATCTCCTTAACGAAGCTTCGGACAATATTTTCGCTAAGGGAAAAGTTGTTTCAAATCACCCCCTGAGTTACCCCTTCCAAGGAACTCCGACATTTTTGGGACATCCTGTATATATATATATATATATAATTTCTTACAATATTATTTCTTTATTTACCTGCCCGTCTTCCTCCTTCTCTGTTCACCACTTAAAAAGTATCATGTTTCGTTCATGCGTTCTTTGTGTCGGAAAAATGACATCATCTCGCGCGGCTGTCCCAGGGGCTCAAATTGCGCGTGATCGCACGATACGCTGCGACCTTAAATTGGAACGCTTTAAAAAAATTTTAGAATATCTGTGATTGTACCACTATGTAGTGCTCTCTTTCCCTCCCCAGAATTTAGCTTTAAAATAACTGTGATTTTACCACTAAGTAATGCTCTCTCTTTCCCGTCCCCGAATACGTGGTTTGTAAAACACCGATCTTTCCCGACATTGTCCGACATCATCCGATAATTATTATGCGTTGACGATTGGCAACGATTATGGCGTGTGCGTGCGCGTGTGACGCTCGGTATATGTACCATTCAGGAAAGACTAATGTCGGAGAGTCAGCGTTGGGGGAGTTCGATGCGTGTAAAAGCCACAATAATGGCGCATCGGTCTAAGAAATGGAAAATCATAATTAAAACCGACTTCAAAAAAATTAAAATGGGCTAAACAGTAAAAAATAATTTTGTTCCTTATGTAATCTACGACACTCAATTTGTTTATATCAGCGCCTCATCATTTGCACTGTGTAAATCTGGCGCCGACTTAAACAAAATTGAGTGTCGTAGATTAAATAAGGAACAAAATTATTTTTTATTATTATATGTCTGTATTATATAATATAGACCATCATTAATGTATGCACAAACACATGATGAATGGGTGGGGTTCAGCAACAGGTGCTCTTAAAAAACATTAAAGCACTCTTTTTACAAATTACGTTACTGCAAGCGAATGAAATTTGTTTTGCATTAAATAAACCGGAATAGGACAGCAAAGTTAAAAGGCGAATGTGATATCGTTTTATTTTCATTGTTCCTTCTCTTCCGTTGAACGGAATATGTTCATAAGACGATTTTTAAATTATTACTCTAACAGAAACATTTGTAATTCGCGGGCTTCGACTCAAAAAATAATCCAGTTATACCCGTGCTGAATTCTAATTCCTACCACGCGTAGCGTTACAATCTGTTTCGAGACTTCGCCGGTAACGTTGCATGCGACACTAAAATGGTAAGGGGGTCCTAGGACCCCCCAAACCGGTGACAGAAAAATACATTGGTTGATAGGTCTATCCTATACCTCGTCTGTGTTGAAACTCAAATCTGGATTTCAATTTCGGGGGAGGGGTGGGGGATGGCCTTCAAACTCAAATTTGGGTTGGAATCCCCCTAGCCTTACTACTTTTCTCTCTTTCGTAGCAGACTCCAACTACGGTTGACTCTTTCGTCCCCTCTCGCTCGCTCTTGGGTTGTCACACTCGCGCCATCGACGGCTCAGAATAGTGGCCGCAATTCGTCATATGTTCTTCACAAGCCCCGAGCGTGATGCCTATAACGAGAATTCACTGTATAACGTGCAATGTTGTAACGCGGAAGATGATATGTGATGCCGATTGTCTCCCCACCACGTGGGAGCGCGGTATCAGCGGCTACCGCACGCGGCCGCCAGAGGGATGCAAACTAATCGCGTAATTGCGGGATTCTGGCTGGCACGAATTGTGCGGTGTCGGTGATAAGGCGTTACGCGACTCCAAACAGACGGAGAGTAAAGACCGTTTACAGCGATATCACGATATCATTTGCTCTATCGATAAATACCTCGTGTACAAGATACATTTTTCGTGCCATTTTGGGTACTCCATCTTCATGGCTCCCAAGCGACGGAGGTTGATCTCCGGCTGTATGCCATAGGCCGACATCCAGTGTAAAAACCGAGGATTCCGATTCCACGGCGGCATTCCTTACGGCCGCCATAGACTCGCGAGTCTGTCCCACTTAGAAATGGGCAAAAGATCTCCAATTCAGGCCAATACGGCAGGGAATCCCGGCCAAGGCACCGAAGCCAGCGCCCGATTCCTCTCCTGAAATTAAAACTTAGCCGCGCTCACCGTTCTATTATAACCGCCACTTGGCACAAACATTACTTATAAGCGTTAGATATAAGCCGTAGGATAAGACGCGGTCTGTAAGTTACGAGACTGGCCGCAACATGGACTAGCGTACTACCCAGATAACTCGGAGTCGTTATTCAGCTCAAGAGCCCTGACCAACCAACTGAGTCTGCAATTCTCTGAGTCTCCCTTTTTTCGTCCCACCGCTGACTCGTGCACTATAAGTAACAAGATGATTCCAGAGCATATATAAAAGATGTAAATCGAGCCTGGGCAGACTTATCCGTCAGAAATCAGAGCCCAGCGGACAAACACGTAGGTGTTAAATTACGGTAAACGTGGAGATTTTCCACACAACAATTTCCATACATAATAGTGATTTTCCAGCTATGATAATGTTCAAAACAAGTAAAAAATCTGCCTTTATGTTGATAGACTTTATTTACTGGTGTAAGTTCCGAAGTTATCAGAAACAGGGTTATAAATTTCATAATTTACTGGTTTTCAAGGTTTTAATAAAGTTTGATAAATTATTTAATTTGATCGCTCTTTCCTCTTCTTCTTGTTTTCATAATGTTTTATCTTATTTTCTAGGCTTTCTGTAAAAAAAGTTTCGTTCATTGCAAACACTTATTTTTCAATTAAAAATTAACTCACCAAAGGTTTAAAAGGTATATGTACTAACCACACGTTACACGCTTCATTAGCGGCTGATACACTTTCGGCTGCACGCCAAGAAGCAAGCATTCACTTTGGAAAGACAAATCCTTACAGTTTATTGAAGTTTCCAAATCCGACAACATATTCTCAATCATAATTGATCTGTGGAAAACAGAATCCTTTACTATGTGATATAGGATTATGTTACATGAAGCAAATATCAAATTACAAATTGTACAAAACTATGGTGCCATAGAATGTGTAAAGTCGATCCAATATACTGGGTGTTCGATTATTGGTGGTCAACCTTTTAAGGGGTGGTCCTGCAGGCTCAAATAAGACGAAATAACATTTTTTAATATCGCACTTCGCTATAGGGAAAGTTGGCGTTAAATTTCAAGTAAATATGCGTACTCCTGAGTGTAACGACGCATTCACTTTGCCTCCGCGTGCCCCTCAGGCGCCGAGAAGTATACTTCGAACCACGCGTATTTAGCTAAAATTGAGACATTTCTCTCGAAAATGAAGCGCCATATAGTACAGAACTTTATTCTGTATTTTCATCTTATTTTGGCCTGTAGAATCACTCCCTCAACGGACGCCCATCAATAGTCGAACACCCTGTATATACGAAAATTCCCCCGGAACTATTCCAATAGTTCTATTCTTATTACATATAAAAATATTTTTAGGGAAAAGATATACTTTTTATTTCAGTCACAGTAGATGATATGTCTACCAGTGTAACGGTTTTGAGCATGGCGTAACGCTCCTTACAGGACTTCGGGATTGGTTCGAGTGGCGTGCGATAAAGAATTAAAATTCCAGAACAAGAATTTAACTTAATAGTGTTTATTCAAGAAAACACTTCTAAATCATACATACAAACATAAATTAACGCCTTAATACTAAAGAAATTAAAGAAATTAAATAGGTTGCGACGCTCGATCGGTACAAGAAATAAAGTTGATCGTCTTGGGTTGCGACTCCTGGTCGGTACAAAAGAACGCCCGTTTGATCGATTGATTAAAGTAACTTAAATAACTAGTAGTGACGTTTTAGTCGATTGGTTGGAATAAGTTATAGATAGGGACTCTCGGTTGATTTAGGAATTAGAATAACTTAGGATTTAGGAGTTAGCTTATGGATCTAGGAAATTGAATATGTCAAGTTGAGAACCATTTATAGTTGTTTCTTTGTTTCATCAGGGGCAGGTATTGCCACCTGGAATAATCTTGTTCCCTCGTTGCCCAGGAGTATTATTACTAATCTGAGGATAATAATTATCAATAACTTAGCTTCAACAACTAAGTGGCCTACAAAGCGGCCTCCAAGGCAGAAACCTCTCGCTAAACCTGGCGACTATCGCCTTAGTTTAAACGATCAGCACGACCAAGTGTCCTGCAAGGCGGCCTCCAAAGTTGGAGCATTAATGTAGGTTGGAATCAGCTATTAGCTTTAAATGATTCTGAGTAGTGTCTTGGTTAGACATATGAATATGAATTCATCTCTCTGGGCTTTCTTGCCCGTATTTATACATATTCGGAGTACTGGGAGTGCACCAATAGGAACGGAGTTCGACTATTACGCTTCAATCATCCTCGTCTTGCACGATCCGTTCTCTAGTCGGTCCACTGAGCGACTGGTTAATGCGCAGGCACGCGTGGAACGCTCGTTTCTGCTCATCGCTGCTCCTGATCCTTACTCTCGTCGATCCGCTGATCGACTGAGGATCGCGCATGCGTTCAATTCTCCCACTCCTCGTCATTCGATTCTCTCTTTCATTACTCTAGCCTTTCGCGATACTCTGAGCTAATATTACATTAACGCTAAACACACCTTATAAAAGTAATATAATAAGAATATAATAAGAATATAATAAGAATATAAGTAATTAAGTAATTATTAATTAAGTTTATTAACGAAAAAGAAAGGGGCATGTTTGGGGGTTTGTTACACCAGCGCAAACTATACACCATTCTGCATTGTTACGATACAAATAAATTTCAAACAGATTTGTAAAGACTTTGGTATAATTTCTGTCTCTTACTTATACATTAACTTTTTATAGTACTGAACTAATATAAATTTAATTTACTTTAGGTTCTAAATACCAATATGTAAATTGACGAAAACTCCTGGATATTTACATATTCTTTCATTTTTTCTACACTTAACCGAACAGGAGTAATGAAATTACTATTACGCTCTTGATTAATGTATAATATATAACAAAAATATTTTGTATACAGTTTTTGTATAAAGCCAACAAACGACTAAGAAGTAAAAGAACTGTGCGATCGAAATCCGTGATTATAAAGAGAAGCATATTCTGGACTGCTTTCAAGAACCATTAACATTGACTTTGGATAATTCCATTATTCAGTTGTACAATTATTTCATTTTCTTATCATGTTGAGTACAGTTATACTAAATACAAAGCACTGCACGTGCACCGGAATTCCAACAATATTAGTAATGTAGCATGCAGAAAAGGAAGCTTCGGGAAACGCCGACCAACGAGAAGTCTCCCGAATACGCTTGTAGGCCGCCCGTGAGCGGAGACGTGCGTCTCGCGAGGCTCGTGTTTAACGACGTCCCCAAATCTGTTGATATCTGCGGCCGCGGATAGCAATGATCGGGTATAAATTAGGGGTCCGCAAAGGCATTTCCTTCTTCGTTGTTTTCAGACAGAGGACGAGGTACGACCAACGGCCACTCTCGGGCAGCTTAGGGACTCTGGCAGGAGAGTTCGGCGATAATACCTGGACGCCTATCGGCCGAGAGAGTACGGAGCATCTCATTAGACACCCAAGTTTTAAGAGAAGAGAGTACAGGAGAATATTCCTGGACGCCCATTCGATATAGAGAGTTCGGCGACTATACCTGGACGCCAATCGAACGGGAGAGTATAGAGTAACTCCTAGACACCTGATTAGAGTCAAGTGCCGCATGCACATTAGAGTCCCGTAAATTGTCTAAACGCAGCGAGAAGCAACGTATGAATTCTAAAAATTGTAGTCCTGTCCCATCAACCAAACCATGTATTCCTACCTAATCCCAGTAAGCTCTCTCCCCAGCAATATCCTTGATTTCAATCCAGGAAGGCTACAATAGTATTATACCTGAAAACCGAAGGTTTTCGTTCACATCAGTCTAGAATACATGCGGTAAACAATCTAATGCCAGACATTGTCTTGGCTTTAAACGATAAAAAATGCATGGGGGCTGAAAACCTGAGCTTTTGACGGTAAAAGTCTAACTTTCAATTAGATTTGCTCATTCCGCCTTTGGAATCACCTGTAATCACACAAATCCTCGGGTTTGTGTATACAAGCAATCGATTACTTGTGAGTATAAGAACGGTCGTGTGCCCTTCTGAGGTGTTCCAACAGTAAATCATCATTAATCATGTATAAATTACATCGTGTGCCATCTGCGGAAAGGGGGCATCTCTTAATAAGATATGACAAGGGTTATACATATATTTCAAATCGAATTGAGAACGTTGTCCTTCTAACGACGGTATAATATCAGAAATCTTTTGTAACGGTATGAGTGAGGCAATGGTGTACGTGAGTTTCTTCTCCGGTGACCCGCCTCGATAATGCGTAGTATTATGGAAGCATCCCACATCGAGCGCATCGTCGCGTGCGAATTCGGATATTCCGTAACAGCCAAATCAGCGCGTGACTGCACCTTTGGAAAGGACTCCTTTTTGTGAGACGATGAGTGCAAGAGAAACTGGAGCATCTTGGAATGTACAGAGCAGAGTCTCTTTTTGAATAGACGTTTCAAAACGGACATGTTATCAGCCACTGTAATGCACCTACAAGCAGATGAGGAAGCGGGCACAAGCGCACACAATCTTGCTAATGAGAGGACCCAATGGCAGTGACTTCGCAACGAAGTCGCTATGGGATTCGCCAAGCGCAATAAAATACAGCGTAAGGCTTTTTCCGAGCGGACCATCTTGTGCGCTTCCGAAGGCACGCAACTGTGACACTCTTCGTTCCAAAATCACGAGGAGCCGTGGGCCCTTCTCTTTTCTATCTTTTCCATTGAATAGTATGTAACGAATTACGTCGGTGGGAAGTAGTAAGGCTATGGGAATTCTAACGCAGGTCCTCTGAGGGGAGCGCGGGGGCGGGGGGAAGTGAGGGCGCGCGGGGGAGCGCGGCGGAGAGAAACATGGGCGCGGTGCCTGCGGGGAGTGGAAGAGCGGTTGCGCGCGCACGAGCCGCGGAGTGGGGGAAGCCGCAACCGCGGAGGGGATCACTCCGGGCCGAGCCGCCGCGGAGACCTGACCCACCGTCCCCGAAATTTTTCAAAGGGAGGGAAAATTTTTTCAGACCTAACCCAGGAAGGGGACGGCCCCTAGGATTTTTTTTCAAACCAACATGCGTCGGAAATTGTTTAATAATTTATTTTTTATCCGAAATTGTTTCGGACGATGTCGGGAAAGATCGACGTTCTTTTCTTTTACGAACCACGTCTTCGGGACGGAAAGAGAGAGAGAGAGCAATACTTCGTTATAAATCTAAATTCGGAGGGTGGGAAAGGGAGAGCATCACTTTTAAAGCTAAATTCGAGAAAAAGAGACGGCACTACATAGTGGTACAATCGCAGATATTCTAAAATTTTTAACCAGCGATCTACCAAACCATTATGCAGCATTCATTCTAAAGCTAACAGTATTCTAAAGCGTTCCGATTTAACGTCGCAGCGTATCGCGCGATCGTGTGTAACTTGACTCCTCTGGAGCAGCCGCGTGCGATGACGTCATTTTGGCGGCGCGAAGAATGTAATATAATTATGCGACGTCAGCAAATCTTAAAATTATGAGGCGAGGAGGATGATGGGTAAATGAAATGGAGAAATAATATAGGTTTAAGAAATTTATTTAAAATATAAAGAATACAATCTAACATTTTTTTTCCTACGAGCATGGGCTAGAATATCATTGATGGCGTATGCTAACAGTTCGCAATCTACAAGATAATCCTCGTCGTAATATTCGCTATCACGTATTATTTTAGCAGCGCTGCGCACAACTAATGTTTCACACGCAATATCGCTCTGCTGTAGCACGTTAACAAAAGTTTCAAATTTTACTCTCACATCCTCTGCAGTTTGATGCAGGCGCGGATACACATAGCTTATGCATGGCTCAAGATTACATAAAAATGATACTGTATTCAGTTTGAAATACAGTGAGTTATCAGCTCGCGTCATCTTTACAATCGATGAATCAAAGATCCGAAGAAATTCCACCATTAAATCATCAATCCACATCGAGTCTGGTTCAGATAATTGTGCACGTTCTTCGATGGTT